>CM038671.1:688091631-688691631 GCA_021605145.1 Aegilops bicornis | reverse complement strand
AAGAAAAAGGATGATGAGGATTTTGAGTGCCTTGCTGAAATGATTAGACATATCTTTTTGCGTATGCGTTTGACTGATATGCTTAAAATGAACCCTTATGCTAAATACATGAAGGATATTGTTACAAATAAGAGAAAGATACCGGAAGCTGAAATTTCCACCATGCTTGCTAACTATACTTTTAAGGTTGGAATACCAAAGAAACTTGGAGATCCAGGGGTACCAACTATACCATGCTCCATTAAAAGAAACTATGTTAAAACTGCTTTATGTGATCTTGGAGCCGGTGTTAGTGTTATGCCTCTCTCTTTATATCGTAGACTTGATTTGAATAAGTTGACACCTACTGAAATATCTTCGCAAATGGCTGATAAATTGATACGTCTCCAACGTATCTATAATTTATGAAGTATTCATGCTATTATATTATCCATCTTGGATGTTTTATGGGCTTTACTATGCACTTTTATATTATTTTTTGGACTAACCTATTGATCCAGAGCCCAGTGCTAGTTTCTGTTTTTTACCTTGTTTCAGTGTTTCGTAGAAAAAGAATATCAAACGGAGTCCAAACGGAATGAAACCTCCGGGAGAGTTATTTTTGGAACGGAAGCAATCCAGAAGACTTGGGGTGTACGTAAGGGAAGCAACGAGGAAGGCAAGAGGCAGGGGGCGCGCCCACCCCCCTGGGAGCGCCCTCCACCATCGTGGGCCCCTCGTGGCTCCCCTGACATATTTCTTCCTCCTATATATACCAATATACCCTAAAACCTTTGGAGAACAGAATAGATCGGGAGTTCCACCCCCGCAAGCCTCTGTAGCCACCAAAAACCTCTCGGGAGCCCGTTCCGGCACCCTGCCGGAGGGGGGATCCCTCACTGGTGGCCATCTTCATCATCCCGTCGCTCTCCATGACGAGGAGGGAGTAGTTCACCCTCAGGGCTGAGGGTATGTACCAGTAGCTATGTGTTCGATCTCTCTCTCTCGTGTTCTTGAGGTGATACGATCTTGATCTATCGCGAGCTTTGCTATTGTAGTTGGATCCTATGATGTTTCTCCCCCTCTACTCTCTTGTAATGGATTGAGTTTCCCCTTTGAAGTTATCTTATCGGATTGAGTCTTTTAATGATTTGAGAACACTTGATGTATGTCTTGCGTGGGATAACCGTGGTGACAATGGGTTATTCTATTGATTCACTTGATGTATGTTTTGGTGATCAACTTGCGGGTTCCGCCCATGAACCTATGCATAGGGGTTGGCTTTACGTTTTCGTCTTGATTCTCTGGTAGAAACTTTGGGGCACTCTTTGAGGTTCTATGTGTTGGTTGAATAGATGAATCTGAGATTGTGTGATGCATATCGTATAATCATACGCACGGATACTTGAGGTGACATTGGAGTATCTAGGTGACATTAGGGTTTTGGTTGATGTGTGTCTTAAGGTATTATTTTACTACGAACTCTAGGGATGTTCGTGACATTTACAGGAATAGCCCAATGGATTGATCGGAAAGAATAACTTTGAGGTGGTTTCATACCCTACCATAATCTCTTCGTTTGCTCTCCGCTATTAGTGACTTTGGAGTGACTCTTTGTTGCATGTTGAGGGATAGTTATATGATCCATTTATGTTAGTATTGTTGAGATAACTTGCACTAGTGAAAGTATGAACCCTAGGCCTTGTTTCCTAGCATTGCAATACCGTTTGTGCTCACTTTTATCATTAGTTACCTTGCTGTTTTTATATTTTCAGATTACAAAAACCTATATCTATCATCCATATTGCACTTGTATCACCATCTCTTCACCGAGCTAGTGCACCTATACAATTTACCATTGTATTGGGTGTGTTGGGGACACAAAAGACTCTTTGTTATTTGGTTGCATGGTTGTTTGAGAGAGACCATCTTCATCCTACGCATCCCACGGATTGATAAACCTTAGGTCATCCACTTGAGGGAAATTTGCTACTGTCCTACAAACCTCTGCACTTGGAGGCCCAACAACGTCTACAAGAAGAAGATTGCGTAGTAGACATCAAGCTCTTTTATGGCGCCATTGCCGGGGAGGTGAGTGCTTGAAGGTATATCTTTAGATCTTGCAATCGAATCTTTTTGTTTCTTGTTTTAGCACCAGTTTAGTTTATAAAATAAAACTACTAAAAATGGAATTGAGTTTATCTCATACGCTTCATCTTTTTAATATCTTTTGTGAGTATGATGGAAAGGAAAATTGTGCCAAAGTGTTAGAAGAAGAATGCATTAAAATGTTTGGCACTAAATCTTTGAATGATGAGCATGATTGCAATGTTGTTAGTATGAACTCCTTGAATATCCATAGTACTAATGATGATTGCACTAGTCATGATGAAAATATCTCTTATAAGCATGTCAATTTTTGTGGAGTGTATTGGGTTTGCAAGTACACACCAAATAGGGAAGATAGATATTGCAAGAGGCATAAGCATTTAGAAACTAAATGGTTGCAAGAAAGGCTAAATGTTAGTGCTAAAAATTTAAAATATCGTAGCCATACTTGTGAACTTTGCAATGAACATGGTCATTTAAATATCAAATGCAAATTATTTCATGATCGAATCGTGTCCAAAAATTGTGATGACTTGATTTCCCTTGCACATCATAATGAACTTAGTCAGCTTTTGGGTTATGAAAAATTGAAACGTCAAACTAAGATTATTCCAGAATATAACCTCGAGAAATTCCTCGATATTGATCTAGAAGAAATTTATATGTATTGTGCGGTGAATTGCATTGAAAATCCTTATATTGCCAATTACATAAAGAAAATAAAGCAAATAGAAGATGAAGAGAACACTAATGAAAGGGAAGAGACTTCCCAATATCCTCCTATTATTTCTTATGATGAATCAGGTAACGAGGAGGAGCTTTCTATTCAACCAATCTCATCAATAAGGAGCTCAAAAAAGA
This sequence comes from Aegilops bicornis, assembly GCA_021605145.1. NCBI lineage: Eukaryota > Viridiplantae > Streptophyta > Magnoliopsida > Poales > Poaceae > Aegilops > Aegilops bicornis. The sequence goes on along the minus strand of CM038671.1, from coordinate 688,688,682 downwards.
GGATTGAACCCACACATGGTGTGGTGAAGAAGAAGAAAAGAAAAAGGAAGAGAGGTAAGAATATATCTCTCCCAAATAATGTTGCTCCTATTATTGTTGTGCCTCATGAAAATGAATCAAAAATAATTGTGGAAGATGATGCACTTGATGATGATCTAGTTATGCCTATTGCTTGTTGTGATGATTATGATTGGGAAGATAATGATACTTCTTATGATCTTGATAATCTTTTTGGCACTTACTTGGAAGAGTATGATAATTGCTATACTATTGGTGTTATCCATAGTATTAATGATGAGAGTGATTATGCTTATGATATGAAAAGGCCCAAGCTTGGGGATGCTATGTTTGATGAAGATGATGTTTCTGAGAATATATTTTCTGCAATTAATGTTTGTCCCAAGCTTGGGGATGCTACGTTTAATGAAGATGATATTTTTAGTCTCCCAAGTTTTGATATGCAAATTTATAATGATGATAGCATGCCTCCTACTTATGATGATTATATTGATGAAAGTGGGTTTGGAAGAGTGTCAACTTTAGGAAGTAATGATCCCAATATTTTGGAGGATGTTGAATCTTATAATATTTATGAAAGTGGATTTGGAGAGCTCATGACTTTATTTAGTGATGAGTCCACTATCTTGGAAGAGGTTTCAATCGATTATGATGAGAACAAAGTTGCTACTTATGATGATTATCGTGATGAAACTTATGCTATAAAAAGTAGTGATGATTATATTTATAAAACTTGTCATGATTATGATTACCCTTTTTCTAAACATTACTCATTTAATGTGGAAACAATTTATAGTATTCGAGTCTCTTATGATACTCTCACTATTCCGAATGAGAAGAATTTTGCTTATGTGGAGAGCAGTAAAATTTCTATGCAAGTAGATCATGAAAAGAATGCTTTAGGTGCTGGTTATATTGTTGAATTCATTCATTATGCTACTGAAAATTATTATGAGGGAGGAACATATGCTTGTAGGAACTGCAATAATATCAAGTTTCCTCTCTATGTGTTGAAAATGTTGAAGTTATGCTTCTTTTGCCTTCCTATGCTAGTTGATTATTGTTCCCATAAATTGTCTGCTCAAAAAATCCCTATGCATAGGATGTGGGTTAGACTTAAATGTGCTAGTCATATTCTTCATGATGCTCTCTTTATGTTTCAATTCTTATCTTTTATGTGAGCATCATTGAAATCATCATGCCTAGCTAGGGGCGTTAAACGTTAGCGCTTGTTGGGAGGCAACCCAATTTTATTTTAGTTTCTTGCTTTTTGGTTCTTTTTAGGAATAAATAATCCATCTAGCTTCTGTTTAGATGTGGTTTTGTGTTTTAATTATTCTTTGTTCCAAGTAGAACCTTTGGGAAGACTTGGGTGAAGTCTTTATGATCTTGCTGTAAAAAACAGAAACTTTAGCGCTCACGAGATTAGCTAAAACAATTTACTGGAGAGTCCTATTTAGTTGATTATTTTTGCAGATCATTACTAGACAAATTCCTCATGTCTAACAATTTATTTTAGAATTTTTGGAATTCCATAAGTTTGCGTTAGTTACAGATTACTACAGACTGTTCTGTTTTTGACAGATTCTGTTTTCCATGTGTTGTTTGCTTATTTTGATGACTCTATGGCTAGTAAAATAGTTTATAAACCATAGAGAAGTGGTAATACAGTAGGTTTAACAACAATATAAATAAAGAATGAGTTCATTACAGTACCTTGAAGTGGAGTTTTGTTTTCTTTCGCTAACGGAGCTTACGAGTTTTCTGTTGAGTTTTGTGTTGTGAAGTTTTCAAGTTTTGGGTAAAGATTCGATGGACTATGGAATAAGGAATGGCAAGAGCCTAAGCTTGGGGATGCCCGAGGCACCCGAAGGTAACATTCAAGGACAACCAAGAGCCTAAGCTTGGGGATGCCCCGGATGGCATCCCCACTTTCGTCTTCATTCATCGGTAACTTTACTTGGAGCTATATTTTTATTGACCACATGATATGTGTTTTGCTTGGAGTGTCATGTTATTTTATTTTGTTTTGCTTGCTGTTTGAATAAAATACCAAGATCTGAAATTATTAAATGGGAGAGTCTTCACATAGTTGCATAATTATCCGACTACTCATTGATCTTCACTTATATCTTTCGGAGTAGTTTGTCGTTTGCTCTAGTGCTTCACTTATACTCCCTCCGTTCCTTGATATAAGGTGTATAGATTTTTGAGAAAAAGTCCAAAATATAAGGTGTATCGCATTGCACCACTCGTTTGGATAATCTTTTAAGGGATTTGATTACATTTCCTTATATTAGGTAATCTCCTCTATTTTCTCATGTCAAATAGTCAGGAGTAATATCGCCCAAAACTTGTGAAATTTTCCCTCCACTTGCGTTCTTTAATTTTTGTGCCAAAAACTATACACCCTATATTTAGGAATGGAGGGAGTATCTTTTAGAGCACGGTGGTGGTTTTGTTTTATAGAAACTATTATTGTCTCATGATTCACTTATATTATTTTGAGAGTCTTAAACAGCATGGTAATGTGCTTAATCCTTATATGCTAGGTATTCAAGACTAGTAAAAACTTTCTTATGAGTGTGTTGAATACTAAGAGAAGTTTGATGCTTGATGATTGTTTTGAGATATGGAGGTAGTGATATTAAAGTTGTGCTAGTTGAGTAGTTGTGAATTTGAGAAATTGTGTTGAACTTTGCAAGTCCCGTAGCATGCACGTATGGTAAACGTTATGTAACAAATTTGAAACATGAGGTGTTCTTTGATTGTCCTCCTTATGAGTGGCGATCGGGGAATGACGATGGTCTTTTCCTACCAATCTATCCCCCTAGGAGCATGCGCGTAGTGCTTAGTTTTGATGACTTGTAGATTTTTGCAATAAGTATATGAGTTCTTTATGACTAATGTTGAGTCCATGGATTATACGCACTCTTACCCTTCCATCATTGCTAGCCTCTTGATGCCGTGAATTGCCCTTTCTCACATTGAGAGTTGGTGCAAACTTCACGGTGCATTCAAACCCGTGATATGATACGCTCTTTCACACATAAACCTCCTTATATCTTCCTCAAAACAGCCACCATACCTACCTATTATGGCATTTCCATAGCCATTCCGAGATATATTGCCATGCAACTTTCCACCGTTCCGTTTATCATGACACGTTCATCATTGTCATATTGCTTTGCATGATCATGTAGTTGACATGGTATTTGTGGCAAAGTCACCATACATAATTCTTTCATACATGTTACTCTTGGTTTATTGCATATCCCGGTACACCGCCGAGGCATTCATATAGAGTCATACTTTGTTCTATTATCTAGTTGTAATCATTGAGTTGTAAATAAATAGAAGTGTGATGATCATCATTTTCTAGAGCATTGTCCCAAGTGAGGAATAAAAAAAAGGAGAGAAAGGCCATAAAAAAAGAGAAGGCCCAAAAAAATGAGAGAAAAAGAGAGAAGGGACAATGTTACTATCCTTTTACCACACTTGTGCTTCAAAGTAGCACCATGAACTTCATAATAGAGAGTCTCTTGTTTTGTCACTTTCATATACTAGTGAGAATTTTTCATTATAGAACTTGGCTTGTATATTCCAACAATGGGCCTCCTCAAGTGCCCGAGGTCTTCGTGAGCAAGCAAGTTGGATGCACACCCACTTAGTTTCTTTTGTTGACCTTTCATATATTTATAGCTCTAGTGCATCCGTTGCATGGCAATCCCTACTCCTTGCATTAACATCAATCGATGGGCATCTCCATAGCTCATTGATTAGCCTCGTTGATGTGAGACTTTCTCCTTTTTTGTCTTCTCCACATAACCCTCATCATCATATTCTATTCCACCCAAAGTGCTATGTCCATGGCTCACGCTCATGTATTGCGTGAAGGTTGAAAAAGTTTGAAATTACTAAAGTATGAAATAATTGCTTGGCTTGTCATCGGGGTTGTGCATGATGAGAGCATTCTTGTGTGACGAAAATGGAGCATGACTAAACTATATGATTTTGTAGGGATGAACTTTCTTTGGCCATGTTGTTTTGAGAGGACATAATTGCTTAGTTAGTATGCTTGAAGTATTATTATTTTTATGTCAATATGAACTTTTATCTTGAATCTTTCAAATCTGAATATTCATACCACAATTAAGAAGAATTACATTGAAATTATGCCAAGTAGCATTCCACATCCAAAATTCTTTCTTTTATCATTTACCTACTCGAGGACGAGCAGGAATTAAGCTTGGGGATGCTGATATGTCTCCAACGTATCTATAATTTATGAAGTACTCATGCTATTATATTATCCATCTTGGATGTTTTATGGGCTTTACTATGCACTTTTATATTATTTTTGGGACTAACCTATTGACCCATAGCCCAGTGCCAGTTTCTATTTTTTCCCTTGTTTCAGTGTTTCGCAGAAAAAGAATATCAAACGGAGTCCAAACGGAATGAAACCTACGGGAGAGTTATTTTTGGAACGGAAGCAATCCAGAAGACTTGGGGTGTACATAAGGGAAGCAACGAGGAGCATAGGCAGGCGCGCCCACCCCATGGCGCGCCCTCCACCCTCGTGGGCCCCTCGTGGCTCCCCTGATGTATTTCTTCCTCCTATATATACGAATATACCCTAAAACCTTCGAAGAACAGAATAGATCGGGAGTTCCGCCGCCGCAAGCCTCTGTAACCACCAAAAACCTCTCGGGAGCCCATTCCGGCACCCTGCCGGAGGGGGGATCCCTCACCGGTGGCCATCTTCATCATCCCGGCGCTCTCCATGACGAGGACGGAGTAGTTCACCCTCGGGGCTGAGGGTATGTACCGGTAGCTATGTGTTTGATCTCTCTCTCTCTCTCTCTCTCTCTCTCTCTGTCTCTCTCTCTCTCGTGTTCTTGAGGTGATACGATCTTGATGTATCGCGAGCTTTGCTATTGTAGTTGGATCTTATGATGTTTCTCCCCCTCTACTCTCTTGTAATGCATTGAGTTTCCCCTTTGAAGTTATCTTATCGGATTGAGTCTTTTAATGATTTGAGAACACTTGATGTATGTCTTGCGTGGGATAACCGTGGTGACAATGGGTTATTCTATTGATTCACTTGATGTATGTTTTGGTGATCAACTTGCGGGTTCCGCCCATGAACCTATGCATAGGGGTTGGCACACGTTTTTCGTCTTGATTCTCCGGTAGAAACTTTGGGGCACTCTTTGAGGTTTTATGTGTTGGTTGAATAGATGAATCTGAGATTGTGTGATGCATATCGAATAATCATACCCACGGATACTTGAGGTGACATTGGAGTATCTAGGTGACATTAGGGTTTTGGTTGATGTGTGTCTTAAGGTCTTATTTTACTACGAACTCTAGGGTTGTTCGTGACACTTATAGGAATAGCCCAATGGATTGATCGGAAAGAATAACTTTCAGGTGGTTTCGTACCCTACCATAATCTCTTCGTTTGTTCTCCGCTATTAGTGACTTTGGAGTGACTCTTTGTTGCATGCTTAGGGATAGTTATATGATCCATTTATGTTATTATTGTTGAGAGAACTTGCACTAGTGAAAGTATGAACCCTAGGCCTTGTTTCCTAGCATTGCAATACTGTTTGTGCTCACTTTTATCATTATTTACCTTGTTGTTTTTATATTTTTCAGATTACAAAAACCTATATCTATCATCCATATTGCACTTGTATCACCATCTCTTCACCGAACTAGTGCACCTATACAATTTACCATTATATTTTCTTTATGTTTTCTGAATTATCCGTGCAATAAAAAAATACCCTGAAAATAAAAGTTCTCCAAATGCCCTGAAAATGAAATATGATTTTTTCTAGAATATTTGAGAATATCTGGCACTGAGAACACACCAGGGGGTGCAAGCACCTGGCCACAAGGGTCCAGGGCGCGCCCACCCAGGCGCGCCCCTGCCTCGTGGGCCCCTGGTGGCCCCCCTCCACTTATTCCTGCACCCACACACTCCTTCTTCCTCCCAAAAAATCACCAACCAGCTCAAGCATGAGTTCTAGCTCATCTTGTTGTGATTTTCAATCTCCTTGCTCAAAGCTCCACTCACAAAACTGCTTTGGGGGATTGTTCTTCGGTATGTGACTCCTCCAATGGTCCAATTAGTTTATGTTCTAGTGCTTTATTCATTGCAAATTTTTGCTGCCTAGGTGACGCTGTTCTTGAGCTTGCATGTCAAATTTATATGGTCCCAAGTAGTTCTAATGCATGATATAGTCTCTAGGAACTTGTGGGAGTAGTTGCTATCAATATTGTTGAGTTTGGTTCACTTTTATTTTAAGTTACTAAAAATTTCAGAAATTTTCAGAAAAGGATGAAGAGATTTTTGAGGGGCTCTTCGAGCCGAAGCTCGAAGGACAAGCAAAGTGAAGAGGATAAGAGTCCCAAATATAATCTTCCTCGCACCGCGGAGGTTCGGCCGTGTGAATGGCCTTGTGATGATTTCTTGAGGGCAGCTGGGATTCTTGATGATTTTTATTATTCGGCTAAGAATGCGGGCCTCACCGACTTCCTCCGCGAGCAGCGTGAATAGTATCTCGTACTCACTAATATTTTTGTGCAACATTTTCATTTCCATGCTAGGAGATCACCACCTTCAGTGGATTGTTATTTATATGATGAGTATAAGGAGATGTCCCTTTATGATTTTTGTGAGGTTTGCAAGTTACCCTTTGTGGGCAGCATGAGGAAACACATCGTAATGATGTGGAAGGGTTTATTGATATGATTGTTGTAGGGGAAACAAGGAAAGTTTCTGATGCACGAATCACTAGCATACACTTCCTTGTTCTACGCTACTTTGCAATATTTGCTAGTAGATGTTTAATTGGTCGCAGAAACTGTGGAAACCTTAGTGCCCCTGATATTGTTATTTTGTGCCATGCCTTGTTTCGTGATAACACTTTTAGTCTAGGCGATATTGTTGCCAAGCGGTTAAATCTAAACCATACAAAGGGTCCCGTCTTGGGAGGTATCTTCGCCTCGTGCCTCGTGATACGTCTCCAACGTATCTATAATTTTTGATTGCTCCATGCTACTTTATCTACTGTTTTGGACTATATTGGGCTTTATTTTCCACTTTTATATTATTTTTGGGACTAACCTATTAACCGGAGGCCCATCCCAGAATTGTTGTTTTTTGCCTATTTCAGTGTTTCAAAGAAACGGAATATCAAACGGAGTCCAAACGGAATGAAACCTTCGGGAACGTGATTTTCTCACCGAACGTGATCCAGGAGACTTGGACCCTACTCTAAGAAGTAACACAGGCGGTCACGAGGGTGGGGGGCGCCCCCCCTAGGGCGCGCCCCCTGCCTCGTGGGCCCCCTGTTGCTCCACCGACGTACTCCTTCCTCCTATATATACCTACGTACCCCCAAATGCCCTAGGTCTTCGTGAGCAAGCGAGTTGGATGCACACCCACTTAGTTTCTTTTGTTGAGCTTTCATATACTTATAGCTCTAGTGCATCTTGCATGGCAATCCCTACTCACTCACATTGATATCTATAGATGGGCATCTCCATAGCCCGTTGATACGCCTAGTTGATGTGAGACTATCTTCTCCCTTTTTGTCTTCTCCAAAACCATTCTATTCCACGTATAGTGCTATATCCATGTCTCACGCTCATGTATTGAGTGAAGATTGAAAAAGTTTTGAAAATGTTAAAGTATGAAACAATTGCTTGGCTTGTCATCGGGGTTGTGCATGATTTAAATATTTTGTGTGGGGAAGATGGAGCATAGCAGGACTATATGATTTTGTAGGGATAACTTTCTTTGGCCATGTTATTTTGAGAAGACATAATTGCTTACTTAGTATGCTTGAAGTATTATTATTTTTATGTCAATATGAACTTTTGTCTTGAATCTTTCGGATCTGAATATTCATACTACAATTAAGAAGATTTACATTGAAATTATGCCAAAGTATCACTCCGCATAAAAAATTCTCTTTTATCATTTACCTACTCGAGGACGAAAGCGTGAATTAAGCTTGGGGATGCACGATACGTCTCCAACGTATCTATAATTTTGATTGCTCATTGCTACTTTATCTACTATTTTGGACTATATTGGGCTTTATTTTCCACTTTTATATTATTTTTGGGACTAACCTATTAACCGGAGGCCCAAATTGCACTGTCGTTTTTTGCCTATTTCAGTGTTTCAAGAAAGCGGAATATCAAACGGAGTCCAAACGGAATGAAACCTTCGAAAACGTGATTTTCTCACTGAACATGATCCAGGAGACTTGGACCCTACGCCAAGGAACAACGGAGGCGGTCACGAGGGTAGGGGCGCCCCCCTAGGGCGCACCCCTGCCTCGTGGGCCCCCTGTTGCTCCACCGACGTACTCCTTCCTCCTATATATACCTACGCACCCCAAACAATCAGAACAGGAGCCAAAAACCTAATTCCACCGTCGCAACTTCCTGTATCCACGAGATCCCATCTTGGGGCCTGTTAGGAGCTCCATGGGAGGAATCCACCATGGAGGGCTTCTACATCATCACCATAGCCCCTCCGATGAAGTGTGAGTAGTTTACTTCAGACCTTCGGGTCCATAGCTAGTAGCTAGATGGCTTCTTCTCTCTTTTTGGATCTCAATACAATGTTCTCCACCTCTCTTGTGGAGATCTATTCGATGTAATCTTCTTTTTGCAGTGTGTTTGTTGAAACCGATGAATTGTGGGTTTATGATCAAGATTATCTATGAACAATACTTGAATCTTCTCTGAATTATTTTATGTATGATTGGTTATCTTCGCAAGTCTCTTCGAATTATCCGTTTGGTTTTGCCAACTAGATTGGTAGTTCTTGCAATGGGAGAAGTGCTTAGCTTTGGGTTCTATCTTGCGGTGTCCTTTCCCAGTGACAGAAGGGGCAGCAAGGCACGTATTGTATTGTTGCCATCGAGGATAACAAGATGGGGTTTTTATCATATTGCATGAATTTATCCCTCTATATCATGTCATCTTTCTTAAGGCGTTACTCTGTTTTTAACTTAATACTCTAGATGCATGCTGGATAGCGGTCGATGAGTGGAGTAATAGTAGTAGATGCAGGCAGGAGTCGGTCTACTTGTCTCGGACGTGATGCCTATATACATGATCATACCTAGATATTCTCATAACTATGCTCAATTCATCAATTGCTCAACAAGTAGTAATTTGTTCACCCAATCGTAGAATACTTATGCTCTTGAGAGAAGCCACTAGTGAAACCTATGGCCCCCGGGTCTATTATCATCATATCAATCTCCATCACTTTAATACTTGCTTTGTTTTTACTTTGCCTTTTACTTTTCACTTTGCATCTCTATATCAAAAATACCAAAAATATTAATTATCATCTCTATCAGATCTCACTCTCGTAAGTGACCGTGAAGGGATTGACACCCCTAATCGCGTTGGTTGCGAGGAGCTATTGTTTTGTGCAGGTACAAGGGACTTGTGCGTAGCCTCCTACTGGATTGATACCTTGGTTCTCAAAAACTGAGGGAAATACTTACGCTACTTTGCTGCATCATCCTCTCCTCTTCGGGGAAATCCAACGCAGTGCTCAAGAGGTAGCAAGAAGAATTTCTGGCGCCGTTGCCGGGGAGGTCTTCGCTCAAGTCAAGACATACCAAGTACCCATCACAAACCCATCTCCCTCGCATTTACATTATTTGCCTCTCGTTTTTCTCTCCCCCACTTCACCCTTGCCGTTTTATTCGCCCTCTCTTTCCAAATCTCCTCCTCTCTTTCGCTTGCCCTTTTGTTTGCCCGTTTGGTTGGAATAGAAGCTTATTTATTGCTAAATAGAGAACCTAAGATCTATGGATCCTCATCCGCTTGCTAATCTTTTTAAGAGATCCAATTATGATGAACCAGTTGCTAGTGAGTTTTGTGTGCTAGATTATCTTTATGAAGCTTTGCTTAAAATTTGTGAATCTGAAAATTACGATGAAGAAATTTATGAAGAGATTCACAATAACTCCTTGAATAAAAATTGCAATGATTTTCCTATAAATTCTCTTGATGTCAATTGTGCTAATAATATGCAAAACCCTAAGCTTGGGGATGCTAGTTTTGCTATGTCTACTACTTGTTTCAATGATCATGATTGGGGTGATTCTTCTTATAACCTTGAAAATTTATTTAAGCCCCATGATGAATATGAGATTGATAATAGTGTTTGCAATAATATTGAAAGTGTGTTTGGAAGAGTGTCAACTTTAGATCCCACATATTTTGAGTATGTTCAATCTTATGATATTTTTGATAAAAGTGGGTTCAGGAAGGTCATGACTTTAGTTAATATTAATCCCACTATCTTGGAAGAGTGTCAACTTTGCATGCATGTGGATCATGTTGAGAATATGTTTTGTGATAGCTATTTTGTTGAATTTGCCTATGATCCTACATGTAATTATTATGAGAGAGGAAAATATGGTTGTAGAAATTTTCATGTTACTAAATTACCTCTCTTCATGTTGAGATTGCTACCATCTCTTTGTTCTTCCTTGCATATGCTAGTTTTTTCTTGCCTTGATAATTTGTTTGCTTACAAGATGCCTATGCATAGGAAGTATGTTAGACTTAAGTGTGTTTGTCACATGTTTTATGATGTTCTCTTTGTGCTTCAATTCTTGTCTTTCATGTGAGCATCATTGAAATCTCAATGCCTAGCTAAAAAGGCTTTAAAGAAAAGCGCTTGTTGGGAGACAACCCAATATTTTTCCTTGCTGTTATTTAATAAATATTGCATCTACCTTCTGTTTAGATGTGTTTTTATCTTTTAATTAGTGTTTGTGCCAAGTAGAACCTATAGGATAACCTACGATGATAGTTGATTTGATTCTGCTGAAAAACAGAAACTTTGCGTGCACGAGATTTTTTTTAGTAAATCACCAGAACGTGATAAAATACTGATTCCAGTTGCTGCTGATCATTAAACAAATTGTCTAGGTCTTCCTATTTTGGTAGAAATTTGGGAGTTCCAGAAGTTTGCGTTAGTTGCAGATTACTACAGACTGTTCTGTTTTTGACAGATTCTGTTTTTCGTGTGTTGTTTGCTTATTTTGATGAATCTATGGCTAGTAAAATAGTTTATAACCCATAAAGAAGTTGGAATAAAGTAGGTTTAAAACCAATATAAATAAAGAATGAGTTCATTACAGTACCTTAAAGTAGTCTTTTGTTTTCTTTCTCTAACGGAGCTCACGAGATTTCTATTGAGTTTTGTGTTGTGAAGTTTTCAAGTTTTGGGTAAATTCTTTTGATGGATTATGGAACAAGGAGTGGAAAGAGCCTAAGTGTGGGGATGCCCATGGCACCCCCAAGATAATCCAAGGACACCAAAAAGTCAAAGCTTGGGGATGCCCCGGAAGGCATCCCCTCTTTCGTCTACTTCCATCGGTAATTTACTTGGAGCTATATTTTTATTCACCACATGATATGTGTTTTGCTTGGAGCGTCTTGTATTATTTGCGTCTTTGTTTATTAGTTTATCACAATCATCCTTTCTGTACACACCTTTTGAGAGAGCCATACATAAATTGGAATTTGATAGAATACTCTATGTGCTTCACTTATATCTTTTGAGCTTGATAGTTTTGCTCATAGTGCTTCACTTATATCTTTTGAGCGTGATAATTTTTGCTCTAGTGCTTCACTTAGATATTTTAGAGCACGGTGGTGGATTTGTTTTAAAGAAACTATTGATCTCTCATGCTTCACTTAGATTATTTTGAGAGTCGTTAATAGCATGGTAATTTGCTTAATATTAATATACTTGGTATTCAAGATATGTGAAACTTTCTTTTGAGTGCGTTGAATACTAAGAAAAGTTTGATGCTTGATAATTGTTTTGAGATATGAAGATGGTGATATTAGAGTCATTCTAGTTGAGTAGTTGTGAATTTAAAGAATACTTGTGTTGAAGTTTGTGATTCCGTAGCATGCACGTATGGTGAACCGTTATGTGATGAACTCGGAGCATGATTTATTTATTGATTGTCTTCCTTATGAGTGGCGGTCGGGGACGAGCGATGGTCTTTTCCTACCAATCTATCCCCCTAGGAGCATGTGCGTAATACTTTGCTTTGATAACTTATAGATTTTTGCAATAAGTATATGAGTTCTTTATGACTAATGTTGAGTCCATGGATTATAATGACTTTTTCCCATCCTTCCACCATTGCTAGCCTCTCTAATACCGCGCACTTTTCGCCGGTATCATACACCCACCATATATCTTCCTCAAAACAGCCACCATACCTACCTATTATGGCATTTCCATAGCCATTCCGAGATAATATTGCCAAGCAATTTTCCACCGTTCCGTTTATTATGACACGCTCCATCATTGTCATATTGCTAGCATGATCATGTAGTTGACATCGTATTTGTGGCAAAGCCACCGTTCGTAATTCTTTCATACATGTCAATCTTGATTCATTGCATATCGATTACACCGCCGGAGGCATTCATATAGAGTCATACTTTGTTCTAAGAATCGAGTTGTAATTGTTGAGTTGTAAGAAAAACAAAAGTGTGATGATCATCATTCTTTAGAGCATTGTCCCAAGTGAGGAAAGGATGATGGAGACCATGATTCCCCCACAAGTCGGGATGAGACTCCGGACGAAAAATTAAAAAAAATGAAAAATGAAAAAAGAGGCCATAAAAAAGAAGAAGAGAAAAGGCCCAAATAAAAAAATGAGAGAAAAAGAGAGAAGGGACAATGCTACTATCCTTTTACCACACTTGTGCTTCAAAGTAGCACCAAGATCTTCATGATAGAGAGTCTCTCATTTTGTCACTTTCATATACTAGTGGGAATTTTTCATTATAGAACTTGGCTTGTATATTCCAATGATGGGCTTCCTCAAATGCCCTAGGTCTTCGTGAGCATGCGAGTTGGATGCACACCCACTTAGTTTATTTTGTTGAGCTTTCATATACTTATAGCTCTAGTGCATCCGTTGCATGGCAGTCCCTACTCACTCACATTGATATCTATTGATGGGCATCTCCATAGCCCGTTGATACGCCTAGTTGATGTGAGACTATCTTCTCCCTTTTTGTCTTCTCCACAACCACCATTCTATTCCACATATAGTGCTATATCCATGGCTCATGCTCATGTATTGCGTGAAGATTGAAAAAGTTTTGAAAATGTTAAAGTATGAAACAATTGCTTGGCTTGTCATCGGGTTGTGCATGATTTAAATATTTTGTGTGGGAAGATGGAGCATAGCCAGACTATATGATTTTGTAGGGATAACTTTCTTTGGCCATGTTATTTTGAGAAGACATAATTGCTTACTTAGTATGCTTGAAGTATTATTATTTTTATGTCAATATGAACTTTTGTCTTGAATCTTTCGGATCTGAATATTCATACTACAATTAAGAAGATTTACATTGAAATTATGCCAAAGTATCACTCCGCATAATAAATTCTCTTTTTACCATTTACCTACTCGAGGACGAGCAGGAATTAAGCTTGGGGATGCCTGATACGTCTCCAACGTATCTATAATTTTTGATTGCTCCATGCTACTTTACCTACTATTTTGGACTATATTGGGCTTTATTTTCCACTTTTATATTATTTTTGGGACTAACCTATTAACCGGAGGCCCAACCCAGAATTGCTGTTTTTTGCCTATTTCAGTGTTTCGAAGAAACGGAATATCAAACGGAGTCCAAACGGAATGAAACCTTCGGGAACGTGATTTTCTCACCGAATGTGATCCAGGAGACTTGGACCCTACTCCAAGAAGTAAAAGAGGCAGTCACGAGGGTGGCGGCGTGCCCCCCCTAGGGCGTGCCCCCTGCCTCGTGGGCCCCCTGTTGCTCCACCGACGTACTCCTTCCTCCTATATATACCTCATTGCACCCCAAACGATCGTAACAGGAGCCAAAACCTAATTCCACCGCCGCAACTTCCTGTATCCACGAGATCCCATCTTGGGGCCTATTCCTGAGCTCACGGAGGGGCATCCACCATGGAGAGCTTCTACATCATCACCATAGCCCCTCCGATGAAGTGTGAGTAGTTTACTTGGACCTTCGGGTCCATAGCTAGTAGCTAGATGGCTTCTTCTCTCTTTTGGATCTCAATACAATGTTCTCCCCTCTCTAGCGGAGATCTATTCGATGTAATCTTCTTTTTGCGGTGTGTTTGTTGAGACCGATGAATTGTGGGTTTATGATCAAGATTATCTATGAACAATATTTGAATCTTCTCTGAATTCTTTTATGTATGATTGGTTATCTTTGCAAGTCTCTTCGAATTATCCGTTTGGTTTGGCCAACTAGATTGGTAGTTCTTGCAATGGGAGAAGTGCTTAGCTTTGGGTTCAATCTTGCGGTGTCCTTTCCCAGTGACCGAAGGGGCAGAAAGGCACGTATTGTATTGTTGCCATCGAGGATAACAAGATGGTTTTTTTTATCATATTGCATGAATTTATCCCTCTACATCATGTCATCTTTCTTAAGGCGTTACTCTATTTTTAACTTAATACTCTAGATGCATGTTGGATAGCGGTCGATGAGTGGAGTAATAGTAGTAGATGCAAAGTGTGAGTCGGTCTACTTGTCTCGGACGTGATGCCTATATACATGATCATACCTAGATATTCTCATAACTATGCTCAATTCATTAATTGCTCAACAAGAATTTGTTCACCCAATCGTAGAATACTTATGCTCTTGAGAGAAGCCACTAGTGAAACCTATGGCCCCTGTCTATTCTCATCATATCAATCTCCATCACTTTAATGCTTGCTTTGTTTTTACTTTGCCTTTTACTTTTCACTTTGCATCTCTATATCAAAAATACCAAAAATATTATTTATCATCTCTATCAGATCTCACTCGTAAGTGACCGTGAAGGGAGTGACAACCCCTAATCGCGTTGGTTGTGAGGAGCTATTGTTTTGTGCAGGTACGAGGGACTTGTGCGTAGCCTCCTACTGGATTGATACCTTGGTTCTCAAAAACTGAGGGAAATACTTACGCTACTTTGCTGCATCATCCTCTCCTCTTGGGGGAAATCCAACGCAGTGCTCAAGAGGTAGCACCTCGTTGCACACTTTAACATACCTATTAGGCATTATGAGAAAGAAGAAAAGTTGTTGCCTCCTGTTTTTCTAGACTATAAGAGTATGGTAGCACATGATTTTATTGTTAAGAATAAGAAAAAGATGCTTAACTACAGACTGATATTTGATAAAAATTACTTTGAGACTATTACTTTGCCTGCTCCTTCTTTGTTCAACTTATCTTCAGGCAAGTACCTTGTTCTGCCGGAGGCCATTCATGCCTACCGGAACCTAACACCAGCTCCAGAGCTCGAGACTGAGCCACCACTTGATCCTCATCGTCAGTCTGTCTATTAGTGGGATCCGGAGGAGATCGCCAACCAGTGGCACCCCGAGGATCCTTCTCAGTACGACCCCAGCTACAACTTTGATCCATGGGCATAAACCAACTTAGGCCAAAAGCCTAATCTTGGGGGAGTACGTATTTCTCACCAACATTTCATTCATGTTCACACACTCATGCTAGTTGTCGGTGCTCATACTCTTTCATTGTAATTTCCATGCTAGTTTATTTTCTTTCTCTAGTCTTCTTCTTGTGTGTTTGAATAACCTTAAGAAAAACCAAAAAAATTAGTTGTAGCTTCTAGCTAGTTTACTTTCCATGCTTGTAGTAGTAATAATTAAAAGAAAACCCAAAAAGATTTCTCGTTCTTCTTTTGCTTGTTGGGAGCTTTCCCATGTAAGTAGTTTTATTTTATTTCTTTTCTTTGGGGGTTGAGAGGAGAAGACCATGATGAAAATGTTGAAGTAGCTCTTATATGCATTATTGTGGAATTAACCAAGATCCCATATTACCTTGTCTTCTCCTTTGTATTAGATGCTTGCAGATTCCAGCTTAGTCCAATGCGCGTGCACTATTATTATTATCCACACCATTTGGTCGTGCAAGTGAAAGGCAATAATGAAGATATATGATGGACTGATTGAGATGAGAGAAGCTGGTATGAACTCGACCTCTCTTGTTTTTGTAAATATGATTAGTTCATCGTTCTTGATTCAGCCTATTATGAATGAAACATGTTTGCAATGACAATTAGAGATTATAGTTGCTTATGCCATGCTTAATTATCTAGGAGTTTATAATGGTTTGCCTTGCGTGCCAACATGCTATTAAAATGGTTGTGATGTGGTATGATAGGGTGGTATCCTCCTTTGAACGATTCGAGTGGCTTGACTTGGCACATGTTCGCGCATGTAGTTACAAAAAAATCAACATAGCCTCCACGATATCTATGTTCATGGTGGATTATATCCTACTCATGCTTGCACTCAATGTTTATTTAATTTTAATGCATGTTCATGACTGTTGTCGCTCTCTAGTTGGTCGCTTTCCAGTCTTTTCTAGCCTTCACTTGTACTAAGCGGGAATACTGCTTGTGCATCCACTTCCATAAACCCCAAAGTTATTCCATATGAGTCCACCATAACTTCCTATATGCGGTATCTACCTGCCATTCCAAGTAAATTTGCATGTGCCAAACTCTAAACCTTCAAATGAAATTCTGTTTTGCATGCTCGAATAGCTCATGTATCAACTAGGGTTGTCTCATATCTTCCATGCTAGGCGGGTTATTCTCGTGGAGGAGTGGACTCTGCTCCTCACTCACGAGAAAATGGTTGGTCACCGGACGCCCAGTCCCATGCTCAAACCAAATCAAAATAATTGCAACTCCCCAGACTGTTGTTAGTTGGAGGCACCCGTTGTTTGGGCAAGCCATGGATTGATGCTTGTTGGTGGTGGGGAGTATAAACTTTACCATTCTGCTTGGGAACCGCCTATAATGTGTGTAGCATGGAAGATATCGAGATCTCTCGGTTGTTATGTTGACAATGAAAGTATGCCGCTTAAAATATTATTTATCTCTATTTCAAAATCAAGCTCTGGCACCTCTACAAATACCTGCTTCCCATTGCGAAGGGCCTATCTATTTACTTTTATGTTGAGTCATCATCCTCTTATAAAAAGTACTAGCTGGAGAGCACCGCTGTCATTTGCATTCATTACTATTAATTTATTTTGAGTATGACTATGACTGGATCTCTTTTACCATGAATTACAATGTCTAGTCAGTCCTTGATCTTTAAAGGTGCTCTGCATTTATGTTTTGCGCTCTCAGAAAGGGCTAGCGAGATACCATCTTGTTGTATCATATTATGATTATTTTGAGAAAGTGTTGTCATCCGAGATTTATTATTATTGCTCGCTAGTTGATTATGTCATTGACATGAGTAAACATGAGACCTAAGTGTTATTGTGAATATGGTTAGTTCATAATCTTTGCTGAAAACTTGAATGCTGGCTTTACATATTTCAACAACAAGAGCAAACATAGTTTGTAAAAGTTTTTCTTTATCACTTTCAGTTTGTCAACTGAATTGCTTGAGGACAAGCAAAGGTTTAAGCTTGGAGGAGTTGATACGTCTCCATCGTATCTACTTTTCCAAACACTTTTGCCCTTGTTTTGGACTCTAACTTGCATGATTTGGATGGAGCTAACCCGGACTGGTGTTGTTTTCAGCAGAATTGCCATGGTGTTATTTTTGTGCAGAAATAAAAGTTCTCGGAATGAGCAGAAACTTCACAGAAAATATTTTTGGAATTAATAAAAATCTTGGCGAAGAATCAAGGCCAGGGCCCCACACCCTGCCCACGAGGGTGGGGGCGCGCCCTACCCCCTGGGCACGCCCCCTGCCTCGTGGGCCCCCTGTTGCTCCACCGACCTCAACTCCAACTCCATATATTCACGTTTGGGGAGAAAAAATCAGAGAGAAGGATTCGTCGCTTTTTACGATACGGAGCCGCCGCCAAGCCCTAAACTCTCTCGGGAGGGCTGATCAGTAGTCCGTTCCGGGCTCCGGAGAGGGGAATCCGTCGTCGTCGTCATGATCAACCTTCCTCCATCACCAATTTCATGATGCTCACCGCCGTGCGTGAGTAATTCCATCATAGGCTTGCTGGACGGTGATGGGTTGGATGAGATTTATCATGTAATCGAGTTAGTTTTGTTAGGGTTTGATCCCTAGTATCCACTATGTTCTGAGATTGATGTTGCTATGACTTTGTTATGCTTAATGCTTGTCACTAGGGCCTGAGTGCCATGATTTCAGATCTGAACCTATTATGTTTTCATGAATATAGTGAATTCTTGATCCTATCTTGCAAGTCTATAGTCACCTATTATGTGTTATGATCCGTTAACCCCAAGTGACAATAATCGGGATACTTACCGGTGATGACCGTAGTTTGAGGAGTTCGTGTATTCACTAAGTGTTAATGCTGTGGTCCGTACTCTATTAAAAGGAGGCCTTAATATTCCTTAGTTTCCAATAGGACCCCGCTGCCACGGGAGGGTAGGACAAAAGATGTCATGCAAGTTCTTTTCCATAAGCACGTATGACTATATTCGGAATACATGCCTACATTACATTGATGAATCGAAGCTAGTTCTGTGTCAACCTAGGTTATAACTTTTGCATGAGGAGTCGCATCTGACATAATTATCCATCACTGATCCAATGCCTACGAGCTTTTCACATATTGCTCTTTGCTTAGTTACTTTACCGTTGCCATCATACAATTACTACAAAACTGCCATCATACTTTTGCCATCATATCAATTACTTCCATACTACTTTGCTACTACATACTTTGCTGCAGATATTAAGTTATCCAGGTGTGGTTGAATTGACAACTCAACTGCTAATACTTGAGAATCTTCTTTGGCTCCCCTTGTGTCGAATCAACAAATTTGGGTTGAATACTCTACCCTCGAAAACTGTTGCGATCCCCTATACTTGTGGGTTATCAAGCACTACAGCCTTTCTGATAAGTATATGTGGATGACATATTGTTGATCGGAAATAATGTAGTATTTTCTGGAAAGCATAAAGGAGTATTTGAAAGGAGTTTTTCAAAGAAAGACCTCGGTGAAGCTGCTTACATATTGAGCATCAAGATCTATAGAGATAGATCAAGACGCTTGATAAGTTTTTTCCATGAGTACATACCTTGACAAGATTTTGAAGTAGTTCAAAATGAAACAGTGAAAGAAGGAGTTTTTGCCTGTATTGCAAGGTGTGAAATTGAGTAAAGACTCAAAACCCGACCACGGCAGAAAATAGCAAGAAAATGAAAAGTCATTCCCTATACCTCAGTCATAGGTTCTATAAAGTATGCTATGTCATGTCTTGGACCTATTGTGTACCTCACCATGAGTTTGGCAAGAGGGTACAATAGTGATCCAGAGTGGATCACTAGACAATGTCAAAATGATCCTTAGTGGAATAAGGATATGTTTCTCGGTTATGGAAGTGACAAAAGGTTCGTAAAGGGTTACGTCGATGCAAGCTTTGACACTGATCCAGATGACTCTAAGTCTCAATCTGGATACATATTGAAAGTGGGAGCAATTAGCTAGAGTAGCTCTGTGCAGAGCATTATAGACATAGAAATTTGCAAAATACATACGGATCTGAATATGGCAGACCTGTTGACTACTTCTCTCACAAGCAAAACATGAACACACCTAAGTACTCTTTGGGTGTTAATCACATAGCGATGTGAACTAGATTATTGACTCTAGTAAACCCTTTGGTGTTGATCACAAGGCGATGTGAACTATGGGTGTTAATCACATGGTGATGTGAACTATTGGTGTTAATCACATGGTGATGTGATCTAGATTATTGACTCTAGTGCAAGTGGGAGACTGAAGGAAATATGCCATAGAGGCAATAATAAATTTATTATTTATTTCCTTATTTCATGATAAATGTTTATTATTCATGCTAGAATTGTATTAACAGGAAACTTAGTACATGTGTGAATACATGGACAAAACATAAAGTGTCCCTAGTATGCCTCTACTTGCCTAGCTCGTTTATCAAAGATAGTTATGTTTCCTAACCATATACATGTGTTGTCATTTGATGAACGGGATCACATCATTAGGAGAATGGTGTGATGGACAAGACGCATCCATTGGCTTAGCGTTATGATCGTCACAGTTTCATTGCTACTGCTTTCTTCATGACTTATACATGTTCCTCGGACTATGATTTTATGCAACTCCCGAATACCGGAGGAACACCTTGTGTGCTATCAAACGTCACAACATAATTGGGTGATTATAAAGATGCTCTACAGGTGTCTCCGAAGGTGTTTGTTGGGTTGGCATAGATCGAGATTAGGATTTGTCACTCCGAGTTTCGGAGAGGTATCTCTGGGCCCTCTCGGTAATGCTCATCACTATAAGCCTTGCAAGCAATATGACTAATGAGTTAGTTGCAGGATGAAGTATTACAAAACGAGTAAAGAGACTTGCCGGTAACGAGATTGAACTAAGTATGATGATACCGACGATCGAATCTCGGGCAAGTAACATACCGATGACAAAGGGAACAACGTATGTTGTTATGCAGTTTGACCGATAAAGATCCACAGAATATGTAGGAGCCAATATGAGCATCCAGGTTCCACTATTGGTTATTGACCGGAGATGTGTCTCGGTCATGTCTACATAGTTCTCGAACCCGTAGAGTCCGCACGCTTAACGTTCGTTGACGATTTGTATTATGAGTTATGTGATTTGATGACTGAAGTTTGTCCGGAGTCCCGGATAAGATCACGGACATGATGAGGAGTCTCGAAATGGTCGAGAGGTAAAGATCGATATTTTGGAAGGCTATATTCGTACATCAGAAAGGTTCCGAGTGATTTCGGTATTTTTCGGAGTACCGGAGAGTTATGGGAATTCGCCGGGGGAAGTAGAGGGCCTTAATGGGCCATACGGGAAAGGAGAGAAGGGCCTCAAGGGGTGGCCGCGTGCCCCCCCATGGGCTGGTCCAAATTGGACATGGAGGGGCCAGCGCCCCCCTCCTTCCTTCTCCCCTCTTCCTCCTTCCCTTCCTTCTCCTAGTTGGAATAGAAAAGGGGGGGGGTGAATCCTACTTGGACCGGGAGTCCAAGTAGGACTCCCCCCCTTGGCGCGCCCCTTCTAGGGCCGGCCTCCTCTTCCTCCCTCCTTTATATATGTGGGCAGGGGGCACCCCGAAGGCACTTCAAGATTTGTCTTAGCCGTGTGCGGTGCCCCCCTCCACAGTTACACACCTCGGTCATATCGTCATAGTGATTAGGCGAAGCCCTGCGCCGGTAACTTCATCATCACCATCGCCACGCCATCGTGCTGACGAAACTCTCCCTCGGCCTCAATTGGATCAAGAGTACGAGGGACGTCATCGAGCTGAACGTGTGCTGAACACGGAGGTGCCGTACTTTCGGTGCTAGGATCGGTCGGATCGTGAAGACGTACGACTACATCAACCGCGTTGATAAAATGCTTCCGCTTTCGGTCTACGAGGGTACGTGGACACACTCTCCCCACTCGTTGCTATGCATCACATAGATAGATCGTGCATGATTGTAGGTAAATTTTTTGAAATACTGCGTTCCACAACGGCCTCCCCATCCTCCCGCTGCCGGAGCAGCCGCTGGAGGGTGAGGAACCCGCCGATCTGGCGGCGGCGAGGTGGATCACCCGGGGTCGCCCAAAATTCTCCCTTTCTCTACTATGGATGGGGAAAGGGTAAGGCTCCAAGGTGCCTTTGTACAATATAACATAGCTTCTGCTCCTCTAAAAAAGGTGTGGTTCCTAACCGATGCCCTAAACTTAATTCACTACTTTTTTGCTAAATCTTTCTAGTTTTAATTTACATACTACATTTCAACTACATATTTGTACACATATTAAATCCAAACATAATAATTAAGGTTCACACAATTCATGAATAGTATAAATTCAGAGTTTACAAACCAAAATTTTCAAATTAAAACACACGAAAGGGTTCAAATGAAGTGAAGAGTATGATAGCACAACTATGAAGTATATAAAGTTGCCAGTGATGCTCAACGAGATCATCTTGGAGCTATATGAACTTCTCGGTTCTCGATGCTTCTATGTGGCGTGAGGAATCTCTCTATGTTTGTTTCGTGCTCCGGCTCAATAGGATCCCCATTGGAGATGTACTAAAAGTTCTCTGGCATGACTCATTCATCTTCAATGATCGTGATGCGCATAATGATGCAACATCTCATTATTTGCCACAAGACCTTGGGGGTTTCAATACTCAACAGGGCATCGAATGATGCCAAAGCGCTTTTGAACCACACCAAAAACTCTCTCCACATCCTTCCTTGCAGACTCTTGACGCATTGCAGAGTGAGACCTATTGTTACCTTTAGGACGAGGGGTTGTCTTGACAAATGTGGCCCATGGACGATAGATGACATCTGTAAGGTAGTAACTCATCGTGTACTCAGGGCCATTGACAACATAGTTGCAAGGAGGAGTATCTCTGGAAACAAGCCTAGCAAACTGTGGTGATCTCGACAGCAAATTCATGTCATTATGAGAGCCAGGCAATCCAAATATTTAAGTCCAGATACATAGATCCTCCGATGCAACAACCTCAAGAATGATTGTTGGATCTTTGTAGTGGTCCTCGTACTGGCCTTTTCATCCCACAGGATAATTCTTTCATGTCCAGTGCATGCAATCAATTGATCCAAGCATCCTAGGTCATTCTCGTTCTTCATTGGTGGGTGCCCTCAAGTACTCCAGCTCAAAGATCTCAATCACGTCTTTTGTGTATCTTCAAACGACCTCCAAGATTGTATCCTCCCCAACGCGGACATAATCGTCAACGACATTGGTCGAGGCAAGCACTTGAACATCAGCAATACACTTCATCAAAGAGCTCACTTATCTCTCCGGTTGCACTCCTACTGAGTTTGAACCAATCATCATGCTTCTTCGCAACTTCTCAATGGCGAGAAAAGACTTGAGCGCATCCAAAAATCGCTGACGAAAATACTTCTCCGAATAGGTTACATCGGGGTTGAAGTAACCTCTCATAATCTTGGCATGACCCTCCACTCTATCTCGATTCGTGTGTGTACGATCGAATTGTGATCCTCTTTTCGGCTGCCAAAAAAAATCATTAAAAAACATGCCAATGGCCATTTCCAAGTTTTCATCGTCTTCTTCCTCCTCCTGACAATGAAGAGTTCTGTTAGATGCGGTTTAAAGAAGAAAACTCAAATTTGCCATGCTACAACATTGGCTTGCCCTTAAGCTAGGCAAGGAGCACACTGACACGGCCAAGACGCCACGAATGCGATGTGCTTTCATGTCCCTCGAGTTAGGAGTAATAATTTTTTTTAAACGGAGGCAAAAGATTTGCCTCATATATTAAATGAGGAGGAGAAAGAGTTTGTTACAACACAGTGCCAGGAAACGGCATGGCAATTACTCTCGCAATAAGAAAGACCCTAATTTTTTCGCCCCGGCTTTAACCCAAAGGTTAGACTCTTCGATCACATTGTTTAGCAAAACATGCGGAGGGGCACTCTTGTGTCTAAACACCCTTGCATTACGCTCATTCCAGATCACCCATGAAACCAACATGGTTATCGAAGCCTTCGCTTCCGGTTGGCGGTGCCCTCGGCGCTCAAACTCGCCCACCATTCCTTGATGGAGTCGTACAAGTGCCATGCGGACGTGTCCACGTCGTGGATGCAGAGCTTCAATCACCATGTTCCAGAGCCCGAGGGTGAAGCGGCATCTGAAGAATAGATGGGGACCACATTCCTGCACCCTCTCGCACAAGGGACAAGGGCCACAGTTTGGCCAGCCTCGCCTCTGCAATCTGTCTGCAGTCCAGATCCTATCTTGAAGCGCGAGCCAAGCAAAGAACTTGACTTTCGGAGGGGCCCAAACCTTCCAAACCATTTGGTCCATTGGGGAGAGGACCAAGCCCAAAAACTGTGCCCTGTACGCGGAGGCTGCGAAGTAGTTCCCGGAAGCCGTGTGCTTCCAGAGGATGTCATCATCGGCAAGCTCATCAAGGTGGACCTCTTGGAGTAGCGTCCATAGGGTGAAGAATTCTGAAACATGCTCAATGGAGGCCGGTGTAGGTGGCCTGATTTTGAGAATCCACGCGCTCTCCTTGAGAGCCTCCCGCACCTTCCAAGCCATGAGGAAGCCTCATAAATGAGCGGAGCGATGTCTCTGGGCTTGTGACCCAGAAGCCAAGGAGAGTCCCAAAAAGGTGTCCGCGCACCATTGCCAACCGTGATGGTGGTACATGCGTAGAAAAAATTAAGGTCATCCTCATCACACGGGTTCCCACCTCCAACCCACAGCTTTGTGGGCTCCTTCCACTCATACCAAGGCCACCGCAGACGCAAGGCCCGCGCGAACTTGAAGGTGTTTAGGACCCCAAGCCCACCATAGTCAAGCGGCCTACTGACAGTGTCCCAATTGACCTTGCACTTTGCCCCAGTTGTCTTATCCGATCCCGACCAAAGGAATACCCGCTCGAGTTAGGAGTAATAAATCAAAACATGCAGAGCGTATAGCTCAACACCTGACCATGGTTCACAAATTGAGATAAATATAGTGTCAAGTTCGGCCCAGACAGAGAGCAGACCAGCCCTGCTTACCCATGGATCACACAGAACATGCAAAACGGTTCAATTGCCGGCCTATCATGTCTCCTCATGGTTGTTCCCGAATTTAGCCAACCACGATATCTCACTGCCCGAGCTATGTATGGAACTAGCTTGCATATCCTAACAGATGAAAACATGCCATGTGTACCTGAAAATAGTGTGTTTCAGTTGTCTGCCCTAAGAGTATCTACACTCGGGCACCTCAAACATTGCTCAACGTCGGGACAGACAGCTCGGTTAGTGACGGTCAAAAAAAGTCGACCAAGACGGATGTCTCAAACAAGTCTTAATAACGCCCGGGCTGACCAACACTCCTCATATCCAACCCAAATCTAGGGCAGATATGAAGCGGTCAGGGCGTGACCGGGCGCGTCCGCCATGCCAGTCTGACGTTGGGGTCCCAGTGAAAAACACCTAGAAACCTGACGGTCCGACTGGCGTCTTCTCCGATGGGGTGTGAATGCTGCGTGGCGCCGCTCTGGCTCGCCGCATGAGAGCCAAAGTCCGTCTATTTGAGTCGGACGGCGTCCCCAACCCTAGCCACATCTAATTTCTCCCTCTCTGCACCGTCAGCCCGAACCCATTCACCTTTCTCCCTCTCCTCCTCATTCTCCCCTCGACGTCAGGCTCCGTCCTACACTAACGTCGGAGCACCGCTTCCAGATGCTGGAGGAGATCCGGGTGAGGCGCGGTGCCCGCATAGCAGCCGACCTGCCTCCGGACTCGTCAGAGCTGGAGGAGAGGAAGAGGAGGGGGAGCAATAGCCGGTTCCCATGGAGGTGGCGGGTCTGGAGGAGGAGGACGCGAAGGATCCGGAGAAGGGACATGGAGGAGTCAGCGCCGGTTGCGGGCTTTGCCATGAAGGACAGCACGCCCAAGTTCGCGGTCGTCCAAGCGACGAAGATGACGAAATAACAGGCCATTCTGGAGTCCATCCAAGATGAGGCCTATGTTAAGGTAAACAAACGGTTCATCAAGCATGAATGGGCGGTGACCGACGCGCTTTTTGCCGAACTGGATGCGATGGAGGCGGAGGCGACCCGGAAGGAGGCGCAGGAGCCGAAGTTGCAACAGTTGTCCGTCTACCCGGAGCCCGGTATGGAGATTGTGGACATCTCCAAGGACGACTAGTAGTGTAGTTGATCTATGTACAATATGTAGGCGTTTCTTTTGCATGCTCTGTATGATTTTAAGGATTAAACTATAAGGTATCCAGATGCAGATAAGGAAATTTGAGGGCTGCCCAGTCACTGTCTATTGTTGTACGTGCATGTATATGATTTAACAGGGTAGAGCAGCATTGGATCATGGGTTTCATCACTTACTCTCAGTCAGGGAAGCCATAACACTAAAAATATTCAGAGAAACAGACCGTCCCCGTGGAAAATCGGCGTGGCACATGTTGGAATGGGAAAATATCAGGTGATACCATGTCTTAGGTGCTCCCATGATACGAGCTTCTGGTCCGTTGGATTTGAGATCCAACGGCTCCTAGGAGGTTTTGAAATGCTGCCGTACTTGTTTGCAATTTTTAGACTTCAAAAGGACTTTTTTGCAAAATGTTGAAAGCCTTTCAGGAGCATCCAACGGCTCCTAGGAGCTCGTATCATGGGAGCATATAAGGCTCCGTATCACCTGATACCTACCCATGTCGGAATCATCCGCAAAGAGTACCGAGACTTCAGAGACAGCGCTTATATCAAAGCAAATAACTGAGAGTAACATGATCTATGAAGCAGAAGCATCAGACTAGCAAATCCTGACAGCATAAGCAGCTAGCTACCGTACAACATATTCGTTGTAGCCAAGATTACACTCGACTCATGATACATGTCAATGTCATGCTCACTTACTTGGTTCCAGATGCAAGTTGGTTTAGTGTCCCAAGCTAGGAATGTTGCCGGTTGACTTCTATCTAGTTACATCGTTGACTCAAAATCAGCAATGCGCAGGTTCCACACCGTCAGTACACAACTAACACTACCTCCACATGAATTTTTTGCTTGGCTTTGCAGATGTAACTAATAGAAATGCTCCCGAATCACAGGAGCTTGAAAAATGCAATTCACTAGCAGTTCACGTCGGCGACGAAACAATATTAGATGCCTGACTTGTCAACATTTCTTACAGTATATAAATTGACTCAAGAAAAAGGTTTTGAAACCTCAATTTGAGAGGCCATGGAATGCTAGCCGCTCAGCGATACAGACTTAAGACCTGCAAAAATTCAGATGATGAATGCAACTGCCACGACACAGATTCGCCACGCCCAAAATCCTATAGAAGCATGCGGAGTACAGAGGCACTTCCCTTCCCTAGTCGCACGCACATTCTGGTCAGTCTTCATCGGCGGATGCCATCGCCGGCACCTTCTCCGGCATAGGCACCGGGTAGTTCCGCGAGAAGCAGGCGTCGCAGAGCTCGTCCGCCTCGTCGCCGTAGATGCTGTGGAGCTTGTCCAGCGTCAGGAAGCCGAGCGAGTCGCAGCCGATCATCTCGCGCACGCCCTCGACGTCCAGCCGGTTGGATATCAGCTCCTTCTCGTCCGGCGTGTCGATGCCGTAGTGGCACCGGCCGACCACCGGCGGGCTGGAGATGCGCATGTGCACCTCGCGCGCCCCGGCGTCGCGGAGCAGGCGCACGATCTTGCTCGACGTGGTGCCGCGCACGATCGAGTCGTCCACGACCACCACGCTCTTGCCCGTGATGACGCCGCGCACGGGCGCGAGCTTGAGCTTCACGGCGAGGTCCCGGATGGCCTGCGTCGGCTGGATGAAGCTGCGGCCGGTGTAATGCGACCGGATGAGCCCCTGCTGGAACTCGAGCCCCGAGGCCTGCGCGAAGCCGAGCGCCGCGTAGAAGCCAGAATCCGGCACGGGGATGACCACGTCGGCGGTGGGGGCCGGGGACTCCTCGGCGAGCGCGCGGCCGTAGGCTGTGCGCCGCTCGTGGACGGCGTGCCCGAACACGATGGAGTTGGGCAGCGCGAAGTAGATGTGCTCGAACACGCACGACTTGCGCGGGCGGTGCGGGACGAGGCAGGCGGAGGACACGGACATGTCCCGACGGTCGACGACGATCACCTCCCCGGGCTCCACCTCCCGCTCGTACACGGCGTCGATGAGGTCGAGCGCGCAGGTCTCCGACGCGAACACGACGGCGCCGTTGGGGCGGCGGCCCATGACCAGCGGGCGGAAGCCGAAGGGGTCGCGCACGGCGAAGAGCTTGTCGGCCGTGAGGAACAGCAGCGAGTAGGCGCCCTGGAGGCGCTCGCATGCGTCGCAGATGCGGGCGAGCAGCGGGCGCGAGAGCGACGTGGCGATGAGGTGGAGGATGACCTCCGTATCCGACGAGTTGTTGAAGATGGAGCCCTGCGCCTCCAGCTTGTGGCGCAGCGGCAGGTAGTTCACCAGGTTGCCGTTGTGCGCCACGGCGAGCTGCCCGAACCGGTACCCGGCGAGGAACGGCTGCACGTTGCACAGCTGGGCCTGGCCGCCGGAGGTGGAGTAGCGGACGTGGCCGATGGCGGCCTGCCCGGGAGGCTCCCGAGGTGCGCCGGGTCCCGGAACACGTCGCTGACGAGCCCCAGCCCCGTCACGGACTTGAGCTTGCCGTCGTCCCCGGCGGCGCAGATGCCGGCGCCCTCCTCCCCGCGGTGCTGCAGCTTCTGCAGGCCCAGGTAGCAGAGCGACGACGCCTCCGGGTCGCCCACGACGCCGAACACGCCGCACTCCTCGCGGGGGTGGTCATCGCCGCCGTTGTCCTCCTCCTCGCCGAAGTTGAAGGGCGTGACCTTGTCGAGCAGGGCCCGGGCCGGCGCGGCGCGGGCGGCGCGGTGGCGCAGCGCGAGGAGCGAGGGGCTGGGGCCGGCATGGCACCTGAGCTGTGGATGGACGGTGGACGGCGCGGGAGGCGCGCGGAGGGGACGGGAGGAGGGCGTGGCGGGCGGGGCGGCGGTGGCGGCGGCGGCGGCCATCCCTGGAGCGCGGCGGGATTGGGAGGGTGAGGGCTCTCGAGGATGCCCTCCCGAAGGCGCGTGAACGGACAGGATTTAAAGAGGTCGCCGCCAGGCGTGTGGAGGCCGTATGCCCTACGCACGAGTGAATCCACGATATTTTGACTCCCGTCGTCATTTTGTACTCTGGATTTTGGGTAAAATGAAAGGACAGAATCTCTGTCTGTTTAATTTGCTGTTTTCTTTCAGTTTTTTCTCTGAAATCCAGGATTTTTGCTTTAAATTCACCAGCGATATCTATCGCTTGTTAAGTTTGATTTTTCTATAAACCTTAGGTTTTTTCCCTTTATATAATAATGTAATCACTTTCTGAATGAAATTTTAAAGATAACATGAATCTTTTAATGATTCTAATACAGACTACATACAGACAAAAATAAGTGAATCTACACTCTAAAATACGTATATATATCCCTCGAAAAAAACATGTATATACGTCCGTATGTAGTCCGCATTAAAATCTTTAGAAATAAAAAAAGAATTTTGTTGCTAAACCACGTGTCCAATCAATTACAAACGTTTTAATGTTATTCTTATTCTTAGGATGCAACCAAACAAGGAATATAATCATTTGCTCCCAATTCTTGGCAGGATAAGCGCCTAATCTTATGTTCTTGTAATTATTTTCTTATTGCTATTTGTGGGCAAGAATTGATTAATATTCTAATTAATCTTCTGGATTCGAGGAGCGGTCCTGCGACCACTTATGACGGTTCATGAAAACGCGGAATTTCCTTCCTAGTGCGCCATGCCTTTCGATCGGCCGCCAAGCTAGAAGAAGAAGCTGAAGCCGTCTTTTGACTACGTTGACGCCTCTTTCATCAAGCAGATCTCGACCGTCGATTCAATTCTTCTCTGGCTAGTTGCTTTGGGCGGGCTCAAGAAGGCAGGCCCACTGGGGACTGACACAAGGGCCCACCCCTGAGCCGGCCAGACCGCTTGGGGGTCAAGTGGTGTGGGTCGTCATATGGTCCAGTCCTTTCACGTTTAAGGCATGCGGCCCCACAGGGTTACAGAGGCAGCGGATATGTATGTCAAACCGGATACGGGCCACACGGCCCACGTAGACGTCGATCTTCCCCGTTTTGGAACGCTGGCGGCTTGGCGTAGGGTAGCGTAGGATAGAGTCGCCACGGGATAGCTTTCGTCGTGGAGCAGGTGAGCCCCTCCGTCCAAGTTTATCCTTTGCTTTCAGAAAGAACTCGGGACCCTTCTCTCCTTCTGGAATGGCCGCGAAAAATTAGACGAGCATATCGAACACGAGTCGCCGTCGAATCTAAAAGTTCGCCTGATCGCCTCATCCGGATAGAGGGCTCCACGCCGTACGAAACCGGCGCTAGAACGGACGACGGTCACTCGACACACAGGTCGTCGTGGAATCATCCAGGCGGGACGAGGATGAGGCGCTGCGTTGCGTGATTCCGTCGCCGTTTCACGGCACGCGAACACGAGACGGGCGCACGGCCGGAACCGGAACAGGTGGTGGGACGCGCTAGAGTCCAGCGGGCATCGGCGAGCGACGGAATCTCTCGGAACTCTCGCCGCCACCCGTTCCCTCGAGTGCGAGTGGTGCTCACTCCAGCCGGCGTCTCGTCCGTTCACGGCTCATCCGCCGCGCGCTTTCTTCGCCACGCCGCGCTTGGCTGCCGTCGCCCGTGCTCTGCTCCATACGAGCCGCGCCGGGCGGCATGCTCCGGGCAACCGCAAGCTGCAACTGGTTGGCAAAAACAATCGTCCATTGGCGTGGCAACTAGCAAGGACTCGCAGTCTCGCACCAGGATGCTTCGTCCTGTGTCGTCGACCGTGCAGCGCTGCGTTGGTCCGAACAGTCTGTGGTGCTGTCTCGTGTGCTCATGTCTCGTCGGCGTACGTCTGACTGGATTTTTTCTTTTTTAGGAGTGACTGGATTTTTTTATGTGATCAGCGTCTGACTGGAATGCGAATCAACCTATGGTTGAGTTGGTTAGGTGGACAGTGATATCACCAACCCATCGCGCTCAAATCGCAGTCTTCGCGTTATTCTGGATTTATTTGAGATTTTCGGCGATGCGTTTTCGATTAGGAGAGGCGTTAAAATCGACGGCGAAGCGGATCTGATGACTTCATAAATCTTAAGATGATATCTTGCATTTCGATCTTTCGGATGTCTTTCGTAGAGGTAGGGTGTGCGTGTAATGCGTTCATAGGGATGAGTGTATCGCGTTTATATGGTATATATGCATCTTGATCTTTAAAAAATACGTCTGACTGAAATGTTTTGTTTTAGCAACGCGTCTGACTGGACGTGCGACGAGGAATATCGTGTTGATCTGCGAGAGAATTGGCCGCGCCGAGAGCCCGAGAGTCCTGTGCATTAAATTGTTTGGGCCGAGTCCATGTCTCACTTTCAGCAGCGAGACGAAAGCAGAGCTCGCCTACAAGGAGCCGGTAGTGGGCTGGCCCAGTTAAGACGCGGTTTCATCCCGATGATGTCATGCACATGTTTTGTTGGTGATTTGATATTAGCTGACGCAAGTTGGAATCGGGGGGCTGTTGAGGAAAAAAATTTATCCACAGATGCAGATGCGATATTTGATATTCTCTATACCCCTCTGTACTAGTCACATTGAAGATTTTTGGTCTTGAACACATGAGAAGAATGATCAATTTATTGTACGGTCTGCATGCCGTATGTTAGTATCCACTAAACTGAGACGTGAAGCTTGGGTAGAGGGCAGGTCATACTCATCGGATTGTGACAAAGAGCAGCAATCATGGACGAACTTATGGAAAATAAACGTCCCCTCCAAGCTGAAAATCTTTCTGTGGAGGCTAACCCAGCAGTCCATTCCAACGGTTGACCTTCTGCATCACAGGAGTTGAAGTTAATATTTCAAGCAAATGCCCGGATTGAGAGATATGAAGTCTCCAATAAGTTCTATAGCTGCAAGATGGAGGAGAATAGTTCTGTCAATGAGCATATACTCAAAATGTCTAGGTATAATAATCACTTGGTACTTGCGAACCGTGCCTCATGGGCAAGATGACTAAAACACCGTTCTCCGGTACTATGGAGAGAGCAACAGATTTGTTGGAAATCATACATACAGATGTATGTGGTCCGATGAATGTTGAGGCTCGTGGTGGATATCGTTATTTTCTCATCTTGACAGATGATTTAAGCAGATACGGGTATATCTACTTAATGAAGCATAAACCTGAAACATTTGAAAAGTTCAAAGAATTTCAGAGTGAAGTTGAAAATCATCGTAACAAGAAAATAAATTCTACGATCTGATCGTGGAGGAGAATATTTGAGTTACGAGTTTGGTCTACATTTGAAACAATGCGAAATAGTTTCGCAACTTACGCCACCTGGAACACCACAACGTAATGGTGTGTCCGAACGTCGTAATCGTACTTTACTAGACATGGTGCGATCCATGATGTCTCTTACCGATTTACCGCTATCGTTTTGGGGTTATGCTTTAGAGGCGGCCGCATTCACGTTAAATAGGGCACCATCAAAATCCGTTGAGACGACTCCTTATGAACTATGGTTTGGCAAGAAACCAAAGTTGTCGTTTCTGAAAGTTTGGGGCTGCAATGCTTATGTGAAAAAAACTTCAACCTGATAAGCTCGAACCCAAATCGGAAAAATGTGTCTTCATAGGATACCCAAAGGAGACAGTTGGGTACACCTTCTATCACAGATCCGAAGGCAAGACATTTGTTGCTAAGAATGGATCCTTTCTAGGGAAGGAGTTTCTCTCGAAAGAAGTGAGTGGGAGGAAAGTAGAACTTGATTAGGTAACAGTACCAGCTCCCTTATTGGAAAGTAGTTCATCATGGAAATCAGTTCCTGTGACACCTACACCAATTAGTGAGGAAGTTAATGATGATGATCATGAAACTTCAGATCA
The DNA here is from genome assembly GCA_021605145.1 of Aegilops bicornis. Taxonomy (NCBI): domain Eukaryota; kingdom Viridiplantae; phylum Streptophyta; class Magnoliopsida; order Poales; family Poaceae; genus Aegilops; species Aegilops bicornis. Next base: position 688,656,099 of record CM038671.1, on the reverse strand, counting down.
AGTTGTTACTGAACTCAGAGATCAACCAGGTAAGATCCGCACTGCAGTGGTACGGTAATCCTATTCTCGAAGTCATGCTACTAGATCATGGTGAACCTACGAACTATGAAGAAGCGATGGTGAGCCCAGATTCCATAAAATGGCTTGAAGCCATGAAATGCGAGATGGGATCCATGTATGAGAACAAAGTGTGGACTTTGGTTGACTTGCCCAATGGTCGGCAAGCAATAGAAAATAAATGGATCTTCAAGAAGAAGACTGACGCTGACGGTAATGTTACTGTTTACAAAGCTCGGCTTGTTGCAAAAGGTTTTCGACAAGTTCAAGGGGTTGACTACGATGAGACCTTCTCACCCGTAGCGATGCTTAAGTCTGTCCGGATCATGTTAGCGATTGCCGCATTTTATGATTATGAAATATGGCAAATGGATGTCAAACTGCATTCCTGAATGGATTTCTGGAAGAAGAGTTGTATATGATGCAACCGGAAGGTTTTGTCGATCCTAAGGGAGCTAACAAAGTGTGCAAGCTCCAACGATTAATTTATGGTCTGGTGCAAGCCTCTCGGAGTTGAAATAAACGCTTTGATAGTGTGATCAAAGCATATGGTTTTATACAGACTTTTGGAGAAGCCTGTATTTACAAGAAAGTGAGTGGGAGTTACGTAGCATTTACGATATTATATGTGGGCGACATATTGTTGATTGGAAATGATATAGAATTTCTGGATAACATAAAAGGATACTTGAATAAAAGTTTTCGATGAAAGACCTCGGTGAAGCTGCTTACATATTGGGCATCAAGATCTATAGAGATAGATCAAGGCGGCTTGATTGGACTTTCACAATGCACATACCTTGATAAAGTTTTGAAAAGTTCAATATGGATCGAGCAAAGAAAGGGTTCTTGCACGTATTACAAGGTGTGAAGTTGAGTCGGACTCAATGCCCGACCAACTGCGGAAGATAGAGAGAAAATGAAAGGAGTTCCCTATGCTTCAGCCATAAGCTCTATCATGTATGCAATGTTGTGTACCGGACCTGATGTGTGCCTTGCTATTAGTTTAGCAGGAGGTACCAAAGTAATCCGAGTGGATCCTTTGGACAGTGATCAAGAACATCCTGAAATACCTGAAAAGGACTAAGGATATGTTTCTCGTTTATGGAGGTGACAAATAGCTTGTCGTAAAGGGTTACGTCGATGCAAGCTTTGACACTGATCCGGACGATTCTAAATCGCAAACCGGATACGTATTTATATTAAACGGTGGAGCTGTCAATTGGTGCAGTTCTAAACAAAGCGTTGTAGCGGGATCTACATGTGAAGCGGAGTACATAGCTGCTTCGGAAGCAGCAAATGAAGGAGTCTGGATGAAGGAGCTCATTACCGATCTAGGTGTCATACCTAGTGCATCGGGACCAATGAAGATCTTCTGTGATGATCTTGGTGCAATTGCCTTGGCAAAGGAATCCAGATTTCACAAGAGGACCAAGCACATCAAGAGACGCTTCAATTCCATCCGGGACCAAGTCCGTGGGAGACATAGAGATTTGCAAGATACATACGGATCTGAATGTTGCGTAACCGTTGACTAAGCCTCTTCCACGAGCAAAACATGATCAGCACCAAGACTCCATGGGTGTTAGAATCATTACTATGTAATCTAGATTATTGACTCTAGTGCAATTGGGAGACTGAAGAAAATATGCCCTAGAGGCAATAATAAAGTTATTATTTATTTCCTCATATCATGATAAATGTTTATTATTCATGCTAGAATTGTATTACCCGAAAACATGATACATGTGTGAATACATAGACAAACATAATGTCACTAGTATGCCTCTACTTTACTAGCTCATTAATCAAAGATGGTTATGTTTCCTAACCATAAACATGTGTTGTCATTTGATTAACGGGATCACATCATTAGGACAATGATGTGATTGACTTGACCCATTCCGTTAGCCTAGCACTTGATCGTTTAGTATGTTGCTATTGCTTTCTTCATGACTTATACAAAGTTCCTACAACTATGAGATTATGCAACTCCCGTTTACCCTAGGAACACTTTGTGTTCTACTAAACATCACAACGTAACTGGGTGATTATAAATGTGCTCTACAGGTGTCTTCAAAGGTACATGTTGGGTTGGCGTATTTCGAGATTAGGTTTTGTCACTCCGATTGTCGGAGAGGTATCTCTGGGCCCTCTCGGTAATACACATCACTTGAGCCTTGCAAGCATTGTAATTAATGAGTTAGGTACGGGATGATGTATTACGGAATGGTGTCCGAATATAGTTCTCGAACCCGTAGGGTCCGCACGCTTAACGTTACGATGACAGTTTTATTATGAGTTTATAAGTTTTGATGTACCGAAGGTAGTTCGGAGTCCTGGATGTGATCACGGATATGACGAGGAGTCTCGAAATGGTCGAGACATAAAGATCGATATATTGGACGACTATATTCGGACACCGGAAGTGTTCCGGGTGATTTCGGAGAAAACCGGAGTGCCGGAGGGGTTACCGAACCCCTCGGGAAGTATTGGGCCTTAGTGGGCTGAGGGAGAGAGGGCAGCAGCCCAGAGGTGGCGCCCCATGGGGAGTCCGACTGGGCTAGGGAAGGCGGCCCTCTTTCCCTCTCCCTCTCCTCTCTTTCCTTCCCTCTCTCTTCCTAGTTGGACTAGGAAAGGAGTCCTACTCCCACTAGGAGGAGGACTCCCTCCTGGCGCGCCCCCTAGGGCCGGCCGGCCTCCCCCCTTGCTCCTTTATATACGGGGGCAGGGGGGCACCCTAGAACACACAAGTTGATCTTGGTGATCGTTCCTTAGCCGTGTGCGGTGCCCCCCTCCACCATATTCCACCTCGTTCATATCGTTGCGGTGCTTAGGCGAAGCCCTGCATCGGTAGAACATCATCATCTTCACCACGCCGTCGTGCTGACGGAACTCATTCCCGACACCCTGCTGGATCGGAGTCCGGGGTTCGTCATCGAGCTGAACGCGTGCAGAACACGGAGGTGCCGTACGTTCGGTGCTTGGATCGGTCGGATCGTGAAGACGTACGACTACATCAACCGCGTTGTCATAATGCTTTGGCTTTCGGTCTACGAGGGTACGTGGACACACTCTCCCCTCTCGTTGCTATGCATCACCATGATCTTGCGTGTGCGTAGGAATTTTTTTGAAATTACTACGTTCCCCAACAGGGGGCAGCCCCTTGTGGCCCTTCTCTCTCTCCACTAAGGCCCATGAAGGCCCATTAGTTCCCCCGGGGGGTTCCGATAACCCTCCGGCACTCTGATAGTTATCCGGTACCTCTCGGAACTCATCCGGTGTCCGAATAACATCGTCCAATATATCATTCTTCACGTCTCGACCATTTCAAGACTCCTCGTCATGTCCATGATCTCATGCAGGACTCTGAACAAACTTTGGTCATCAAATCACATAACTCATAATGCAAATCGTCATCGAACGTTAAGCGTTCGAACCCTACGGGTTCGAGAACTATGTAGACATGACCAAGACACATCTCCGGTTAATAACCAATAGCGGAACCTGGATGCTCATATTGGCTCCTACATATTCTACGAAGATCTTTATCGGTCAAACCGCATAACAACATACGTTATTCCCTTTGTCGTCGATATGTTACTTGCCCGAGATTCGATCGTCGATATCATCATACCTAGTTCAATCTCGTTACCGGCAAGTCTCTTTACTCGTTCCGTAATGCATCATCCCGTAACTAACTCATTAGTCAGATTGCTTGCAGGGCTTATAGTGATGTGCATTACTGAGAGGGCCCAGAGATACCTCTCCGATACTCGGAGTGACAAATCCTAATCTCGATCTATGCCAACTCAACAAACACCATCGAAGACACCTGTAGAGCATCTTTATAATCAGCCGGTTACGTTGTGACGTTTGATAGCACAAAAAGTGTTCCCGGTATTCGGGAGTTGCATAATCTCATAGTCAGAGGACTATGTATAAGTCATGAAGAAAGCAATAACAATAAAACTAAATTATCATAATGCTAAGCTAACGGATGGGTCTTGTCCATCACATCATTCTCTAATGATGTGATCTCGTTCATCAAATGACAACACATGTCTATTGTTAGGAAACTTAACCATCTTTGATTAACGAGCTAGTCAAGTAGAGCATACTAGGGACACTCTGTTTGTCTATCTATTCACACATGTACTAAGTTTCCGGTTAATGCCATTCTAGCATGAATAATAAACATTTATCATGAGATAAGGAAATATAAATAACAACTTCATTATTGCCTCTAGGGCATATTTCCTTCAGTCTCCCACTTGCACTAGAGTCAATAATCTAGATTACATAGTAATGATTCTAACACCCATGGAGTCTTGGCGGTGATCATGTTTTGCTCGTGAGAGAGGCTTAGTCAATAGGTCTGCAACATTCAGATCCGTATGTATTTTGCAAATCTCTATGTCTCCCTCCTTGACTTGATCGCGGATGGAATTGAAGCGTCTCTTGATGTGTTTGGTTCTCTTGTGAAATCTGGATTCCTTCGCCAAGGCTATTCCTCCAGTATTGTCACAAAAGATTTCATTGGACCCGATGCACTAGGTATTACACCTAGATCAGATATGAACTCCTTCATCCAGAATCCTTCATTTGTTGCTTCCAAAGCAGCTATGTACTCTGCTTCACACGTAGATCCCGCCACGACGCTCTGCTTGGAACTGCACTAACCCATGTGACTCCACCATTCAATATAAATACATATCCGGTTTGTGACTTAGAGTCATCCGGATCAGTGTCAAAGCTTGCATCGACGTAACCATTTACGACGAGCTCTTTATCACCTCCATAAATGAGAAACATATCCTTAGTCCTCTTCAGGTATTTCAGGATGTTCTTGACCGCTGTCCAATGATCCACTCCTGGATTACTTTGGTACCTCCCTGCTAAACTTATAGCAAGGCGCACATCAAGTCTGGTACACAGCATTGCATACATGATAGTACCTATGGCTGAGGCATAGGGAATGACTTTCATTTTCTCTCTATCTTCTGCAGTGGTTGGGCATTGAGTCTGACTCAACTTCACACCTTGTAACATAGGCAAGAACTCTTTCTTTGATCGATCCATTTTGAACTTCTTCAAACCTTTATCAAGGTATGTGCTTTGTGAAAGTCCAATTAAGTGTCTTGATCTGTCTCTATAGATCTTGATGCCTAATATATAAGCAACTTCACCGAGGTCTTTCATTGAAAAATACTTATTCAAGTATCCTTTTATGCTATCCAGAAATTCTGTATTATTTCCAATCAACAATATGTCATCCACATATGATATTAGAAATGCTGCAGAGCTCCCACTCACTTTCTTGTAAATACAGGCTTCTCCAAAAGTCTGTATAAAACCATATGTTTTGATCACACTATCAAAGCGTATATTCCAACCCCGAGAGGCTTGCACCAGTCCATAAATGGATCGCTGGAGCTTGCACACTTTATTAGCACCTTTCGGATCGACAAAACCTTCTGGTTGCATCATATACAACTCTTATTTAAGATATCCATTAAGGAATGCAGTTTTGACATCCATTTTCCAAATTTCATAATCATAAGATGCGGCAATTGCTAACATGATTCGACATGCACTTAAGCATCGCTTCTGGTGAGAAGGTCTCATTGTAGTCAACTCCTTGAACTTGTCAAAACCTTTCGCAACAAGTCGAGCTTTGTAGACGATAACATTACCGTCAGCGTCAGTCTTCTTCTTGAAGATCCATTTATTCTCTATGGCTTGCCGATCATCGGGTAAGTCAACCAAAGTCCACACTTTGTTCTCATACATGGATCCCATCTCAGATTTCATGGCCTCAAGCCATTTCGCGGAATCTGGGCTCATCATCGCTTCCTCATAGTTCGTAGGCTCGTCATGGTCAAGTAACATGACCTCCGAGCAAGGATTACCGCGCCTCACAGTGCGGATCTTACTCTGGTTGACCTACGAGGTTTGGTAGTAACTTGATTTGAAGTTTCATGATCATCATCATTAGCTTCCTCACTAATTGGTGTAGGAATCATTGGAACTAATTTCTGTGATGATCTTCTTTCCAATTCGGGAGAAGGTACAATTACCTCATCAAGTTCTACTTTCCTCCCACTCACTTCTTTCGAGAGAAACTCCTTCTCTAGAAAGGATCCATTATTAGCAATGAATATCTTGCCTTCAGATCTATGATAGAATGTGTACCCAACATTCTCTTTTGGGTATCCTATGAAGACACATTTCTCCTATTTGGGTTCGAGCTTATCATGTTGAAGCTTTTTCACATAATCATCGCAGCCCCAAACTTTAAGAAACAACAACTTAGGTTTCTTGCCAAACCACAATTCATATGGTGTCGTCTCAACGGATTTAGATGGTGCCCTATTTAATGTGAATGCAGCCGTCTCTAAAGCATAACCCCAAAGCGATAGCGGTAAATTAGTAAGAGACATCATAGATCGCACCATATCTGATAAAGTATGGTTACAACGTTCGGACACACCATTACGCCATGGTGTTCCAGGTGGCGTGAGTTGCGAAACTATTGCACATTGATTCAAATGAAGACCAAACTCATAACTCAAATATTCTCCTCCACGATCAGATTGTAGAAACTTTATTTTCTTGTTACGATGATTTTCCACTTCACTCTGAAATTCTTTGAACTTTTCAAATGTTTCAGACTTATGTTTCATCAAGTAGATATACCCATATTTGCTTAAATCATCTGTGAAGGTCAGAAAATAACAATACCCGCCGCGAGCCTCAACACTCATCGGACTGCATACATCAGTATGTATTATTCCAATAAGTCAGTTGCTCGCTCCATTGTTCCGGAGAACGGAGTCTTAGTCATCTTGCCCATGATGCATGGTTGGCAAGTATCAAGTGATTCCAAAAGCCCATCAGCATGGAGTTTCTTCATGCACTTTACACCAAGATGACCTAACGGCAGTGCCACAAATAAGTTGCACTATCATTATTAACTTTGCATCTTTTGGCTTCAATATTATGAACATGTGTATCACTACAATCGAGATTCAACAAAAATTGACCACTCTTCAAGGGTGCACGACCATAAAAGATATTACTCATATAAATAGAACAACCATTATTCTCGCATCAAACAAGATCCAGATATAGTGTTCATGCTCAATGCTATCACCAAATAATAATTATTTAGGTCTAAAACTAATCCCGACGGTAGATGTAGAGGTAGCGTGTCGACGGTGATCACATCGACTTTGGAACCATTTCCCACGCGTATTGTCACCTCGTCCTTAGACAATCTTCGTTTAATCCGTAGCCCCTGTTTCGAGTTGCAGATATGAGCAACAGAACCAGTATCATATACCCAGGCGCTACTACGAGCATTAGTAAGTTACACATCAATAACATGTATATCAAATATACCTTTCACTTTGCCATCCTTCTTATCCGCCAAATACTTGGGGCAGTTCCGCTTCCAGTGACCTGTCCCTTTGCAGTAGAAGCACTCAGTATCAGGCTTAGGTCCAGACTTGGGTTTCTTCCCATGAGCAGCAACTAGCTTGCTTTTCTTCTTGAAGTTCCCCTTCTTCCCTTTGCCCTTTTTCTTGAAACTAGTCGTTTTGTTAACCATCAACACTTGATGCTCCTTCTTGATTTCTACCTCTGCAACTTTTAGCATCGCGAAGAGCTCGGGAATAGTCTTCTCCATCTCTTGCATATTATAGTTCATCATGAAGCTTTTATAGCTTGGTGGCAGTGATTGAAGAACTCTGTCAATGACACTATCATCAGGAAGATTAACTCCCAGCCAAGTCAAGTGGTTGTGGTACCCAGACATTCTGAGTATGTGTTCACTGACAGAACTATTCTCCTCCATTTTTGCAGCTATAGAACTTGTTGGAGACTTCATATCTCTCAACTCGGGCCTTTGCTTGAAATATTAACTTCAACTCCTGGAAAATCTCATATGCTCCATGACGTTCAAAACGTCTTTGAAGTCCCGATTCTAAGTTGTAAAGCATGGCACACTGAACTATCAAGTAGTCATCAGCTTTGCTCTGCCAGACGTTCATAACGTCCGGAGTTGCTCTTGCAGCGGGTCTTGCACCTAGCGGTGCTTCCAGGACGTAATTCTTCTGTGCAACAATGAAGATAATCCTCAAGTTACGGACCCAGTCCGTGTAGTTGCTACCATCATCTTTCAACTTAGCTTTCTCTAGGAACGCATAAAATTCATTGGAACGGTAGCACGGGCCATTGATCTACAACAACATAGACATGCAAAAACTATCAGGTACTAAGTTCATGATAAATTAAAGTTCAATTAATCATATTACTTAAGAACTCCCACTTAGATAGACATCCCTCTAGTCATCTAAATGATCACATGATCCATATCAACTAAACCATGTCCGATCATCATGTGAGATGGAGTAGTTTTCAATGGTGAACATCACTATGTTGATCATATCTACTATGTGATTCACGTTCGACCTTTCGGTCTCAGTGTTCCGACGCCATATCTGCATATGCTAGGCTCGCCAAGTTTAACCCGAGTATTCTGCATGTGCAAAACTAGCTTGCACCCGTTGTATGTGAACGTAGTGCTTATCACACCCAATCATCACGTGGTGTCTCGGCACGACGATTTATCGCATATGATGCATACTCAGGAAGAACACTTATACCTTGAAATTTAGTGAGGGATCATCTTATAATGCTACCGCCGTACTAAGAAAAATGAGATGCATAAAGGATAAACATCACATGCAATCAAAATATGTGACATGATATGGCCATCATCATCTTGTGCATTTGATCTCAATCTCCAAGCACCGTCATGATCTCCATCGTCACTGGCTTGACACCCTGACCTCCATCGTAGCATCGTTGTCGTCTCGCTAACTATTGCTTCTACGACTATCGCTACCGCTTAGTGATAAAGTAAAGCAATTACATGGCAATTGCATTTCATACAATAAAGCAAAAACCATAAGGCTCCTGCCAGTTGCCGATAACTTTTACAAGACATGATCATCTCATACAACAATTTATATCTCATTGCTACCTCTTGAGCACTGCGTTGGTTTTCCCTTGAAGAGGAAAGGGTGATGCAGTAAAGTAGCGTAAGTATTTCCCTCAGTTTTTGAGAACCAAGGTATCAATCCAGTAGGAGACCATGCTCGAGTCCCACGCACCTACACAAACGAATAAGAACCTCACAACCAACGCGATAAAGGGGTTGTCAATCCCTTCACGGTCACTTACGAGAGTGAGATCTAATAGAGATGACAAGATAATATTTTTGGTATTTTTATGGTAAAGAGTAAAAGTAAAGAAAGCAAAATAAACGGCAATAGAAATAGTTTGTTGACGGGAGATTAATATGACGGAAAATAGACCGGGGGGGCTATAGGTTCCACTAGTGGCTTCTCTCAAGATAACAAAAGTATTACGGTGGGTAAACGAATTACTGTCGAGCAATTGATAGAATTGAGCATAGTTATGAGAATATCTAGGTATGATCATGTATATAGGCATCACGTCTATGACAAATAGACCGACTCACCTTTGCATCTACTACTATTACTCCACACATCGACCGCTATCGAAAGCATGCATCTAGAGTATTAAGTTCATAAGAACAGAGTAACGCTTTAAGCAAGATGACATGATGTAGAGGGATAAACTCATGCAATATGATATAAACCCCATCTTGTTATCCTCGATGGCAACAATACAATACGTGTCGCTTCCCTAACATCCGGGATCGAGCAATCGCAAGATTGAACCCAAAGCTAAGCACTTCTCCCATTGCAAGAAAGATCAATCTAGTAGGCCAAACCAAACCGATAATTCAAGAGACTTGCAAAGATAACCAATCATACATAAAAGAATTCAGAGGAGATTCAAATATTGTTCATAGATAATCTTGATCATAAACCCACAATTCATCGGATCTCGACAAACACACCGCAAAAAGAAGAGTTACATCAAATAGATCTCCAAGAGAATCGAGGAGAACATTGTATTGAAATCCAAAGAGAGAGAAGAAGCCATCTAGCTAATAACTATGGACCCGAAGGTCTGAGGTAAACTACTCACACATCATCGGAGAGGCTAGGGTGTTGATGTAGAAGCCCTCCGTGATCAATGCCCCCTCCGGCGGAGCGCCGGAAAAGGCCCCAAGATGGGATCTCACGGGTACAGAAGCTTGCGGCAGTGGAAATAGGGTTTTGGCTCCGTGTCTGAAGGTTTGGGGGTACGTAGGTATATATAGGAGGAAGAAGTAGGTCGGTTGAGCTACGAGGGGCCCACGAGGGTGGAGGGTGCGCCCAGGGGGGTAGGTGCGCCCAGGGGGGTAGGCGTGCCCCCTGCCTCGTGGCCTCCTCGGTGATTTCTTGACGTCCACTCCAAGTCCTCTGGATCACGTTTGTTCCAAAAATCACGTTCCCGAAGGTTTTATTCCGTTTGGAATCCGTTTGATATTCCTTTCCTTTGAAACACTGAAATAGGCAAAAAAACAGCAATTCGGGCTGGGCCTCCGGTTAATAGGTTAGTCCCAAAAATAATATAAAAGTGTATAATAAAGCCCATTAAACATCCAAAACAGAATATAATATAGCATGGAACAATAAAAATTATAGATACGTTGGAGACGTATCAAGCATCCCCAAGCTTAATTTCTGCTTGTCCTCGAGTAGGTAAATGATAAAAACAGAATTTTTGATGTGGAATGCTACTTAGCATAATTTTCAATGTAATTCTCCTATTTGTGGTATGAATATTCAGATCCGAAAGATTCAAGATAAAAGTTTAATATTGACATAAAAGTAATAATACTTCAAGCATACTAATAAAGTGTAACATCCCAAAATTCTAAATTTTGGAATGTTATAAACAAATAGATAGTTTTGATTGATTGTTTGATTGATTGACTGAAAGTGAGTGAATTTGAAACTTTTTGAAAGTTAAATGAGAGGGAATAAAATGACTTTCCCAAACTTTCATTTTGCTTTTATGATCTCCGGGAATTCAAATTCTTTTCATCACAAAACCCTGGAGAGAAGATGACATGACTTCTTCCATTTATTTAAATGACAAGGGGTGTTGAAAATATTTGAATTTCATTTGGAAAATATTTCCAATTTGAAACTTTATGCAACTCAATGATTTTCACGAGCGAAGATAAAATGACTTCTTCAAATTATATGAAATATGAGTTGGGAGTTTTAAAGAATTAAATTCAAAGCTCTTTTGAATTTATTTTCAAATTTGGAGTTATTTGAGTTTTATTCAAATTATTTTTCTCCAAAAATAAAATACATGGAAAATAGGGTAACATGATTCCCTACATCAGAAAGTTGGAGAGAAATAAATTTGAAGTCATTTTGGTATTTTTAAAATGATATTCAGTGGGTTTTATTAGGGCAGTAGCACTGTTTGAATTATTTGAATTTTTGTGTATTTTATTTGAAGCTGGAATAAAGTTCATCTTGTAGGAAATATTTTTCTGAAAATTTTGATATATTATATGCCTATATAATATTTTATTTATTTGGTTTTATTATTTTTATTTGTCTCGATTAAAAACAAATGTTAAAAAAATTCTCCACCGGGCCGGCCAGCCAACCGACTGTGCCACAGCCACCAAGGCCCATCCGCCGACGCGCCTGTCCCCTAAGCTCCCTGGGACTTCACAAGACGCCGCCAGGCCGACATGGTCGCTGCAAGGCCGCCTCGGCCTCCTTCGCCCTTCCCACGCAACCTCAGCCGCCTCCGCCCTCCATAAATACCGGAGCGCCGCCCCGGGTCCCCCTCTCTCTCCTCTCGCGCCGCCGCCTCCTCCCGCCCCTCGCCGGAGCCCGCATCCTAGATCGGTTTTTTTGGTTTTCTTTTAAAACCCGTTTTTTTATTTGGTTTAGTTATTTAACGAACGTCCATCAGATTAGGTACATTAGCGAACAATTTTCGTTCTTTAGTGTTTGGTAGCGAACGTTCGCTATTTAGATTTTTCCTTTTCTGTTTAAAATACGCCAGGGACCTATTTGTGATAATTTTCTTCACAAATTAGTCCCCAATTTTCAAACCCTCATAACTTTTTACTCGTTAGTCCAAATTCAACGAAACCAACGCCCACTTCTTCGTTATGATCTCCTCTATCCATTAATCCAACTTAAACATGTTTTTGAAAGTTTTAAAATTTGAATTCAAACTAATTTGTATTTGAACTTCGTTCGATCATAACTTGAGTTTTATAACTCCGTTTGAGTTGATTCTTTTTGCAAATCGAAGCTCTTGACCTAAACCATCTGATAAGGCCAAATACATATAATTTTGGTACTGTTAGAAATTGTTTTATGTTGCAAGAGTTATTTGCTTGGTTTTGATGTTTTCCGAACCGTTTTCTTCGTTCTTTCCGATCTTTTGAGTGATTGCTTATGTGTGGTTACTATTGCTTGCTTACGATAGATTGACCGGAGTGTGACGAGTAGATCTATCAAGAGTTTTGAGTGTGAATCATCTTCATCAACTTTGCAGGCAAGTAACACTTGATCATACCTTTCATACCTAGTTTTTGTGCATTAGCTCAATCCTCAAACATTGCATGATTAGGATGTCATTAATTTGTGGGTTGGGAAGTAGATGATGAGGTAGGAACCTATTGCCCTGTGACTATCAAACCCTTGGGAGTTACTTCTATGTGTTGCTTATATTGCTATGCTATGCTCGTAGACGTGGTTTGGGTTTGAGAGATATTCACGACAGATGTGAGATTGTTAATTAATGGTTTACTTTAATGTGGCAACTTAAATACACATCTGGGTGGATTGAGGCACCTGGGGAACCCAGTGTTGTCTGTTTTATTTTTGGAAATCCGGGGTATCCGTGGTGATCTTCCTAAGGGACCGCCACCAGGCTCAAAGGGAATCGAGATTATTCATGCTAGAAACTTCCGTGTGCAGCCACAAGCTATTATGGGCTCTAGCATAGTTGAGTAAGTTACGTGAAGCTCTCGAAGAGGTAGATCGGCGGTAGTGGGTTTTATAGGTTTGGTATGATCTATCCGAGTAGAGAGTTAATGTTTCGAAAGACTATGTCTCGGTCATCCGCTTCTCAAACACCATGTAGTGCGAGAAACCAACGGAGGCGATCGAGTCTTGTGGGGAAAAGTGCAAACCTCTGCAGAGTGTACAATCTAATCATGGTTAGCCGTGTCCCCGGTTATGGACAATTACGAGTATCTAGTACTTGAGTATTCACATGTATCTCATCACTCTAAATTAATATTCTTTGGGTTGTTAATCACTTTAGTTGGGATTGAGTTGGGGTTATACCTTCTCAATGATGTTTCAACCACCATGATAGTTAAATTAAAATTTATTCCTTTGATGTAGGGAAAAATTGGCTTTTTGCAAAATCAGAACCATAGAGCTTTCCACCAGCCATATATGCATGTAGTATAGCTTATTCTTTCATTACTCTCTATGTGTTACATTGCCAAAGATATTCCATGTCTTTGACCCGTTTTGGGCTGCAACGTTTCATGTTGTAGACTTTTAGAACTGACGAGTAAGTGATACGTTAGGGTTACGATTTCTACACTCAACTTTGCCATTGGTGTTGATGGGAATCCACAACCTTGTTGCTTCCGCTATACTTTGGATTGAGGTAATAGTATTTACGTTACTTTATACATGTGATTTACCTCTGTTATAAATCCTTCGAGTACTGTGTGTGTCAGCAAACCAATCCAGGGATGACACCTAAGCATAGAGACTTGATCCATTCGGGTTGTGTCGCTACAAGATGGTATCAGAGCACATGTTGACTGTAGGACGTGACCCTAGAAACTGACAAGCCCATAGGAAAGATTTTTCTCTACTACTTCATTTTCAAAAAGATCTTTTACCTCTCTTCTCTTCTGAGCTTATTCAAATATTCCCTTTTAGTGAGACCATACCCCTTTTCCCCTTTTGACCACTCGAAGATTCGACTGATGAGACTACTCCAAGAAGGACAAGATATCGGACAACCAAGACCATTTCGGAATAAAGATTATTTTACCGAGCATTTGTTATAATTGGAACTGCAAAGGTTGAAGACTCCGAAGACTAGGAGAATTTTTAAGGCTCTGAAGAATTCCCAGATTTGTATAACCTATAATGGCACGCTTATGGAATTTGACAGACTATGGAAGCCGCCAATACCCGAGATCAAGGTGTATTGAGTAAGACCGAACATGGAGAGTCGAAACTCAAAGTTACATCAAGGAAAACCCTAAGCGAGGAGATATCAACTATGGAGAGATAGCTCATGGAAATGACAAGAGCGTAAACACGCTATCCATGATGTGATCGCCCGCTTATGCTATTGTCACCGTCTTTGAGTTAAGCATGCATATGCATGGAATGATTGGATGGTAGAAGGTCGATGAAGCACCTATCGGCAAAAGATGCGATTTTAACCTTAGTGGCGTATCGCCGAGGATCTCGAGTATTACATCAAGGAGTTTAAGATGGATCTGCGAGAAGCCGTATTTGACAAGGAGGCAATTCATGAAGAATTCAGAACCTGAACCGAAAGTAGCCAAGCTAGAGGAGCAAAACTTAGAGACATCAAAGATTTGTCGAGGCCCGAAGGATAGTAGGACCATGGTTCATGTCAAGGAAGTTGAAACCAGAAGTTTGGAGTGCAACTCCAGAAATATTAAAGGACGTCGCGAGAGACTTCGTGTCAACAGAGATGATTTGGCAAAAGAACTTGAGAAGGACAAGCACAAATAGAAGAAGCCATTGGAGACATGAACAAGACCTGAAGAGTTTTACGACATTGAAGATTCATTGACCTTTAGAAGACCAAAACCCTGTTTAAACCTTAGAATGGTATAAGTATTTTTCCCTTGTACACGACAGTTGTTGCCAACCGTAGGTTATACGGTGAGGTTCAACCCAGACCCGTTTTCTGCAGGAGAAACCATAAATCATTGACCACCATGAGATACCGATAGTTGTTTAGAATTGGCGCCAGACCGTCGACTATGAAGACCCGGTCTGGAACAACCTTACCAAGAAGTAAAGGACAAAAGAATTGAGGAAAAGGTTATGCCGCTAGGAAGAGCCCAGAGAAGTAATTATCCGGAGGATCTCGAGAAGATCGACACCGCCAACAATAAGGACGGAGTATATGAGTTTTGATGGAACCATAACCATGCTTCTAAGGGTGGTAGCACCGAGACCCCCGTAGAGGCGATCGATGGATTTTGAGAAGACCCCAAACCTAACCTATTTCTTACTAGCCTCTCCGAATCTCGAGGACGAGATTCATTTTAAGGGTAGTAGTTTGTAACATCCCAAAATTCTAAATTTTGGAATGTTATAAACAAATAGATAGTTTTGATTGATTGTTTGATTGATTGACTGAAAGTGAGTGAATTTGAAACTTTTTGAAAGTTAAATGAGAGGTAATAAAATGACTTTCCCAAACTTTCATTTTGCTTTTATGATCTTCGGGAATTCAAATTCTTTTCATCACAAAACCCTAGAGAGAAGATGACATGACTTCTTCCATTTATTTAAATGACAAGGGGTGTTGAAAATATTGGAATTTCATTTGGAAAATATTTCCAATTCTGAAACTTTATGCAACTCAATGATTTTCACGAGCGAAGATAAAATGACTTCTTCAAATTATATGAAATATGAGTTGGGAGTTTCAAAGAATTAAATTCAAAGTTCTTTTGAATTTATTTTCAAATTTGGAGTTATTTGAGTTTTATTCAAATTATTTTTCTCCAAAAATAAAATACATGGAAAATAGGGTAACATGATTCCCTACATCAGAAAGTTGGAGAGAAATAAATTTGAAGTCATTTTGGTATTTTTAAAATGATTTTCAGTGGATTTTATTAGAGGCGAGTAATCGTTTGAATTATTTGAATTTTTGTGTATTTTATTTGAAGCTGGAATAAAGTTCATCTTGTAGGAAATATTTTTCTGAAAATTTTGATATATTATATGCCTATATAATATTTTATTTATTTGGTTTTATTATTTTTATTTGTCTCGATTAAAAAACAAATGTTAAAAAATCTCCATTGGGCGGCCAACCAGCCGAGCCCACAAGCCCGGAGCCCATCAACCGCGCCCCATCCCGAGCTCCCGGCGGGACTCACGCCCGCCGCCGCCTTGTGCCATGGCATGGTCGCCGTCTTGCCTCAAACCTCCTCCTGCCCTTCCCGCAACCCCGCCGCCTCTCGCCCTCCATAAATCTGGGAGGCGCCGCCAGGTCCCCTCTCTCTCTCTCTCGCGCCGCCGCCTCCTCCGCCCCTCGTCAGACCCGCATCCGCCCGCTTGCTCTGCCTGCACCACCGCGCCACCTCGCCGCCCTCGCTCCCATGTTGCCCTCGCCCATGTGAATTCTGTGGAGGGCCGTCTTGCCTCGCCCCTCTCGAGCTCATGCCGTCGCCCTTGTCCCGTCTCGCCGGAGTTCGACCTCGCCGCCGCCGCCCGGTTTCTCCATGAAAACCGCCAGGCCGGCCAAGCCAGTAAAATCGAACCCTAGATCGGTTTTTTGGTTTCTTTTAAAACCCGCTTTTTAATTTGGTTTAGTTATTTAACGAACGTCCATCGATTAGGTTCATTAGCGAACAATTTTGTTCGTTAGTGTTCGATGTGACGTTAAGCTATTTAGATTTTTCCTTTTACATTTAAAATACGCCGAGGACCTATTCGTGATAATTTTCTTCATAGATTAGTCCCTAATTTTCAAACCCTCATAACTTTTTACTCGTTAGTCCAAATTCAACGAAACCAACGCCCACTTCTTCGTTATGATCTCCTCTATCCATTAATCCAACTTAAACATGTTTTTGAAAGTTTTAAAATTTGAATTCAAACTGATTTGTATTTGAACTTCGTTCGATCATAACTTGAGTTTTATAACTCCGTTTGAGTTGATTCTTTTTGCAAATCGAAGCTCTTGACCTAAACCTTCTGATAAGGCCAAATCCATATAATTTTGGTACTGTTAAAAATTGTTTTATGTTGCAAGAGTTATTTGCTTGGTTTTGATGTTTTCCGAACCGTTTTCTTCGTTCTTTCCGATCTTTTGAGTGATTGCTTATGTGTGGTTACTATTTCTTGCTTACGATAGATTGACCGGAGTGTGACGAGTAGATATATCAAGAGTTTTGAGTGCGAATCATCTTCATCAACTTTGCAGGCAAGTAACACTTGATCCTCAAACATTGCATGATTAGGATGTCATTAATTTGTGAAATTTGGTCGAAGTAGATGATGAGGTAGGAACCTATTGCCCTGTGACTATCAAACCCTTGGGAGTTACTTCTACATGTTGCTTATATTGCTATGCTATGCTCGTAGACGTGGTTTGGGTTTGAGAGATATTCACGACAGATGTGAGATTGTTAATTAATGGTTTACTTTAAGGTGGCAACTTAAATACACATCTGGGTGGATTGAGGCACCTGGGAACCCAGTGTTGTCTGCTTTATTTTTGGAAATCCGGGTATCCGTGTGATCTTCCTAAGGGACCGCCACCAGTGCTCAAAGGGGCTGAGATTATTCATGCTAGAAACTTCCGTGTGCAGCCACAAGCTATTATGGGCTCTAGCATAGTTGAGTAAGTTACGTGAAGCTCTCAAGAGGTAGATCGGTAGGTAGTGGGTTTTATAGGTTTGGTATGATCTATCCGAGTAGAGAGTTAATGTTTCGAAAGACTATGTCTCGGTCATCCGTTTCTCAAACACCATGTAGTGCGAGAAACCAACGGAGGCGATCGAGTCTTGTGGGGAAAAGTGCAAACCTCTGCAGAGTGTACAATCTAATCATGGTTAGCCGTGTCCCGGTTATGGACAATTTCGAGTATCTAGTACTTGAGTATTCACATGTATCTCATCACTCTAAATTAATATTGCTGGGTTGTTAATCACTTTAGTTGGGATTGAGTTGGGGTTATACCTTCTCAATGATGTTTCAACCACCATGATAGTTAAATTAAAATTTATTCCTTTGATGTAGGGAAAAATTGGCTTTTTGCAAAACTGTAACCATAGAGCTTTCCACCAGCCATATATGCATGTAGTATAGCTTATTCTTTCATTACTCTCTATGTGTTACATTGCCAGCATATTCCATGTCTTGACCCGTTTTGGCTGCAACGTTTCATGTTGTAGACTTTTCAGACGACGAGTAAGTGATACGTTAGGGTTACGATTTCTACACTCAACTTTGCCATTGGTGTTGATGGGAATCCACAACCTTGTTGCTTCCGCTATACTTTGGATTGAGGTAATAGTATTTACGTTACTTTATACATGTGATTTACCTCTGTTATAAATCCTTCGAGTACTGTGTGTGTCAGCATACCAATCCAGGGATGACACCTAAGCACAGAGACTTGATCCATTCGGGTTGGGTCGCTACAAGATGGTATCAGAGCACATGTTGACTGTAGGACGTGACCCTAGAAACTGACAAGCCTATAGGAAAGATTTTTCTCTACTGCTTCATTTTCAAAAAGATCTTTTACCTCTCTTCTCTTCTGAGCTTATTCAAATATTCCCTTTTAGTGAGACCATACCCTTTTCCCTTTTGACCACTCGAAGATTCGACTGATGAGACTACTCCAAGAAGGACAAGATATCGGACAACCAAGACCATTTCGGAATAAAGATTATTTTACCGAGCATTTGTTATAATTGGAACTGCAAAGGTTGAAGACTCCGAAGACTAGGAGAATTTTTAAGGCTCTGAAGAATTCCCAGATTTGTATAACCTATAAAGGCACCGCTTATGGAATTTGACAGACTATGGAAGCTGTCAATACCCGAGATCAAGGTGTATTGGAGTAAGACCGGAACATGGAGAGTCAGAAACTCAAAGTTCTGTCAAGGAAAACCCTAAGGCAGGAGATATCAACTATGGAGAGATAGCTCATGGAAATGACAAGAGCAGAAACACGCTATCCATGATGTGATCGCCCGCTTATGCTATTGTCACCGTCTTTGAGTTAAGCATGCATATGCATGGAATGATTGGATGGTAGAAGGTCGATGAAGCACCTATCGGCAAAAGATGCGCTTTTAACCTTAGTGGCGTGACGCCAGGATCTGGAGTATTACATCAAGGAGTTTAAGATGGATCTGCAGGAAGCCGTATTTGACAAGGAGGCAATTCATGAAGAATTCAGGAACCTGAAACTGAAAGTAGCCAAGCTAGAGGAGCAAAACTTAGAGACATCAAAGATTTGTCAGGAACTGAAGGATAGTAGGACCATGGTTCATGTCAAGGAAGTTGAAACCAGAAGTTTGGAGTGCAACTCCAGAAATATTAAAGGACGTCGCGAGAGACTTCGTGTCAACAGAGATGATTTGGCAAAAGAACTTGAGAAGGACAAGCACAAATAGAAGAAGCCATTGGAGACATGAACAAGACCTGAAGAGTTTTACGACATTGAAGATTCATTGACCTTTAGAAGACCAAAACCCTGTTTAAACCTTAGAATGGTATAAGTATTTTTCCCTTGTACACGACAGTTGTTGCCAACCGTAGGTTATACGGTGAGGTTCAACCCAGACCCGTTTTCTGCAGGAGAAACCATAAATCATTGACCACCATGAGATACCGATAGTTGTTTAGAATTGGCGCCAGACCCGTCAGCTATGAAGACCCAGTCTCGGAACAACCTTACCAAGAAGTAAAGGACAAAAGAATTGAGGAAAAGGTTATGCCGCTACCGGAAGAGCCCAGAGAAGTAATTATCCAGAGGATCTGAGAAGATCGACACTGCCAACAATAAGGACGGAGTATATGAGTTTTGATGGAACCATAACCATGCTTCTAAGGGTGGTAGCACCCGAGACCCCCAGAGACGATCGATGGATTTTGAGAAGACCCCCAAACCTAACCTATTTCTTACTAGCCTCTCCGAATCTCGAGGACGAGATTCATTTTAAGGGTAGTAGTTTGTAACATCCCAAAATTCTAAATTTTGGAATGTTATAAACAAATAGATAGTTTTGATTGATTGTTTGATTGATTGGTGAAAGTGAGTGAATTTGAAACTTTTGAAATTTAAATGAGAGGTAATAAAATGACTTTCCCAAACTTTAATTTTGATTTTATGATCTTCGGTAATTCAAATTCTTTTCATCACAAAACCCTAGAGAGAAGATGACATGACTTCTTCCATTTATTTAAATGACAAGGGGTGTTGAAAATATTGGAATTTCATTTGGAAAATATTTCCAATTCTGAAACTTTATGCAACTCAATGATTTTCACGGCGAAGATAAAATGACTTCTTCAAATTATATGAAATATGAGTTGGGAGTTTCAAAGAATTAAATTCAAAGTTCTTTTGAATTTATTTTCAAATTTGGAGTTATTTGAGTTTTATTCAAATTATTTTTCTCCAAAATAAAATACATGGAAAATAGGGTAACATGATTCCCTACATCGTAAAGTTGGAGAGAAATAAATTTGAAGTCATTTTGGTATTTTTAAAATGATTTTCATGGATTTTATTAGGGCAAGAGCACTGTTTGAATTATTTGAATTTTTGTGTATTTTATTTGAAGCTGGAATACAGTTCATCTTGTAGGAAATATTTTTCTGAAAATTTTGATATATTATATGCCTATATAATATTTTATTTATTTGGTTTTATTATTTTTATTTGTCTCAGTTAAAAAAACAAATGTTAAAAAAAAATCTCCGCCGACTGGGCCGGCCCAGCCAACCGGCCAAAGACAGCCCATGCCCATCCGCCCACGCGCCCCATCCTCGAGCTCCCGGGGACTCCGCCACGACGCCGCCGCTGCCGACATGGTCGCCGTCGCCTCCGCCTCCTCCTCCTTCCCACGCAACCCCGCCGCCTCTCGCCCTCCATAAATACTGGCGCCGCCAGGTCCCTCTCTCTCCTCTGTGCCGCCGCCTCCTCCCGCCCTCGTGAGCTCGCATCCGCTGTGCTCTGCACCACCGCTGCGCCACCTCGCCGCCCTCGCTCCCATGTTGCCCTCGCCCATGCCGTTCTGTGCCGAGCCGCCGTCTTGCCTCGCCCTCTCGAGAGCTCGCCATCGCCCTTGTCCCGTCTCGCCGAGTTCGACCTCGCCGCCGCCCGGTTTTCTCAACGAAAACCGCCCAGACGCCGACCAGAAACCGTCGAACCCTAGATCGGTTTTTTTGGTTTTCTTTTAAAACCCGTTTTTTAATTTGGTTTAGTTATTTAACGAACGTCCATCAGATTATGTTCATTAGCGAACAATTTTCGTTCGTTAGTGTTCGGTAGCGAACGTTCGCTATTTAGATTTTTCCTTTTCTGTTTAAAATACGCCAGGGACCTATTCGTGATAATTTTCTTCATAGATTAGTCCCTAATTTTCAAACCCTCATAACTTTTTACTCGTTAGTCCAAATTCAACGAAACCAACGCCCACTTCTTCGTTATGATCTCCTCTATCCATTAATCCAACTTAAACATGTTTTTGAAAGTTTTAAAATTTGAATTCAAACTGATTTGTATTTGAACTTCGTTCGATCATAACTTGAGTTTTATAACTCCGTTTGAGTTGATTCTTTTTGCAAATCGAAGCTCTTGACCTAAACCTTCTGATAAGGCCAAATCCATATAATTTTGGTACTGTTAAAATTGTTTTATGTTGCAAGAGTTATTTGCTTGGTTTTGATGTTTTCCGAACCGTTTTCTTCGTTCTTTCCGATCTTTTGAGTGATTGCTTATGTGTGGTTACTATTTCTTGCTTACGATAGATTGACCGGAGTGTGACGAGTAGATATATCAAGAGTTTTGAGTGCGAATCATCTTCATCAACTTTGCAGGCAAGTAACACTTGATCCTCAAACATTGCATGATTAGGATGTCATTAATTTGTGGGCTGGGAAGTAGATGATGAGGTAGGAACCTATTGCCCTGTGACTATCAAACCCTTGGGAGTTACTTCTACATGTTGCTTATATTGCTATGCTATGCTCGTAGACGTGGTTTGGGTTTGAGAGATATTCACGACAGATGTGAGATTGTTAATTAATGGTTTACTTTAAGGTGGCGACTTAAATACACATCTGGGTGGATTGAGGCACCTGGGAACCCAGTGTTGTCTGCTTTATTTTTGGAAATCCCGGGTATCCGTGTGATCTTCCTAAGGGACCGCCACCAGT
The DNA here is from genome assembly GCA_021605145.1 of Aegilops bicornis. NCBI lineage: Eukaryota > Viridiplantae > Streptophyta > Magnoliopsida > Poales > Poaceae > Aegilops > Aegilops bicornis. The sequence continues at coordinate 688,633,861 of CM038671.1, read as the reverse complement.
GCTCAAAGGGAACTGAGATTATTCATGCTAGAAACTTCCGTGTGCAGCCACAAGCTATTATGGGCTCTAGCATAGTTGAGTAAGTTACGTGAAGCTCTCAAGAGGTAGATCAGCAGGTAGTGGGTTTTATAGGTTTGGTATGATCTATCCGAGTAGAGAGTTAATGTTTCGAAAGACTATGTCTCGGTCATCCGCTTTCTCAAACACCATGTAGTGCGAGAAACCAACGGAGGCGATCGAGTCTTGTGGGGAAAAGTGCGCAAACCTCTGCAGAGTGTACAATCTAATCATGGTTAGCCGTGTCCCGGTTATGGACAATTCGAGTATCTAGTACTTGAGTATTCACATGTATCTCATCACTCTAAATTAATATTGTTGGGTTGTTAATCACTTTAGTTGGGATTGAGTTGGGGTTATACCTTCTCAATGATGTTTCAACCACCATGATAGTTAAATTAAAATTTATTCCTTTGATGTAGGAAAAAATTGGCTTTTTGCAAAACTGTAACCATAGAGCTTTCCACCAGCCATATATGCATGTAGTATAGCTTATTCTTTCATTACTCTCTATGTGTTACATTGCCAGCATATTCCATGTGCTGACCCGTTTTCGGGCTGCAACGCTTCATGTTGCAGACTTTTCAGACGACGAGTAAGTGATACGTTAGGGTTACGATTTCTACACTCAACTTTGCCGTTGGTGTGGATGGGAATCCACAACCTTGTAGCTTCCGCTATACTTTGGATTGAGGTAATAGTATTTACTTACTTTATACATGTGATTTACCTCTGTTATAAATCCTTCGAGTACCGTGTGTGTCAGCATACCGATCCAGGGATGACACCTAAGCACAGAGACTTGATCCATTCGGGTTGGGTCGCTACATAAAGCAATCATGTCTTCTCAAAATAACATGGACAAATAAAGTTATCCCTACAAAATCATATAGTCTGTCTATGCTCTATCTTCACCACACAAAATATCTAAATCATGCACAACCCTGATGACAAGCCAAGCAATTGTTTCATACTTTTGGTGTTCTCAAACTTTTTCAATCTTCACGCAAGACATGAGTGTGAGCCATGGATATAGCACTATAGGTGGAATAGAATGGTGGTTGTGGAGAAGACAAAAAGGAGAAGATAGTCTCACATCAACTAGGCGTATCAATGGGCTATGGAGATGCCCATTAATAAATATCAATGTGAGTGAGTAGGGATTGCCATGCAACGGATGCACTAGAGCTATAAGTGTATGAAAGATCAATAATGAAATCTAAGTGAGTGTGCATTCAACTCGCTTGCTCACGAAGACCTAGGGCAATTTGAGGAAGCCCATCATTGGAATATACAAGCCAAGTTCTATAATGTAAAATTCCCACTAGTATATGAAAGTGACAAAACGAGAGACTCTCTATCATAAAGATCATGGTGCTACTTTGAAGCACAATTGTGGAAAAAGGATAGTAGCATTGTCCCTTCTCTCTTTTCTCTCATTTTTTGTTGGGCCTTTTCTATTTTTTATGGCCTCTTTTTTTTATATTTAGTCCGGAGTCTCATCCCGACTTGTGGGGGAATCATAGTCTCCATCATCCTTTCCTCACTTGGGACAATGCTCTAGTAATGATGATCATCACACTTTTATTTACTTACAACTCAAGTATTACAACTCAATACTTAGAACAAAATATGACTCTATATGAATGCCTCCGGTGGTGTACCGGGATATGCAATGAATCAAGAGTGACATGTATGAAGATAATGAACGGTGGCTTTGCCACAAATACAATGTCAACTACATGATCATTCAAGGCAATATGACAATGATGGAGCGTGTCATAGTAAACGGAACGGTGGTAAGTTGCATGGAAATATATCTCAGAATGGCTATGGAAATGCCTTGATAGGTAGGTATGGTGGCTGTTTTGAGGAAGGTATATGGTGGGTGTATGATACCGGCGAAAAGTGCACGGTAATAGAGAGGCTAGCAATGGTGGAAGGATAAGAGTGCATATAATCCATGGACTCAACATTAGTCATAAAGAACTCATATACTTGTTGCAAAAATCTATTAGTTATCAAAACAAAGTATTACACGCATGCTCCTTGGGGGATAGATTGGTAGGAAAAGACCATCGCTCGTCCCCGACCGCCACTCATAAGGAAGACAGTCAATAAATAAATCATGCTCCGACTTCATCACATAACGGTTCACCATACGTGCATGCTACGGGAATCACAAAATTTAACACAAGTATTTCTCAAATTCATGACCACTCAACTAGCACAACTTTAATATTACTACCTCCATATCTCAAAACAATCATCAAGCATCAAACTTTTCTTAGTATTCAACGCACTTATAAGAAAGTTTTTCCTAATCTTGGATGCCTATCATATTAGGACTAATTTCATAATTTAAGCAAATTACCATGCTGTTTTGTAGGACTCTCAAAATGATATAAGTGAAGCATGAGAGAACAATAGTTTCTATAAAACAAAACCACCACCGTGCTCTAAAAGATATAAGTGAAGCACTAGAGCAAAAACTATATAGCTCAAAAGATATAAGTGAAGCACATAGAGTATTCTAATAAATTCCGAATCATGCGTGTCTCTTTCAAAAGTGTATTCAGCGAGGATGATTGTGGTAAACTAAAAGCAAAAACTCAAATTATACAAGACTCTCCAAGCAAAACACTTATCATGTGGTGAATAAAAATATAGCTCCAAGTAAAGTTACCGATGGACGAAGAAGAAAGAGGGGATGCCTTCCGGGGCATCCCCAAGCTTTGGCTTTTTGGTGTCCTTAGATTACCTTGGGGTGCCTCGGGCATCCCCAAGCTTAGTCTCTTTCCACTCCTTGTTCCATAATCCATCAAATCCTTACCCAAAACTTGAAAACTTCACAACACAAAACTTAACAGAAAATCTCATGAGCCCCGTTAGCGAAAGAAAACAAAACACCACTTCAAGGTACTGCATTGAACTCATTCTTTATTTATATTGGTGTTAAACCTACTGTATTCCAACTTCTCTATGGTTTATAAACTATTTCACTAGCCATAGATTCATCAAAATAAGCAAACAACACACGAAAAACAGAATCTGTCAAAAACAGAACAATCTGTTGTAATCTGTAACTAACGCAAACTTCTGGAACTCCAAAAATTCTACCAAAATAGGACAACCTAGATAATTTGTTTATTGATCTGCTGCAATTGGAATCAGTATTGTATCACGTTCTGGTGATTTTTAACAATTATTTTGGTGAACAGAAAGTTTCTGGAATTTTCAGCAAGACCAAATAACTATTATCCAAGAAGATCCTATAGGTTTAACTTGGCACAAACACTAATTAAAACATAAAAACACATATAACCATAGGCTAGATCAAATATTTATTACTAAACAGAACCAAAAAGCAAAATACTAAAATAAAATTGGGTTGCCTCCCAACAAGCGCTATCGTTTAACGCCCCTAGCTAGGCATAGAGATTTCAATGATGCTCACATAAAAGACAAGAACTGAAGCACAAAGAGAGCATCATAAAATACGTGACAAACACATCTAAGTATAACATAGTTCCTATGCATAGGCATCTTATAGGCAAACAAATTATCAAGGCAAGCAAAAACTAGCATATGCAAGGAAGCGGAAAGAAACAAAAGCTATCTCAACATAACGAGAGGTAATTTAGTAACATGAAAATTTCTACAACCATATTTTCCTCTCTCATAATAATTACATGTAGGATCATAAGCAAATTCAACAATATATCTATCACAAAACATATGCTTGACACGACCCACATGTATGCAAAGTTGACACTCTTACAAAATAGTAGGATTAACATTAGCTAAAGTCATGACCTCTCCAAACCCACTTTTATCAAAAACTTCATAAGATTGATCAAAATCCAAATATGTGGGATCTAAAGTTGACACTCTTCCAAACCCACTTTCAATACTATTTCAAACATTATTATCAATCTCATAATCATCATGGGGCTTAAATAAATTTTCAAGATCATAAGAAAAATCACCCCAATCATGATCATTACAACAAGTAGTAGACATAGCAAACTTAGCATCCCCAAGCTTAGGGTTTTGCATATCATTAACACAATCATGCTTTTCATAGAAGGAACTATCAAGTATGGGTGCAATGATCTCATGTTTAACATATGGGAGTATAGCAAATTCATCTTTATAAATATTGGCATCATGGCCACAAGAATAGCAAGCATCATGTTCATCAAGGGATATTTCAATCAAATCATCGGAATCATAATTTTCTATAGGTTCATGCATATCATTACTTTCTTCCACCATGGACTCCTGCAAAATATCAGCCTCTTCTTGGACAGCGGAGGAGTCCTCTATATATGGTTTAACATAGGCATTGGAAGCATAATTATCATAACAATATTTAAGTATGGAAAAAATTTCAGATTTGTAAAGAGTAGCATCATACGTTTCAATCAAAGAAGCAATTTCACAAGCACCCTTAAAAGCAACAAATTCTTCAATTTGTTGAACATCATAGTAATTATAAACACCCATATCATACGAAGATACGATTCCATTATCACTAAACTCACATTGGTATGGAAGGTGTTTCTTAATGTTTTCAGAGCAACAAGTAAAATCATAAATTTCACAAAGATTCCAAGCATAACACATCAATCTGTTTATTTGATACCATAAGAGTCTCCCCTTTTCAGACAAACGATGACACACAAAATGAGCATGCTCATCTAAAGATTTCACATCAACTAAGCTAGTTGGGGTTTCAGCACGAGCGCATAAGGATCGAAGATGATCCAAGTAGAAAACTTTAAGAGGATCCATGTCAATAGATTTTTAGCAAGCAAAGATGCAAGCAAATAGAAGGCACATGGTAACACAAGCAAACAATAGATCTGGTGAGAAAAAAAGGCAAACGAAAAAGAAGGCGAATAAAACGGCAAAGGTGAAGTGGGGGAGAGGAAAACAAGAGGCAAATGACAAATAATGTAATGCGAGGGATAAGAGTTTGTGATGGGTACTTGGTATGTCTTGACTTGTGCGTAGACTCCCCGGCAACGGCACCAGAAATCCTTCTTGCTACCTCTTGAGCACCGCGTTGGTTTTCCCTTGAAGAGGAAAGGGTGATGCAGTAAAGTAGCGTAAGTATTTCCCTCAGTTTTTGAGAACCAAGGTATCAATCCAGTAGGAGACCACGCTCGAGTCCCACGCACCTACACAAACAAATAAGAACCTCGCAACCAACACGATAAAGGGGTTGTCAATCCCTTCACGACCACTTACGAGAGTGAGATCTAATAGAGATGATAAGATAATATTTTTGGTATTTTTATGGTAAAGAGTAAAAGTAAAGAAAGCAAAATAAACGACAATAGAAATTGTTTGTTTATGGGAGATTAATATGATGGAAAATAGACCCAGGGGCCATAGGTTTGACTAGTGGCTTCTCTCAAGATAGCATAAGTATTACGGTGGGTAAACGAATTACTGTCGAGCAATTGATAGAATTGAGCATAGTTATGAGAATATCTAGGTATGATCATGTATATAGGCATCACGTCCATGACAAGTAGACCGACTCTGCTGCATCTACTACTATTACTCCACACATCGACCGCTATCGAGCATGCATCTAGAGTATTAAGTTCATAAGAACAGAGTAACGCTTTTAAGCAAGATGACATGATGTAGAGGGATAAACTCATGCAATATGATATAAACCCCATCTTGTTATCCTCGATGGCAACAATACAATACGTGTCGCTTCCCTCATTGTCATCGGGATCGAGCACCGCAAGATTGAACCCAAAGCTAAGCACTTCTTCCATTGCAAGAAAGATCAATCTAGTAGGCCAAACCAAACTGATAATTCGAAAAGACTTGCAAAGATAACCAATCATATATAAAAGAATTCAGAGGAGATTCAAATATTGTTCATAGATAATCTTGATCATAAACCCACAATTCATCGGATCTCGACAAACACACCGCAAAAAGAAGAGTTACATCAAATAGATCTCCAAGAGAATCGATGATAACTTTGTATTGAGATCCAAAGAGAGAGAAGAAGCCATATAGCTAATAACTATGGACCCGAAGGTCTGAGGTAAACTACTCACACATCATCGGAGAGGCTATGGTGTTGATGTAGAAGCCCTCCGTGATCAATGCCCCTTCAAGTGAGTGCCTAAAAGGCCCCAAGATGGGATCTCACGGGTACAAAAGGTTGCGGCGGTGGAAATAGGGTTTTGGCTCCGTGTCTGATGGTTTGGGGGTACGTTGGTATATATAGGAGGAAGAAGTAGGTCGGTGGAGCTACGAGGGGCCCACGAGGGTGGAGGGCGCGCCCAGGGGGGGTAGGCGCGCCCCCATGCCTCATGGCCTCCTTGGTGATTTCTTGACGTCCACTCCAAGTCCTCTGGATCACGTTTGTTCCAAAAATCACGTTCCCGAAGGTTTTATTCCGTTTAGACTCCGTTTGATATTCCTTTCCTTCGAAACACTAAAATAGGCAAAAAAAAACAGAAATTCGGGCTGGGCCTCCGGTTAATAGGTTAGTCCCAAAAATAATATAAAAGTGTATAATAAAGTGTCACATCCCTAGATCTGGTTTGCACTAGGCTAGCCCTTCATGTGTGCATCATGTTTAAATATCTCGGAAACTTGAAATGGGGATGATCAAACCCCTAGCACCAAAACAATGCAAATAGGTTCAACTCTAAAATGTTTTCAATGAACCCAAATTGGTCTGCAAAAATGTTCATGATTTATGGAAAAAGGTGAAAACCATATCCAGAGATGATGCATTTTTTCCAGGACATTTTGGTATTTGAATTAACACAATACATATTTTAATTGGAGCTATTTAAATGCTATATATAATTTAGATGCTTCAAAAATGTTGGAAATTGTTCAGGGTCACTGGAATAATTCAGATAGGACCCATGACTAATTCCAGGATTTTATGAAATGATTTCGTATTTTAATCAAATAAAAAACAGAAAGAAATTAGAAAACAGAAACATAATTAGAAAAGAGAGGAAGTGAATTACCTGGGCCACTTACCTGGCCAGGCCAGCCCATCGGCTCGGTGCGATCATCTAACCTCTCGCCAAGAGGCGAGGCGGGATAACAGACGCCTTGTGAGGAGCCACGCCTCCTCCTGCTTGCCGCCGAGCCTCTGGACGCGTGGGTGAACGCCCCGGCATCGTCCCGAACCGCTCGACCTCTCTCACTCTCCCCCTGCTCTCTCCCTCGCTGATCCCCACCTCACCGAGCGTAGCCGACGCTGCCGTTCGCCTTAGCTGCAGCCACCGCCTCCCCCTTGCTTCTCTGACCGGCCCAGAGGCTCCGCCTCGACCCTCTCTTCCTCTCCGTCGAGCCGCGCCCCGCCGGAAGCCCTGCAGCGTCGTCCCCGACATCGTCTTCAACCTCTGGCCGCCGGCGAACTCTTCGGGGATTCGCGAGCTCCAGTCTCTCCCCGGCCTCGCCATTGCCTCTGCCGGATTCGTCGTGAGCCCCTGCCTCTTTCCCCTCTCTCCCCGTGCTCGTCCGCGCCTTCTAGCCACCGTGGCCATCGGAGCCGAGAGCTCCTCGCCGTCGGTCATGTCGCCACCGCGACTACGGCTGTGCAAGCATGCGTCCGAGCCCACCGCTGCACTCAGAGCACTCCCAGGAGCCGAGCACACCCACCAGATCTTCACGCCGTGCTCCGTAGCCCTGTTTTGGTGCACGCCCGAACTCCGGCGGCCGCAAAAGAACTCGCCGCCGTTGACTCCGTCCACCCCCACTCGAACCACGACCACCCATAGATGCGCCTCGCTTCCCTCTTTCAAACGCGCCCTTCCGCGCGTCAAACGGTGGCCTGTAGGCGAAACCCGAGCCACTCTAGTGCGCCTCCTCCACGTTTTGGTCGCCGCTGGCATAACTCCGGCGAGGGTGACGTGTCAGATTAGTTAGGGCTAATGACGCACTTAGTCAACACCTAATGACACTGACATCATGGCCCCACTGACTAATTAAACTTAGATTAGTTTCTTCTTAGTATTAACTAATCATAGTGGCCCCACGCGTCAGCATTGACCATGCTGACGTGGCCATTGACTGGGTCCACATGTCGGTGACCCTAACTAGCACCGTGACACTGACCCGTGGTACCCACTGGTCAGGTTTGACCTGGACCATCTCCGTTGACCTGCTGACGTCACACCAACGTCATGCTGACACAGTAAATCATTTTCTAGATTTAAAATAATCAGAAAATTCCAAAAAATGTCCAAAACTTCTAAAATTCATAGAAAATAAACTATAGCTCAGAATGAAATAAATATATATGAAAAATGATTAGAAAAATCCAAAAAATCTGAATATGGCATTTTCATGCATGTTTGAACAAGTTAACCTCACTGAATAGGACAATTCATGATTATGGAATAAATAGTAATTAGTTTTGGAGTTGGAATTTGCTATAGGTTTGAATTCCACTTCAATGAATATGACTAACTGTTGCACTAGGTCAATTCAATACCTTAATATGACATATCATTCATATGAATGTGCATTGCATTGATTGTGGTTCCTCTTGTGTTTGCCGGTGGTTGTTCCCTCTCAGTAGACGTGGTTCCGACGATGTGTTCGATGACACCGATGAAGAACTATATTATCTTCAGAAGTGCCAGGCAAGCAAAACCCCCCTTGTTCATTCCGATACAATCCCACGCTCTTGCTCCTGCTCTCTTTTATTGCATTAGGACAACATCGATTCAACTGTTACATGCTGCGGTAGCTGAACCCCTTTTCCTCTGCACGACCTGTCATTGCCACAGTAAATAGATGAAACCCACTAGCATGAGTAGGAGTTGTTTGAGCCCTAATGTGCCTACTCATTCATGCTTGTTTGTCATGTCTGCTATTGCTTAGAGTTGAGTCAGGCCTGATTCATCGGGGATGAATTGGAATAGTGATGAACATGTCCTACTGTGTGTGAGCTAAGTGTGTGAACATGATTTGGTAAAGGTAGTGGTGAGAGGCCATGTAGGAGTACATGGTGGGTTGTTTCATTGAAACCGTCCCCAGGAACTGAGTTCTGTGTTTGTGATCCATGAATAGCTGCTACCATGCATTGGGCCCGAAACCAATGGACCCTCTCGGCTTCTTAACCACCCTTGTCCTCTGTCCAGGAGTTGCAAGTAGTTTCTGGTGTTTGTAGTATACTGGAGGCCATGCGCAGCGCTGACCCGTGGGGTGGGCTGTGATGCGGTAGGCACGTGGCACGGTGTACCGGGCGCCCGTTTGGTGTCTCGGGAACCCTACTCACATCGTTCGGGGCCGTATGCGGATGGAACCTTAATAAGCGATAAACTTGGACTAGAGACTTGAGTGTTTAGGTAGGCCGTGGCCGACACCCTCGCTGGGCTTCCGCTTGAAGGTTGCCGAGTACATGTTGTGTAAACGACGATAAGTGGTGACAGCGTGTGTGAAGAAGTACACCCCTGCAGGGTTAACATCATCTATTCGAATTGCCGTGTCTGCAGTAAAGGACTTCTGGGTTGCCTATAACAGTTCATAGACAAGTGAAAGTGGATACTCTAAAACTCGCAAGATAAGCGTGGGTGCTATGGATGTCCTTCTCGTAGGGAGACGGGAGCGGAACCATAGTCGTGTATTGATATGGTGAATATGTGGACTCGTGTGCGCCACCTCAAAAGAGTTATCTGCAGTCGTAGTTCAGGATAGCCACCGAGTCAAAGCTGGCTTGCTGCTGTCAAACTCCATCACCCCTTTATTGATACCGATGCATATGTAGTTAGTTCTGATGTAAGTCTTGCTGGGTACATTTGTACTCATGTTTGCCTATTTTATTTTTTGCAGAGAGACGTCAGTCTCACTAGTAGTTCCGCGTGGACTTTGACGTTTAGCTTGTTACCTCAGCTACGATCTTGTGCCCTCGGCAGGATCTGGTAGATAGTCAGGCTTCTCAGCCTTTTCCATTTATAGATGTCTGTACTCAGACATGTTAAGCTTCCACATGTGCTTTGACTTGTATGCTCTGAATGTTGGGTCATGAGACCCATGTTTGTAATATCTCGCTCCTCGGAGCCTAATGAATAAATACTTTGAGTCGTATGATACGTCTCGTCGTATCTACTTTTCCAAACACTTTTGCCCTTGTTTTGGACTCTAACTTGCATGATTTGAATGGAACTAACCCGGACGACGCTGTTTTCAGCAGACTTTCCATGGTGTTATTTATGTGCAGAAACAAAAGTTCTCGGAATGACCTGAAACTCCACGGAACATCTATTTGGAAAATAAGAAAAATACGGGAAGAAAAATCCATGTCAGGGGGCCCACACCCTGTCCATGAGGGTGGGGGGTGCGCCTGCCCCCTAGGGCGCGCCCGCTGCCTAGTGGGCCCCCTGATGCTCCATCGACCTTAACTCCAACTCCATATATTCACTTTCGGGGAGAAAAAAAATCAGAGAGAAGGATTCATCGCGTTTTACGATACGGAGCCGCCGCCAAGCCCTAAAACTTCTCGGGAGCGCTGATCTCGAGTCCGTTCGGGGCTCCGGAGAGGGGAATCCGTCGCAGTCGTCATCATCAACCATCCTCCATCACCAATTCCATGATGCTCACCGCCGTGCATGAGTAATTCCATCGTAGGCTTGCTGGACGGTGATGGGTTGGATGAGATCTATCATGTAATCGAGTTAGTTTTGTTAGGGTTTGATCCCTAGTATCCACTATGTTCTGAGATTGATGTTGCTATGACTTTGCTATGCTTAATGCTTGTCACTAGGGCCCGAGTGCCATGATTTCAGATCTGAACCTATTATGTTTTCATGAATACATGGGAGTTCTTGATCCTATCTTGCAAGTTTATAGTCATCTACTATGTGTTATGATCCGGCAACCCCGAAGTGACAATAATCGGGACCACTCCCGGTGATGACCATAGTTTGAGGAGTTCATGTATTCACTATGTGTTAATGCTTTGTTCCGGTACTCTATTAAAAGGAGGCCTTAATATCCCTTAGTTTCCATTAGGACCCCGCTGCCATGGGAGGGTAGGACAAAAGATGTCATGCAAGTTCTTTTCCATAAGCATGTATGAGTATATTCGGAAACATACCTACATTACATTGATGAATTGGAGCTAGTTCTGTCCCCCTATGTTATGACTGTTACATGATGAACCGCATCCGGCATAATTCTCCATCACCGATCCAATGCCTACGAGCTTTTCATATATTGTTCTTCGCTTATTTACTTTTCCGCTGCTACTGTTACAATCACTACAAAACACCAAAAATATTACTTTTGTTACCGTTACCACTACTATCATATTACTTTGCTACTAAATATTTTGCTGCAGATACTAAGTTATCCAGGTGTGGTTGAATCGACAACTCAACTGCTAATACTTGAGAATATTCTTTGGCTCCCCTTGTGTCAAATCAATAAATTTGGGTTGAATACTCTACCCTCGAAAACTGCTATGCGATCCCCTATACTTGTGGGTTATCAAGACTATTTTACTGGCGCGTTCTTTGGGGAGCATAGCTCTATTCTTTGAGTCACTTGGGATTTATATCTGCTGGACACTATGAAGAACTTGAAAGACGCTAAGACAACAATTTATCCCTCAACTACGAGGGGAGGTAAGGAACTGCCATCTAGCTCTGCACTTGATTCACCTTCTGTTTTGAGTAAGGTAGCGACACCTAAACCTGTTTCTGCTATTCGTTCTGATATGTCGCATGTTATTGATGATGCCACTTCCGCTATGCATGATACTTATGATGAAACTACTTCTATGCTTGATACTACTGTGCCACTTGGTGAATTTCTTGATGAACAAATTGCTAGAGCTAGAGAGAAAGAAATTATTGAAACTGATTATATAGACGAAAGTGATGATGAAGACTTGCATGTTATTCCTGAGGGTTATGTTTTTGAAAAAGAAGCTTCTTTAGCTATTTTAGCTTGCAAAGATAGATATGAGCTCAAAAGGTTATTAGCTAAATGGAAGCAGCAATCTCTTAATGCTAGAATGGAAGTGACCACTTTTGCTACTTCACCTATATGTGTTCTTGATAAGGATTATGAATTCTCTGTTGATCCTGATATAATTACTTTGGTTGAATCTGATCCTTTTCATGGCTATGAATCTGAAATTGTTGTGGCACATCTTACTAAATTAAATGATATAGCCACCCTGTTCACTAATGATGAGAAATCTCGCTATCTGTATATCCTTAAAATATTTCCGTTCTCATTAAAGGGTGATGCTAAGATATGGTTTAATTCTCTTGATCCTGGATGTGTCGTAGTCCCCAGGATATGATTTATTATTTCTCTGCTAAATATTTCCCTGCTCATAAGAAACAAGCTGCTTTGAGGGGTATATATAATTTTGTGCAAATTAAAGAAGAGAGTCTCCCACAAGCTTGGGGGAGGCTTCTCAAGTTACTTAATGCTTTGCCTGATCATCCTCTTAAGAAAAATGAAATACTTGATATCTTTTATAATGGACTAACCGATGCTTCCAGAGATTACCTGGATAGTTGTGCTGGTTCTGTTTTCAGGGAAAGAACACCGGATGAAGCTGAAATTTTATTGAATAATATGTTGACAAATGAAAATAATTGGACACTTCCTGAGCCAGCTCCTGAGCCAATTCCTGAGCCTATTCCTAAACCAACTCCAAAGAAGAGAGGTGTTCTATTTCTCAGTCCTGAAAATATATGCAAGATGCAAAGAAATCGATGAAAGAAAAAGGTATAAAAGCTGAAGATGTTAAGAATTTACCTCCTATTGAAGAAATACATGGTCTTAATTTACCTCCTGTTGAAGAAACATATGCTCTTAAACCATCACCTACTGAAGAAACTCATGGTCTTGATAACCCGACACAGGTAGTAAAGGTAAATTCTCTCTATAGATTTGATGAAGGTGATATTCCTCACTATAAGTCTGCTAGACAATGCTTAGAAGACTTTGATAATTTTATTGTCAAACAAGAAAACTTCAATGCTTATTTTGGTAGACAATTGAAATACAATTCCGATACGCTTGAACACTTGGGTGATTATATGTCTAGAGTTAAAGGTGAACTTAAACCCATTACTAAACATGCTTCAATGGTCACCACTCAAGTAGAACAAGTACTTAAAGCTCAAAATGATTTGCTCAATGAATTAAATAGTAAGAATAATGACTATGCTGTTAGAGTGGCTACTAGAACTGGTAAGATGACTCAGAACCTTTGTATCCTGAAGGCCACCCTAAGAGAATTGAACAAGATTCTCGTGAGAAATAATATTGATGCACCTAGTCCTTCTAAAAAGAAGAAAAAGAAAAATGATATGACTTTGCATGCTTCTAGTGAACCTATTGCTGAACCACCTGAGAATCCAAATGATATTTCTATTTCTGATGCTGATACGCAATCTGGTAAAGAATGAGCCTAGTGATAATGCTAATGATGATGTTCATGATGGTGCTCAACCGAGTAATGATAATGATGTAGAAATTGAACCTGCTGTTGATCTTGATAACCCACAATCAAAGAATCAACGTTATGATAAGAGAGACTTTGTTGCTATGAAACATGGTAAAGAAAGGGAGCCATGGGTTCAGAAACCCATGCCTTTTCCTTCCAAACCATCCAAGAAAAAGGATGATGAGGATTTTGAGCGCTTTGCTGAAATGATTAGACCTATCTTTTTGCGTATGCGATTAACTGATATGCTCAAAATGAATCCTTACGCTAAGTACATGAAAGATATTGTTACAAATAGAAGAAAGATACCGGAAGCTGAGATTTCCACCATGCTTGATAATTATACTTTTAAGGGTGGAATACCAAAGAAACTTGGAGATCCAGGAGTACCTACTATACCATGCTCCATTAAAAGAAACTATGTTAAAACTGCTTTATGTGATCTTGGAGCCGGTGTTAGTGTTATGCCTCTCTCTTTATATCATAGACTTGACTTGAATAAGTTGACATCTACTGAAATATCTTTGCAAATGGCTGATAAATCAACTGCTATACCTGTCGGTATTTGTGAGGATGTGCCTGTTGTGGTTGCAAATGTTACTATTTTAACAGACTTTGTTATTCTTGATATTCCCGAGGACGATAGTTCGTCTATTATTCTTGGAAGACCCTTTTTGAATACTGCAGGGGCTGTTATTGATTGCAACCAAGGCAATGTAACTTTTCATGTTAATGGCAATGAGCATACGGTACATTTTTCGAGGAAACAACCTCAAGTTCATAGTATCAACTCTATTGGAAAAATTCCATCGATTATCTTTGGAGGTTTTGAATTTCCTCTTCATACTGTCAGAAAGAAATATTATATTCTTATTATTGGGGATGTGCATATCCCCGTTGAGGTAACATAGTGTTATTCGAAATTTCTCCGGTTCCATGTTATTCGGATTGAGTTTGTTAACAAGACTTGATCAACCTTGTTAGTGGATTCTTTTTGATGAGCATGAGATGGATGAAACTAGAAGGCACAACCCTCTGTACCCTCTTTCTACTTTCTGTTATTTAGTTGAAATTAAGTAAAAATAGTATTTTTCTGTCTGTTTTCTGATTTATCTGTGCAATATAAAAAATACGCAAAAAATAAAAGTTCTCCAAATGCCCTGAAATTGAAGTATACTTTTTTATGGAATATTTGAGAATATCTGGCACTGAGAATACAGCAGGAGGGGCTGGCACCTGGCCACGAGGGTGGAGGGCGCACCCTACCCCCCTGGGCGCGCCCCCTGCCTCATGGGCCCGTGGTAGCTCCCCTCCACTTATTCCTGCACCCACACACTTCTTCTTCCTCCCACAAACACCAATATCCAGCTCAAGCACGAGTTCTAGCTCATTTTGCTGCGATTTTCGATCTCCTTGCTCAAAGCACCTCTTACAATACTGCTTGGGGAGATTGTTCCTTGGTATGTGACTCCTCCATTGGTCCAATTAGTTTTTCTTCTAGTGCTTTATTCATTGCAAATTTGTGCTGCCTAGGTGACCATGTTCTTGAGCTTGCATGTCAAATTTATATGGTTCCAAGTAGTTCTAATGCTTGATATAGGATCTAGACACTTGTAGGAGTAGTTGCTATCAATTTTATTGAGCTTGGTTCACTTTTGTTTGAAGTTGCTAAAATTTTCAGAAATTTATCAGAAAATAATGAAGATATTTTTGAGGGGCTCGTCAAGCCGAAGCTCAAAGGAAAAGCAGAATGAAGAAGCACAGAGGCCCAAATATAATTTGCCTCGCACCACGGAGGTTCGGCCGTGTGAATGGCCTTCCGATGATTTCTTGAGAGAAGCCGGGATTTATGATGATTCTATTCATTGGCTGAGAATGCTGGCCTCACCGATTTCCTCTGCGACCAACGTCATCAGTATCTCTTACTCACCAATACTTTTGTGCAAAACTTTTACTATTTTCCTAAGGAAACACCTCCTTCAGTAGAGTTTCATTTTTATGATGTTCTTAAGAAGATGCCACTAGATGAATTTTGCAAGGTTTGCAAAATACCCTTCGAGGGTACTTTAGATGAACCACATCGTAAAGATGTGGATGGGTTTATTGACACTATTACTGTAGGGGAAACTAGGAAGGTTTCCGATGCAAGAATCACTAGCATACGTTTTCCTGTTTTACGCTACTTTGCAATATTCGCTAGTCGTTGCTTAATTGGTCGCGGAAACTGTGGAAACCTTAGTGTTCCTGATATTATCATCTTGTTCCATGGTTTATTCCGCGATAACACTGTTAGTATGGGCGGAATTATTGCTAAACGGTTAAGTTTGAACCGTACAAAGGGCCCCATATTTGGAGGTATTTATGCTTCACACCTTGCTGCACATTATAACATACCTATTAGGCACTACGAGAAAGAAGAAAAAGTGCTGCCCAATGCTTATTTAGATTATAAGAGTATGGTAGCGCATGATTTCATTGTGAAGAATAGGGAAGGGGAGCTTAAATACAAATTGTTCTTTGATAAACATCACCCTGAGACTATTACATTGCCTACTCCTTCCTTGTTTAATTTATCTACAGGTCCGTATCTCGTTCCGTGGGCGGCCATTCACGCTTACCGGAACCCTACACCAGCCATGGAGCCGGAACCACAATTTGAGCCTCCACGACAGTCTGATTACTTTTGGGATCCGGAGATGACCGCCAGCCAGTGGCAATCAGAGTCTTCTTCATCTAAGTACGACCCCGGCTACAACTATGGATATCCGCCAAGCCATCCGTGGCAATAAACCAACTTAGGCCAAAAGCCTAAGCTTGGGGGAGTACGTATTTCCCACCGACATTACATTTATGTTCACACACTCATTGCTAAATGTCGGTGCTCATACTTTTTCATTGTAATATCCATGCTAGTTTATTTTATTTTTCTTGCTTTCTTCTTGTGTGTTTGTTAAATCTTAAGAAAAACAAAAAAATTAGTGTAGCTTTTAGTTAAGTTTACTTTTCTTGCTGTAGTAGTAATAATTAAAAAGAAAACCCAAAAATATTTCTCGTTCTTCTTTTGCTTGTTGGGAGCTTTCCCGTGTAAATAGTTTTATTTCTTTTATTTTCTTTGGGGATCGATAGGAGAAGACCATAATTAAATTGTTGAAGTGGCTGTTATATGCATTATTGTTGATTTAACCAAGAGCCCATATTGCCTTGTCTTCTCCTGTTTATTGAATGCTCGCAGATTCCAGCTTAGTCCAATGCACGTGCACTCTTATTATTATTCACTTCGTTCGGTCGTACAAGTGAATGGCAATTATGACGATATATGATGGACTGACTAAGATGAGAAAAGCTGGTATGAACTCGACCTCTCTTGTTTTTGTAAATATGATGATTTCATCGTTCCTGATTCAACCAATTATGAATAAACATGTTTGCAATGACAATTAGAGATCATAGTTGCTCGTGCCATGCTTGATTAGCTATGAGTTATAATGGTTTACCTTGTGTGCCAACATGCTATTAAAATGGTTGTGATGTGGTATAGTGGGGTGGTATCCTCCTTTGAATGATTTAAGTGACTCGACTTGGCACATGTTCACACATGTAGTTGAAACAAATCAACATAGCCTTCACGATATTTATGTTCATGGTGGATTATATCCTACTCATGCTTGTACTCAATGTTTATTAATTTTAATGCATGTTCATGGCTGTTGTCGCTCTCTAGTTGGTCGCTTCCCAGTCTTTTGCTAGCCTTCACTTGTACTAAGCGGGAATACTGCTTGTGCATCCAATCCCTTAAACCCCAAAGTTATTCCATATGAGTCCACTATACCTTCCTATATGCGGTATCTACCTGCCGTTCCAAGTAAATTTGTATGTGCCAAACTCTAAACCTTCAAATAAACATTCTGTTTTGTATGCTCGAATAGCTCATGTATCAACTAGGGCTGTCCGTATCTTCCATGCTAGGAAGGTTATTCTCAAGAGGAGTGGACTCCGCTCCTCACTCACGAGAAAATGGATGGTCACCGGGATGCCCAGTCCCATGCTTTATGCAAATCAAATCAAAATAATTGCAAACAAAACTCCCCCTGGGACTGTTGCTAGTTGGAGACACTCGTTGTCTTGAGCAAGTCATGGATTGATACTTGTTGGTGGAGGGGGAGTATAAACTTTACCATTCTGTTTGGGAACCGCCTATAATATGTGTAGCATGGAAGATATCGCCATCTCTTGGTTGTTATGTTGACAATGAAAGTATGCCACTCAAAATATTATTTATCTCTATTTCAAAACCGAGCTCTGGCACCTCTACAAATCCCTGCTTCCCTCTGCGAAGGGCCTATCTATTTACTTTTATGTTGAGTCATCACCCTCTTATTAAAGAGCACTAGCTGGAGAGCACAACTGTCATTTGCATCCATTATTATTAATTTATATTGGGTATGACTATGATTGGATCTCCTTTACCATGAATTACAATGTCTAGTCAGTCCTTGGTCTTTAAAGGTGCTCTGCATTTATGTTTTGCGGTCTCAGAAAGGGCTAGCGAGATACCATCCTGTTATATCATATTATGATTGTTTTGAGAAAGTGTTGTCATCCGAGATTTATTATTATCACTCGCTAGTTGATTATGCCATTGATATGAGTAAACATGAGACCTAAGAGTTATTGTGAATGTGGTTAGTCATAATCTTTCTTTGAAAACTTGAATGCTGACTTTACATATTTACAACAACAAGAGCAAACAGAGTTTGTAAAAGTTTTTCTTTATCACTTTCAGTTTATCAACTGAATTGCTTGAGGACAAGCAAAGGTTTAAGCTTGGGGAAGTTGATACGTCTCCGTCGTATCTACTTTTCCAAACACTTTTGCCCTTGTTTTGGACTCTAACTTGCATGATTTGAATGGAACTAACCCGGATCGACGCTGTTTTCGTGAGACTTTCCATGGTGTTATTTATGTGCAGAAACAAAAGTTCTCGGAATGACCTGAAACTCCACGGAACATCTATTTGGAAAATAAGAAAAATACTGGAAGAAGAATCCACGTCAGGGGGCCCACAACCTGTCCACGAGGGTGGGGGGCGCGCCCCCTGCCTCGTGGGCCCCCTGACGCTCCACCGACCTCAACTCCAACTCCATATATTCACTTTCAGGGAGAAAAAAATCAAAGAGAAGGATTCATCGCCTTTTACGATACGGAGCCGCCGCCAAGCCCTAAAACCTCTTGGGAGGGCTGATCTGGAGTCCGCTCGGGGCTCCAGAGAGGGGAATCTGTCGCCGTCGTCATCATCAACCATCCTCCATCACCAATTTCATGATGCTCACCGCCGTGCGTGAGTAATTCCATTGTAGGCTTGCTGGACGGTGATGGGTTGGATGAGATCTATCATGTAATTGAGTTAGTTTTGTTAGGGTTTTGATCCCTAGTATCCACTATGTTTTGAGATTGATGTTGCTATGACTTTGCTATGCTTAATGCTTGTCATAGGGCCCGAGTGCCATGATTTCATATCTGAACCTATTATCTTTTCATGAATACATGTGAGTTCTTGATCCTATCTTGCAAGTTTATAGTCACCTACTATGTGTTATGATCCGGCAACCCCAAAGTGACAATAATCGGGACCACTTCCGGTGATGACCATAGTTTGAGGAGTTCATGTATTCACTATGTGCTAATGCTTTGTTCCGGTACTCTATTAAAATGAGGCCTTAATATCCCTTAGTTCCATTAGGACCCCGCTGCCACGGGAGGGTAGGACAAAAGATGTCATGCAAGTTCTTTTCCATAAGCTTGTATGACTATATTCGGAATACATGCCTACATTACATTGATGAATTGGAGCTAGTTCTGTGTCACCCTATGTTATGACTGTTACATGATGAACCGCATCCGACATAATTCTCCATCACCGATCCAATGCCTACGAGCTTTTCACATATTGTTCTTCGCTTATTTACTTTTCATTGCCATCGTTACAATCAAGATTAAACACCAAAAATATTACTTTTGTTACCGTTACCACTACTATCATATTACTTTGCTACTAAATATTTTGCAGAAGATAATAAGTTATCCAGGTGTGGTTGAATTGACAACTCAACTACTAATACTTGAGAATATTTTTTGGCTCCCCTTGTGTCGAATCAATAAATTTGGGTTGAATACTCTACCCTCGAAAACTATTGCGATCCCCTATACTTGTGGGTTATCATTGTAGAGCTTTGTTGTGATGCCATGTTGTATTTACACATATCGAGCATATTGTGTGTATGATTGAAATGCTTGGTATGTGTGGGATCCGACAACCTAGTTGTTTATCCTTGGTAGCCTCTCTTATGGGGAAATGTAGTCTTGTGCTTCCATGAGCCATAGTAGTCCGCTTCTGACCAGTTCACGGAGTCCTGCTAGCCCAAAGACAAATGCTCCTAACACTTGACTGGCCGGGCATGTGATTCACTTCATTCCTGTGTTCTGTCCCTTGGGGAAATGTCACACGGTGACATCCGAGTCCCGCCTAGCTCACATACCGGTTCACCGGAGTCCTGTTAGCCCAGTGCTATAGCCCGGATTCGCATGCTGCTGACCGACATGCTCGATGTTGATTCATGTATGCTTTTCCCCGTAAGTTAGTGCCACTTTGGGTTCATGACTAGTCATGTCGGCCCGGGTTCTCTGTCATATGGATGCTAGCGACACTATAATATACGTGAGCCAAAAGGCGCAAACGGTCCCGGGCAATGGTAAGGCGACACTCGTGGGAATACCGTGCGTGAGGCCGCAAAGTGATATGAGATGTTACCGGCTAGATCGATGTGACTTGGAATCGGAGTGCTGACAGCTTTGGTATCAGAGCCTGACTACCTGTAGGGTTACCAAGCCAAACTGGTCGAAGTTGAGTCTAGAAATGCTTTAGTTATATAAGGGAATTGATTGTGGAAGGGAACATAAGGCTCTTTTTACTTCTTATACCCTATGCCCTTCTGATCTGAGTCACCCTCTTCTTTTCTGCGGGGATTAAGAACTAGGCTTTCTCTTCTTTCTATCAGGATCACGTGTTACTAATCCGTAGACTTATAGGATTGATAGTGTCAAGCACTAGTTCAGTTTCCACTACCTCCGTGTGATAAAGTTGGTCTCGGAACCTTGATATTGTGATGTTGAGTGGTTATGCCACCATTTTGCAGGATGTCTCAAATCTTTTTGAGCATTTATAGCCGTTATGCTGTCCGAGTCATCCCAGGTTTCTAAATAGTCTGATGCATTTGCAACTTCCTTCTTTCCATTTCCGATGTTCCTTTGGGCCAGATTAACCACACTAACTAGTGCGTTGGGCTACTCTGTTGCCTTGACATATATGTTGGAGTTATTATTACGACCCTAGGTGTTTTAGAGGATCACCTAGTAATCTACCATGTTTTGTGTTCCCCCTGTGATGATTCTGATCATCATTCTCGAAAGCATCCCGTGATGTTGTTAGTTAGTAGGTATTCTATTCCTGGGTTCTTGAACCCGAGATTCACCCTACTTACCTCATGTTGATAGTGTTGCTAGCTCCTTTAGGATATTAGTAACCTTTGCATTAGTCCCCGAGGTCCGTGGTATATCATTCTTCCAAATACCATGAACCATCCTTGGCAGAAGTTCCTCGTTGAACCAAAAGATCCAACAAGAGTGCTCTCGATGAGTTCCCCATTCTATATTATGACTCTGCCAATCCTACCTTCTTGCATGGGTTATCCGGAAGAAATATGTTGAACTCGTTCGACATGCTAATCGATGCATCCACAACTCAGAAAATCGTGTGTTCCTTTGAGTTGTTCCCATTGTAGTTAGTTGTGCATTTGTGCTCATCGATGCCTTTTACTCTTGTGGTCCGTCGAGCCGTTCTATTTCAGAATGACTAGGAGAAATAAACTCCAGTACCTCATCCATATCTAGAATTGGGTCAAAGCAGTTGTATTCCGCAGATCAAATGCCAATCCAGCTTTTGATTCTGTTCTACACTGAAGTATTGCCCTCTTCATGTCAAGAATGTCATGATAATTACACCAACTCTTATGAATTCTTAATGCAGTGATACTTCTCGCCATCATCATTTGCTCCTCGGTTCCGTGTTGTTGCAACCGGAATACCGACAAGTGAACCGTGATGTGGAAATCAATACTCCTAGCAACTAGTTGCTTGGTAGTAAATGGACAATATTCTCATTCTTAGCGTGTTGGTTATTGAATCATCATTCTAAGATAGATTGTGCTACCTAGTCCTTATTTCTGGTGCACTCTTCGATCAATGAGTTAGGATTATTCAATCCCTTGCTTATTTGATCATATCGTATTGCTCTGAAAAGCAAGATTGTTCTCGATCTTAGTAGCATACCGGTGTTTCATGATGTTCCGAATACCTTCTCGGAAGAATTACCAGGTTGTCACCTGACCACTATGTTGAGTTCGTGATCATGTTGGTTTTCCTACAAACCACCCATTCTCCAAGAATCTGTGTTGGATACCCCTGAGATAGTTGGTTAAGATAAACAACAACTTGGAGAGTTGGAAGATAAATGTCACACCCAATATGCGATACTATCCTAAAGAGACTCGAAGGTCCCACCAAGGATAGAACCGCATATTGAAACGGTTTTGCAAGGTGGATATCATTACATCAACATTACTTAATAGATGGGGATACATACAAGAGGCATACAATGCCACACGAATACAGCATCACAATACATAAGAGCACCATCCGACTACGGATGAAACACAAACAGAAACTCAAACGACATCCACCACCTTTGGCCCGGGCTGCCGACACGGAACCTATCCCTGATCGAAGAAGAAGCGGAAGAAGAACTCCAAAACAAGCGAACATCGCTCTCGGCGTCATGATCATCGCATAACCTGTACCTGCAATCGTTGTTGTAGTAATCAGAGCCACGAGGACTCAAAGAATCCCATTACCATGGGTATCAAGACTAGCAAAGCTTAAAGGGAAAGGAAGGGGTAAAGTGGTGAGGTTGCAGCAATGACTAAGCATGATATGGTGGCTAACATACGCAAATAAGAGCGAGAAGAGAGCAAGCGTAATCGGTCGTGAAGCTAGCAATGATCAAGAAGTGATCCTGAACTCCTACTTACGTCAAACATAACCCAAAACCGTGTTCACTTCCCGGACTCCGCCGAAAAGAGACCATCACGGCTACGCACGCGGTTGATGCGTTTGAAATTCGAATCAGGTGTCAAGTTATCTACAACCGGACATTAACAAATTCCCATCTGCCCATAACCGCGGGAACGGCTTTTGAAAGTTTATACCCTGCATGGGTGTCCCAACTTAGCCCATGATAAGCTCTCGCGATCAACGAAGGATATACCTTCTCCCAGGAAGACCCGATCAGACTCGGAATCCCGGTTTACAAGACATTTCGACAATGGTAAAACAAGACCAGCAAAGCCGCCCGAATGTGCCGACAAATCCTGATAGGAGATGCACATATCTCGTTCTCAGGGCACACCGGATTGTCCAAACTTCCGGTAGGCGAGCCCAGAGTTGCCCCGGTATACCGGCGGTTGATAGCTTGGACCAGACTCACGACGAGCACCGCCCGAGGGGGTAAAATAAGATGACCCTCGAGAGTGCGACTCCCAAGGGAAAAAGGGCTAGGTGAGGCAAATGTAAAACCAAGGTTGGGCCTTCTTTGGAGGAGTTTTATTCAAAGTGAACTGTCAAGGGGTCCCATAAATCACCCAACCGCGTATGGAGCATAAAATCCGGGAACATAACACCGATGCGACGGAAACTAGGGCGGCAAGAGTGGAACAAAACACTGGGCATAAGGCCGAGCCTTCCACCCTTTACCAAGTATATAGATGCATTAATAATATAAGAGATATTGTGATATCCCAACATAAACATAATCCAACATGGAGCAATCTTCATCTTCACCTGCAACTAGCAACGCTATAAGAGGGGCTGAGCAAAAGCGGTAACATAGCCAAACAACGGTTTGCTAGGAAGGGTGACAAAGGTTAGAGGTTCATGGCAATTTGGGACGCTTGAGGAGCAAGTGGTAGGTAACGCAGCATAGCGATAGAACGAAGCAATTAGCATAGCAATGGTAGTAATGAGATCTAAGGAGACGGTCATCTTGCCTGAAATCCCGCTAGGAAGAAGAATGAGTCCTTGAAGAAGATGAAGCCATGAAAGGCAGACCAAGCGTGAGCGAACGAATCCTCACGATCATAGCGAAAATGGGAGCTATCGAGAAGAAGCACACAACATGGTAAACACACCACACATAGACAAGACATGATGCACAACAAGCATGATGCATGACAAAGCTACATGAAGCTACTCATGGCAAGAGAGGATGCATACAAGAGCAACACATCGAAGCAAGTTTAAATGAGGCCGGAAACAACATAGAACAATTCCGGTAAGTCCTCATATGCAAATTTCGAAATTGGTCCAGATCTGAATAAACCTTATGTTCAAGTTGTTAAAGAGCAATTTAAGAGGCACCAAAATGATCTACACGAGATTCTAGTCAAGTTACATATAAAGTTCGTTTAATTCGGAGCTACGGCCTAGAAGATATGAGCAAAACAAGTTAAACATGGCATTGATGCAAAATGCATACAAACATCAAGCAAACACTCTCAAAACAAGGATGCAACATGATAATATGAAACTACATGCAATTCTAAGCAAGTTTCATATAGAGCACACTCAAAACGGAGCAACGGTTCAACACATACACTATACAAGTTATAACAACAATCTGTCCAAAACAGCAACTAGGCATCTTGCAAGCATCAAAACAACATGCTACAGTACCAAAACATGAAAACAAAAGACATGGGAATGATGTACAGGTAAATCATAACAAAACATGAACACTGAGATATCTCCAGAAATCACTAGAACACGCTCAAAAACACATGGCAAGATTGCAAATAATAACAGTTTCAGTCTTAGCAGAAATAACATCAGGTTTCAATGTTTAGAGCTATCAAACAACATGTTACAGGAACTTATCATGGCAAACAAAGGCATGGCATGAACCTACTATTTGCATAGAACAAAAGTCCCTTACTGACCATGAGCCAAAAAGGATCAGAAGATATGATGGCACCCATGTAAACATGGCAAGTTGGTGAGCTTGTACCACTCACCACAGAGCATTACATGGCATGAAAATTCAACAAGCAGTAAGAAGACATATTTATGAAGCTAAGAATGGCAATATCAAGTTCATAGGGTGCATGGATCACTAGAAAAACACATGGCAAAACTGAACTTAATGTTAACAGGCTGACAACAATATTATTTAGCAACTTTGGAGCATGATACCAACAAGCTACAGAAGGCTATAAATGCAACCAGGGGCATGGATGGATAGAGAATGACATATATAACAAAACATCCTTAGTGAACATCTCCAGATTATGCATATAATGACTTGTAGCAGCAGGTTTACATAGCAACAAAAAAATAACAGATTCAGCCTAGCAAAACAGCAACAGCAAGTACCCTACTTAACAAGCTTGATGCACTCACTATACAACTCACAAAAATACATGGATGGCACCCCTGTAAAGATGGCATGTCATAGTTCAAAACACAAGCTTGATGCACTCACTATGTGGTCATGCTTGTCTTGGACAACGTGTTCACATGTATGTAGCAGAACCAGCTCATGTTTTGGAGCTTTCTATCGTAGCTCATCTCCCGAGAATCTCGCAACACCATCTCGTCGATTTGTGTTGCAACCTTTCATTTTTCTTTCTAGACTTGATGAGTCTGGAATATCCTGACACCAACTAGATCTGAAACTCAGGCAGATATGATGGTTGGAACATTCCCAACATTTGCATTTTGTTCCCAGCTTGCACCCCATCGTGCCAATTTTCCATGGGCTGCCCTTCTCAGTAGTTGCTGTCCAAGATCATCTTCAAAAGTGGACTTACCATGGGTCCCATCTGTCAGGACCCTGATTCCAAGTCACATCGATCTAGCCGGTAACACCTCATATCGCTTTGCGGCCTCACGCATGGTATTCCCACAGGTGTCGCCTTACCATGGCCCGGGACTGTTTGCGCCTTTTGGCTCACGTATATGATAGTGTTGCTAGCATCCATATGACAGAGAACCCGGGCCGACATGGCTAGTCGTGAAACCAAAGCGGCACTAACCCATGGGGACAGGCATACATGAATCACATCGAGCATGTCGGTCAGCGTGTGAATCCGTCTTTGTAACCTTTGGGCTAACAGGACTCGGGAACCCGGGCTGTAGCAGGCTAAGGCGGGACTCGGATGTCACCGCGTGACATTTCCCGAAGGGACGTACACAGAACGAAGTGAAACACATGCCGGCCAGTCAAGTGTCTTGGCCGGTAGTCTTTGGGCTAGCAGGACTCCGGTGAACCGGGTCAGAAGCGGACTACTATGGCTCAAGGAAGCACTAGATTACATTTCCCCATAAGAGAGGCTGCCAAGGATAAACAACTATATTGTCGGATCCCACACATACCAAGCATTTAAAACATACACACAATATGCTCGATATGTGTAAATACAACATGGCATCACAACATAACTCTACGACTCAAAGTATTTATTCATTAGGCTCCGAGGAGCGAGATATTAGAAACATGGGTCTCATGACCCAACATTCAGAGCATACAAGTCAAAGCACATGCGGAAGCTTAACATGTCTGAGTACAGACATCTACAAATGAAAAAGGCTGAGAAGCCTGACTATCTACCATGTCCTGCCGAGGGCACAAGATAGTAGCTGAGGTATAAATCTAAACGTCGAAGTCCACGCGGAACTACTAGTGAGACGGAAGTCTCTGCAAAATCATAAAATAGGCAAGCGAGAGTACAAATGTACCCAAAGAAGACTTACATCAGAACTAGCTACATATGCATCGGTATCAACAAAGGGGTGGTGGAGTTTAACAGCAGCAAGCCAGCTTTGACTCGGTGGCTATCCTGAACTACGACTGCAAGTAACTCTTTTGAGGTGGCGCACACGAGTCCACATATTCACCATATCAATACTCCACTATGGATCCGCTCCCGTCTCCCTACGAGAACGCCATCCATAGCACTCACGCTTATCTTGCGCATTTTAGAGTATCCACTTTCACTTGTCTATGAGCTGATATAGGCAACCCAGAAGTCCTTTACCGCGGACATGGCTATTCGAATAGATCATTTATAACCCTGCAGGGGTGTACTTCTTCACACACACTCTCGCCACTTACCTCCATGTACACATCATGTATCTCGGCAACCTTCAAGCGGAAGCCTAGCGAGGGTGTCAGCCACGGCCTACCTAAACAATCAAGTCCCTAGTCTAGGTTTATCGCCTATTCGGGTTCCATCCGCAGGGAGTCCGACCGAGGTTTCCACTAACGGCCCCGAGCGATGTGTGCAGGGTTCCCGAGACACCAAACGGGCGAATCGGTACACCGTGCCACGTGCCTACCGCAACACAACCCACCCCTAAGGTCAGCGCTATGCGTGCCCCAAAGATGCTACAAACACGAGAAACTACTTTGCAACTCCCGGACAGAGGACAAGGGTGGTTAAGAAGTCGAGAGAGTCAATTAAGGATCCCAATGTGTGGTAGTAACTGTTTCATGGATCACAAACACAGAACTCAGTTCATGAGGAAGGTTTTAATGAGACAACCCACCATGTACTCCTACATGGCCTCTCATCGCTACCTTTACCAAATCGTGTTCACACACTTAGCTCACACACAGTAGGACATGTTTACACACCTCCGATTCATCCCCGATAAATCAGACCTGACTCAACTCTAAGCAGTAGCAGGCATGACAAACAAGCATGAATGAGTAGGCACAACATGTCTCAAACAACTCCTACTCATGCTAGTGGGTTTCATCTATTTACTGTGGAATGACAGGTCATGCAGAGGATAAAGGGGTTCAGCTACCGCAACAAGTAACAGATGAATCGTTGTTGTCCTAATGTAGTAAAAGAGAGCAGGAGCGAGAGAGTGGGATTGTATCGGAATGAACAAGGGGGTTTTGCTTGCACAGCACTTCCGAAGATAATATAGCTCTTCATCGCTGTCATCGATCTCATCGTCGAAACCACGTCTATCGAGAGGGGACAAATACCGACAAAAGAGAAGAAACACAATCAATGCAATGCACAATATGATGCATGATCATGACATGGTAAAATGAGTGTGTTGGGCTAATGCAACTACAACCAGATGGGTTTGAGCTATTTTGAACCAAAGATTCAAAGTTCAAACTCATTCATGGTCATTATTAGTGCTTTATCTTGTTCTGCACTAAACATCAGGTTAACTTGTTTAAACATGCATGAAACCAGTACAGATGGATATATTGAATTTTTCTGATCATTTTTCATATATAAATTATTTAATTTGGATTTACGGTTGAATTTCTATGAATTTTAGAAGTTTAGATCATTTTCTGGAATTTCCTGAATAATAATAATTCCCGAAAATGAGTTATTGCGTCAGCATTAGGTCATCTTGACCTCGGCAGGTCAACAGGCGGGTCCAGGTCAAACCTGACCAAGGGGTCCACCTGTCAGTGACTGGGGCTGGTTAGTGTCAATGACAGGTGGGGCCGGGTCAACAGACACGTCAGCAAGTCAATACTGACGTGTGGGGTCGGTCAACGTGTGACGTGGCCAGGTCAAACTGACCTGTGTGGCCCGTGGGGGTTAGTTTAATCTAAACACAAATAAAACCTGGGTTAGTTAGGGCGTGGGGCCCAGGTGCCATTGTCATAGGGTTAGACTAATAACATAATTAGTACTAATCTAATCTGCCACGTCAGCGGCCGCCGGGGTTAGTCGCCGGCGACCAAACAGAGCGGCGGAGGCGCTCGGAACGGTGATTCCGGTGACTAGAGGAGGCGGGGTTGGGCTCCTTGAACGGCGCTGACGCGGCGTCCGTGGCCGATAGCGGCAATCGCGGGCGAAGCGAGGCGGCGGCCGAGCTCGCCTCGGCGGTTAGGGGGCTATGGTGCGGCTACGGACGATCTACTAGGTGCGTTCGGCTCCTGGGAGTAAGGTGAGGAAGATGACGCGCTCGGGCGCAAACTGCAGCGTCCGTAGCGGCAGCGGCGACAAGGTTAGCGGCGACCGGAGTTCGGCCGCGACGGAGCTATAGCCTTGAGCTCGCAAACGCGAGGGGGAAGAGAGGGGTTCGGATCAGGAGCTCACTGCGGGGCTAGTAAAGGTGACGACGACGTCGGGGAAGCGCTGTGGCCGGTGAATCAACGGTGGCAATCTCTGGTGCCCGTCGGTGAAGACAATGACGAGGACGATGATGTAGGGCAGCCGAGGACGCGTGAGTCGGTGGAGAGGACGAGAGAGTCGAGGCGGAGCTCCCTGGCAGGTCGAGTGAGCGCGAGGAGCACGATGGCTGTGATTATGGCGAGCGGCGGCAGCGACCGCGCTCGGTGGTGCTGCGGAAAGGGAGCAGAGGAGGGGGAAAGGGTCCTGGGAGAGAGGGGAGAGGTGCAGAGGGTCCGGGGGGGGGGGGTGCGTGGAACCCTCAGGTGCCTCCAGCGATGAGCAGGTAAGCAGGAGGTGGCCGGCGTGTGGTCGCGCGCGCCTTGCACGCGCCCTTGTCCTCCTGGCAAAAGGAGGAAGACGACAGGGGAGGGGCTAGGTGGGCTGGGCCGGCCACTTGGGCCGCCAAGTGGCTGCACAGGCGAGGTTCCTCTCTCTCTCCTGTCCCTTCTAATTTATTCTGTTTTCTAATTTTCCGCTTTATGTTTGCAAATAAAATACCAACCAAAACACTTTGGTTAATTCTGTAAATTTTTGTGAGGAATATTTGAATTATTTTCAAACCACACAATAAATTTCAGAATATTTGGAGCAACCAATATTTAATGGTAACTTATAAACTCCAACTCAAATACCATAATGATTTAATTCAATGACCAAATGTCCTGGAACAATAAGCATCATCTATGGTAGAGGCTTTCACCTTTTTCCATAAATCATGAACATTTTAAAAGGATATTTTGAGGACATTGAAAATATTTTGGTTGAACCTATTTGAATTGCATTTGTGCTAGGGTTTATCAATCCCCATTTCAAAATTAATAAATTTAAACATGATGCAAGCAAGAAGCAAACACTAGGCAGCACCAGAAGCTAGGGATGTGACAACTCACCCCCACTAAACAAGGATCTCGTCCCGAGATTCAAGACGTGAGGTAAGAAGATAGAGGGGGCACAAGCTAACACGGTCTTCACGATCCAGGTTGCACTTCATAAGAACATTGACATGATCACCATCTTTGTCTTGATGTCTTGCTTTGAGAACTCCAACTAACATGACAATGAGAGGAAAGGATATTCTAGAAGGATCGATCTTCTCGAGGATCGAACAACTCAGGGTTAACTCACAGAATGAGACATGGCAACATTTCTCGGGCTGAGACATGAAACATACATCCAGAGGGATGGAGTGTAACAGATGATGAAGATTCACTACACAGGCACAATTCCACACCTAAGAAGGTGGTGAACGGTTGTCCACGTAGCGAGGAGTTGAGTTGCCATGATACCATAACGAGACATCTTAAGGAAGGTGACCCGCAGAGATATTACCTTAAGTGGAAAAAAGGATTACTTTTGACATAGAGATCATTGAGACTCTTTATACCAGCCTAAGGCAATCACAATCGATCATTTGAAGGAGTTCGAAAGAATGACATACTCAGACTAGAATGGATGATGTGGACTACCTTGTTGAAGACAACACAATGAATGACTTTGCTTATCATCGGAAATGGATGGGACCCATGGTAGAACCGCTTTTGAAGATGGTCATGGGCAACAATTGCTGGGGTGCAAGCTGGGAACATAATGCAAATGCTGGGAATGTTTCAACCATCATATTTGCCTGAGATTCAGATCCAATTGGTGATGGGATACTTCAGACTCAGCATGTCTGAAAGAAAGTTTGCAACACAAATCGACGAGATGACGTTGCCCGATTCTCGGGGAAATGAACTACGATAGCAAGCTCCAAAACATGAGCTGGTTCTGCTACACACATGTGAACACGCTGTCCAAGACAAGCATGACCACATAGTAGTCTTACAATAAAACACTACCAAGTTCAGGTGGGGAACCATCATCTAGGGTAACGAAGTGTTGTGCATGACCTAGGATTTGCACAACAACTCCTTTTCCTTGAACAAATCAATCAGTGGCTTGGTGTGCTAGGAAATACATATGGAATGGAGATGACCAGTCTATCAAACCACATAATACTTTGCACATGCTTGACTGACTTGGGATGATTCCAGCGGGAGTAAAACAATCTTTCACGAATTCATGGCGGCAACTTGCTTCAAATGCACATGAACTAGAGGAAGTCACTTCTTTCATCCAAACATATACCTCATGAATGGAACACGAAGGCAATGCTTAAAAAGTTTCCAACGCTATTTAATGTTCAACATGAAGCACGGACGAGACGAAATGCTGCTGATGGGCTCAATAACAACTCATCGGAATTTCCATATCACTGGACTTCCACCATCATGCGAACACGGTGATAGTATTGGTCAGACTATAACGGTGTATGCTCGAGGAATCAACCACGAGTAAGACAACATTATGAACATCGTTGGTTCTGATTTGACTTGACGACAGCCCATACTCAAGTCAATGTTTGGACGAGACGATAGATTCAACAATCGACCACGAGGAACAATCAATGAAGATATCATCTTTCTTCAGCACACACGCACACTCAAGGATATCCCTTAGTGATGAACTAAGTCAGGTAAGCTTTTATCTTCCAACTCTCCAAGTTGTTGTTTGGCTTAACCAACTAGCTCAGGGATATCCGGCACAGATTCTTGGAGAAAGGGTGGTTACAAGAAAACCAACTTGATCACGAACTCAACATAGCGGTCAGGTGACAACCTGGTATTACTTCCGAGAAGATATTCGGAAAATCACGAACCACCGATATGTTACTAAGCTCGAGAACAATCTTGCTTTTCAGGGCAAGATGATATGATCAAAAGAGTGAGGGATTGACACAATCCTAACTCATTGACCGAAGAGTGCACCGGAAATAAGGACTAAGTAGCACGATCAATCTTAGGATGATGATTCAATAACCAACACGCTAAGAATGAGAATATTGTCCATTTACTACCAAGCAACGAGGTTGCTAGGAGTATCGATTTCACACATCGCAGTTCACTTGTCGGCATTCCGGTTACAACAACACGGGACCGAGGAATGAAACAATGATGGCGAGAAGTATCACTGCATCAAGAATTCATAAGAGATGGTGAAATTCTCATGACATTCTTGACATAAGATGGTAACACTCCAAGGTAGAACAAAGCAAAGGCTGGATTGTCATTTGATCTGCAGAGCACAACTACATTGACCCAATCCTGGATATGGATGAGGTACTGGAGTTTGTTTCTCCTAGTCATTCCTGAATAGAATGGCTTGACGGACCACAAGAATTATAAGCATCGATAACACGGATGCACAATTACTCCTGACTATCAATTGATAGACGATGGTCGGAATACAAATGAAGAGGGACAACTCAAGGGAACATATATCTTTTTGAGTTGTGGATTCATAGATTAATATGTCAAACCAAGTTCAACAGGTTTCTTCCAGATAACCCATGCAGAAAGGCAGAACTGGCAGAATCACAATATAGAATGGAGGACTCCTCAAGATTACTCTAATTGTGATCCTTCGGTTCAGCGAGGAACTTCTGCCATAAGCGGTTCATAGTATTTGGAAGAAGGAAATACCACGGACCTCGAGGACTATCGCAAAGTTACTAATATCCTAAAGGAACTAGCAAACACTATCAACATGAAGTAAGTAGTGTGAATCTCGGTTTCAGAAACCCAGGAGTAGAATACCTACATACTAAATGGCATCACGTAATGCTTTCGAGAATGATGGCCAGAGTCATCACACTGGAGACACAGATCATGGCTAGATCACTAGATGATCCCCTAAAACATCTAGGGTCAAAATAATAACTCCAACATATATGTCGAGGTAATAAAGTACCTCAACTCATTGATTTGTGTGATTATTCTAACCATAAAGGACATCGGGAACGGAAAGAAAGGATTTGCTAATGCATCAAACTATTTAGAAACCTGGGATGACTCGGACAACATAACGACTGTAAATGCTCAAAATGATTTGAGACATCCTGCAAAAATGGTGGCATAACCACTCAGAAGCACAAAATCAAAATCTCATAGTCAAAGGAATATGTATAAGTCATGACGAAAGAAATAGCAATAAAACTAAACGATCATAATGCTAAGCTAACAGATGGGTCTTGTCCATCACATCATTCTCTAATGATGTGATCTCGTTCATCAAATGACAACACATGTCTATGGTTAGGAAACTTAACCATCTTTGATTAACGAGCTAGTCAAGTAGAGGCATACTAGGGACACTGCTTGTCTATGTATTCACACATGTACTAAGTTTCCGGTTAATACAATTCTAGCATGAATAATAAACATTTATCATGATATAAGGAAATATAAATAACAACTTTATTATTGCCTCTAGGGCATATTTCCTTCATGTCTACGTACCCTCGTAGAGCGTAAGCGAAAGTGTTTCACAACGTGGTTGATGTAGTCGAACTTTCTTCGCGCTCCAACCGATCTAGAACAGGACGCACGGCACCTCCGTGTTCTGCACACGTTTAGCTCGGTGACGTCCTCCGCCTTCTTGATCCAGCAAGACAACGAGGTAGTAGATGAGTTCCGGCAGCACGACAGCATGGTGACAGTGATGGTGATGTGATCTCCGCAGGGCTTTGCCTAAGCACTACAAAAATATGACCGAGGGAGTGAACGGTGGATGGGGGTGCCGCACACGGCTAAGACAATGTTGTGTTCTTGTGTTGCGCCCCTCCCCCCCCCCACACACACATATATATATATACCTGGCGGCAGCCCTAGGGCTGCTGCCTTGCCCTGCGCCCCCTTTCTTTATTTGGACATGAGGGGGAAAGGAAAGGGAGATGTTTACCTTAGGGCGCCTCCCCTTTCCTTCTCTACCTCCTTTGGTGCGTGGGCAGGGGGTAGAAGGGAGCACCAGCCCCTTGTGGGCTGGTGTGCTCTTCCCCTTTTGGCCCATAAGGCCTACAAACCTACCGGGGCTGCCCGAAACCCCTTTCAGTGACCCGATAAGTACCCGGTAACACCCGAAACACTTCCGGTGTCGAAATACCATCGTCCTATATATTAATCTTTACCTCTCGACCATTTCGAGACTCCTCGTCATGTACGTGATCTCATCCAGGACTTCGAACAACATTCAGTCACTAAATCACATAACTCATATAATACTATATCGTCTGCCAACGTTAAGCGTGCGGACCCTACGGGTTCGAGAACTATGTAGACATGACTGATACACCTCTCCGGTCAATAACCAATAGAGGAACCTGGATGCCCATATTGGCTCCTAATATTCTACAAAGATCTTTATCGGTCGAACCGTTATGACAACATACGTAATTCCCTTTGTCATCGTTATGTTACTTGCCCGAGATTCGATCATTGGTATCTTTATACTGTTGGGGAACGTAGAATGCAATTTCAAAAAAAATCCTACGCTCACGCAAGATCTATCTAGGAGATGCATAGCAATGAGCGGGGGAGAGTGTGTCCACGTACCATCGTATACCGAAAGCGGAAGCGTTTGACAACGCGGTTGATCGCTACAAAAAAAAGACACTTCCGTGATGATACGTGTTTGTCACAGTAGGTCACGTTTTTTGTCATGCATGTACATCCATGACAATTTTATGACAGAATCAAGATAGTCATACCTGTGCTGTCGTATAAGTCTTCCATGACATTACCAAAATTATCATCAAGGGTGACCGACACGTGGCATCCACTGTAACGGGTCGCCGTTAAGCTATCGGGTCCAGTTTTGGATGCGATAACCCCTTAACAGCCTGGACCAATGAGGATTTTCCATGTGTAAAATTCTCATTGGCCGGAGGAACACATGTTGGCTCAACGTTGGGACAGATGTCATCCACTCATTTGACAGGAGGCGCCTATGACAGGTCGACATGTGGCACGGCCCAACAGTGGCCCATTCCGGTGAAAAAGGCCAGCCCAGTAAAAATTAGCAGGCCGACCCATATAAGGCCTACTTGTGTCAGGTCCATTTAAGCCCACAGCCCATACGAGATGTGCCAATTCGGCCCGTTAGATTTGACACCATTGCAGCCCATTGTCAGCTCGAGCCCATTAACAGCCCGCTATATATTTGGGCTCAATATCGGCCCGATGTGATTTTGGCCTGTTAACAACCCATTCAAGGGATGGGCCAATTTTTGGGAGGTAAATCTTTCGGCCTTTTAGCGACCCATTTAAGTGCTGGGCCAATTTCCGGCCCAGTGTGTCTTTCAGCCTGTTGATGGCCCATAAATGAGTTGGGCCATTTGTAGGCGGACCTTAGTTTTGGCCTTTAAGCGACCCATTTAAGTGTTGGGCCAATTCTCGGCCGGTGTGTCTTTCAGCCTGTTGACGGCCCATAAATGAGTTGGGCCATTTGTAGTCGGACCTGAGTTTTGGCCTTTTAACGGCCCATGCTCTTCATGGTCCAATACCAACCCGGTTTCTCTTTTGGCCTACTAAAGGCCCACAACATAGTTGGGCCATTTACAGTACGACCTGTCTTTCGGCCTCTTAGCGGCCCATACTCTTCATGGTCTAGTAGGAGCCCGTTGTATCTTTCCGCCTGCTAAAGGCCCACAGTATAGTTGGGCCATATGTAGCCCGACCTTAGTAACGGCCTATTAACGGCCCATGAAATCAAATGGGCCCACCTGTAGCCCGCTTCGATGTCGGCCTGTTAACGAGCCGGGAGGTAAGAGGGCTGACCATTAACTTTCGGCCTGGTAACGGCCCATTAGCTTAATGGGCCCACTAAAGTTCGTACATGTCTTTAGGCCCAATTAGATAATTTGAGCCCATTACGACGAGTAATTATGCACAGGACCAAAACCGATCAAGCAAAGGTACGACATACATGAAAAAATGTTGCACATCCAACATATATTACAGGAAATTACATCCACTGGGCAATCAAAGATTGATGCCAGTGCAAATAAATGAACAGAATCTAACGATCTACAATGTCACAATCTGCAACCTCAGCGCGGATGACGCCGATAAGCATGTGGGCAAGTTCTTGCTGCTTTGCTACACTATCTCTGAAAACATTGATCATTTGTTGTTGTGCACGAATGTGCAGCTCTGATTCCTCCACCATTTCCATCATTGCTTCAGTCATTAATTGGTTCACAAACATGCATTTTTTCGTTGCATTCGAGACAGAGTAAACTGAACAGATTCAGATGTCGATTTTGGCAGGCTTGTATTATTGATAGTGGAGAGTGTCTCGACCACTGCATCATAACATAAATTAGGAGGGGAACCGAATAGATTAATCATGAGTTATTTCCATATTACCCGGCCTAGATTTATTGGAAAGAAACAATGGGGTTGCCTTGTTGTTTTCAGAGTTTGTCTTCTTATCTTTAGCAGCCTGCACCAAATTAACACACTAGCATTGCTATCATTGGCAAGGTCAGATAATAGGAAAGCAACATTGACACATGAACATTTGGGCAACCAGACCACACCAGCCTATACCAAATTAACACAATATGGCACATCTATCATCAGCCAGGTAAGGTAATACGAAAGCAACATTGACACAATGAATGAATGGGCAACCAGAGCAGCACTTCAATTCAGTAATGTGCATGATATGAGATAGTACGCTCATGCAACTCAGTATGCAAAACTACTAGGCAGTTTTCCTTACAAACATCAGCATTGTCGCCTTTAACATTTTGCTACAACTAAATTTAGATCAGATAAAGGTTGAATTCACACCGATTAACAAAATACATGCTGATGTAAAAATATAGTGATATACAACAGATACTTACATCAGCATTGGAGCACAGAGAATTCCTGCAAGATACTTTCCTTGAATATGATCCCAGTACATAAAGTCTTCTATCCTTTAAGCTTATTTTCTAAAAGAGAGATCGGTAAGAAACATGTAGAAAATATGATCAGAATGCTATAAAATTTCATGATGCGAGGATACGCACACGCTTCTTAGAATGGAGTTGACATATTTTTGCTGGACTGGAGCGGACTAGTTCTTTGGCCACTGGAATGTGTTTATTATCAGTGGGAGTTGGGTTTCTCTGTGCTGGAGCAGTATCTATGAAAACTGGAGTTGGTTTATTATCTCCTGGCATTTGGATCTTTTGCAAAGACATGGTTTGTAACCCTTCAGATTCTAACATAGCCGTCTTCCCCTTGCATGCCTTATAAGAAGAATGGTTCTTCAAATATAAAACATGCTACAACAGAGATGGAATAGGTACTGAAGAATAGAAAGGCATGACATATTGACATGTATTCCCTCCAGCCGGAAATAAATGGATGGGTCTAGGCGTATTTCAGTTCTAGATACATCCAGTTTTATCCATTTCTGCGACATGTAATCCAGACAGAGGGAGTATGATGTAAGAGCTAGGGATACGACAGGACAACAGTGTGAAAAAAGCACTACTTGAATGTAAAACTGTATGCTAGTGGAATAAATTACAAAAAAACAGTAAGGCAACATATGCGTGTATGATCGGGAAACTAAGATGGCATTGCAAGAGAACACTAGAACAACACTTCAATGTAAAAAAAGAAAATGGTATGGTAGACAGATGAAGTACATACTGATGAATAACAATGCATAAGATATTGAGAAGCATGATGTCCAAACTAAGCAGATGGCACTGCGATAGAGTAGAATGACAGTACTTGAATTTGAAAACATGTTATCATTAATGGAATAGGTACTGAAAAATAGGAAAGCATGCCATATTTACATGCATGATCAGCAGGCGAAGCACAAGGGATTGCAACAGAGTAGATGCACTCCAGGACATTATATACATGTTGTACCCATATTAAGGGCCAAGTTAGAGCAAGGACCTTATGGGGTGAATAGGATTCATCATCTTGCTGCAAGTCTTGTGAAGAACTGCCTTTACATGTTCCATCATATTGGGTATCATTGACATCAAGTTTGTTAGCCGTTACATTGCTCCGCGAGGTTCTTGTGGATAAATCTGTTTGTGCAATTATATGTGACATGCATGGAAGACAACTAGTAGTTAGATTTATGTAATGAGTGCCTGTAGGAGACGACATAAATAGTAGGACTGGGGTTAACTAGCAGCATTAGGTCTCAAAACTAAAGGGAGAACACAGATGAAAGCTACAGAACATGTATCGTTTGTACTCGAGATTAACTAGATGGCACACAAAAGTATTAAGGAACAACATAGGTTATACTAGAAGTGGTAGGATACTATAATCACCAGCCTGTGGGATAGCATTGGCTGATGGATGATAACTATGGAACAACGTTACCTAAAGAACAAGTCTCTTAGCTGAACTATGGAACAATGTTAACTCCTGAACAAGACCCGTAAGAGATCGTCATGAATATACAGTGAAATGTGATAATCTATTTTGCATGCTTAGATGAATAACAAAGCCATAAATGTTGCACACAAGTCAGATGAGGGTACAACCTATCTGGCCGCCATCCATAGGAGTGAGCATCATGTGCTGACTTGTCGATGGCCCTCAGCTTGTTGTGGTTGTCCACGTTGGGCACGCGCATTCGATGCACGAGGAACAGCTTGAGTGGGGACTTTAGCTCCCTTCTGGTGTATGCTTCCCTTGTTGGAGCAGCTGCGGTGAGTCGAAAGACGGTGTGGCTGAAGATGCAGGAAACACATAATATTAAGAACGACACATCTCTCCGATCTGAAGAAATACCCTAAGAGATCAACAATAAGGTACGAGAGTGGTCACACGTCTGTTGACTGAAGACTAAATTGGGGCCACACGATTTTATTTTATTTTGGCACTGTCCGATCTACGCCGGATGGCTTGATGGCCATCTTGTGCCTCCCGGCTGACACTGTCCGGAATCTTCCCTGAAGAGATAGCGACCACCGACAGAGCAGCATGCCTCCGCCGTCTGTGGCCCCGACCAAAACCCCGCTCCCCGCCCCACCGCACTGCCGTGGTTGCGCTGCCCCTGGGTCAATTCACAAAGACTCGCCGTCATCCAGATCCGGCGGTGGCAGTACCTTCAACCCACGCAACTCTAAGATAGCCATCTAAGCCGCTCGCAGCGAACTTGCGCCTCAAGACCCTTACGTTAGACACCAGCCAACCGGCAGCCTAGGAGCTCCACCGGCTCGAGGGGTGCTGCTTCCCATTGGGAATCGATTGGCCCAGAATAAAAATTCAGACAACTGACGCCTAAATAAAGTGATTTGAGATGAGGGTGCGACCTATCTAGCGGCCCGGTGAAGTAGGCAGCTCCAGCTGCCGAGTCGGTTAGGCCAGCGCAGTTGTGGTGATTACCGGCGGCAGGGAAGTAGAGATTTCACGATGGTCGACGGCTACGGGTAAGCAGCGCCGGGGCTCTGGACGGGTCCAAAGTTGGAGCCGCTCCAGCGTCGTGAACAACGGCGGGGGTGAATGGCTCCGGTACATTTCACGCGGCCGTCGTCGAGGCAGCTCTGGCAGCACGGAGTAAGAGGCACATGGCCCAGTGCACAACGACAAATGGACAGCGTCTCCGGGATTAGAGAGGAGGGCGGCTGTGAATTTGGTGCGATGGGGGGCGTCATGGAGGAGGGGCTGAGGTTTCGCAGCTCGGGAGAAGGGAGCTTCCGAGGAGAAGGTCATTTGGCGCCCACGAGGTATGAATGGGGAATTGGGAGGGGGAACCATGTCTTACGGACGCATTTGTCTGAAATATGGGGGGGGGGGGGGGTTACAGTTCTACCCCTGCCTTTAGGCTTCTTGGCTTGGGTCTGTGTACTGAGGGTTGGGGATAGTAGAGTAACTTTACTTCCCCCAAATAGTGCGCCCGAGCGATTTCGGGCGAGGAGGGTGTGTCTTGAAATATAGTGGGCGCGAGCGATTTTGGGCGAGGAGGTCCTGTTTTGAAATATAGTGGGCGCGAGCGATTTTAGGTGAGGAGAGCGTGTTTGGAAATAGTGGGCGCGAGCTATTTCGGGCGAGGAGAGGGTGTTTTGCCGACCATGGTTTATGAATTATTCAGCACATGTCATTTCGGCCGAGGAGAAGGCGCACTCAGATGAAGTTCTGAACCTACCCTCGATGTACAACGGGCCAATTGATGCGTGTCCCACATAGGCCGGTAATTTCGAGCCTCCCATTTATGTGCTCGGGCGAATTCCACCAAGGAGAGGGTGTTTAACGGTTCAAATTTTGGCAGAACGAGCATCCACATCTACCTTACCAAGACGTTTCGAATAAAATTTTGAAATATTAGCTTGCCACTACTTTTTTAGATGGAGAGATGATGCTTGGGAATAATGCGTTTTTACATGCTCGTTCCTAGCGATTTACTATATGACAAATAGTTGACCCACTAAAAAACGGGAAGCAAACCCAAAATGAAATATCTCGATTCAATGAAATAGCTCGTTCACCAGGTCAAAATAGTGAACTAAATCCAAAACTGAACACCTCAATCGAGTAGCATGTCGTACAGTATTATAGTACTCCATGAACATGTTGAAAGTCAAATTAATGAACTTTTTTGATATACGCATGTGTGTGTGTGTGGGGGGGGGGGGTCTTTCTAGTTCGCATGCATATATACTCCATCTATAGGTCTCTCTCGCACACTGTGTATGATTCTCTAGTCCAAGCTAAATATCTTGGGTGCACTCATCGTACACACACAAATTCCTTGGCTCGTTGCCCGTAACTCTCTCATGCACCACTCTATCATCTCAGAGCTCTTCCCTCTCTCTCTCAAACTCTCCATCTACCTGGGGCACACATAAACATCCATATCTCACTCTCACTCGATAGATGTCGGAGTAATGGGCCACGGGTAGCCCAACCCGATTCCCTGAATATTCTAAAAATATCGGGCCGACTGCACC
Organism: Aegilops bicornis; assembly: GCA_021605145.1. Lineage (NCBI taxonomy): Eukaryota > Viridiplantae > Streptophyta > Magnoliopsida > Poales > Poaceae > Aegilops > Aegilops bicornis. The sequence goes on along the minus strand of CM038671.1, from coordinate 688,593,201 downwards.
CCTCAAGACACCAAGATGGAGTGCCGCCTTCCTCTGGCCGGCTGGCCGGGTGGCCGGCTGTCGGAAGGCGGCCAAGCTCCAGAAGGCAGCACCAAGACAAGCCGACTCCCGGCAGGCGGCCTCTAGAGAGACCGGCTCCTAGCAGTCGGCTCCCAGGCGCCCTTGAAGTCTGCACCCTCATTAAGGGGACAAGACCGAATATGGCTACAGTGTAGCCCCACACCCCCACGATCGGGGCTGAGCGAGGGAACAGTGCCCCGGACGGGCGGAGGTCGCCGTCCGGCGTGGCACTGTTGCCCCTCCTCCCTTGACGTCACGCCAGTCCGGCGGAGCTTTGCCCCAGGATGGCCTGTCGGGACGGCCCGCAGGCGGCGGGCCCTACCTGGCAACGGGCAGCCTACAAGACGGAGGGAGATAGACCAGTCGGACCCGAGGGAAGCCGGCTTTCAGGAGGCGACCCGTTCTCTCCTCGGGGCTCACAAGTCATTAACCAGATGAGAAGGGGGGTGGCTATAGTGATCTCCCACCAGGCGGCGGGACTGTAGCCACGCCCCCACGACCAAGCCTGTGTCATTAGCATAGCGGGCTACAAGAATCAAAGATCTGCAAGGCCCGCGATCGGCGGGTACGGCCTGTCGGCATCGAACCAGACCAGTCGGCGGGGCCCACCAGGCGGCGGGCCCCAGCAGCCGGCGCCCAGAGACCCTGACAGCCGGGCCCTACACCCGGCTGGATTACCATTGTACCCACAGGGGTAGGCCTATATATACCCCCAGGGCACCCATGCAAAGGGTTCCCAATCCCTTAGAACTAGATACATACCTAGAGAGGAGAAGAGCTAGCCTTGCTTTCTCCTACCTCTGCCAAACAGCTCGAGGAGCACCATTGTACCCATTGTGACCTTAGTGATCATGCGGAGACCCCGCAGAGCAGGATTAGGGGTGTTATCTCCTAGGAGAGCCCCGAATCTGGGTAAAGTTCACCGGCGTTCGTGTCTACGCCTTATCCCGCTTCCAGGCACCAGCGACGTTCTACTCGCTCCCACCATGATAAGTCATCCTTTGGCATATGTCACACCCAACCCCCGACATTTGGCGCCCACTGTGGGGCGAGGTGCACCGTCGACCGGAGACCTATTCTGGACGGGAACCCTTTTCCTCCCTGGCAAAAGCAGCCAGCCCGGCATGCCAGACGGAGTCTGTGCTGACGCGCTGCACGACATGGAGGTCGACTGCGCGGTGAGCTGCCTTGCCGACCTTGTTGGCGTGATCCGCCTATCCGACGAGCCCGCATCCGACATGGGCACCGACGGCCCCAAAGGCCGCCTCGTCAGCCTCCTCGACCAGCTCCATGTCGCCGGCGAGTCTGCTGCCGACTTGGAGTCGGTCGGCTCCACCGACCCGTTGCCGGTCGACTCCGACACCGCGTTGCTTGACGCGTTCCCCACCAACGTGGTGGTCTACGACGAGCCGGCTCCTTGCGCGGAGAGCGGAGAAAGCGCCGCCACGGAGGTGCTTGTCATCGGCCACAGCGAGCACTCCGGCGGAGGCGCTCATGACCCGCTCCACGCGGCACTGCAAGACCTGACGGTGCCCATTCCAGAAGACGCCGACACCGAGATGCTGGAAGCACACCACGTCTAGCTCGTCGAGGGCGCAAAGAAGCTGGCCAGCATGAGACGCCTGTCGGAAGGCTACCAGCGCGAGATGGACCGCGCTGTGGGCGGCACGACGACTCCCGCGGGGCCCAACTACCTTGGCACGGTCCAACAGCGCGGCGTGGCTATCGCCAACCTGTTCGGGGCAGATCGCCTCGTTTACATCACGCCTGCAAAAAACATACGAGCTGCCCAAGCGGCAGCAGAAGAGCTGGACAAGTTTGAGGGCGAAGAATGTCGCCAGATGGCGGAGCGCGTCCAACGGCTCCTCGACGCGGCTGCCGAGCAGCACGAGGTCGGCTGCCGCACTGAGGCGCCACACCAGAAAAACGACGATCTGCCTCCCCGCCGAGATCAAGGTGCGACATCTCGGACGCCGACTGGTGGCGTCCGCGGAAGAAGAGACAAGGAGCCGGCTGCCAGCCGCAGTCGGACTTGCGTCACCATTGAGCGTGACCAAGACGGCCGCCCAAGAGCAGTGGAACGACGGGATGACTGTCCGCCTCCTCCCCCTCGCAGGGAAAGGTGTGTCTCCTCGCCGCCTGTCGATCACCCGACACTCGTCGACCGCCTTGGCCGCCGAGAGGGGGTCGGAGAGAACGATGCCTGCCACCGGATTGACCGTCTCCACCGATCCCTGGTGCTAGAAGAAGAAGAAGAGTTAGGGCCGCCTTTTTTCGCCCCCCCCCCCCCCCGCATTTGAGAAGAACCCTTCCCCAAAGGGTTCACGCTCCCAAGAGACACGCCCAAATACACCGGCTCCGTGAAGCCGGAGGACTGGCTGGTCGACTACTCCACAGCCGTCAGCATAGCAAACGGCAACAAGCGCGTTGCTGTGAAGTACGTTCCGCTCATGCTCCAGGGCACAACCCGGACATGGCTGAACAGTCTGAAACCCCGCAACATCAGCAGCTGGGTCGACTTCACCGAAGCCTTCGTCCGCAACTTCACCAGCACGTACAAGCGGCCGCCCAAACCTCGCCAGCTTTCCTTGTGCGTACAAGGCCCCAACGAGTCGACTCGCGACTACCTCACACGCTGGGCCGAGCTCCGCAACTCTTGCGAAGGTGTGCACGAGGTGCAGGCCATCGAGTACTTCACCGCTGGGTGCTGAGAGGGCACCCTCCTCAAGCACCGACTCCTCTGCGACGAGCCGGCGACCCTCGACGAGCAGCTGATCATAGCAGATAAATATGCCACGGCCGACTCCTCCATGAAGGCAGAGATCCAAGTTGATGCCTCTGGCAAGGCGGCCCCCAAGCTCCTCGGACTCCGGCGGCGAAACCAGTCGGCGTCAGCAATAGAACAACCACAAGCGCAAGGCCACGCAGCCGGCTTCCACCAGCCGGTAGGTGGCAACAGTTGAAGGCCAGCAGCCGGGAGGGCAGCCTCCTCCCAAGCGCCAGAAGGGCGGCAAGCCCAACTGGTTGCCCGCCTTCTCATACGAGCAGACTCTCGATGCCCCCTGCAAATTTCACAGCAGTGCGAAGCTGTCAAATCACACCACTCGGAAGTGTCACTGGCTCACCAGAATCGCCAAGGGCGACAGATTCCAGCCTCCACCGCCGGCTGGTCCGCCACTACCTCCTCCCCAGCAGCTGGCGGCCCGACCAGTCGGAGCTATACAAGATGAATACCCTGAGGAGCAGGAAGCCTATGTCGTATTCACCAGCATAGCCAGTGATAAGCGCAACAGACAGCAGCAGCGCCAAGAAGTCAACGTGGTGGCGTCCGAGCCCCTAGTGTTCATGCATTGGTCCGAGAAGCCCATCAGCTAGAGCAGAGCTGACCACCCGGAAGTGATGCCCAATCCCGGCTCCTACGCCCTGGTTCTGGATGCCACCTTTGCCACTGATAGGCGAGCTGCTCGGTTTTCCTGAGTTCTGATAGATGGCGGCAGTAGCGTCAACATCCTGTACCAAGCAACTATGGAGAAGTTAGGAATCAAACACAGCACAGCCGAACAGTATTTCATGGCATAGTTCTTGGCCTTTCCTGCTCTGGAATCGGCAAGATTTAGATAGACGTCCTCTTTAGAGACAAAGATCATTTCCGCCGGGAGCCAGTTTGGTTTGAAGTGGTAGACCTTGAAAGCCCCTATCATGCACTCCTTGGCAGGCCAGCTCTGGCCAAGTTCATGGCATTCCCCACTATGCTTACCTCAAGATGAAGATGCCAAGTACCAAGGGAATCTTGACTGTAGTCGGAGACTACAAGAAATTAATCGTCCGCCTGTGCGACGGACAGTAGCCGGCTAGCCGAGTCCCTTGTGATGGCGGCTGAGAAACGACTCCTTGATCGGGTTGTGGCGATGGCAAGCAAGCAACCAGAGATGTCGCCCGACCCCAAGGAGTCAGAAGCCGAGGGCTCGTTCAAGCCGGTCAAAGAGACAAATAGGATACCCTTGGACCCAGAGCACCCGGAGAGGCATGCTTTCATAGGTGCAAACCTGGACAACAAATAGGAAGGCGAGCTCGTCGATTTCCTCCGTGAGAATCGGGACATCTTTGCATGGTCCCCCAAGGACATGCCAGGTGTTCCGACGGAATTCGCCGAGCAGAAGCTACATGCCCGATCTGTCGCCAAGCCAGTCAGGCAGCCCTTGCGCCACCTGTCATAAGAAAAGAGAAGAGTTATGGGAGAAGAGATAGCCTGGCTTCTAGCAGCCGACTTCATTATGGAGGTTTTCTTTCCAGAATGGCTGGCCGACCCAGTGCTAGTGTTGAAGAAGAACAAGCAGTGGCGCATGTGTATTGATTATACCAGCCTCAACAAAGCTTGTCCCAAGGATCCCTTTTCCTTGCCAAGAATTGACCAAGTGATAGACTCCATGCCGGATGCGAGCTGCTGAGCTTTCTTGATGCGTACTCACGGTACCATCAGATCAAGCTGAACCCGGCAGACAGACTGAAGACCGCCTTCATCACACCATTCGGAGCCTTTTGCTACCTGACCATGACGTTAGGCTTGAGGAATGTCGGCGCCACGTTTCAGCGTTGCATGCAGAAATGCCTCCTCAAGCAACTGCGAAGGAATGCCCACGTTTACGTGGAAGATATTGTGGTGAAGTTGGAGAAGCGTGGCACTCTGCTGGAGGACCTCAAGGAAACCTTTGATAATTTGCGCCGATTTCAGATCAAGCTCAACCCGGAGAAATGTGTCTTTGGAGTACCAGTCGGCCAACTCCTCGGCTTTCTGGTCTCAGAACGCGGCATCGAGTGCAACCCTATGAAGATCAAAGCCATCGAGAGGATGGAGGTACCCAACCGACTGCTGGATGTGCAGAAGTTCACCGGCTGTTTGGCATCCATCAGCCGCTTCATCAGTCGGCTGGGCGAGAAGGCTCTTCCCCTGTACCAGCTCATGAAGAAGACCAATTTTTTTGAGTGGAACGACAAGGCGGATGAATCTTTCCTCCATCTCAAGAAGATGTTGACCACTCCGCCTGTCCTGGCGGCTCCGACTGACAAGGAGCCCATGCTCCTCTACATCGCCGCCACCAGCCGGGTGGTGAGCACTGTCATTGTTGTCGAGCGCAAGGAAGACGGCAAAGCACTGCCGGTCCAGAGGCCGGTCTATTACTTAAGCGAAGTGTTGTCCACCTCCAAGCAAAACTACCCTCACTACCAGAAGATGTGCTATGGCGTGCACTTTGCCGCCAAGAAATTGAAGCCATACTTTCAAGAGCATCCCATCGCTGTTGTTTGCACTGCACCCCTCGCCGAGATCATTGGAAGCAGAGACGCCTCTGGCCGAGTGGCCAAATGGGCTATAGATCTGGCCCCCTACACCATCTACTACCAACCCTGCACCGCCATCAAGTCCCAAGCACTGGTCGACTTCCTCGTCGACTGGGCCGAGACCCAGCACTTGCCGTCAGCACCGGACTCCACCCATTGGCGGATGCACTTTGATGGCTCCAAGATGCGCACCGGTCTGGGAGCCGGCATCGTCCTCACCTCTCCCAAAGGCGACAAGCTCAAATATGTGCTGCAAATCCACTTCGCCGCCTCCAACAATGTGGCAGAATATGAGGCACTCATACACGGGCTCCGGCTTGCCAAGGAACTCGGCATTCGCCGGATCCTGTGCTATGGTGACTCTGACTTGGTGGTCCAGCAATCGTCAGGCGACTGGGACGCCAAGGACGCAAACATGGCAAGCTATCGCTTCCTCGTTCAGCAGCTCAGCGGATACTTTGAAGGGTGCGAGTTCCTCCATGTGCCAAGAAACTACAACGAGCCGGCAGATGCTCTGGCACGGATCGGCTCCACCCGGCAAGCAATACCAGCCGGCGTTGCCCTGCAGCGCCTCCTCAAGACGTCTGTCAAGCCATCCCCGGAATCATATTCCATTTTCGTGCCTGCTGACCCCAAAGCAGCCGGATCCGACTTGGGGACCTCAGTAGCCGGCACGGGGACTTCGGCAGGCGGCTCGGGGACTCTAGCAGTCGCACCCGGCAAGGGGGCTTCAGAGCCCGACCCGGGGACTGCAGCAGTCGGCCCAGGGACTTCAATGATGCAGCAAGCGGCAGCCGACTCCAACCCACCGCCTCCCGGCCCAGCCACCCTTGTGCAAGTAGCAGTCCTGATAGCTGAAGAGATTGCAGCACCCTCATGGGCCCAGCTCATCCTGAAGTTTCTGGTGAACAAAGAGCTACCGACTGATGAGATCTCGGCACGACAAGTACAACGTCGGGCAGTAGCATACACCATAGTCAACAGAGAACTTGTGAGGCGCAGTGTCACTGGTGTTTACCAGCACTGCGTAGAGCCGGAGCAAGGCCAAGCAATCGTCAAAGATATCCATCAAGGTGAGTGTGGTCACCACGCGGCTTCAAGAGCACTCGTGGCCAAAGCTTTCCGCCACGGTTTCTTCTGGCCGACTCTTCTAGAAGACGCCAAAGACTTGGTCCAGAAATGCAAAGGGTGCCAGAAGTTCCGTTCCAAACCACATCAGCCGGCTTCTGCACTCAAGACTATCCCCATTGCCTGGCCCTTTGCTGTCTGGGGCCTAGACATGGCGGGACCATTCAAGATGGTGTGAGGCGGCATGACTCATCTCTTGTCGCGGTGGACAAGTTGACCAAATGGATAGAAGCAAAGCCAATTAAGAAATTGAATGGTCCGCCTGCTATGACTTTCATCTCCGACATCACCATCCAGTATGGAATACCACACAGCATCATCACCGACAATGGCACAAACTTTGCCAAAGGCGCCTTGGCCCGTTTTTGCGCAACGCAGGGCATCTGATTGGACTTAGCATCCGTTCCCCATCCGCAGTCAAACAGCCAAGTGGAGCGAGCAAACGGCCTCATTTTGTCCGGCATCAAGCCCCGACTGGTCGACCACTGGAGCGTTCGGCCGGCTGTTGGCTCGATGAGCTGCCGGCCGTCCTCTGGAGCCTGCGCACAACTCCGAACAAGTCAACCGGCTTCACGCCTTTCTTCCTCGTCTACGGTGCCGAAGCCGTCATCCCGACGGACATAGAATTCGACTCCCCTCGAGACACCATCTACACTGAAGAGGAGGCAGAAGAAGCGCGACAAGATGGCGTCGATCTGCTGGAAGAGGGCCGGTTGCTGGCACTAAGCCGATCCGCTATCTACCAGCAGAGATTGCGTCGATACTACAACCGGAAGAAGCCTCGAGCACGCAAGAGAGACGACCCCGGCAAGGAGACGGAGCGGCCATGGAATGAAAACCTCCTTCGAAGGTTTTACAGTTGATGCAGTATGTACCACGCCAACTTTTGTATTAAGTACGAAGACTCCAGGAGCCCCGAGGAAAGATCGGGGACCGCCCTCTTTTATATATGATAAGTTTTATGTTCATGAATGCGCATTCCATTATTTTTTGCCTGGCACCGGGTCCGACCAGTCGGCCCGGAGGCTTGCCGCCTTGTCCTATGAGAATGCTTCCTGCAGCCAGACAAGTAGTGCGTGGCATCTAAACCAGCTCCTGCCAGAAGCCGCAGCTCGCAGAGCGACTGACCGGCGGGCAGGGGCCAAGAGAAGAAAGGGTGCCCACACGAAAAAGGCTAAGGACTCAAAGCATACGCATAGCTCAAGACGGCTCCCCGCTCTGCCGACCGGCTGCTGAGCAGCCGGCCGGCCGGCTTCATTTTTTAAACTAGCTACAAGCCCCAGTCGGCCAAGTACTTGCCTTCCCAAAGTGGCTAAATTACTTGATCCAAGCCATGGACCACAGAGCGGCTGTTGGGTTGGCAAGACGACATCTAAGGGAAGGCGGCAAAGGAAAAACTCCAAGGGGCAGCAAGCTAGAAAAGATAGAACCCTGCAAAAGAATATTTACATACAAAAGGCCCTTGGCCGGCATTCAACAGAGGTTCGAAATACACCCCGCAGGTGGAATTCTGTGAAACTAACAAAGTTCATCGAGACTGATAAGCAGATAAAAGTAAAAGCAAGTTGACAGCCTAGGGAGGAGCAGACGAGGTTGGCGGAATGCTGGAGTCGGCGGCGCCGGCTGGTGGAGCGGCTGGCTGGTCAGTCCCCGCTTGATCGCCCTCAGCAGCAGCCGGTTTGATCGGGCCCGGCTCGTTGTTGGAGGCACGGTCGAGCTGAGGATGGCCATCCGCTCCGGCCTCTGGCGCCTCCTCTTTGCCTTCCTCCTCCCCCTGGTCTTCTCCCTCGTCGCTGGAGTCAATCACCTCGGCCGAATCTTCGCCATCTTCCGGGTTCAGCCCGAACCACTCTGCCTGTGCTGGGATGCCCTCCTCCGACAGCTCCAGGACAAATACGCTGGTGTCAGCATATTCGGCGATCGCAGCCGCCCGGGCGACAAGATCGCGCTCCACCGCCGGTGCCGACAGCTCCCCTAGGGCCTCCAGACGGAACGTGGCCAGCCGGGCCAGATCTAGCTCAGGATACCACGCCTTGGCAAACTCCAAGGCCCGGCGAGCACCAGCCCGGGCCGAAGAGCCTTTCCAGGCCTCCAGGCGACCGACCGCCACCTCCAGCCAGTCGGCAGTCCGACTGGGAGTACGCGGAGCCGGCACCGCCTGGCCATAGAGCGGAGATGACCTGTGCCCCGACACGTTGAAGATAGCGCGACATTCGGTGAGCCGGCTGGAGGCGGGCCTGGATGCTGATGAACTGCTCGCCAAGGGTTCGGGGGGCGTTGGCCGTGATCAGCGCGCCTTCCGCCCTCTATCGCTCGCGATCAGCCTCGATGGCCAGATTGGCAGCGACAGATTGACCAGGGAAGAAGTCTGCCGAAAACAGAAAGCAAAAAGCTAAAGTAAGAGATGAGGAGACGGGCCCGGCCAGCAACCGGCAGCTCAAAGAAAGAAAAAGAGGAAAACTCACCGTCAACCATGTCCTTGATCTCATGGAAGCCGGAAGTCAGCATCGCCTCCCTGTCGGTCCAGGCAGACTGTTCAGTTGTAAACTCAGCAAAGAGGCCGGCCTCCTTGTGCTCCGCCTCCTTATGAGCCTTTTTGAGCAACTCCGCCTGCTCCGCCAGTTGCGTGACCAGCCGGTCACGCTCTTCAGTCAGCTTACCGCACTCCACCTCCTTGGCACGCAACACGGTGTTGGCTTCGCCCAGCTGCTGCTGCAAGGTAGCGTTGGCCCCTGCGAAAGATAGAAGAAAGAAAAGGCGTCAGTCGCCAGCAGAGAAGAAGAATGGTCGCCAGGGAGATCCGGCCCGACTGCTCAGCAGTCGGCCCGAATCTCGGGGACTACAGCCCGCGGGCGCGCCAGCGCGCCCCCGCGGAGAGAGGAGTCGTCAAGTCAACAAGAAAGAAAAACAGTCGCCGGGGAGATCCGGCCCGACTGCTCAGCAGTCGGCCCAAATCTCGGGGACAACAGCCCGCGGGTGCGCCAGTGCGCCCCCGCAAAGAAGGAAGAAACTTACTCCGGCTTTCTGACAAGTCGGCGGTCCGCTTTTCCAGCTCCTGGATCTTGGAGTTGAAGACGGCAACACGAATATTGTGATAAGTCTACAAAAAAGAGAGTTCAGATAAAGCCAGCACTCGGAGCTTACAGATAGAAGTTCCAGGCCGCCTGCTCAGCAGCCGACCCGGAACTCGGGGACTACACCCAGTGGGTGCGCTGGCGCGCCCCCACACAGAAGTACAAATCAAAAATCAAAGAAGTAATAGGCTCACCCGAACGGCTGCTCGCGTGTCCAGGAACGCGTTGTTGCACCTCTTGAGGGCATCGGCCTCGGCTTGGAGTTTGTCCTGAACATCCAGGATGGCCCGGTTCGGTGTCCAGTCAGCTGGCGCGGCGCTGGTCGCTTCGGCGTCCGGGTTCGAGGAGCTCGCGGTGCCGGCTTCCTGTGGACGTGGTGCCGAGATCGCCTTCGTGAGTCGGCGACGCGTTGGCGTGCGGGCCTCAGGAGTCGGGCCCTTCACCATCTCGCTTCCGGCTGGCAGCACTGGCGGTTCTGTCGGCTGCTTGTCCCGTGACTCCCTGGATGGCGGCAGCGGGGGCACGACCACGTCTGGCATTGTGACGTCACCGCCCTCCCTCTCCATGGTCGGTTGCTCGTTGCCGGCTCCTCCGGTCGATGCCACGAAGTCCGGCGATGGAGGCGCGGAGCTCAAGGGGGCAACAAGCAGCGGTTCCTGGAGGCGCGACGCTTCTTCGAGGTGCTTCTTCGCAGCAACGTCCGCCTCGGCCTCCTTCAGCTTCTTCAGCGTGACGGCTTCAGCCTTGTCCGCCTCCTCCTTCTCCCAACGGGCGGCTTCCTGCTCCACACGCGCCTCTCGCAAGTTCCGCTCCTTCGCCTCCCAGAGGTCGGAGGCCGGGTCGATTCGTCGGGAGGAGGAGGAAGTCTGTGCCGACCCAACAATGGAGCCGGCGACCGATTTCTTGAGAGAGAGTGGAGCCGTAAAAAATTCAAGAAAGTAAACTTAAGAGCTCAGATGGAAGCAGCAAGGCAAGGAAAAAGCGCGAAAGGAGATACGTACGCTAACACCAGGGGAGGCGCCTTCGGGAGCTTTTGGAACTTGCCACCTTTGCGGCGGCTTCCTGCTGCTTGGTCGTGGCGGCTGGGTTCTTGGGCTTTTTCGGCTGGCTGGCGAACAGGGTAGCACCCTGCTTACGCTTACGCGTGCCGCCTCGGGCAGTCGGCTCGGCGGAGGGGCCTGCATCCGCTTTGCTGGCTCTTCGCACCGGGCGTGGCACGTCCTCCTCATCGTCGTCATCTGGCCAGGACCCGACGCCGCCACCCTCTTCGGAGCCGTCTGCTCCATGGAAGCCGCCTGTGGCGTCATCTTCCAGGGCGGCCTCCCCCAAGTCAGGGTCGTCCACGTCGCTTACGGCCCGGTCCGGCGCGTAGGGACCATCCGCCCCCACTGCGGCGTCGGCTGCGTCCGACTCGAGGACCTGTTCAAGGGAAAGAAGACAGACTGATCGAGCCACAAGACAAGATCAAGCAAAGTAGAGTTGAAGAAAGAAAATATCAAATAACTTACGGCTGGCGGCGGGTTCACGCGGGAGTACGGCTCCTTGCCAGACTCCCAGGGCACCTCCAGTCAGAGATCGGAGATCTCGTTCACCAAGTTCGCCACCTTCACGGCCGGCATCTCCTTGGTGCACAGTCGGCACGGGTCATGGTGCCCGCTCATCCGACTGATCAAGTGAGGCCGGCGTTGGAGCGGGAGCACCCGGCACGCGACGAAGGCGACCAACGGGTCGGACGCCTTGAGGCCCTCGGCGTCGGTCAGCACCCGGAGCCGGCTGATTGCCGCGGCGCCGTCCGCCGACACCGGTTTCGGCTTGGAGCCCCAGCTGGCCCGAGGCTCTACTTGGGGGCCGGCTTCATAAGCCGGCATGTTGAGGAAGTCGGCGGCCGGGTCGGTGTTCTCCACGTAGAAGTAAGACTGCTGCCACATCTTGACCGACTGTGGCAGCTTGATGGCGGGGAAGGCGTTTGCCGGAGAAGGCCGGCGCACCCCGACGAAGGCACCGCACTGGGCAGCCACCTCCTTTGCGGACGTGCCCAGTTTGGTGTAGAAGAAAGCCCCCCACAGCTCGATGGTGGGGGGGATGCCGAGGTAGCCCTCACACATCGTGACGAAGGCGGCAAGGAGAATCACATTGTTGGGCGTGATGTGATGAGGCTGGAGGTGGTAAAAGTCGAGGAATGAGCGCAATAAGTCGCTCACTGGGAGGCTGAATCCGCGGATGAAATGCGAGCGGAACACCACCCGCTCGCCCTCCCTCGGCGCCGGCGAAATCTCCTTCGCCGGGGCCAGGCGCGTCTTCACCAACTCCGGGCCGGGAAGGCACCGCGTGTCGCGGAGGAAGGAGATGTGATCGTCGTTGACATTGGACCCGTCCCAGTCTCCTCCCCGCTCGCGCGCCATGCGCGGATCGAGGGAGCAAATGGCGTGGCTGGTGAGTGAAGGACCGACGCGGGAGTGCGGCGGCAAGAGGAAGAAGAAGAAGGCAAACGGGAAGCCAGAGAATGCGCGCGTGCTCTACCGTTCTCCCCCCTCCCCCTACTTATTGCCCAGGGGCTACGGAGTCGAGGGGGCGGAGTGTAGGAACGTGGGATCGGCTGCGCCCACGATCGTGGCCACGATCCCGCGTCTCCCCATTTACTACACGAGTTACTGCGTGCAGTAACTCTGCAAAGAAACCCAACCGCCCGCCTCGGCCGCAGCGGATCCGCCCGCGTGCCGAGGCCCGGTAGTGGCGGGCCCAGCCTGCTGTCGCGTCCCATCGCGCGCGTGGGCTGGCAGGCTGGCCCGACAAGCAGGCGCCATGTGGCGTGCTCATGGCGGGCGGTGGGCTGGAAAGCTTGGCTGGCACGCCACCTGTTTTCCGCTGTGGCATTCGAAATTCTCAGACAAGTCCGACTGGCGGAGGCGGCTCCCTCCAGGCGGCTTGCCGGAAGACGGATGATGCTACTATCTCAAGCATCCGGAGAAGAAACGGTTGAGGCCCCTTTGCTCCTCGACCACGGCGCCTCACCAGCTTCGGGGACTACTGTCGGAGTAATGGGCCACGGGTAGCACAACCCAACTCCCTGAATATTCTAAAAACATCGGGCAGACTGCGCCCCTCAAGACACCAAGATGGAGTGCCGCCTTCCTCTGGCCGGCTGGTCGGGTGGCCGGCTGGTCGGGTGGTCGGCTGTCGGAAGGCGGCCAAGCTCTAGAAGGCGGCACCAAGACAAGCCGACTCCTGGCAGCCGGCTCCCAGGCGCCCTCAAAGTCTGCACCCTCATTAAAGGGACAAGACCGAATATGGCTACAGCGTAGCCCCACACCCCCACGATCGGGGCTGAGCGAGGGAACAGTGCCCCGTATGGGCGGAGGTCTCCGTCCGGCGCGACATTGTTGCCCTTCCTCCCTTAACGTCACGCTAGTCTGGCGGAGCTTTGCCCCACGATGGCCTGTCGGGACAGCCCGCAGGCGGCGGGCCCTACGTGGCAGCGGGCAGCTTACAAGACAGAGGGAGATAGACCAGTCGGACCCGAGGGAAGCCGGCTTCTAGCAGGCGGCCCGTTCTCTCCTCGGGGCACGCAAGTCATTAACCAGATGAGAGGGGTGGTGGCTACAGAGATCTCCCACCAGGCGGCGGGACTGTAGCCACGCCCCCACGACCAAGCTTGCGTCATTAGCATAGCGGCTACAGTAACCAGCAGCCAGCAAGGCCCGTGATCAGCGGGTACGGCCTGTCGGCATCGAACCAGACCAGTCGGCGGGGCCCACCAGGCGGCGGGCCCCAGCAGCCGGCGCCCAGAGACACTGACAGCCGGGACCTACACCCGGCTGGATTACCATTGTACCCCTGGGGGGTAGGCCTATATAAACCCCCCAGGGCACCCATGCAAAGGGTTCCCAATCCCTTAGAACTAGATACATACCTAGAGAGGAGAAGAGCTAGCCTTGCCTTCTCCTACCTCTGCCAAATAGCTCGAGGAGCAACATTGTACCCACTGTGACCTTAGTGATCATGCGGAGACCCCGCAGAGCAGGATTAGGGGTGTTATCTCCTAGGAGAGCCCCGAACCTGGGTAAAGTTCGCCGGCGTTCGTGTCTACGCCTTATCCCGCTTCCAGGTACCGGCGACGTTCTACTCGCTCCCACCATGATAATCCATCCTTTAGCATATGTCGCACCCAACCCCCGACAATAGACCCATCTAAAACTCTATCTCTCTCCCTCGTTCTCTCTCCATCTCTCTCTCTCACACACACAATCTCATGCCTAGCCAAGTATGGTGGTCTCTCACTCAAATGTAGGCACACGCAATCCCCCCTATATGTATATGACTAGCTAATCTTAGTCTCCATCACAAACACGTGCATGGTCTATCTCGATTTCCCTCGGGGCAACTTTCTATCGCGCACGCACCTCCCTCGATCTCCCACCCATATAGTTCCCTCACGATCTCGAGGGGATCTCTCTATCACAAACACACCCTCTCTCCCTCCCCATGCGTCCATGTTCTCCATGTGTCCCTCTCGACCTTTGTTCCTTGTTGGCCAGACCTCTATTGGACATGTGCTATAGGGGTGTCTCTGTCCATTGCAAACAATCATGCACTAGCTATCTTTGTGTATCTCCTCACCTCGCTTTTCTATCTCGGAGATGCATGTGTGATATGTTTGCATAAGAAACGAAAAAACACACACTCTCTCTAATTTATCGTGTGTTGTCCCTTTCTCTTTCACACACATACTCTTTTTGCACACTCACTCATTCTCCTTCACACGCACTTGATCTCTCTCGACTTAGGCAGTCTCTTAGGTCCATAGCATATAGATTTATTGAAAAGTCAAACATCACAAAGTTTGACCATGTACGTGGAGAAAAACATTTACATCTAGAACGGCAAACATATACCATTAGATTCATCATGAGATGTAGTTTCATATGGTGTATCTTTGGTATTGTAGATATAAATAACATTTGCGTAAACCTGATCAAAGTTTCCAAAGTTCAACTTCTAAAAAATTTACATGCACTGCATTATCGAGCGGATGGAATATCTCTTTCCCCCTCTCAGCTATCTGACGCACCACTCAGCCTTATCGGGGCTCCTCTATCTCCCTCAAACTTTATATCTCCCTGGTTCACACATACACATGTCTGGCTCGAGATACATATAGACCCATCCAACACTCTCCGCCCTTGTTCTCTCTCTATGTGACACGCACCCCCTAATACCATAATCCCTCACTCCATCATAGGCGCACGCACTCCCCCCTAAGTATGATTATCTCTCACTAGCCATCAGGAAACCACGTATTGTCTCCTTCCATCCATACGTCTATCTCGATATCTCTCGGAGTATCTTCTATCGCGCACACACCTTCTCACTCGATCTCCCACCCATGTAGTCCCATCGCAATCTCCATGGGATCTCTCTATGACAAACATACACTCTCTCCTCCCCATGTTTGCATTTTCTCTGTACGTCTCTCTCGACCTCTCTCCCTTGTTTGTCAGACCCCTCTTGGCCATGTGCTAGGGGTCTTTCTCTCTCGGTTGCAAACAACCACACACTTTCTCCTCACCTTGCTTCTGTTGTCGAAGATGCATGTGTGATATATATGTTTGCATAAGACAAACACACCTTTTCTCTACTTTTATCGTGTGTTGTCCATGTCTCTTTCACACACGCACACACACTTTTTTCACTACCTCTTTCTATTTCACTCTCTCTCTCTCTCTCTCTCTCTCTCTCTTGTTAGGGACTCTCTCACGTCCATAAGCATATGGACGTTTTGACAAGTCAAACCTCAGAAAAGTTTGACCAGGTATATGTGGAGAAAAACATTTACATCTGGAATGATCATTAGATTCATTGCAACATGTACTTACTTCACAATATCATTTATCTTTGGTATTGTAGATATAAGTAATTTCTTTATAAACTTGGTCAAAGTTTCAAAAGTTTGACTTTAAAAAAATGTTGGCACTACATTATTGAATGGAGGGAGTAGCTCTTTCTCTCTCTCTGCTATCTCTCACGGGCCTCCCCTCTCACTCGAACTCTCTATACCGATGGATTATACGCTCACTGTGTCAGTGTATACCTCCGTATATTGTTTAGTTGACCGGTCAACCAGTCCACATGCTGCCTTGTCAGCTCATGTTCTCTATCTTCGTGTGCTGGCCCATGTGGCAGTGGGTGAATATAAGTAAACTAGAGGCCCGTCTGACACGCGGTGAAGTAAACAAAGTTGAAACCACTCAGGGTAGCACCCCGCACACTAGTAAATTGAGGGAGCATTGAGGACACACTTCTTCCGCGTGAAGGACGCACTCGCGCACAAGTCACCACTGCGTGGCGGCATGCACAGAAGGACGCACTCGCGCACACCCAGCAGGCCAGCACACAACACACACCAGCACACGTGTACACCGGCGTCGCTGCCGGTTGAGATGGACGGCGAGGCAGCCAACAAGCGGAGGCGGCTCAAGCCAAAACCGCATCCGGCGAGCCTGGACTTCATCGGCAGCCACCCGATGAGATGCTGCTCGTCATCATCGGCCTCCTCCCCACCAAATCTGCCATGCGAACCGCCCTGCTCCCGACGTTGGCACCCCCTCTGGCGCCGCGTCCCCCTCAACCTCACCGTTGACAGCTGCCTCTACAACGGGGATTGCAAACACATGGCCGCAGTCTCCAAGATCCTTTCATCGCACCCTGGGCCAGCAAGACGCCTTGACATCCGCATGTTCAGTACCAACTACAAGGTCCAAGCCAAGTTCGATGAGTGGTTCTTATCCCCCGCCCTAGATCAGCTCGAGGAGCTCAGCTTTGAAGCTGGACGATGTCGCTCTCTACCGCCGTCCACTCTCTGCCTCACGCCAACGCTGCGCCGCACCAGCTTCAGCTCCTGGTATCTTCCCTAGATTAATGCCGCGCCCGCCCTTCTTCTCCCTCAATTCAAGAAGCTCGACCTCTTCGACATTGGCATCTCAAAGCATGCTATGGAGCAACTGCTCCGCAGTTGTACTACGCTCGAGTACCTTCGTCTTGAGCAGATCCATGGGTTCATTACCCTCCACATCGCCTCGACGAATCTTCGTTGGATTTATGTGTCTTGCTGGCCCCGCAACAAGACATCAATTGGGAAGAGATCACTCCAGCTGTTCCATGTTATGGTCATTGAGAATGCGCCTTTCCTTGAGATATTGCTTGTATCTGATCTACAAGGTCCAGCAAAAATCAGGGTTATTGACGCGCCGAAATTGACAGCGTTGGTGTACTCGTCTGCCAAATTCTCCGAACTCTTTATTGGATCCATAATCATTTCGGTACAACACTCACCTTCTTCTCCGTCTTCTTGAAATTCGCATTTTTAAATTTCCCCTTGATGTATTTATGACTGTCTTCCAGAAAATGATTCCCACAAGCTTGACCCAGTCTATGCGCACAGTGAAGATCTTGGCAATAAAATCTATCGGCCCCAATCTGGATCAAGTTGTTGGATTCCTTACATGCTTTCTGTGCAAGGAGAAGCTACTCATCGAGGTGAAACTTCTTTCCTATTAGTAAATGCTAATAACAACGTAGTTCGAACTTTTCGTAATTTTCCCAAATTACGATGACAAGTGTAGTGTTCAAAACTGCATCTACGCACTGCACCGAAAGAAATGTTCTTAGAATTTTTTTAACGTGATCACCTGCATCGTTTTTTTGTTGTACTACTATAGTAGCCTAGGCTAGTCATAGTGGAAAGTAACTTAGACTAGTAACTCTATGGTTAACCTAAGAGCAAGTACTACCCCCGTCCTAGTTTACTCTTCCTATTTTGTCGTATCAAAATTTGACCATAGATTTAACTAACTAAATGTTAATGCATGTCACTAAAAATTATACCATTGGATTCGTATTTGAACATAATTTCAAATGGTATAATTTTTGGTGACATGCATTGGCATTTTCTTAGGTAAATCTATGGTCAAAATTTTACACTAAATACGAGGTTGTACAAAAGTGGGCTATAACGGCCCTCCACTATGTAGGCCAAAACACATGCCAAATTCACTTGTGATGCATTTGGCATCGATGCCCCTCCATTGCTCACCTGGTGCCCCAATCTGGATCACCTACTTTGCTCCGGTGCCAAATTAACTCACGCAATGAAAAAACACTTGCGTGGGAGAGAGAGAGAGGGGACTGAGGCAATAAAAAAACACGTGTTTGGGAGAGTGAGATGCTGGTGTAGTTGGTTTGATTGATTTGTTTATACATGTGGGTCTGTGTGCACAGCGGTGCCAGCTCTCTCACATCGCGAGAGCAGTGCCAAAATCTTTTGATTTGACATTGATGTGTATTATGTGGCATACTTTTGAGAAATATGGCATCGGCCACATAGTGGAAGGCAACAAATGCCCAAGCTCTTCACGTGCTCCTAGGTAAATGAGAGGAAAGAGAATGAGAGAGAGAGTGTGAAAAAATATCACTAGCCGGCCAACCCTATCGTATCAGCGAATGATATTGGTACCTCCTGATGACACGACAATCTTATACAGCCAGCTGTTCTAATATGTTCTCTTCTTTTGCAGATAAAAAAGACCCGAAAGTGAAAAATGTGCTGCACTATAACAATCTCATCGAATTCCTTGATCTCCATCTTACAAAAATTGATTTGATCGACTACCGAGGCAGCACATCTGAGATTAAATTGGCCAGGTTCTTTGTTCTGGAGGCAAGTGTGCTCAAGGTAATGAGGTTTGGCGTTATCTGGCGCAACAATGAATGGCGTGCTGATCACCGCAAGCTGTTGGGATCTATGGTAGGGTGCGTCGACTGCAATTTAAAATTTCCTACGCGTAGAACAACCAAGAACATGCTACGGGAGATGGATCATAGTTTGTTACCACTAGACCGCAGTGCCATGCAGCGGAAGAAGAGTTGGGGCAGCGCGTTCGCGTGGATCGTCTCCTCCTCGTCCGATCTCCCTCGAGCGACCGGTCATCGGCTCCCACGTACAGGTTCGCCGGAGCGGCGCAAGTGCACCGCCTCTAATGGTATCCACGCTTGCAGGAGGAACGTCGTGCGGCGGACTGCTAGGTCCGATCACACAACCGTCGGCGAGTGGAGGTGTCTATTCGCAACACATGCAAACCCTAGTCGCAGCCGAAGCGATCAATCGAATGAGTGTGCTGCACCTCCACTTTATATAGGCGTCCGTTGCAGGCTCAACACTTGGGCCTTGCACGGACCCTAAAGCCCGAAGTCTACTCAGTCACGTTCCTAGTCCAGTTCTGATCACATCCGACCAGTGTCCTACGAACCGGCCTCGTAGGTTCCTTCCCTTAAGCGCGCGACCCCTTAGGTTCAAGTTGGCTTGGTCACAGTTCGGATCTCCTCTGACCTGCATGGTTGGTAGCAGCCTCTAGCAAGGCGTGCCGACCACCAAGCAGACTATGAAGCTGGTTAGGCGAACACAGCCTGGCGACGTGTCACACTTCATTCCCTTTGCCACACGATATATGTTGTCGGGCTCAAGGCGAGACTGTCATCCTTGTGCTAACCCGACCTCTTTCTTGTTCCAGTGATACCGACCACTATCCAGATTATCTCATAATCCTTGTCGCATGGCCATGCTTATCCTAGTCGGATCACACGAGGGGCCCAGAGTATATCTCTCCTGATTGGAGGAGCAAATCCCATCTTGCTCGACCATGTCTCGCAGCATGGGACTGGACAAACCCGAGACCTACCTTTGTAACTACCCAGTCACGGAGTAGCGTTTGGTCGGCCCAAAGCAAGTCTATCACCATCCCGAGTACATGCGTCAGCTCAGGTCTTAGGACATAGAACGTATGTTGTACTAGAGACTCACAGATGACATATCACTGCGTCTCATAGTTGGGTCTGTCCGACTCGGACCTTATCTCGACTCGGATCCGACTACGTCGAATCCGACCAGACCTTTCCAAGTCCATATTATCCGGTTAGCATCCAATGCTCCATGGCTAGTGAGACCAAGCCATCGACCGTGTCATATGCTAGTCTAGTCGGTTCTTGGCGTGCACACAGCCCTTCGACTAGGGACCATTTAGGACAGTCATCATACAATGCATAGTCCCATAAACAAGTCTAGTACTTGCTGATACACATCATTGATAATGTCCAAGGACTATCTTTATTCATAAACACATAGGAAATATCATCATACATGATTGCCTCTAGGGCATATCTCCACCAGTCTCCCACTTGAACTAGAGTCAATCAAATAGACATCAAATGCCCATAGCTCTAACGTGACCCTCATGCTTGGGTTGTGGAAGCGGCTTAGCAACGGATCTGCAACATTTGCATCCGTGTGAATCTTGCATAACTCTACATCACCATTCTTTACGATCTTTTGAATCAGGTGATATTTCTGGTCTATGTGTCTGACCTTGTGGTGATTCCTCGTCTCCTTGGCTTGTGCGATGGCACCAGAATTATCACAATAAAGGTCCAACGGTTTCACCGAGGCTGGGAAAATACCAAGATCATCCGTAAAATTCGGATCCAAACACCTTCCTTTGCGACTTCACAAGCCGCAATGTATTCGGCTTCGTGGTAGAATCGGCCACCGTATCCTGCTTGGAACTCATCCAATGCACTGCTCCTCCATTCAGGACGTACACGAATCCGGACTATGATCGACAATCATCTCTGTCGGTTTGGAAACTAGCATCATCGTAACCCCTTACGACGAGCTCTTCCTTACCTCCATAAACTAGGAACATATCTTTAGTCCTTTTCAGGTACTTCAAAATAGTCTTTACCGCTGCCCAGTGATTCTCACCTGGGTTGGCCTGGTATCTACTTGTTAGGCTTATTGCAAAAGCAACATCAGGCCTTGTACATATCATGGCATACATGATGGATCCGATTGCCGAGGCATACGAAATCCTACTCATCCTACTTCACTCATCAGATGTGGAAGGACTCTGAGTCTCGCTTAACCTTATACCATGTGAGAGCATCAAGAACCCTTTCTTCGCCTCACTCATGTTGAACCGCTTCAACACTTTATCTATGTACGTGCTCTGGCTTAAGCCGAGCAGCCTCCTCGATCTATCTCTATAGATCTTAATGCCTAAAATATATACTGCCTCGCCAAGGTCTTTCATCGAAAACTTGCCATTCAATGACTCCTTGACCGAGTTTAGCATCGAATCATAATTTCCGATCAGTAGTATGTCGTCCACATAAAAGATCCAAAACACTATAGAGCTCCCACTTAACTTCTTCTATAAACAAGAGTCCTCTTCGCTTTTGATGAAACCAAGACCAGTGACGACCTCATCAAAACGAATGTTCCAACTCCGAGATGCTTGCTTCAACCCATAAATGGATCTCTTGAGCTTGCATACCTTACTAGTGCTAGTCGGATCGACAAAACCCTCGGGTTGTATCATATACACGTCCTCGGTTAAATTTCCGTGAAGGAAAGCCGTTTTGACATCCATCTGCCATATCTCGTAATCGAAATATGCAGCTATAGCTAGTATGATCCTCACCGACTTCAGCATCGCTACCGGCAAGTAAGTTTCGTCGTAGTCAATTCCTTGAACTTGTCCATAACCTTTAGCGACAAGCCGAGCTTTGTGGATCTGAACATTTCCATCTACATCGGTTTTCTTCTTAAAGACCCATTTGCAACCAATGGCAGTTTTGCCAGGTAGCGGATCAACCATGTCCTGCATTTGATTCTCATCCATGGACTTTAACTCGGATCTCATGGCCTCCAGCCATGCCTCGGTATCTGGGCTCACCATCGCTTCCGCATACGTGGCCGGCTCGTTGCTTTCTAGCAACAATACATCACGCACTGTGCGCAATCTTTCCGACCTCCGTGGTTCCGGTGCCGCTTCCACTACAGGTTCCCTAACTGACTCCGGTATGATCTCATCACCAGCCGAGCCGTCCCCGAGTGGTCCTCGAATTTCTTCGAGTCGAACCATCCTCCCACTGGTATCCCGACTGAGAAACTCTTTCTCAAGGAAAAAAACCCCGTTTCGAGCAACAAACACTTTGTTCTCTTCCCGGCTGTAGAAGCTATATCCCAAGGTTTCCTTCGGATATCCCACGATTATGCATTTATCCGACTTAGGTGTAAGCTTGTCTGACATAAGTCGCTTGACAAATGCTTCACAACCCCAAATCTTTAGAAAAGACAAACTGGGACTCTTCCCGGTCCACATCTCATGTGGTGTCTTGTCTACGGATTTTGATGGTACACTATTAAGTTTGAAAGCTGCAGTTTCTAGAGCGTATCCCCAAAATGACAAGGGTAAATCCGATTTGCTCATCATAGACCGGATCATGTCCAACAAGGTCCTATTCCTCCGTTCCGACACGCCGCTTTCTCCGTATGGCGTGCAGGAGGTGTGAGCTGAGGTACTATACCTCGACTTTTCATATGATCATCAAACTCCTAGCTCATGTACTCACCTCCACGATCGGATCGCATAAGCTTTATAGTCTTGCCGAGCTGATTCTCAACCTCGTTCTGAAACTCTTTGAACTTTTCAAAAGTCTCCGACTTGTGCCTCATCAAATAGATATATCCATATCTACTCAAGTCGTCGGTAAAAGTCACGAAGTACTGATAGCCGCCTCCGGCAGTTGTGCTCATTGGACCACACACATCACTGTGTATAAGCTCCAATAGCTCGGACGCCCTCTCGCAACTCTTTGCGAAAGGAGACTTAGTCATCTTGCCGAGCAAGCATGATTCACATGTCTCGAACGACCCGAAGTCGGACGAAGTTAGGAGCCCATCATCATGGATCTTCTTCATGCGTTTCAGACTAATGTGTCCAAGCCGCAATGCCGTAAGTATGTCGATTTATCTCATTAGGCTTATGCCTCTTGACATTCATGTTATAGACCGGTTCCTGTTCTAGATTCAATATAAATAGCCCATCAACAATGGGTGCATAGCCGTGGAACATACCATTCAAAAATATCAAACAACCATTGTCCTTTAAATTGAATTCATAACCTTGACTCATCAAACATGAGGCAGAAATAATGTTCCGACTAAGTGCAGGAAGGTAATAACAATTATTCAATTCCATAATGAATCCGGAAGGAAGCTGGAGCTGCATCGGGCCTACCTCCAACGCAGAAACACTTGCTTTGTTGCCGAGCCTGATGTCAATCTCCCCTTGTGCCACATGCCTAGTTCTTACAAGCCCTGCATCGAGTTGCAAATATGAACAACCGATCCGGTATCAAATACCCAAGAGCTACTAGGTATGTCAGCAAGGTAGATGTCTGTGACATATGCAACAAGTGTACCTTTGCCTGAAGAAGCATTTCCGGCCTTCTTGCCATGCTCTGCAAGCCACTTGCTACAGTTCCTCTTCCAGTGACCGGTTTCCTTGCAATGATAGCAAACGGTCTTCGAGTCTGGTCCAGACTTCGGCGCAGCAGCAGAGGTTACCGTCTTCGTGCCCTTTGCCTTAGCCTTTTTCTTGGACAGCCTCTTCTTGAACTTAGCCGATTTCTGCACCATCAACACTTGATGCGTGCCTTTCTTAATATCCTGCTCTGCCACCTTGAGCATCCCATGCAATTCAGTGAGCTTCTTATCCATTCCATGCATATGATAGTTCGAGATGAACGCCCCATAGCTGGGCGGAAGAGAACCCAGAACTGCATCTGTAGACAGCTCATCCAAGAGCGGGAAGCCCAAACGATCCAAAGCTTGCACATATCCGATCATCTTGATCACATATGGGCTCAGTGGATCACCTTCCTTCAGCTTGCAATCCATCAAGGATCGCCAGACGTTGAACCTTTCGGTCCTAGCCTGTGTTTGAAACATGCTCTTGAGACTCTCGATCATATCGTAAGCCTCAACATTTTCGAAATGCTGTTGCAAATCGGGCTCCATACAAGCCAGCATCAGACAGCTAATCTTCGTTGATTCATCAACGAGTTTCTGGTAGGCATTCTTAGTTGTGGCATTAGCATTATTGGCAGCTTCCTCTGGAAGTGGATCCTCTAGAACATGTTCCCTTTTATCATGCTTGAGAACAATTCTCAGATTTCTATACCAGGTGGTAAAGTTTGTTCCATTCAGTTTATCCTTTTCCAGAATTGATTTCAATGCAAAGTTGGGTTGAGCAGGTGGTGCCATTGATCTACAACAGAAAATATGCAATCACTATGCAATGTGTTTATGTAGAGTAATTCTAGCCTAAACATAAATACTCCCACTGAAGTCAGCATCCCTCCGCAAACTCTCAGTGATTCAGGATCCGACTAGCGCATGCGACTAGTGAGCTTTAGAATCATCAAGCTAGCCAACATACCTATCCGGTAAGCAACTCCTTGCTAATCGTATTTCTATACGACTCCTGTCGGTCGGGAAGGTATCTCATACCCCGGCTCCCAACCTTCTTTGCCACAAGGACTAAAACCATTTTGATAGCCTTGTCAAGTTAACCTGATGCAGTGCATGTCCGTGTCCGACACGAACCCTTCAGTTCAAGGACACCCAGCAGCACCCCAATTTTATGAGCCCACTACTAGACGTACTTGACATGCGAAGGTGCAACATCGGGGATGGCAATTCGCTTGATATTCATGAGGGATCATTATACCATTCTAACATGCATAGAAACAAAGAAGCATAACAATCACAAATGAACACATATTGTGAAATAGTATGGCTCCTTCATGGACGTTCTTCCAGGTCGGCTCCGACTCCGATGACCATCTACGAAATCCATCTTGTTTGTCACGCCGGGACGCCAAGCCACCAACCTGATCTCTATTATCCAACTACTACAACTAGTAACGAATTTTACATAGAGTCACAAGTCGACACGCAGGTCGTTATACAATATAATGACAGCACTTTGGCTCCTGCCGGCTGACAAACATGACACGCATGCATCACATACACATGAGCCATACTATTCACATCAAACCTGCAAAACAAAGTTATGCGTAGAATCGCATTCTACCGGTTTGTGTGTCGGGTACGAAATACACGGCGCTACGCACACGGCGGTCCCCGATGGC
Organism: Aegilops bicornis; assembly: GCA_021605145.1. Lineage (NCBI taxonomy): Eukaryota > Viridiplantae > Streptophyta > Magnoliopsida > Poales > Poaceae > Aegilops > Aegilops bicornis. The sequence continues at coordinate 688,568,554 of CM038671.1, read as the reverse complement.
GGATAACCGACCGGTAGGGGTAGATCGTGTCACGACCTCATCGATCCGGATTTACAGAAAACATAGCCTCAATGATCCCCATGTGCAGTTGATCACATCAACAGTGCACATAGCCGATCTTATCAACGACAACAGACCTCATCTGCCGCCTCCACATATCTAATATGCATATGATCTGAAACCAAATCCAATAGCAGAGGCTCTGATACCACTGTTGGAATCTACGCTAGGGTGCGTCGAGTGCAATTTAAAATTTCCTACGCGCAGAACAACCAAGAACATGCTACGGGAGATGGATCACAGTTCGTTACCACTAGACGCGCAGTGCCGTGCAACGGAAGAATAGTTGGGGCAGCGCGTCCGCGTGGATCGTCTCCTCCTTGTCCGATTTCCCTCGAGCGACCGGTCGTCGGTTCCCACGTACAGGTTCGCCGGAGCGGCGCAAGTGCACCGCCTCTAACGGTATCCACGCGTGCAGGAGGAACGTCGTGCGGCGGACTGCTAGGTCCGATCACACAACCGTCGGCGAGTGGAGGTGTCTATTCTCAACACATGCAAACCCTAGTCGCAGCCGAAGCGATCAATCGCATGAGTGTGCCGCACCTCCACTTTATATAGGCGTCCGTTGCAGGCTCAACACTTGGGCCTCGCTGTCACATCCCTAGTTCTAGTATACACTAGGCTAGCCCTTCTTGTGTGCGTCATGTTTAAAGTTTGAAAGAAATATGAAATGGGGATGATAAACCCTAGCACCAGGATAAACCAAATAGGTTCAACCTCAAAATATTTTCAATGAACCCAAAATGCCTTTGGAAAAGTTCATCATTTTTGAATTGGTCCAGAACCTCTGCCAAAAATGTTGCACATTTTTCTAGGCCATTCTGGATTTTTGAATTAATCCATAAAGTATTTGCATTTGGGCATTTAATTACTATAAATATTTTAATTGCCCAAATAATTCTGAAAATGGTTGAGGGCTGTTGAAAAACATTTCAACAGTGCCCACAATTTATTTCAGGATATTATAAAGTGGTTTAGTATTTTACTAAATCCAAAAAAACAAAGACAGAAAATAGAAAACAGAAATAAAAGGAGAGAGAGAGAGAGGTTACCTATGCAACTTACCTGGCAGCCCACTAGCGGCCTAGTAGACAGCCGGCCTGCTAGGCCCAGCCCACCTGTCCCCCCTCCCCTGTCGTCTTCCTCCCGCCAGGGAGCAGCGATGTGGCCCGCCAGCCTTGAGCACGCGCCTTGCCACCTCCTGCTTCTGCGGACGCCTGCGCGACTCCAAACGATGCCACGCGCCGCCCAGGAACCCCTCTCACTCTGCCCAGTCCTCTCCTCTCCTCTCCCTCGCTTTCTCTCTCACGGCCGAGCGAATCGTCGCCAGCGGCCACCGTTCCCGCGGCCATCGGCCACCCCTCGCCCTGCCGCTGCGCTCAGAAGATCCGCCTCGTCGCTCTAGCCCTCTCCGCCGAGCCACGCGGCACCGGAAGCCCCCGAACGACCTCACCAAGCTCGTCTTCAACCTCCCGGCGTCGGATATCCGCCTCGCCGCCCCGCTCAGCTCCGGCCTTCCCCGAGATCGTCGTCGACGCCGTCGAGCCCGCTGTGAGCTCTCCTCCGTTTCCCCTCCTTCCCCATGCCCGATTGCGTGCTGTAGCCCTGCTAGCCGTCGAACCCACGAGCGCAACGCCACCGGCCATGTCGCCGCCGTGGCCAGGGCCACCGCAGCTCATACCCGCGCACGTCATCACACTCAGCAACCTCCCAGAAGACCAACGCCGCCGCCCACAGCTCCTGCCGTGCCCCGCAGCACCCCCCGCGCACCTTGCCGAACTCCGGCCGCCGCCCAACTCGCCGCCGCCGCGCTTCTGAGCCACCCAGCTCCGATCGCTGCCACGGTGGATGCGCCACTCCTCCAGCTCCCGTAGAGAGCCAAACCCGTCGCAAACTACCCTCTGTAGCGCCGTCCCGAGCCACTCCGGTGAGCCTCCGCCGCGTGATATGGTCGTCGCCGGCCGTGCTCCGGCGGGTGCCGACGTGGTGCATCATTAGGACTAACCCCACCTAATTAGCCACCTCACCGCCACTGACAGCGGGCCCCACCACCGGTCAAACCTAGTCAGCGCTGGATTTTACCGGGTTTGCCTAGTGACTCACAGACCAGTGGGCCCCACTAGTCAGGTTTGACCTGGACCAGGTCCGTTGACCTGCTGAGGTCAGCATGACGCTAGGATGATGCAGTTAATCATTTTCCGGATTTAATATAATCCAGGAAATTCCAGAAAATGCTATAAACTTCAAAAAATCATAGAAATTAATCTATAGCTCCAAATGAAACAAGTTATATATGAAAAATGATCACAAAAATCCAATATATCGATATGCACCATTTTCATGCATGTTGGAACAACTTAAAGTTGCTGTTTAGGACAATTCGATTAAATGGCATTTAAACCCTCACATATGGACATGTTGCTAGTTGCATTAGCTCAAAACACAACATATTGACATGTCATGATCATGCATCATATTGCACATTGCATTGATTGTATTTCTTCTCTGTTGCCTGTATCTGTCCCCTCTCCGTAGATGATGTTCCGACGTTGTGATCGTTGACACTGATGAAGACTCAATACTATCTTCAGAAGTGCCAGGCAAGCAAAGCCCCCTTGTTCATTCCGATACAATCCCACTCTCTCGCTCCTACTCTCTTTTACTGCATTAGGACAACAACGATTCATCTGTTGTTTGCTGCGGTAGCTAAACCCCTTTATCCGCTGCATGACCTGTCATTGCCATAGTAAATAGATGAAACCCACTAGCATGAGTAGGAGTTGTTTGAGCCCTGATGTGCCTACTCATTCATGCTTGTTTGTCATGCACTGCTCTTGCCTAGAGTTGAGTAAGGTCTGATTCATCGGGGATGAATCGGAGGTGTGTGAACATGTCCTACCGTTGAGAGCTAAGTGTGTGAACACGATTTGGTAAAGGTATCGGTGAGAGGCCATGTAGGAGTACATGGTGGGTTGTCTCATTGAAGCCGTCCTCGTGAACCGAGTTACGTGTTTGTGATCCATGACCCGATTACTACCATGCATTGGAATGCTTAAGTGCCCCTCTCGACTTCTTAACCACCCTTGTCCTCTGTCCAGAGTTGCAAGTAGTTTCGGTGTTTGTAGTATCTTTGGAGGCCGTGGGCGATCTTGACCCGAGGGGTGGGCTGTGATGCGGTGAGCACGTGGCGGGTATGTCGGGCGCCCGTTTGGTGTCATGGAACCCTGTACACATCGTTCGGGGCAGTATGTGGAAACCTCGGCGAACTCCTCGCGGATGGAACCTGAATAGGCGATAACTGGACTAGAGACTTGAGTGTTTAGGTAGGTCGTGGCCGACACCCTCATTGGGCTTCCGCTTGAAGGTTGCCGAGTACATGTTGTGCAAACGGCGATAAGTCTTTGAGGCGTGTGTGAAGAAGTACACCCTGCAGGTTATCATCATCTATTCGAATAGCCGTGTCCGCGGTAAAGGACTTCTGGGTTGCTCGCAGTTCATAGACAAGTGAAAGTGGATACTCTAAAATGCACAAGATAGCGTGAGTGCTATGGATGGCGTTCTCGTGAGGGAGACGGAGGCGGATCCATAGTGGTGTATTGATATGGTGATATGTGGACTCGTGTGCGCCACCTCAAAAGAGTTACTTGCGGTCATAGTTTAGGATAGCCACCGAGTCAAAGCTGGCTTGCTGCAGTTAACCTCCACCACCCTTTTGTTGATACTGATGCATATGTAGTTAGTTCTGATGTAAGTCTTGTTGGGTACATTTGTACTCACGTTTTCTTAATTTATGTTTTTGCAGAGAGACTTCAGTCTCGCTAGTAGTTCAGCGTGGACTTGACGTTTAGCTTGTTACCTCAGCCATTTATCTTGTGCCCTCGGCAGGATTTTGTATATAGTCAATCTTCTCAGCCTTTTTCATTTATAGTTGTCTGTACTCAGACATGTTTAGCTTCCGCATGTGTTTGACTTGTATGCTCTGAATGCTGGGTCCAGAGACCCATGTTTGTAATATCTCGCTTCTCGGAGCCAAATAAATACTTGAGTCGTAGAGTTATGTTGTGATGCCATGTTGTATTTACACATATCGAGCATATTGTGTGTATGTTTGAAATGCTTGGTATGTGTGGGATCCGACAATCTAGTTGTTTATCCTTGGCAGCCTCTCTTATGGGGAAATGTAGTCTAGTGGTTTCTTGAGCCATAGTAGTCCGCTACAGTCCGGTTCACCGGAGTCCTGCTAGCCCAAAGACTACCGCCAGACGCTTGATCGGCCGGCATGTGTTTCACTTCGTTCGTGGTTCATCCTTCGGGAAATGTCACGCGGTGACATCTGGAATCCTGCCTAGCACCTTTCTGACCCGAGTTCCGGAGTCCTGTTAGCCCGGTGCTAAAGCCCGGATTCACACGCCAATCGGACATGCTCGAAGTTGATTCATGTATGCCTGTCCCCATGGGTTAGTGCCGCTTCGGGTTCATGATTAGCCATGTCGGCCCGGGTTCTCTGTCATATGGATGCTAGCGACACTATCATATACGTGAGCCAAAAGGCGCAAACGGACCCTGGCCATGGTAAGGCGACACCCGTGGGAATACCGTGCGTGAGGCCGCAAAGTGATATGAGGTGTTACCGGCTAGATCGATGTGACCTGGAATCGGGGTCCTGACAGCTTTGGTATGAGAGCCCGACTGCCTGTAGGATTACCAAGCCAAACCCATCGAAGTTGTGTCTAGAAATGCTTTAGTTATGTAAGGGAATTGATTGTGGAAGGGAACGTAAGGATCTTTTTACTCCTTATGCCTTATGGCCTTCTGATCTAAGTCATCCTTTTCTCTTATACGGGGATTAAGAACTAGGCCTTCTCATCTATCTATCAGGATGACGTGTTACTAATCCATAGACTTATAGAATTGATAGTTTCAAATCTCAGTTCAGTTTTTACTACTTTCGTATGTTCATAGCTGGTCTCAGAACCTTGATATTGTGATGTTGAGTGGTCATGCCACTATTTTGCAGGATGTCTCAAATCATTTTGAGCATTTACAGCCGTTATGATGTCCGAGTCATCCCAGATTTCTAAATAGTCTGATGCATTTGCAAATGCCTTTTCTCCATTTCTAATGTTCATTTGGGCCAGATTAATCACACAAATTAGTGTGTTGAGATACTCCGATGCCTCGGCATATATGGTGGAGCTATTATTATGAACCTAGGTGTTCTAGGGAGTCACCTAATAATCTAGCCATGTTTTGTGTTCCCGGTGTGATGATTCTGGCCATTATTCTCGAAAGCATCCTGTGATGCCATTTAGTAGTAGGTATTCTATTCCTGGGTTCTTGAACCCGAGATTCACCCTACTTATCTCATGTTGATAGTGTTTGCTAGTTCCTTTAGGATATTATTAATTTCGTGATAGTCCTCGAGGTCCGTGGTATTTCCTTCTTCCAAATACTATGAACCGCTTATGGCAGAAGTTCCTCGCTGAACCGAAGGTTCACAATCAGAGTACTCTTGAGGAGTTCTCCATTCATAATTGTGAATCTGCCAGTTCTACCCTTTCCGCATGGGTTATCCGGAAGAAATGTTGAGCTTCGCTCGACATACTAATCTATGCATCCACAACTCAGAAAAAAACATATGTTCCTTTGAGTTGTCCCTCTTTAGTTGTTTTCTGACCCCCATCTATCAATCGATAATCAAGAGTATGTGTGCATTCGTTCATCGATGCCTATTATTCTTGTGGTCCGTCAAGCCATTCTATTCTGGAATGACTAGGAGAAACAAACTCCAGAACCTCATCCATATCCAGGATTGGGTCAAAGCGGTTGTAATCCATAAATCAAATGCCAATCCAGCTTTTGATTCTGTTCTACCTCGGAGTATTACCCCCTTTATGTCAGGATTGTCATGAGAATTGCACCATTTCTCATGAATTCTTGACGTAGTGATACTTCTCGCTATCATTATTCATTCCTCGGTGCCGTGTTGTTGTATCTGGAATGCCGACAAGTGAATTGTGATGTGTGAAATCGATACTCCTAGCAACCTCGTTGCTTGGTAGTAAATGGACAATATTCTCATTCTTAGCATGTTGGTTATTGAATCATCATTGTAAGATTGGTTGTGCTACCTAGTCCTTATTTCTGGTGCACTCCTTGATTAATAAGTTAGGATTATTCAATCCCTTGCTTATTTGATTGTATCGTCTTTCTCTGAAAAGCAAGATTGTTCTTGAGCTTAGTAACATATCGGTGGTTCGTGATGTTCCGAATATCTTCTCAGAAGTATTACCAGGTTGTCACCTGACCGCTATGTTGAGTTCGTGATCAAGTTGGTTTTCTTACAAACCACCCTTTCTCCAAGAATCTGTGTTGGATACCCCTGAGCTAGTTGGTTGAGCTAAACAACAACTTGGAGAGTTGGAAGATAAAAGCTTGTCCGACTTAGTTCATCACTAAGGGATATCCTTGAGTGTGCGTGTGTGCTGAAGAAAGATGATATCTTCATCGACTGATCCCCGTGATCAGTTGTTGAATCTACTGCCTTGTCAAAACTTGACTTGAGTATGGTCTATCGTCAAGTCAAATCAGAACCAACGATGTTAAGTAATCTTTGTCTTACTCGTGGGTGATCCCTCGAGCATACACCATTATATCTTTTGGGTCTGACCAATGCTATCACCTTGTTCACATAGTTTTGGAATTCCATCTCCATGTGAATTTTGATGACTTGTTGTTGAGCTCATCAGCAGCATTTTGTCCTCTCCATGATTCATGTTGAACATCTAAGTTAGCATTGGAAACATGTGTAAGAATTTTCTTCATGACCCGTTTGTGAAGTACATGTTTGTATGAAAGAAGTGACTTCTCTAATTCATGTGCACTTGATTCAAGTTGCCGCCGTGAGTTTGAGAAAAATTGTTTTGTTCCCTCTGGTACCATCCCAAGTCAGTCATGCATGTACGAAGTATGCTATGGTTTGACAGGCTCGCTACCTTCATTTCATATGTATCTCCTAGTACACCAAGCCACTGATTGACTTGTTCAAGAAAAACGGAGTCTGTTCTAAGGTTAATCATTTGGACTTCCAAGCGTGGAGACTTCAATATCCTTGATGATGGTTCCCCACCTGAGCTCGATAGTGTTTTATTATAAGACTTCTGCATGGTCATGCTTGTCTTGGACATTGTGTTCACATGTATGTAGCAGAACCAGCTCATGTTTTAGAGCTAGCTATCGTAGCTCAATTCACGAGAATCTCGCAACGTCATCTAGTCGGTTTGTGTTGCAAACTTTCTTTTCCGCATATCGCTGTCCGAAATATCCTGTTACCAACCAGATCTGAATCTCGTGCAGATATGATGGTTGGAACTTCTTCCGAGAACTATGATATAGGTTCCAGTGAAGTGGACGCACCTAGCTGGAAGCACTATTGTTGTAGTATCTTGATTAAGCCGTTTTGTCACCTCCCATGACGATTTCGCATGACCTATTCTTGAAGTTGTTCCTTAGGGATCCTTGTGCTCTCAGTTTCTTCGATGATTCTATAACCATTGGAACATTGGAAACACTCTCGACTGTTGAGTTTTTTCCTCAGTTACCAGAGTCATTCCCAACATTTGCATTTTGTTCCCAGCTTGCACCTCAGTAGTTGTTGTCCAGGATCATCTTCAAAAGTGGACTTACCATGGGTCCGCTCCACCTCCGATGATAAGCAAATCATCCTTTGTGTTGTCTTCAACAAGGTAGTGCACATCATCCATTCTAGTCCGGGTATGCCATCCCTTTGTACTTCACCAAACGATTGTTGTGAATTGCCTTAGGCTGGTAGAAAGAGTTTCAATGATCTCTGAATCAAAAGTAATTCTTTTTGCCACTTAAGGGAATAGCTCTACGAGTCACCTCCTCTAAGGTGCCCCGTTTGACATGAAGGGCAACTTAACTCCTCGCTACTTGAAACGCATCCACCATCTTCTTAAGCGTGGAAATGTTGCCTACCAAATTGAACCTTCGTTATCAGTTTCTATCCATCCGTCTAGATGTGTGTATTGTGTCCCGGCTTAAGAGACGTTCTATCGTCTCATTCCATGAGTTGATCGTGTATCGCTTGATCTTTGTGAAGATCGAATCTGTCAAGTTTCCTCTTCCGTCATCATAGTTGCAAGAAGATTTCAAAGCAAAGACGTCAAAATCAATTGGAGAAATGAATCACCATCTTTGAGAAGGGCAAATCGGATCATGAAGATCGTGTTAGCTTGTGACCCCTCTATCTTCTTACCTCACGACTTGAATCTCGGGACGAGATTCTTGTTTAGTAGGGGTGAGTTGTCACATCCCTAGTTCTAGTATGCACTAGGCTAGCCCTTCTTGTGTGCATCATGTTTAAAGTTTGAAAGAAATATGAAATGGGGATGATAAACCCTAGCACCAGGATAAACCAAATAGGTTCAACCTCAAAATATTTTCAATGAACCCAAAATGCCTTTGGAAAAGTTCATCATTTTTGAATTGGTCCAGAACCTCTGCCAAAAATGGTGCACATTTTCCTAGGCCATTCTGGATTTTTGAATTAATCCATAAAGTATTTGCATTTGGGCATTTAATTACTATAAATATTTTAATTGCCCAAATAATTCTGAAAATGGTTGAGGGCTGTTGAAAAACATTTCAACAGTGCCCACAATTTATTTCAGGATTTTATGAAGTCGTTTAGTATTTTACTAAATCCAAAAAAAAACAAAGACAGAAAATAGAAAACAGAAATAAAAGGAGAGAGAGAGAGGTTACCTATGCAACTTTCCTAGCAGCCCACTAGCGGCCCAGTAGACAGCCGGCCTGTTAGGCCCAGCCCAGCCCACCTGTCCCCCCCTCCCCTGTCGTCTTCCTCCCGCCAGGAGGACAACGCGTGTGGCCGCCGCACACGAGCACGCGCCTCGCCACCTCCTGCTTCTGCGGACGCCTGGGCGACTCCAGACGACGCCACGCGCCGCCCCGGAACCCCTCTCACTCTGCCCAGTCCTCTCCTCTCCTCTCCCTCGCTTTCTCTCTCACGGCCGACCGAACCGTCGCCACCGGCCACCGTTCCCGCGGCCACCGGCCACCCCTCGCCCCCCGATGCGCCCAGAAGATCCGCCTCATCGCTCTAGCCCTCTCCGCCAAGCCACATGGCACCGGAATCCCCCGAACGACCTCACCAAGCTCGTCTTCAACCTCCCGACGTCGGAGATCCGCCTCGCCGCCCCGCTCAGCTCCGGCCTTCCCGGAGCTCGTCCTCGACGCCGTCGAGACCGCTGTGAGCTCTCCTCCGTTTCCCCTCCTTCCCCGTGCCCGATTTCGTGCTGTACCCTGCTAGCCGTCGAACCCGCCCTTGTGCCAGCGCCACTGCCGCGTCGCCCGCCGTGGCGAGGCCACTGCAGCTCATACCCGCGCCACGTCGCCGCTTCGGCAACCTCCTAGAAGACCAACGCCGCCCACAGCTCCTGCCGTGCCCGCAAAGCACCCGCGAGCACTGGCGAACTCCGCCGCCCAACTTCGCCGCCGCCGCCGCCGCTATAAACGCCACGCCGGCTCGATCGCCACCACGGTGGATGCGCCACTCCTCCAGCTCCCGTAGAGCCAAACCCGTCGCAAACTACCCTCTGGAGCGACGTCCCGAGGCACTCCGGTGAGCCTCCGCCGCGTGATATGGTCGTCGCCGGCCGTGCTCCGGCGGGTGCCGACGTGGCGCGTCATTAGGACTAACCCCACCTTATTAGCCACCTCACTGCCACTGACAGCGGGCCCCACCACCGGTCAAACCCAGTCGGTGGCCGGATTTGACGGGTTTGTCTAGGAGTCCACAGACCGATGGGCCCCACTAGTCAGGTTTGACCTGGACGGGTCCCTTGACCTGCCGAGGTCGACATGACATTAGGATAGCCGATTAATCATTTTCCGGATTTAATATAATCCAGGAAATTCCAGAAAATGCTATAAACTTCAAAAAATCATAGAAATTAATCTATAGCTCCAAATGAAACAAGTTATATATGAAAAATGATCAGAAAAATCCAATCTATCCATCTGTACCATATTCATGCATGTTGGAACAACTTAAAGTTGCTGTTTAGGACAATTCGATTAAATGGCATTTAAACCCTCACATATGGAGTTTGCATTTGAACCTAGGGTTCAAAGCAACTCCATTTAACATGTTGCTAGTTGCATTAACTCAAAACACAACATATTGACATGTCATGATCATGCATCATATTGCGCATTGTATTGATTGTATTTCTTCTCTGTTGCCGGTATCTGTCCCCTCTCGGTAGATGATGTTCCGACGTTGTGATCGTTGACACTGATGAAGACTCAATGCTATCTTCAGAAGTGCCAGGCAAGCAAAACCCCCCTGATCATTCTGATAAAATCCCACTCTCATGCTCCTGCTCTCTTTTACTTCATTAGGACAACAACGATTCATCTGTTGTTTGCTGCTGTAGCGGAACCCCTTTATCCGCTGCATGACCTGTCATTGCCACAGTAAATAGATGAAACCCACTAGCATGAGTAGGAGTTGTTTGACCCCTGATGTGCCTACTCATTCATGCTTGTTTGTCATGCCTGCTACTGCCTAGAGTTGATTCAGGTCTGTTTCATCGGGGATGAATCGGAGGTGTGTGAACATGTCCTACCGTTGAGAGCTAAGTGTGTGAACACGATTTGGTAAAGGTATCGGTGAGAGGCCATGTAGTAGTACATGGTGGGTTGTCTCATTGAAGCCGTCCTCAGGAACTGAGTTCTGTGTTTGAGATCCATGACCAGTTACTACCATGCATTGGAATGCTTAAGTGCCCCTCTCGACTTCTTAACCACCCTTGTCCTATGTCCGGGAGTTGCAAGTAGTTTACGGTGTTTGTAGTATCTTTGGAGGCCGTGGGCGATCTTGGCCCGAGGGGTGGGCTGTGATGCGGTAGGCACGTGGCCGGGTATGCCGACGCCCGTTTGGTGTCGCGGAACCCTGTACACATTGTTCGGGGCCGTATGTGGAAACCTTGGCCGAACTCCCTGCGGATGGAACCTGAATAGGCGATAACCTGGACTAGAGCGTGTGTGAAGAAGTACACCCCTGCAGGGTTGTCATCATCTATTCGAATAGCCGTGTCCGCGGTAAAGGACTTCTGGGTTGCCTGTACAGTTCATAGACAAGTGAAAGTGGATACTCTAAAATGCGCAAGATAAGCGTGAGTGCTATGGATGGCGTTCTCGTAGGGATACGGGAGCGGATCCATAGTGGTGTATTGATATGGTGAATATGTGGACTCGTGTGCGCCACCTCAAAAGAGTTACTTGCAGTCATAGTTTAGGATGGCCACCGAGTCAAAGCTGGCTTGCTGCAGTTAAACTCCACCACCCCCTTTGTTGATACCGATGCATATGTAGTTAGTTCTGATGTAAGTCTTGCTGGGTACATTTGTACTCGCGTTTTCTTAATTTATGTTTTTGCAGAGAGACTTCAGTCTCGCTAGTAGTTCCGCATGGACTTCGACGTTTAGCTTGTTACCTCAGCTACGATCTTGTGCCCTCGGCAGGATCTTGTAGATAGTCAGGCTTCTCAGCCTTTTTCATTTATAGTTGTCTGTACTCAGACATGTTTAGCTTCCGCATGTGTTTGACTTGTATGCTTTGAATGCTGGGTCAAGAGACCCATGTTTGTAATATCTCGCTCCTCGGAGCCAAATAAATAATTGAGTCGTAGAGTTATGTTGTGATGCCATGTTGTATTTACACATATCGAGCATATTGTGTGTATGTTTGAAATGCTTGGTATGTGTGGGATCCGACAATCTAGTTGTTTATCCTTGGCAGCCTCTCTTATGGGGAAATGTAGTCTAGTGCTTCCTTGAGCCATAGTAGTCCGCTACAGCCCGGTTCACCGGAGTCCTGCTAGCCCAGCACTACTGCTTAGGGCGCTTGAATGGCCCGCATGTGTTTCACTTCGTTAATGTGTCTGTCCCTTCGGGGAAATGTCACGCAGTGACATCCGGAGTCCTGCCTAGCCTGCTACAGCCCGGGTTCCCGGAGTCCTGTTAGCCCAGTGCTACAGCCCGGATTCACACGCTGCTGACCGACTTGCTCGAAGTTGATTCATGTATGCCTGTCCCCATGGGTTAGTGCCGCTTTGGGTTCACGACTAGCCATGTCGGCCCGGGTTCTCTGTCATATGGATGCTAGCGACACTATCATATACGTGAGCCAAAAGGCGCAAACGGTCCCGGGCCATGGTAGGGCGACACCCGTGGGAATACCGTGCATGAGGCCGCGAAGTGATATGAGGTGTTACCGGCTAGATCGATGTGACTTGGAATCAGGGTCCGGACACTCGCACGGACCCTAAAGCCCAAAGTCTACTCGGTTACGTTCCTAGTCCAGTTCGGATCACATCCGACCAGTGTCCTACGAACCGACCTCGTAGGTTCCTTCCCTTAAGCGCGCGACCCCTTAGGTTCAAGTCGGCTTGGTCACAGTTCGGATCTCCTCCGACCGACCTGCACGGTTGGTAGCGGCCTCTAACAAGGTGTGCCGACCACCAAGCAGACTATGAAGCTGGTTAGGCAAACCTGTACAATGTGTCACACTTCTGTTCCCTTTGCCATACGATATATGTTGTTGGGCTCAAGGCGAGACTGTCATCCTTGTGCTAGCCCGACCTCTTTCTTGTTCCAGTGATACCGACCACTATCTGGATTATCTCATAATCCTTGTCGCATGGCCATGCTTATCCTGGTCGGAGCACACGAGGGGCCCAGAGTATATCTCTCCAGATCGGAGGGGCAAATCCCATCTTGCTCGACCATGTCTCGCATCATGGGACTGGACAAACCCGAAACCTACCTTTGTAACTACCCAGTCACGGAGTAGCGTTTGGTCGGACCAAAGCAAGTCTGTCACCATCCCGAGTACATGCGTCACCTTAGGTCTTAGGACATAGAACATATGTTGTACTAGAGACTCATAGATGACATATCGCTGCATCTCATAGTTGGGTCTGTCCGACTCGGACCTTATCTCGACTCGGATCTGACTACGTCGAATCCGACCAGACCTTTCCAAGTCCATATTATCCGGTTAGCATCCAATGCTCCATGGCTAGTGAGACCAAGCCATCGACCGTGTCAATTGCTAGTCTAGTCAGTTGCGCGTCCACGCAGCCCTTTCGACTAGGGACCTTTTAGGACAGTCATCATACAATGCATAGTCCCACAAACAAGTCTAGTACTTGCTGATACACATCATTGATAATGTCCAAGGACTATCTTTATTCATAAACACATAGGAAATATCATCATACATGATTGCCTCTAGGGCATATCTCCAACACAAGCGTCTAAGCCTAAATGAAAAAGTCTCCGCAGAAGCTGAATTTGTTTTTGAAACATCAAGTGGCCAGAGACTCGAAAATTTATTTGCCCATTAGTGACTTGTCAGAGTGGTGGATTTTAGTTTGTACAATAATGCTGCATCCACCTGAAGTTACGAAAGTTCTTACGTAAACTTCCTAGATTCCCTCTTCGTAGGTGTAGCATTACTCCTAACATTTGTAATATCAATTTGAAACTTGTAATATTGCCGTGTCCTATTCCTGCGTTTTCAAAATCCTGTGAATCAAAGAGGTCCTGAGTTGGTGATGATGTTGTGCCTGCAATCTTTCACCAATAGCCGTCGGATCTAGATCTGACGCATACAAACCAAACTTCTCCAGTATTGCAAAAAGATGCCCGCACTTGTTCCCTATTTACAAACAACTCCTTTTCTCTCACAATCAACCTTATCTCCTCCCCACCACATCTAGAAGGCCATGGAGAAATCTGGCGCGATGGCCGCTGTCGGCGCCGTCCACCCCCAATCTTGGTGTTCCGTGCAATGCACGGGCATCTACGCACGGGAAATTATGTCGAACATGGTTAGTTGTAAGCAGGCTAGCTCTATAGCCATGAGGATAGTGACTGCAGACGATGAGGCTGACTTATGTTATGCAGAACACGGCGCCTATACTCAGGTGTCATCTCCGGCGCAGGGTCTTGTCATTTCACTGCGAGGAGCAGCACGTAATAATTTGACCAACGAGTAGTACAGTGCTACTACATTGGTAGTACTACTACTAGTACTAGCACCACCGTCTGGATTTGGTAGTACAGTGCCACGAGTGGTGGCAGCAAACACAAGACCCTCGTATTGAATTGCATCACAGTACTCATCCTTGTATAGAAACTGATTGTAAAGCAATATCCATCTAGTCGAACTATGAAGGAAGGCAACAAGCTTGTCGAAGATAACAATAACTACATATTCCATTAAATCCCAAGAGCGGTTGGGAACTCAACAAATTGCTATCTTCTGTAGACGACAGTCACCATGACCGTACTTGAAAGTATGGTCATAACCAGTGTGCTCAACCTCTGGGCAGTCTGAGATTTTTGGAAGTGGAACCCGGTGACGAGTTTACACATTCTCAAGTTCCCACTCGCAGTTCGACCCAGTATAAACAACGGAATCTCCATTTGCGCCTGACCAAGCCTTACGCTCAAGCGATGGCATCTTAACATCACACATATCATTATCAAGCGGCACCAACTTGCACAAGGCGAGGCCTCCGTCGTCCACGCGCCAGTGAGCAGGGCCACGGTGAAGAAGATAGGGGAGATCAAACCGCTCATGGACCCTTGGGTTTGTTGTAATGATGTTATTAGTTGAGTCGAGAATGGTCTTGAACAAACCTGCCATGCTAGCCGAGGTGATGACGTCGCACCGATCAATGAGTTCCTCCACCACGTCGTCATTCAGACCGGGGCAAGAATAACGGGGTCGTTTCCGGTCTATACCCTCCATGGAGAAGATGATCGAACAATGACAGAACGAAGGGTGAAGGCAAATCGAGGAGGGAGGAAGTGCGTGCGACGACAGTTCCAAATCAAGAGAGAAAGGCGAAGAGTCGATGGACGGCTGCCACGGTACACGAAAAGGCGCGCCGGCCTACATAGACGTCCTTTCAGAAATTGTACAAAAGGATTCACCGTCATCTCACTGACATGTTGGAACGGGACAACATGTCAATGAAGAGGCTAGTGGGGAGTGGACGGTTGCCACAGAGGTCACACACTCACGACAAGGCCGTCCTGTCAGACCTAGCGCCCGCGCGGGATGGCTTCCGTCCCCCACACAAGCGAAGCCACTTCGCATCCCCACACAGTTGGTCCGCCACGCCGCTAGGCCAACTCCAGCGTGTGCAGCTCGGACGCGCGCTCGCTCAACCCCCTTTCCCTCGACGCCCCGGAGCTTCGCAACCACGGCTACGTGTTTTGCGCACCCGGCGGCCGGATTTGGAGCGGACCCGGTTGGGCTTGAGCTCGCCCGGCTGTGGGAGGCCGCGCCGCTCATGGGACTGGCGGGCACGGGCGGAAAGGCCCGACAAAGGCCGCAAGGCCGCATGCAATCTTGACTCCTCCTCTAGCTGCTCGGATCTACACCGTCGGGCGGTCCGCCGATGTGATACATGAATGGCGGTCGGCCGGGCTCGGTGCTGGCCCAAAAGCTCGTTAAGCGCACCGTTGCCACTCATTACGTCGACGACTGCCCAAAGAAGGTCTTCTTGGCGTGTCTACAACGCCGAACATCCATGATAGGTGTTCATCAAGTGCTCAACCGATGGGGTATGTGCTACTTTAGCTTCGGTTGTGCTCTCGGATTAGACTAGTTGTGCTAACTTAAAATTTTATTGTGTAGAATGGATGCAAGTTTTGGTATTGGGAAGAAGAGTACATCGATATATTGATAGAGCGCAATTTAGTAGATGTTCTAGCACTTTTAGCTAGCATGGAGGCTAGAGATGAGACTAGTGCACTTGTTGATAGAATAGAGGCTAGACATGAGACTAGATGCGAGGAAGCAACGTCTACTTCTTTACACTCGAAGAAGAAAGAAGCACGCAAGATCGAGCCTCCGCAGATCAACAATGAATGCATCGAGAAGGCACTAATCCAACTTACAAGAGCAGTTATGGAAGTTGGATATCTTCTAAAATGTATTCTTGTGGTTCTTGTTTTCTTTGGTCTTGCTTTTCTAGTCAAATTTTGGTGATGTATTTCCATGATGAAAAAAAGATATGTGTTTGCAAAGAAAAATGTACAAGGCCGGGATGCGTTCGCGCATTGGGCGCATGGCCACCACATCCGAGAAATGGCCCGGACACGACCCCATGGCCCTACCCAAACGGACAGAATTTAGGCAAAACGGAGGTCCGTTTGGGGTCGTGCGTTGGAGTTGGCCTTACAAGTGGGACCACAGTTAAGGAAACCGACTATCGGCAAACCCCCACCTCGCCCGCCGCATGATGGCTGAGTTAGAGAAACGATGAGGTTGAAGAGATAATTGTAGCATGGACTCCAAGAAATATGGTGTCAGATGGAAGTCGTGTTGGTGGCGTGTGCCGTACTCCTGGACGTGAATGCTTGTTCTGGCGCATGCCACCCTACTGTATATCGAGGATTCGAGGTGCTGGTTACGTACAGCAAACACATTAACATATGGCCCACCTCACACTATGGCAAAATTTCCTGGAGTCTGTGCTAGGTTAAAAAATGTTCTTTGTGAGGGTGGGTGGCTGGTCTCAAGTTTAAAACTTGTTGTATTATGTATATGTAGAGATAGTGCAGCAGTTTTGAAAGTTTGAACCCGAACATCAGAATGCAATTTCTACTGGACTCATCCGAGGACCTACGATGATGGGATTCACAGCTACAGTAAAAACACCCGCCCGACGCGCTAAGCATGTGAAGCTAGTACAAATTGTAGTAGTACTATTGTTGATTGGACTCATCCGATAACCTGTTGCAATGCACGTACAATTATGTATTCGGAAAATATTTTTTTGCCCCGTCGCAACACCCACTCAGAGAAGCGACTCGAAAGCCATTCATAAATTTAGTAAGTTTATCACATGCATATCATTTTATTACATACAATAGGTCATGAACCCACAACGGCAACGATGATACATTCTAGTAAATATGAAAGTTTTCATCACACAACAAATAACAAGCAATGAAATGAACTTCAGCTCAACCAATCCTTGGTGTTGGAAACACTTGCTTTGAACCAGAAGTGATTCTCTGGGAAGGGGCGGCTACTGTCAATGTCGAGACCAACGCAGGACTGATCATCCAGGCTTAAGCGGCCTATGTCAGGACGCATATTGTGATAGCCACTATAGGGAACCATAGCAATATCTGAGGTATAGATACAGTTGCTTCTCATAAATGGTAGTAACGTTGTGTCAACAGTAGTTGGATCGCCTTTCACCATCATTGGATAGTTTTGTCCAAGGAAGAGCGAGTTTCCTCCAAGAGTATCAATACTAAACCAGGGAGAAGGTGTTGGCGCTACCACAGTAGTATCCATCCCGAATACCCTGCAACAGATGTTGGAATAGGTCCGGAGAGTGCGACCATGGGAGACAACACCTTCTTCCTTAGTAACATCAGCAGTGCCGTGTATACAGACAAGAAGAGGTGATCCATTGGAATAAGTTGCCAGGCGCCACTGAGTATATGGCTCCCCATGCTTGTGATCATCATCATTGTCATCCCCCCCTTGGTTATAATTTTTTTCAAATATAGGTGGTGGAATGTTCACGTGACCATGGAAAGACAAGAAGGTTAATTATTAAAGGGAAACTAGCTAACCCGCATGCATGTGGATGAAACAACTATAATTACGGTGGAAGACAAACATACCGAAAGCATAAGGATTCCATGAAAAAACAGTGCCACGAGTGGTGGCAGCAAACACAAGACCCTCGTATTGAATTGCATCACAGTACTCATCCGTGTATAGAAACTGATTTTTGAGCAATATCCATGGAGTCGAACTATGAAGGACGGCAAAAAGCTTGTCGAAGATAGCGACAACACAAGCATTCCTATAACCCCAAGAGCGGTTGGGAACTCAACAAATTGCTATCTTCTGTAGACGACAGTCACCATGATCGTAGTTGAATGTACGTAGAATACCGGTGTGCTCAACCTCTGGGCAGTCTGAGATTTTTGGAAGTGGAACCCGGTGACGAGTTTAAACATTCACAAGTTCCCACTCGCAGTTGTACCCAATATAAACAACCCAATCTCCATTTGCGCCTACCCAAGCCTTACCCTCAAGCGATGGCATCTTAACTTCACACGTATCATTATCAAGCAACATCAACTTGCACAAGGCGAGGCCTCCGTCGCCCGCGCGCCAGTCAGCAGGGTCACGACAAAGAAGGTAGGGGAGATCAAACCGCTCTTGGACCCTTCGGTTCCTTGTAATGATGTTATTAGTTGAGTCGAGAATGATCTTGAACGAACCTGCCATGCTAGCCGAGGTGATGATGTCACACCGATCAATGAGTTCCTCCACCGCGTCATCATTCAGATCGGGGCAAGAATAACAAGGTCATTTCTGGCCTATTCCCTCCAAGGAGAAGACGATCGAACAATGGCAGAAGGAAGGGTGAAGGCAAATCGAGGAGGGAGGAAGAGCGTGCGACAACAGTTCCAAATCGAGAGGGAAAGGTGAAGAGTCGGTGGACGGTTGCCACGGTACACGAAGAGGCGCCCCGACCTACATAGACGTCCGTTCGGAAATTGTACATAAGGACTCGCCGTCGTCTCACTAACATGTGGGAACGGGACCACATGTCAACGAAACATGGTGTGTAATTTCTCGTGCAAAATGCGATCTGGCCGCGTTGGCCCGAGGTGCCGCATTAGTTATCGACCTTTATTTTTTAATGGCGTGCCTTCCAGTTTTGAATCATGACTAACTGGTACTGTATGCAGAGAAAATATAAACTACTCTACCACTACTCCACCTCTAGTACTAGTAGTATAAAAAGATATATAGGCTAGAGCTTCAGCACTTTCTGGCTAAGGGCTGCCCACTTGCTTCTCACACTATCACCCTCTCTCCAGATCTAAAAAAGACGGCCTCTCTCTCCCTCCTCACCGGTGGTCACAGATCCGCCGGGGAAGAAAAGGACGTGCAGAGTTGATGCACTCGTCGTCGGCGAGCGAGGTCATGCACTGACGACAAGGCCGTCCTCTCAGACCTAGCGCCTGCACGGGATGGCCTCCGTCCCCAAGCTCGCTGCCGTAGTGTGTGCGGAGGACGACGACCACAAGCGAAGCCACTTCCCGTCGACCGTCAGGTATGCTACCTCTTTTTGAACCATACCCTTGTTCTATTGCCCCATCTGCCACGTCGCTGCATGTGGATCTTTTTCTACTCGACCATCTTCCCAATTTGCTATCCTCTGCTCTGCTGGTCACGCAGACGAAAACCTTAACTTGCACTATTAAAGGAAACCCTACTTCATGCAGACTAATCCATGTCAGGGTTGAATAAGGAAATGAAGGGAGACTGTACTGTCCAAGGGACTAGGCATCGAACCCGCATCTAGGTTGAGAAGGGGAAAATCAGTAGCTAAAGAGAACAAAAATGGGACGTAATCCACATATGCTGCCTAGATATTTATTTCTCTGTGCAACCATACCTCCCTCACCACTTTATGCGTCCGTGGAGGTACATCGTACTGGTGCGCCCACTGTCCGAATGGGCCTCCCATGCTCTTATTGCCACTTTTTTGCAATTATTATAACGCCATGATCCAAGTCAAGCAATGCTATCGCTAAAGTGATGCCACATTTAACTAATGCCGCACTCAGTCTAATGCCACCGATAAATTTAAGCAATGCCATTTAATGTCACTAGACCATTTTAGGGTTAGCTGTTGATTGTGGATGTATTAAAGATTTTTCAGCTAAGGCATTCTAATGTTGTTGCACAGCCTGTATACCAACGATGAATCTTGTTACTACCTTTAGATTTTTGCACTGTTAATGCTTATAGATTACATACCTCACTTTCATGAGATAACTCAATATTTTTGTACAGTGTCAAGAGGAAAGGTCAAGAGTGGGCACCTCCTCCTCCGGTTGTTCTCTTGATTCGTTCGATCAAGTTTTTATGTTTGATCGATTATCAAGATTGGGATAGCAATTTTTAGGTCCCGTCAAGTTCGTAATGATATTTACCTTGAAGGTACATGGTTTGCAATTTTTTATACTATCATTAGTTAATAATGTTAGTTACCTTCAAACTTTTGTATTTGGTTTAATGCTCTTGCACAGCTAGTATACCAATGCTGAAACTTGTTACCTTTACATTTTGTATTGTTAATTCTTATAGAAATCTTCCAGTGCTAGAGCTTATGGAAATCTGTTCAAGAAACCTTTGGACTGTACCCTGTAATAAAATAACTACTCTACTGTTGCACTAGCCACTGGATTAGTGTATATCTGTACTATTCGAATGGTGTTGCATTAGCTTATGGACATATATAAAGTGTGGCAAGCTTTCCCAGATATGTGCTCAAGAAAACTACTACCTGTTTTTCTAAATACCAGACGTTTGGGTACTTTAAATTGAACTGCGAAAACATCTTATATTAAGGAACAGAGAGTGTAGAGTTCACTCAAATTATCCCGGTAAAGCTAGTCACACATTTGTTAAAATTAATGTTCATTATTTTATCGGAGGAGGTCTGTATGTTTGTCTCTAATGCCTGTCGACTACATACCGACATCATGATGTAATGTTAAGTCATTTCCTTTGTATGCAGTGTCACTGAATTGTCAAGGCGGTGATGGCATTTTATTTTAGTTGAACTGCACAAAATATGCTTAAAAGAAGAGTAAAGGTCAGGAATGGCTCAAATTTTCAGAATTTTTTTTTGTACAATGTATGCCTTCCTGTCATCAGCCGTTGTTGCCTTATTTATTCCTTCAAACACGTGGTTAAAAACAGTCTTGCTACATTTTTCCATTAAGAAATTGGAATGCTTATATTTGTGAGTCTATGCTTCAACTAGTGCCACTTTTATATTAATCACACTTTCAATATCTCTGCAAACAGGGATGCTCGATTTTAGTGGAACTGCACAAAAAGTCCAAATGGTTCAACATTAGGAGCATGTTTTCTTCCAAACCTTTATATCCAATTGGTGGTACTATGAGCTGTTTATTACGAAGGTATATGGTTTGATACTATATTGCTACTCTTTTTGTACTGCCATTAGATAGTAATACTAGTGGTTTGCATGTGAATTTATTGGCAGGGTGGACCTACATTGGAGGTGCAGGGCAAGATTCAATGATTGGATGCTCAATTTCGGTTGTATCAATTTCACCACTTCCATCACTGCGAACATGGATATCATTGGTCTGATGAAGAATAGGCGCTATATTTCTGCTCTGAACCAGCAAATCAATTCAGTATGAAATTGTCCAGGGCAAAACATGACTGTATCAAATTGTCAAGTGCAAAACATGATAGATGCTAAGCGGAATAGACATGTGTAAACCGAAAATACAAGGTGGGGTATATGTTTACTAGCTGGTTGATATTTGTGCAGACAGAGATGTCTGCCCATTGCTATTTGGCAAACAAACAAAGTGACCGCAATTTTGGTTGAACTGCACAAGAGAATAGTATAGTCATTGCATGCAGTGCCATTTGAAAATAGACACGGAAAGATTGGATAGTCACTTCATGGACTGCAGAAAAGTAGTATTGTACTATTTATTGGCCAACACTAGGTGCTTCATTGCTTTGGTCTGATTATACAATGGGCATCATTTTGCCTAAGTTAAAGTTTGTATTTCGTAAATAGTCTCGTCGTGTGATCGAGAGAAGGCCAAATCATATTGCAGTGGATGTTTCTCCATCAGGTGTGGTTCATTCTCATGGTTCCAGCCATTGGTGAAACTAGTTACGTTTGCAAGAGGAATTGTAGACTTCACAAAAAAAATTGTCTTTCACTCTGTACTGAATGTTGGCCAAGAGAAGCATCCATGTTAGTAGGAAGAACACATGTTTTTTCTAGATCTTTGCTTTTGGAGCTACATATTTGTATATGATCTGTGAATCATTGAGATGCACTAACATGTTGATCTTATGTATGGGAATCGTACTAGTTGGTTATTAATTTGGGCTACTAATGTGAACACATTACAATGCCAGGCTTGTGAGTCTCGTGTGAACATTTCGAACGGATCGGCTCTTACTGTTGTGCACAACATGATCCTTATTTCTGTGTTCTCAGTGTTTACAAGTTACTAACAGTTCCTTATTTTTGTTCGCTCAGTGTTTACAAGTTACTGATCGATCACTAGCTAGCCTAGTAATGCACTCCCGGCAGTTTTAGTTGCGACACAAGATCCGAAGTGGCATTTTTTTGAATAAAAATGCCTACCTCTGAAGAAACTGACAAGCCGCTCTGAAGGAAATGCCATGCGAATCTGAAGAAACTGCCAGCAAAAACATTCGCAAATGCCTTATCTCCCAGCGAACGTTCATCAACTAATGCGATACACCATCCAACCTACTCGATCATACACGTACACTATCCGACCTACTCGATCCTACACGGATAAATAGCGGATCACGCACGTACTACCTCCTTTCCGGTTTGCAGGCTTAATTCAAAAATCTCACCAACCAAGGTAGACGATGAGTGCTGGAATCATTTTTGACAAGGTGGGAGTACCTCATCTGGATGATTCGTGTGCACTCGTTTGACCGTCATGCCGGTGTGTTACCCAGCACGAACGGGATGCACCACTGACGGGACGGGACGACACAGTCATAATTTCAGTTCTATTTTTCCATGGGAAGCTGGTTCGCCTACCTTCCGCCTATAATTACTGTTTCCCGGGCTTCTTCGGTGGCACCATCACCCAAATTGCCCTATACTCATCAGCCCCCATCGGCCCGACGTCGCTCGCCACTTATCCTCGCTCTCGCCACTTCTGCGATGCCCCCGCCCGTCCGCAATAGGTGACGCCGGAGGTGGTCACCTCCGGAACTAGTGTTCGGTTTTTCACCGGAAGGCAGACGGAGAGAGGAGGCATTCTGTCGGTCTTTAGATGGAAATACGGAGTAAGAGGAGTTGTTGGAGCGCGACCGCCTGGCGGAGGAGCAGCGTATCGCCGATTTGCGCCGCTAGCGGGACATGGAGCAGCAGCGCACCGACGCTCTGAGTCGCGAGCAGAGCGCCCGCAACTGGGCCGACTACGTGGAGGCCGGCGCCCAGCAAATAGCCCTGGAGGCTGTCGGGCATGCACGCATTCGCGACGCCAAATTTTACTACAAGCTCATCAAGTGGGTTCCTGCTTAGAAGCCGAAGCTTCGGTGGACCACGCCGGCATGGAAAGGGCCAACGCGCGTGAGCAACTCGCCCTATCGCACCTCTAGCAAGTCCGCGGCAAGGCGGAGGACGCCGGTGCCGGCGTTTAGCATGTACCGCAGATGGCGGCCGACATCGTCTAGTTAGCTAAGAGTAAGTTAGTAATTGTACACTACTAGAGTATTAGTGGGAGTAGATAGTTAACTTGGCTATGATGATTGTCAACCTGGAAGTTCAGTACTCTATATCTGGATCAGACCTGTTACTTTGCTCTAAATGTTGTACTTTCCATTTGAACGTATGGAATGGGCTGTTATTTTTTTAAATGGGTTGTATTTGTCCGCCATGGGTATAGAGGCTGACTTGTGGGCCTACCAGGTTGACGCGTACACAATCAGGAGATGATTGTACGTGGAGAGGATGATAGCAGGGACCCACCAAAGTCATGGCAGTATGCAATCAGGCCAATAAAAAATGGCTCCTCCTAATGGATTTCTGACATATGGGTCCCATGCCATTATTAACGTAGTCAATAAACGAGAGAATTGCACAACGAGCGGCTAACACCAGGGACCCATCAGCTCGCCCAGTTATTTTTGTTTTGGGTTAATTTGATAAGTGCCACTCCAAATCTGATGATTCTCAGAACTGTCATTGCAATTTCCAAACTTTGAAAAATGCCATTTCCAGTGGCATTTTTCGAAGTCTGGAGTGGCGTTTTTCATAGTTTGCAAAAATTGCAGTGGCGTTTTTCAAAGTTTGTAGAAATTGCAGTGGCATTTTTCAAAGTTTGCAAAAATTACAGTGGCGTTTTTCAAAGTTTGCAAAAATTGCAGTGGCATTTTTCAAAGTTTGGAAATTGCAGTGGCATTTTTATGAATCACCATAATTGGAGTGGCATTTATCTAATTTGTTTTTGAGACGGAAGGCGGTGTCAACTGGGGTAAAAGGGCACTCGCCTGTCTAGACAGCCTTTTCTTTTATGTTTACCATAGACCAGCCCAGTAGTTTTTTTCTTTCTTTCTGAAAATGGCTAGCACAACTTCTTTTTTGATTTGTCAAGTAAGTCGCTTTGTCAGGCCTGTTGGGCTGCAAATCTTTCAAGATGAGGAGAGCTTCATTCGGCTGGCTGAGAAAATTGCCTATCAGCAATGAGAAATGAGCTGTACATTTTTTAAAACACATCAAACCGACAATTAGTTTCAAATTTATTTATTTCTTCATTTCAAGATTTTAAATTGCATTGATTTTTATGCATGGACAAATTGTTGGATTTTATATTGATATACATTTATTTTTAAAATCAGTTTGAATGTGACTCGAAATTTCAGGATTAAAAACAGTTTGGACTGCACCGAAATATGAAAAATTTCATATAATTTTTTAACCGTGGCCACCATATGGGCTATAATGCTAACAAAAAGAATATGGGCTCCAGAAAAACCTTAAGAATTAGCAAATGGGCTGTAAATTATTAGAAATAATTGCAGATGGGCTGTATGCTGTTTTCCACAGATTTGAGGCTTTCCTAAAAAAGGTTGACGGATAAGCAGTGACTGTTGGATGTCCATCCAAAGGCCGTCGTGCTTCTTCAATCTCTGCTCTTCCTGCTCCAGCCGCTCAAACAAGCGCCGGCGGGACTGCCTGCTCCCTCCTCCCGCGGCCGGTTGTGCTGCCGCGCAGGCCTCACCGGCCCACCATACTCCCATCGCCGGCCTAGCCATCCCTCTACTCACCCACACCTGCAGTTATTCTCCGGCGACGGCAGACGAACCAGTAAACCCTCGTACTCCCCTCTACATGGGAAATAATTGCCGAGTCTTCCCTAGCTCCGTGTCGTTCCCTTCGCCTCGCCGTCGTCCACCGCCCTGGTGCTCTCCGGGTGGCGTGGTCAACGTGGTCAACAACCGACATGCATCTGAAGTGGACTGTACGTGGAGAGGCTGACAGCTGGGTCCACGGCCGCACGCAAGGAAATGCCTCCTTATTACACGCAAAGTAATGATTCCTCCACCTGACATCTGGGACCCATCGAAAGGAGCTCTATATTTCACGAAAAAAACGTTCCCGCCGCTGACAGCTTGGACCCACCAGCTATATCTTCGCACGCAAGGAAGTGCCTCCTTATTACGCACAAAAAATGAATACCCCCCTGCTAGCTGGGCCCAGCATAATGGGAGGCTGACTTGTGGGCCTACTAAGTTGACGGGGATGGAGGGTTTTGTCTACTTAGTCAATATGAACAATTCTAGCTCCGGTGACCTTACGATGTCCATCCAACGGCCGTAGTGCTTCTTCAACCTCTAGTCTTCTTGCTCCAGCCGCCCAAAGCAGCGCCAGCCGTGCCGCCTGCCCCTGCCTCCTGTGGCCGGTTGTGCTGCCACGGAGGCCTCACCGCCCCCTACTACTCCCACCACTAGCCAGGCCCTGGGACGACGACAACCTCACACCGAAGACGAACCAATGAACCAATGAACCCTCGTACTCCTCTCCGCGTGGGAAACAACTGTCGCGTCTTCTGCGGCTCCGCGTCGTCTCCTTCCAAGGCCTCACTGTCGTCCATTGCCTTGGTGCTCTCGGCACGGCGTGGTCAATGTGGTCAACGACCGACTTCCATCGAAAGAGTACTGTATGTGGAGAGGCTGACAGCTGGGTCCATGGCCGTAGCAAGGAAGTGCCTCCTTATTACGTGGAAAATAATTATTCCTCCACCTGACAGCAGGGACCCATCGGACGGGCCACCGTATTTCATGAAAAAAACATTTCCCCCCTGACTGCTGGGACCCACCAGCTACATCTTCGCACGCAAGGAAGTGCGTCCATATTACGGTGTCGGTGTCAAAACAGCGGATCTCGGGTAGGGGGTCCCGAACTATGCGTCTAGGCGGATGGTAACAGGAGACAAGGGACACGATGTTTTTACCCAGGTTCGGGCCCTCTCGATGGAGGTAAAACCCTACTCCTGCTTGATTAATATTGATGATATGGGTAGTACAAGAGTGGATCTACCACGAGATCGTAGAGGCTAAACCCTAGAAGCTAGCCTATGGTATGATTGTTGTTCGTCCCTACGGACTAAAACCCTCCGGTTTATATAGACACGGATAGGGTTAGGGTTACACAGAGTCGGTTACAATGGTAGGAGATCTACATATCCGTACCGCCAAGCTTGCCTTCCACGCCAAGGAAAGTCCCATCCGGACGCGGGACGAAGTCTTCAATCTTGTATCTTCATAGTCCAAGAGTCCGGCCAACGGTGATAGTTCGGCTATCCGGACCCCCCCTAATCGAGGACTCCCTCAGTAGCCCCTGAACCAGGCTTCAATGACGACGAGTCCGGCGTGCATATTGTCTTTGACATTGCAAGACGGGTTCTTCTCCAAATTCCATATACTTGTCGAATACTGTCCGGCTTCTGATAAATGATGCGCTCCTTGGCTTCCACGCCCAATAATGGCCATCTTCCACGTGTTGAACGAATGCGAAAAGCCAGGGTATTTTTACACTTATACCCCTAGCCACGCAAATGAGCTGTTTATAAAAGGGACGAGGATCTAGATCCGAGTCACACCATCCTCCCTCCGCGAGCTTTCATCGGAGCGCCTCCGACAAAAATCCATTCCATCATGGATAGTCGACGCGGCTCCTCCTCTCGCGCTCCCAGCCCTCATCCTGGAAATTGGGAGAGATGCTCAGTCACGCATAGCGAGCTAGTGACACTCCAAACCAAGGGATTTCTTCCCCCGGCCTTCATGGTTCCGATTCGAGCCGGACTCGCCACCTATAAGGGCAGAAAGCAAGCGGAGAGTGTCCCCGATCCCTCCAAAGGAGAGCGGGTATGCTTTATCTCTTATCTAGTAAGAGGACTCGGATTTCCAATTCATCCGTTTCTCCGGGGGCTCTTGGAGTTCTACTGACCTCCAGTTGCACCACCTTCGCTTTGCCTCCATTTTGCACATCGCGGGCTTCGTGGCCCTTGCGAACTGTTCTTGGGCGTCGAGGCTCATTTTGCGCTGTGGAAGAGATTATCCTGCCTTGTACCCCGTTCTCATGAGGGGTCAATATATCAAGTGGGCGGAGCCGAGCTATGGCGCATCGCCGGGACCGGATATCTATCCGGAACCCCGAAGAAGGCGTCCGAAGACTGGCCTTCGGAATGGTTTTATATAGAAGACATCCCACTGCCGGATCGTGTTCGGATTGGTCTCCCGGAATTCAGCAATTCTCCTTTGAAGAAACGCCTGAGTTGGCGCCCGCGGAGCTCCCAGAGGGAAGATGACAGGGACGTCCTTTACCTGATGAGCCGAATAAGATTGTTAGCTCATTCCGGACTGACCATGATCGGTGTCATAGCCACATGTATTATGCGGGGGGTGAAGCCGCTCCAGTATAGGGGCCACCCCATGTGGGATTTCAACGGGGAGGACGATGCCACCCGTCATGGCCGTAAGGGGCCGGGATCGGTCACCGATCTGGTGAAGATCTTGTCCATGCTGTACAAGGGAGAAGAGGAGGATTTTCTCCGCGTCAGTCCATTGAATGGATTTTCTATGAATAATCCTCGAAGCTGGGTAAGCGGACATTTCTTTTTTGCACATCCGATCCGTATTCCCATGGTTAGGTATCTCATTTTGTGATTTTGACGCAGGAACTGCGCCCGGCCGTAAAAGACATAAACAGCCCGCCTCCACAACCCGAGGATCCGGATAGGCTCCTCGATCCGGCCTCCCAAGAGGATCCGGACATATTGGTGGAGCTGATTGATGGGGTATTTCACCAACTGAGCATCGATAATGCCTTGGTTGCCATTACGGCCGATTAACCCGGAATACTTCCAGCCTCACAGGTAACTGAGACCGAGGTCCCAATACTCTGATAATGACCCATCCATGCTTATTTTTGATCACCGTGTACCAATGGTGTTTCGCAGAGGGTGCCTTGAGGCGGGAGGCCGAGCCAGCTGGGCTAGCCAACAAGGCAGCACGCCTTGTGCTAAAAAGAAGTGCGGTCCGGATTGAAACGCCGCTGCAACGGTATGGCGCGTCACCATATTCCCAGGATTGATTCCTGGAAGGCATACTAACGCTTGTGCTCTTTTCAGGAAAAAGAGCGCTCACGGACTGTGTCCGGAGAGGTTGCCTATCGAGCCTCCGACAGCCAGGCGCCAAAGCCGGCTCCAGAAGCGAAGGCGAGCATGAGGCGTCGTCGGATGCTCCTCCGACAGAGGATGCCGACAGATTGTCCACCACCAACTCCGAGGTGGAGAGTGCCATGAATCACAAAGCGCCACGGACAGTTCTTCAGGACGCATGTTTCTCCCAAGAGGCATTGAATGCCTTCAATTCGAGAAGCGCACCTCCGTGCCGCTCAAGATGGTCTAGCCAGCCACGGAGTAGTATGTAAAGGACATACGGGTGAGGAAATTTGACAGTTATATATGCCAGTAGCCCCCGAGACTTAAAATAGTTAGAATAACTGATTTAAGGATCATTTGTTATGCAGGATCTTACAAAAAACAATACCCGACTGTCCCAGGAGCTTGAAGAATGCAAGGCCCAACTTGAGGCTGCATTAGTCGCTACAGGGGGAGCCACAGAGACCCCCTCTGGTAATATATGCTTCAAAAGATAAGTAGTTTGTGAAGTGCGGTGTGTGTGTAAATCTGACAAGGAACAGCTCTTGCGCCGGTTGAAAGCCGACGAGAATGTGCTTGCAAGGGTGAGGCAAGAGAAAAATAATCTCCAAGATGCCAACACCCAGCTGGGTGAGGAACTAAAGGATGTTCGTGCCCAGCTGTTTGACTCCGTGAAGGAGAATCGGCGACTTTGTTGCGGCATTTATAGTAAGTGATTGAGCGAACTTTGAAAAAGAGTTCGGTGAGGAAGTCAATTAACAGAGTTATGTCTGTAGGTATGCTCACGGGTCGTCCTGTAGAGGAAATGCCCGGTTCTACGGGTGACCTTCTTCCCGAGCTATTGCAACTGCACGAACGAGTTCGGCAGGTGATGAAAGGCATTACCCAGGCCTTGTGGCCATCTATCTCCCTGCCCGAAGGCCTTGGAGAGCTTGCAAAGAAGCTTCAGGGAGCACGGTGGCGCTTCCGACTATGGAAGATATCGGCCTGTCATCAAGGCGCAAGGGAGGCCTGGGCCATGGTGAAGACGCGGTACACGAAGGCGGACCCAAACCACATGGCCGAGGTCGGACCTATGGGGCCCGACGGGAAGGAGATCCCTGTGAGCTTAGTGTACGGCCAAGTAGAGTTGGCCGCAAAGTATTCCAGCAGGACTGTAAACTAGACAGCCTATTAGATGGCATTGAAGAGGAATACAATCAGTCAATTTGACTAAGTAATTTAAAATGACATGTAAGATGCCTTCTAGCCGGATTGTAGATCGTTTGTCGTAGCGGACCTTTTCGCTTCAACATCGGGACCCAATACTCCGGAGTGTGTCCGAATACCCTCACGGTTATGTAAAAACCGGGGCATGCGTGGAGACCAGGCGTAGGGGTCATGAGTGCTTTATCAGACAAGTGCCCAACTAGTTATGTTATATTACATGGTTAGTAAGAAACATCTTCCAGGGAGAATAGTTCCGTTAATGGTTCCTTTTCTCAGGAGGCATGCCCTAAAGTGCATGTCCTGACTGCTAAAAAGCGTAAAAGCATCCGGGGCAGATAAATGAAAAATAAAAAATCGTCTTTTAGTTCACTGACCGAATATTCCCTTAAGAACGCTAGCTTTCGGCTTCACCCAGTGTGAGGTACACGTCCGACTGACCCGGTGGTAACAATCGCAGAGGTGCTCTCTTTCCACCTAGCCGAACAATCGGGAACGTAGGGGTAAGCACAGGAGCCAGGCAACCCAGCTTGGCCAAAACTGAAGTCATATCGATGCATATAATGGTGAATAAAAGGTACATGCGGAAGTGTGACACATGTGTTGGGCATAAAGCCCGTATAAATAAGCTTATGTTAAAGAAGCCCCCAGGTATAATGAGCGCGGATAGCGCGTCTAGTGTGTGCGAACAATGCGCAAACGAGCCTTTAACGGCTTCGGAAAAAAGGAAGGAGAAGGAGAGAAATAAAAGACAGCTTAAAGTATAAAATATAGACGGAGGAAGGAGACGAACTCAGAATCCGGCGCTAGGCGTAGAATCTTCGGAGATGGGCTGCATTCCATGGGTTCGGCTCGAGTCGGTTATCCGATGCGTTTCGCAGACGGTACGCTCCACCGGTCAGGACTTGGTCGATGATGAAGGGACCCTCCCATTTGGGATTGAGTTTGTCCTTTTTCTTGTCCGGCAGGCGTAGAACTAGTTCGCCAACATTGTAAGCTTTGGCCCATACTTCCCTGCTTTGATATCTTCGAGCCTGCTGTTGATAGAATGAGGAACGAGCTTTTGCCACGTCACGCTCCTCCTCCAAGGCGTCCAAGCTGTCCTACCGATCGAGCTCGGCTTCTCTTTCTTCATACATGCGCACGCGAGGTGAGTCATGAATTATGTCGCAGGGCAAAACTGCCTCTGCGTCGTATACCATAAAAATGGTGTGAATCCGGTAGTGCGATTCGGCGTGGTCCGCAGCCCCAGTACGGAGTCGAGCTCCTCTACCCAAAGGCGTGTTAGATTCCTTGAGGGACCGCACTAGCCTGGGTTTAATGCCGCTCATGATTAGACCGTTTGCTCGCTCGACTTGACCGTTAGTTTGGGGGTGATAGATCAAGCATAGTCGAGCTTGATGCCCATGTTTTGCACCAGTAGTTTGACCTCGTCGGCCGTGAAGTTCGTGCTGCTATCGGTGATGATGCTATGAGGACGCCGTAACGGTGTACTACCCCTGATATGAAGTCTATCACCGGTCCGGATTCATCCGTCTTTACAGGCTTGGCCTCTATCCATTTGGTGAATTTATCCACCAGGACCAATAGGTATTTTTGCTTGTGGGTTCCTCCTTTAAGGGGTCCAACCATGTCAAGCCCACAGACCGCAAAGGGCTAGGTGATGGGTATAGTTTTGAGGGCGATGGGTGGCATGTGGCTTTGATTAGCAAAGAGATGGCAACCGACGCATTGTTGGACTAAGTCCTGAGCATCTGCCCGGGCCGTCAGCCAATAAAATCCTGTACGGAAGGCCTTGCCTACAAGGGCCCGGGCTGCGGCATGGTGCCCGCCGGGTCCGGCATGAATTTCAGCCAGGAGATTCCGCCCTTCCTCTTTGGAGATACACCTTTGAAGGACTCCAGTTGTGCTTTTCTTATAAAGCTCTCCCTCATGGACCTTATAGGCTTTAGACCGCCGCACTATGCAGCGGGCCTTGTTTTGGTCCTCGGGAAGTTCCTGCCTAGTTAGATAGGCTAGGAATGGTTCACCGCAGGCGATGACTGCCATTATTGCGTGGGCTGACGGTGTTATTTCGTTAGGCGGGACCACCAACTATGTCGGAATGTTCGGTGTGGGGCGGTGTGGTTGGGTCCGGTTGTTATTTCCGGACTCTCCCTCCCATAGTACGGATGGCTTGAAAAGCCTCTCTAGGAAGATGTTGGGGGGGACGGCATTGCGCTTTGCGCCAATGCGTGCCAACACGTCTGCTGCCTGGTTGTTATCCCGGGCTATATGGTGAAATTCGAGCCTCTCAAACCGAGCTGACATTTTTAGGACGGCATTGCGATAAGCTGCCATTTTCGGATCCTTTGCATCAAAGTCCCCATTTATTTGGGATATCGCGAGGTTCGAATCCCCGCGCACCTCTAGGCGTTGAATGCCCATGGAGACTGCCATCAGGAGACCGTGTAGAAGGGCCTCGTATTCGGCTGCGTTGTTGGAGTCCGTGTACATTATTTGAAATGCGTATTGACTGTATCTCCCGTTGGGGAAGTCGAACGACGCCACCCCCAGTGCCGCCAACATTTTGGAGTCGTCGAAGTGCATGATCCAGTTGGAATATGCGCCGTACTCTTTAGGGAGTTCAGCTTCAGTCCATTCAGCGATGAAGTCAGCCAAAACTTGCGACTTAATAGCTTGTCGTGGCTTCTAGGTTATGTCGAACGGGAGGAGCTCAATGGCCCATTTAGCAATCCGCCCGTTATGTCATGATTGTTTATAATGTCATTAAGAGGTACTTCGGAGGCTACTCAATTATCGAACACTCTTGGAAGTAGTGTCGCAGCTTCCGGGATGCCATGAACACCGCATATGCTATCTTTTGATAATGCGGTTACCGTGACTTGCATGGAGTTAGGACAGTGGACACGTAGTAAACTGGTTTTTGGAGAGGGAACTTGTGTCCTTCCATTTCTCGTTTGACAACGAGCACCGCGCTTACAACTTGATGGGTTGCTGCGATGTATAATAGCATTGGTTCGCCCATGTTGGGCGTGGCCAGGACCGGATTTGTTGCTAATATGGCTTTGATTTCTTCGAGTCCGGCCGTGGCAGCATCCGTCCACTCGAAGTGTTCGGTCTTGCCGGAGGAGGCGATAAAGGGTAATGCCTTTTCTCCTAAGCGAGAGATAAAGCGGCTCAGAGACTCCATGCATCCAGTCAATTTTTTTATTTGTTTTAGGTCTTTGGGGATATCCAATTGTGACAGAGCTCGGATCTTGGCTGGGTTTGCTTCAATTCCTCTACGGATACAATGAAGCCCAAGAGATTTCCTACGGCTGAGTACCAAAACGCATTTTTCCGGGTTGAGCTTGATGTCATATGTTTGGAGATTATCGAATGTGAGCCTCAAGTCGTCTACTAGAGTTTCGACGTGCTTGCTTTTGACGACCACATCGTCTACGTATGCCTCCACTGTTTTGCCGATCTGGTTTGCGGACATGTATACGAATCATGCGCCGATATGTTGCGCCAGCGTTTTTGAGCCCGAAGGGCATTGTGTTGAAGCAGAATGGGCCGTATGGAGTGATGAATGCCGTTGCGGCTTGGTCAGGCTCTGCCATCTTAATTTGGTGGTAGCCGGAGTATGCATCGAGGAAACACAATGAATCGTGTCCGGCGGTAGCGTCGATGGTTTGATCGATGCGGGGGAGAGGGAAGGGATCCTTTGGGCAAGCCTTGTTGAGGTCCTTGCAATCGACGCATAGGCGCCAAGATTTGTCCTTCTTCGGTACCATAACCAGGTTTGCTAGCCAGTCCAGATGTTTTATATCTCTGATAAATCCGGCCTCCAATAGTTTGGCTAGCTCCTCTCCCATGGCCTATCTCTTGGGTTCGGAAAAACGCCAAAGAGCCTGTTTGACTGGCTTGAATCCTTTTAGGATGTTTAGGCTGTGCTCGGCAAGCCGGCATGGGATTCCTGGCATGTCTGAAGGGTGCCAGGCAAAAATGTCCCAATTTTCGCGTAGGAATTCTCTTAGTGCGGCGTCTACATCAGGATTTAATTATGCCCCGATGGAGGCCGTTTTTGTAGGGTCCGTTGGATGGACTTGGAATTTGACTATTTCGTCCACTGGTTTGAAGAAAGTGGACTTGGATCTCTTATCGAGTATCACATCGTCCCTATTCACCATGGAGCGCAGCGCAGTGAGTTCCTCGGCCGCTAGGGCTTCGGATAGTGCCTCAAGGGCCAGTGCGGCTTGCTTGGATTTGACGACCACATCGTCTACGTATGCCTCCACTGTTTTGCCGATCTGGTTTGCCAGACATGTCTGAATCATGCGCTGATATGTTGCGCCGGCGTTTTTGAGCCCAAAGGGCATTGTGTTGAAGCAGAATGGGCCGTATGGAGTGATGAATGCTGTTGTGGCTTGGTCTGGCTCTGCCATCTTAATTTGGTGGTAGCCGGAGTATGCGTCGAGGAAACACAATGAATCGTGTCCTGCGGTAGCGTCGATAATTTGATCGATGCGGGGGAGGGGGAAGGGATCCTTTGGGCAAGCTTTGTTAAGGTCCTTAAAATCGACACATAGGCGCCAGGATTTGTCCTTCTTTGGTACCATTACCAGGTTTGCTAGCCAGTCCGGATGTTTAATATCTCTGATGAATCCAGCCTCCAATAGTTTAGCTAGCTCCTCTCCCATGGCCTGTCTCTTGGGTTCGGAGAAACGCCGAAGAGCTTGTTTGACTGGCTTGAATCCTTTTAGGATATTTAGGCTGTGCTCTGCCAGCCGGCGTGGGATTCCTGGCATGTCTGAAGGGTGCCAGGAAAAAATGTCCCAATTTTCGCGTAGGAATTCTCGTAGTGCGGCATCCACATCAGGGTTTAATTGTGCCCGATGGAGGCCGTTTTTGTAGGGTCCATTGGATGGACTTGGAATTTGACTATTTCGTCTGCCGGTTTAAAAGAGGTGGACTTGGATCTCTTATCGAGTATCACATCGTCCCTGTTCACCATGGAGCGCAGCGCAGCGAGTTCCTCTGCCGCTAGTTTTTCGGATAGTGCCTCAAGGGCAAGTGCGGCTGTTTTATTTTCGGCGCGGAGCGCTATGTCTGGGTCACTAGCGAGAGTGATAATTCCGTTAGGTCCGGGCATTTTGAGATTCATGTACCCGTAATGGGGTATAGCTTGAAAAATTGTGAATGCCTCTCGCCCTAATAGAGCGTGGTATCCGCTGCTGAATAGGGCCACTTGGAATGTGACCTCCTCGGACCTTAATTGTCCGGCGTGCCGAACACCACATCCAGTGTGATCTTTCCTGTACAGCATGCTTCCCAACTAGGGATTATTCCTCTGAAGGTTGTGCTGCTTTGCTCAATGCGGCTCCAGTCTATTTCCATTTTTCGAAGGGTTTCCTCGTAGATGAGGTTTAATCCGCTGCCGCCGTCCATGAGTACCTTGGTAAGGCGAAAGCCGTCCACTATTGGACTGAGGACCAATGCGGCTGGTGCTCGGGCTGTTCGTCCGCATATTATTTGATGCGAAAGTCTCGAAGACTATTAATACCGTACTGGTATTGTTGGGCTGGTGCTCTGGAGCTAAGAGCTCTTCGCCACTTTTAGCCACCTGCCGTAGTATCCAACATGCTCTAAGGCTACAAGTTGGAGTGACGCCCTCTGTGCTATGAATTTTGCAGGGTCCATTGAGCCATCCCTCCAGTACGGTTCCATGCCATTTGGGGGGTTTTTGCTTTTTGGTATGTAACCCAGGTGCCTTGTGATGATGCACCCTTTTATTTCGGACTAGGGTCGTATTCGGGGCCGGATTACCCCAAAATTTGATTTCGGTTTTCCAGGCGCTCTCCATCGCGCAGTACTTTCGTACTATGGACGCCAAGTCAGCAAAGCGTGTAATTTCACGATGACTTATGGCGTTTAGGATTCCCTTGTCCGTGCAATTATTGCAGAAGAATGAGATTGCGTCCTCCTCGCGGAAATCCTTTATCCTATCCATAACCAGTAGGAATCGCCCAAGAATGATGTCTTTGTATCACCGGGCTCTTGCCGGGTTTGGGATAGATTGCTTATGTTTGGGTGGGCGGGTGGAATTAAATTCCGAACCCCGTCTGATCTAAGATTCAGGGCCCAAGAAGTTTCCGAAATTGGAACCTTGGGTTCTTGGAGGTTGTCCAATGAATCTAGCCCGCTGCCTGACTTTAAGTTCAGGGCTTGAGTGGTGTCCTCCCCTCCGCGGGAATCCGGCATGGTGGGGTCATCAATCCGGACATAGCTAGTCCTTAAGGTATGAGAAGAGTCGCCGTATTGTTCCTCTACCACAGCAACGCGGTGGGTAGCCTGGGGAGAGTTGATCTCTCTCAGATCGGTTTTAGGCCCAATCTGATCGTAGTCTGTAGCGACTCCCAGGGTGGCGATGCGATCCAAGAGCTCGTTTAAGGAAGAGAGCTCCATCGGATCTAACTGCTCGGCGAGTTCCGAGTTAACATGAAGATTGCTTTCGATGACCCGAGAAGTCATCGTCGGCACGGCGGCCGAACAGGCAGTCATAAGAAAACCGCCTAGACGGAGAGTTTGGCCGGCGGCCAAAGCTCCTTTAGCAATGGTGTCGTCTTTAAAGACGGGATGATGCATCCTTCCTGACAACGACGGCACAGAGGAACTCTCAATGAAAGCACCAATGTCGGTGTCAAAACCGACGGATCTCGGGTAGGGGGTCCCGAGCTGTGCGTCTAGGCGGATGGTAACAGGAGACAAGGGACACGATGTTTTTACCCAGGTTCGGGCCCTCTCGATGGAGGTAGAACCCTACTCCTGCTTGATTAATATTGATGATATCGGTAGTACAAGAGTGGATCTACCACGAGATCAGAGAGGCTAAACCCTAGAAGCTAGCCTATGGTATGATTGTTGTTCGTCCTACGGACTAAAACCCTCCGGTTTATATATACACCGGATAGGGTTATGGTTACACAGAGTCGGTTACAATGGTAGGAGATCTACATATCCGTACTGCCAAGCTTGCCTTCCACGCCAAGGAAAGTCCCATCCGGACACAGAACGAAGTCTTCAATCTTGTATCTTCATAGTCCAGGAGTCCGGCCAACGGTGATAGTTCGGCTATCCGGACACCCCCTAATCCAGGACTCCCTCAACGGGCAAAAAATGATTCGCCCCCTGACTGCTGGGACCCACCAGCTACATCTTCACATGCAAGGAAGTGCCTGACAGTCGGGACCCACCTGGTCGAAGCGTACGTAGCGTTGTCATTCTGGTCGCGAACGTGTACGTACATACTGGTCGTAGTAGAGGCGCGCACGTGTCGTAGTAGAGGCGCGCACGTAGCATGTACACGTACGTACAACGGCCAGGGTGCAAGAAAGAAAATATGGCCACGTACGTACATACGGGCGGGGTCTCGAGCGCCTACTCGCGCATATGTACGGCCAGGGCTCGTGTACATGCGTGGGTCGGAATGGAGAAGCTGTGCTGTCGTCATGTTCATGGGGAGGCAACCAGCTGGGTCGGAATGGAATGCATCGTCGTGTTCATCGGGAGCCAACCGGCTTGGACGGAACAACCGATGGAAACGAGGCCTGGCATACCGCAGAATGGAGGAAACACCCTTGTGTTCGACTGGCCACGGTCGAAACGGGATCATGTTCATCGGGAAGGGTCTGGTGTACCGCAAAACGGTCGAAACGGGGTCCTGTTGATCGGGAGGGGTGTGGCGTACCACAAAATGGAGGAAATGGACTTGTGTTGAGGATCTACGGTCGAAACGGGGAACCTTTTCATTGGGAGGGGTGTAGCGTACCGCAAAACGGGACTCCATGGGATACTGTTCATCTCCACCGTCGACTGCCTCCACGGGCTACTGGTCATCCATCGTCGACTGCCTCCACGGGCTCCTGTTCATCCACCGTCGACCTCCTCCAGCCTCCACCTGCAACTGTTCATCCACGGGCTCCTGTTCATCCAGCCTCCACCGCGCGCTCCTCCATCGGCTACTGTTCAACCAGCCCTCTCCACGGGGTCCTGTTCAACCACCCCTCCACGGGCCACTGTTCACCCAGCCCTCCACCGGCTACTGTTCAACCAGCCCTCCACGGGGTCCTGTTCATCCAGCCCTCCACGGGGTCCTGTTCATCCACCCCTCCATGGGGTCCTGTTCATCCACCCCTTCCACCGGCTCGATCGATCGGGGTACTGTTCATCCACCGGCAACAGCCTCTACTATCATGGGGTCCTGTTCATCCAACCCCCCACTGGGAATTGTTCATCCAAACCCCCCAACAACACTCGCTGTTCATCCAGAGGCAGCATCGATCGGCTTCAGTTAGCAGCAGTAGCGAAGCAATCACTCGAGTTCAGTTAACAGCAAGGGATCGATCGATTGCTCGGGTTCAATAACATGTAGCCTACAATGCAATCACTCGGGTTTAGTTAGAGCCCAACGCCTCGCTCGGGTTCAGTTAGAGTGCAACGGGTCCCACACACGTGCGTACGTACGAGAGAAACGCGCATCGCTCGGCCACCGACCACCCACCGTAACCGGGAAATCCCCTGATATTTTCCTCACCCTTGCTTCTACCATAGTTTTTTCCGTCATGGACGGCCCAAAGAATGTCATGCAGCTGCGTCTCCAGCCTGCCCAGGACGAAAAAGCCCATTTTCTGTCATGATTTTTTGTCATAGAAGTAGGAGCCCACCACATCTATGATGATACAGGGTTTTGTCACAATTATCGTCATAGAAGTGTCATAAGCATGATAGAAAAAAAATTCGTTCGGCCCAAAATGTCACGGATGTGTCTTTTTTTTGTAGTGGATGTAGTCGAACTTCTTCTCGTTACGACCGATCAAGTACCGAACGTACGACACCTTCAAGTTTTGCACATGTTCAGCTCGATGACGTCCCTCGAACTCTTGATCCAGCAAAGTGTCGAGGGAGAGTTCCGTCAGCACGACGGCGTGGTGACGGTGATGGTGAAGTGATCCGCGTAGGGCTTCGCCTAAGCACTACGTGAATATGACGGGAGGCGTAAATTGTCGAGGGGGGCGCCGCACATGACTAACAATATTTGTAGTGTGTTCTAGAGGTGCTCCCATCATATATATAGGTTGTACGGGAGGATATGCAGCCAAGGGGGCTCCCCAAGTAGGAGGAATCCTACTTGGGGTCCTCCCAATTCGGCCTCCCCCCTTTCCTATTCCTATTCGGAGTAGGAAGGGAAGAGGGGGAAGGGGGAATCCTATTCCCTTTTTTCATTTCCTTCTTCCCCTTTCCTTCTCCAATTTGGCCAGCCCATATGGGGGGGGGGGGGCGCCAGGCCCTTTGTGGCTGGTGTGTTTCCCCTCCTGGCCCATTAGGCCCATATAGCTTGCCGGGGCTTGCCCGGAACCCCTTCTGGTGACCCGATACGTACCCGGTACCCCGAGCACACTTCCGGTGTCCAAATATTATCGTCTTATATATGAATCTTTACCTCTCGACCATTTCGGGACTCCTCGTCATATCCGTGACCTCATCCGAGACTCCTAACAACATTCGGTCACCAAATCACATAACTGATATAATACAAAATCGTCATCGAACGTTAAGCATGCGGACCCGACGGGCTCAAGAACTATGTAGACATGACTGAGACACCTCTCCGATCAATAACCAATAGCAGAACCTAGATTCTCATATTGGTTCCTACATATTCTATGAAGATCTTCATCGGTCAAACCATAATGACAACAAACGTTATTTACTTTGTCATCGATATGTTACTTGCCCGAGATTCAATCGTCAGTACCTAGTTCAATCTTGTTACCGGCAAGCATGTTTACTCGTTCCGTAATGCATCATCCCGCAACTAACTCATTAGTCACATTGCTTGCAAGAGGGCTGAGAGATACCTCTCCGATACTCGGAGTGAGAAATCCTAATCTTGATCTATGCCAACCCAACAAACACCTTCGGAGATACCTGTAGAGTATCTTTATATTCACCCAGTTATGTTGTGACGTTTGATAGCACACAAGGTGTTCCTCCGGCATCCGGGAGTTGCATAATCTCATAGTCAAAGGAATATGTATAAGTCATGAAGAAAGCAATAGCGATAAAACTTAACGATCATTATGCTAAGCTAACGGATGGGTCTTGTCCATCACATCATTCTCCAAATGATGTGATCCCATTCATCAAATGACAACACATGTCTATGGTTAGGAAACTTAACCATCTTTGATTGATGATCTAGTCTAGTAGAGGCTTACTAGGGACACCGTGTTTTGTCTATGTATTCACACATGTACCAAGTTTCCGGTTAATACAATTGTAGCATGAATAATAAACATTTACCATGATATAAGGAAATATAAAATAACAACTTTATTATTGCCTCTAGGGCATATTTTCTCCAGTCTCCCACTTGCACTAGTGTCAATAATCTAGTTCACATCGCCATGTGATTTAACACCAATAGTTGACATATTTATGTGATTAGCACCCATGGTTCACATCCCCATGTGACCAACACCCAAAGGGTTTACTATAGTCAATAATCTAGTTCACATTCCTATGTGATTAACACCCAAAGAGTACTAAGCTGTGATCATGTTTTGCTTGTGAGATAAGTTTAGTCAAGGTCTGCCACATTCAGATCCGTATGTATTTTGCAAAATTCTTATGTCTACAATGATCTGCATGGAGCTACTCTAGCTAATTGCTCCCACTTTCGATATGTATCTAGATTGAGACTCAGAGTCATTTGGATCGGTGTAAAAGCTTGCATCGACGTAACTCTTTACGACGAACTCTTTATCGCCTCCATAACCGAGAAATATTTCCTTAGTCCTTTAAGGATAATTTTGACCGATGTCTAGTGATCTACTCCTAGATCACTATTGTACCCCCTTGCCAAACTCATGGCAAGGCACCCAAAAGGTCTGGTACAGAGCATGGCATATTTTATAGATCCTATGTGTCGGTGTCAAAACCGGCGGATCTCGGGTAGGGGGTCCCGAACTGTGCGTCTAGGCGGATGGTAACAGGAGACAAGGGACACGATGTTTTTACCCAGGTTCGGGCCCTCTCGATGGAGGTAATACCCTACTCCTGCTTGATTAATATTGATGATATGGGTAGTACAAGAGTAGATCTACCACGAGATCAAGGAGGCTAAACCCTAGAAGCTAGCCTATGGTATGATTGTTGTTCGCCCCACGGACTAAAACCCTCCGGTTTATATAGACACCGGATAGGTTAGGGTTACATAGAGTCGGCTACAATGGTAGGAGATCTACATATCCGTGTCGCCAAGCTTGCCTTCCACGCCAAGGAAAGTCCCATCCGGACACGGGACGAAGTCTTCAATCTTGTATCTTCATAGTCTTGGAGTCCGGCCGTGACGATAGTCCGGCTATCCGGACACCCCCTAGTCCGGGACACCCTCAGTAGCCCCCAAACCAGGCTTCAATGACGATTAGTCTGGCGCATTGATTGTCTTCGGCATTGCGAGGCAGGTTCTTCTCCAAATTCCATATACTTGTCGAAGAGTGTCCGGCTTCTGATAAATGCTGCGCTCCTCGGCTTCTACGCCCAATAATGGCCATCCTCCACGTGTTTGAATGAATGCGAAAAGCCAGGATATTTTTACAATTATACCCCTAGCCGCGGAAATGAGCCGCCTATAAAAGGGGCGAGGATCTAGATCTGAGTCACACCATCCCTCCTTTGCGAGCTTTCATCGGAGCGCCTTTGACCAAAGCCCATTCCATCAAGGACAGTCGACGCGGATCCTCCTCTCGCGCTCCCAGCCCTCAGCCGGGAAATTGGAAGAGATGCTCAGTCCCGCATAGCGAGCTAGTTATACTCCAAGCCAAGGGATTTCTTCCCCCGGCCTTCATGGTCCCGGTTCGAGCCGGACTTGCAACCTACAAGGGCGGAAAGCAAGCGGAGAGCGTCCCCGATCCCTCTAAAGGAGAGCGGGTATGCTTCATCTCTTATCTAGTAAGAGGACTCGGATTTCCAATCCATCCATTTCTCGGGGCTCCTGGAGTTCTCTGACCTCAGTTGCACCATCTTACTCCTGCCTCCATTTTGCACATCGCGGGCTTCGTGGCCCTTTGCGA
This sequence comes from Aegilops bicornis, assembly GCA_021605145.1. Taxonomy (NCBI): domain Eukaryota; kingdom Viridiplantae; phylum Streptophyta; class Magnoliopsida; order Poales; family Poaceae; genus Aegilops; species Aegilops bicornis. The sequence continues at coordinate 688,526,775 of CM038671.1, read as the reverse complement.
ACTATTCTTGGGCGTCGAGGCTCATTTGGCTGTGGAAGAGAATATTCTGCCTAGTACCCCGTTCTCATGAGGGGTCAATATATCAAGTGGGACGGAGCCGAGCTATGGCGCGCATCGGACCGGATACCTATCCGGAACCCGAAGAAGCGTCCAAGACTGGCCTTGAATGGTTTTACATGGAGGGCGTCCGCTACGGATCCTGTTGAATCGGCCTTCCGGAGTTCAGCAATGCTCCTCTGAAGAAGCGCCCTAATTTGGCGCCTCGGAGCCCCGGAGGAAGATGACCGGATGTCCGTTATTTGATGAGCGAATAAGGTTCTTGGCTCATGCGGATTGACCATGACAGAGTCATGGAAATCTGCATTTTGAGCGATGCAGCCGCTCAATACAGAGGCCACCCCATGTGGGACTTCAATGGGGAGAACGATGCCACCCGCCATGGCGCAAAGGGCTGAGGATCGGTCACCGAACTGGTGAAGATCTTATGCGCCATGTATAAAGGGTATGAGGAGGATTTCCTCGTGTCAATCCATCAAGGAGTTTTCTTCGAATAATCCTCGAAGCTGGGTAAGCAAACATCTTTGTGACCTATCCGATCCATGTTCCCATGGTTAAATATCTCATTCCATGGTTTCTACGCAGGAACTGCGCCGGACCGTGGAGAAGATACACAGCCCGCACCCACAACCCGAGGATCCGGAACGGTCCCTCGATCCGACCTCCGAAGAGGACCCGGATATAAAGGTGGAGTTGATCGACGGGGTATTCCACCAACTTAGTATCGACAATGCGTTGGTTGCCATTACGGCTGATTATCCCGGAATACTTCCAGCCTCACAGGTAAATGAGACCGAGATCCCAAAACCCTGATAACGACCCATCCATGCTTATTTTTAACCACTGATACCAGTGGTGCTTCGCAGGGGGTACTTTTGCGGCAGGAAGCCGAGCCCGCGACGGCTGGCCAACAAAGGGCTGTGCAGCCCCGCAGGCTAAAAAGAAGTGCAGTCCTGATCGAAACTCCGCCGCAATGGTATGGCATGTTACGATACTCCCAGGATTGATTCCTGGCAGGCGTACTAACGCTGATGCTCTTTTCCGGAAAAAGAGTGCTCGCCGGACTGAGTCCGGAGAGGTTGCCGATCGAACCTTCACCGGACAAGCTTCAAAGCCGGGTCCAGAGGCTGAGGCGAGCACGAGACGTGCGTCGGATGCTCCTCCGACAGAGGATGCCGACAGGTTGTCCGCCACCAACTCCGAGGTGGAGAGCGCCTTGAATCACAGGCGCCGCCGGACAGTTCTTCGTGACACGTGTTTCTCCCAAGAGGCCTTGAATGCCTTTGATTCGGGAGATGCGCACCTCCGTGCCTCTCAAGATGGTCTAGCTAGAGCCACGGAGCAGTATGTGAAGGACATACGAGTAAGGAAATTGGACAGTTATATATGCCAGTAGCCCCCGAGACTTAAAATAGTTAGAATAACTGATTTAAGGATCATTTGTTATGCAAGATCTTATAGAAAAGAATACCCGACTGTCCCAGGAGCTGGAAGAGTGCAGGGCCCAACTTAAGGCCGCACTAACCGCTACGGGGGGAGCCATGGAGACCCGCTCTGGTAATATACGCTTCAGAAGATAAATAATTTATGAAGTGCGGTGGGTGTATAAATCTCACAAAAACATTGCAGATGGCGCCGGACTAGATCCGGACAAGCAACATCTCTTACGCCAGTTAAAGGCCGGCGAGAGCGTGCTTACGAGGGTGCGGCAGGAGAAGAATAACCTCCAAGACGCCAACACCAAGCTGGGTGAGGAACTAAAGGATGGTCGTGCCCAGTTAGCTGACTCCGTAAAGGAGAATCGGCGGCTTCGTCGCGGCATTTTGATGTAAGTGCTTGGCCGAACTTTGAAAGAGTTCGGCGAGGAAGGCGACTAACATAAACATGTATGTAGGTTTTCTCACTTTGGTCGCCCCGAGGAGGAGATGCCCAATTCTTCGTGATCTTCTTCCCGAATCGTCGGCTACCTGCAAACGAGTCCGGCAGGTAATGAAAGGCATCGGCCGGGCCTTGTGGCCATCTATCTCCTGCCGAAGGCATTGGGGAGCTGGCGGAGCGGCTCGAGGAGCATGGCGGCGCTTCCGACTATGGAAGATATCGGCCTGCCGTCAAAGGCGCCAGGAAGCACAGGCCATGGTAAAGACGCGGTACACGGTTGTTGACCCAAACCACATGGCCGAGGTCGGACTGTGGGGCGGATGGGATGGAGATCCCTGTAAGCAGTGTGTACGGCCAAGTAGAATTGGCCTCCAAGTATTCCCTGCAAGATTGTAAATTAGATAGCCTATTAGATGGCATTGAGGAGGAATACAATGAGTCGAGTTGACTATGTAAAAATATGACATGAAAGAATGTCTTCTAGCCGGATTGTAGATCGTTTGTCATAGCGACCTTTTCGCTTCGTCCTCCGGACCCAATAGTCCGGAGTGTGTCCGAATACGTTCGTGGTTATATAAGAACCGTGGTATGCATGAGACCAGGCGTAGGGGTCATTGTTGCTGTATCAGACAAGTGCCCAACTATTTATGTTATATTACATGGGTAGTAAGAAACATCTTCCAGGGAGAATAGTTCCGTTAAGGGTTCCTTTCGCTGGGATGCATGCCCTAAAGTGCATGTCAAAGCTGCTATAAAAGCAGAAAATCATCTGGGGGCAGATGGGTAAATAGTTAAAGATCATCTTTCAGTTCACCGACTGAATATTCCCTTAAGAACGCTATCTTTCGGCTTCACCCAGTCTGAGGTACACATCCGGCTGACCCGGCAGTAACAATCGCAGAGGTGCTCCCTTTACCACCTAGCCGAACAATCGAGAACATAGGGGTATGCACAGGAGCCAGGCAACCCAGCTTGGCCAAAACTTAAGTCATATCGATGCATATAATGGTGAATAAAAGGTACACGCGGAAGTTTAACGCATGTGTTGGGCATGAAAGCCAGTATAAATAAGCTTCTGTTAAAGAAGCCCCCAGGTATAATGAGCGCGGACAACGCGTCAAGTGTGTGCAAAAAAAGCGCAAACGAGCCTCTAGATGCTTCAAGAAGAAGAAGAAGGAGGAAGGAGAGAAACAAAATACATCAAAAATAAAAAATGTGGACGGAGGAAGGAGACGAACTGGGAGTCCGACACTTAGGCGTAGAATCTTCGAAGACGGGCTGCATTCCATGGGTTCGGCTCGAGTCGGTTATCCGATGCGTTTCGTAGACAGTATGCTCCGCCGATCAGGACCTGGTCGATGATGAAGGGACCTTCCCATTTGGGCTTGAGTTTGTCCTTTTTCTTGTCCGGCAGGAGTAGAACTAGTTCGCCAACGTTATAAGCTTTGGCCCATACTTCCCTACTTTGATATCTTGAGCCTGCGTTGATAAAATGCGGAACGAGCTTTTGCCACGTCGCTCCTCCTCCAATGCGTCCAAACTGTCCTGCTGATCAAGCTCGGCTTCTCTTTCTTCATACATGCACGCCTTGGTGAGTCATGTATTATGTCGCAGGCAAGACTGCCTCTGCGCCGTACACCATGAAGAATGGTGTGTATCCGGTAGTCTGATTCGGCATGGTCCGCAGCCCCCGAGTACGGAGTCGAGCTCCTCAACCCAAAGGCGTGTTAGATTCCTTGAGGGACCGCACTAGTGCAGGTCTAATGCCGCTCATGATTAGACCATTTGCCCGTTCAACTTGGCCGTTGGTTTGAGGGTGATAGGCGAGGCGTAATCGAGCTTGATGCCCATGTTTTTGCACCATGATTTGACCTCATCGGCCGTGAAATTGGTGCCATTATCGATCAATGATACTTTGTGGGGACACCGTAACGGTGAACTACCCCTGATATGAAGTCTATCACTGGTCCGGATTCAGCCGTTTTAACAGGCTTGGCCTCTATCCATTTGGTGAATTTATCCACCGTGACCAATAGGTATTTTATCTTGTGGGTACCTCCCTTGAGGGGTCCAACCATGTCAAGCCCGGACATGACGGCCGGGTGATGGGTATAGTTTTGAGGGCGATTGGGTGGCATGTGGCTTTGGTTAGCAAAAAGCTGGCAACCGACGCATCGTTGGACTAAGTCCTACGCATTTGCCCGGGCCGTCGGCCAATAAAATCCTGTATGGACGGCCTTGCCTACAAGGGCCCGGGCTGCGGCGTGGTGCCCACCTAGTCGGCATGAATTTCAGCCAGAGGTTTCACCTTCCTCTTCGGAGATACACCTTTGAAGGACTCCGGTAGTGCTTTTCTTATAAAGCTCTCCTCATGGACTTTGTAGGCCTTAGATCGCCGTACTATGCAGCCAGCCTCGTTTTGGTCTTGAGGAGTTCCTGCCTAGTTAGGTAGGCTAGGAATGGCTCAGATCCACGGGCTATAACCGCCATTATTTCGTGAGCGGAGGGTGTTATCTCGGGGCGAGCCTCCGGTTGTGTCAGTGTTCGGCGTCGAGCGGTGCGGTTGGGTCCGGATTGTTATTGCGGACTCCCCTTCCCATAGTAATGCGGATGGCTTGAACAGTCTTTCCGAAATATATTGGGTGGGGCGGCATCGCGTTTTGCACCGATGCGTGCCGATATATCCGCCGCCTGGTTGTTATCCGGGCTATATGATGAAATTCGAGCCCTTGAACCGTCTTGACATTTTTAGGACCGCATTGCGGTATGCTGCCATTTTTGGATCTTTGGCATCAAAGTCTCCGTTTATTTGAGATATTGCGAGGTTCGAATCCCCGCGCACCTCTAGGCGTTGAATGCCCATGGAGACTGCCATCCGGAGGCCGTGCAGAAGGGCCTCGTATTCGGCTGCATTGTTGGAGTCCATATACATTATCTGAAGGACGTATTGGATTGTGTCCAGGGTTGGGGACGTCAGGACGACGCCAGCCCCAGGCCGGCCAACATTTTGGAGCCATCAAAGTGCATGATCCAATTGGAGTATGCGTCGTACTCTTTAGGTAGTTCGGCTTCGGTCCATTCGGCCACGAAGTCGGCCAAAACCTGCGACTTAATAGCTCGTCCTGGCTTATAAGTTATATCGAATGGAAGGAGCTCTATGGCCCATTTAGCGATCTGGCCCGTCGCGTCGCGGTTGTTTAAAATGTCGTTAAGAGGTAATTCGGAGGCTACTGTTATCGAACACTCTTGAAAGTAGTGTCGCAGCTTCCGGGATGCCATGAACACCGCATATGCTATCTTTTGATAGTGTGGGTACTGGGACTTACATGGAGTTAGGATAGTGGACACATAATAAACCGGTTTTTGAACAGGGAACCAGTGTCCGTCCGTTTCTCGTTCGACAACGAGCACCGCGCTGCAACTTGATGTGTTGTGGCGATATATAATAGCATTGGCTCGCCCACGTTGGGCGCGGCCAGGACCAGATTTGTTGCCAAAATGGCCTTTATTTCTTCGAGTCCGGCCGTGGCGGCATCCGTCCACTCGAAGTGTTCGGTGCGGCGGAGGAGGCGGTAAAGGGGTAACACCTTTTCCCCCAATCGGGAAATAAAGAGGCTTAGAGCCGCTACGCATCCCGTCAAATTTTGTATTTGTTTGAGGTCTTTTGCAATATCCAATTGTGACAGAGCTCGGATCTTATTGGGTTTGCTTCAATTCCTCTAGGACACAATGAAGCCCGGGAGCTTTACGGCGGAATGTCAAGACGCATTTCCGGATTGAGCTTGATGTCATATTCACGAAGATTGTCGAATGTGAGCCTCAAGTCGTCTACTAGAGTTTCGACGTGCTTGGTTTTGACGACCACGTCATCTACATATGCTTCCACTATTTTGCCGATCTGGTTTGCGGACATATGCGGATCATGCTGATATGTTGCGCCGGTGTTTTCGAGCCTAAAGGGCATTGTGTTGAAGCGAATCGGCCGTATGGAGTGATGAATGCTGTTGCAGCTTGGTGCAGCTCCGCCATCTTGATTTGGTGGTAGCCGATCACGCGTCGAGGAAGCACAATGAGTCGTGTCCTGCTGTAGCGTCAATGATTTGATCAATTCGTGGGAGAGGGAAGGGATCCTTTGGGCAAGCCTTATTAAGGTCCTTGAAATCGACACATAGGCGCCAGGATTTATCAATCTTTGGTACCATCACCAGGTTTGCTAGCCAGTCCAGATGTTTTTTATCTCTGATGAATCCAGCTTCCAAAAGTTTGGCTAGCTCCTCTCCCATGGCCTGTCTCTTGGGTTCGGAAAAGCGCCGAAGAGCATGTTTGACTAGCTTGAATCCTTTTAGGATATTTAAGCTGTGCTCGGCCAGCTGACGTGGGATTCCTGGCATGTCTGAAGGGTGCCGAGCAAAGATGTCCCGATTTTCTTGTAGAAATTCTCGTAGTCGCGTCTACATCAGGGTTTAATTGAGCCCCAATGGAGGCCGTCTTTGCGAGGTCCGTTGGGTGGACTTGGAATTTGACTATTTCATCCGCTGGTTTAAAAGAGGTGGACTTGGATCTTTTATCAAGTATCACGTCGTCCACATTCACCGTGGAGCGCGTCGCGGTGAGTTCCTCGGCCGCTAGGGCTTGGATAGTGCCTCGAGGGCTAGTGCGGCTGTCTTGTTTTTGACGAGTGCTATGTTTGGATCACTAGCGAGTGATGATTTCGTTAGGTCCGGGCATTTTAAGCTTCATGTACCCATAATGGGGTGTAGCTTGAAAAATTGTGAATGCCTCTCGTCCTAATAAAGCATGATATCCGGCTGTTGAGCAGGGGCCACTTGAAATGTGACCTCCTCGGACCTGTAATTGTCGGCGAGCGAACACTACGTCCCAGTGATTTTTCCTGTGCAGCATGCTTCCGGTGAGGATTATTCCTCTAAAGGTTGTGCTGCTTCGCTCAATGCGGTTCCAGTCTATTTCCATTTTTCGGAGGGTTTCCTCATAGAGGAGGTTTAGTCCGCTGCCGCCATCCATGAGTACCTGAGTAAGGCGAAAGTCGTCCACTATCGGGCTGAGGACCACTGCGGTGGTGCCCGGGCAGTTCGAATTTAGGTTAAATCGCGGCATTAAAGGTAATAGCCGTGTCCTCCATGGATTTATTGTTGCTACTTGGTAGACTTGACAAGGTTGGAGTGTTCGTTTTCGCATGTTATTTGATGCGAAAGTCTCGAAGACTATTAACACCGTCTTGGTGTTGCTGGGCTGGGATTCGAAGCTAGAAGCTCTTCGCCACTTTTGGCCACTGCCGTAGTATCCAACATGCTCGAAGGCTATGAGTTGGAGTGGCACCCTACGTGCTATGAATTTTGCGAGGTCCGTTTAGCCAACCCTCCGATGCGGTTCCGTACCCTTTAGGGGTTTTGGTTTTAGTATTCAACCCAGGTGCTTGATAATGATGCACCCTTTTGTTCCGGACTAGGGATGTATTCGGGGCCGGATTATCCCAAAATTTACTTTCGGTTTTCCAGGCGCTCTCCATCGCACAGTACTTTTGTACTATGGTCGCCAAGTGAGCAAAGAGTGTAATTTCGCGACGACTTATGGCGTTTAGGATTCCCTTGTCCGTGCAATTATTGCAAAAAATTTGGATTGCATCCTCCTCTCGGCAGTCCTTTATCCTGTTCATAACCAGGAGGAATCTGGCCCAGTAATGATGTCCTGTTTGGCGGGCTCTTGCGAATTCGAGAAGATCGCTAATGTTTGGGTGGGCGGGTGGCACTAAATCTGGAACCCGTCCAATTTGGACTCAAGGGCGAGAAGTTTCCGAACTTCGGAAGTTTGGATTTTTGAGTGCTATCCAACGAAGTCGACCCGCGCTGACTTTAAGTTCAGGGCTTGATTGACATCCGTCCCTCCGCAGGAATCCGGCATGGAGGGATCGGGAATCCGGACGTAGATAGTCCTTAAGATAGGAGAAGAATCGCCACATTGCTCCTCTATCACAGCAACATGATGGGTAGCCTAGGGAGAGTTGATCTCTATCAGATCGGTTTTAGGCCCGATCCGGTCGTAATCTGTGGCGACTCTCAGGGCGGCGATGCGATCCAAGAGCTCGTTTATGGAGGAGAGCTCGATCGGATCTAACTGTTCGGCAAGTTCCGAACTAACATGGAGATTGGTTTCGATGACTCGAGAGGTCATCGTCGGCGCGGCGGCCAAACTAGCGGTCATGAGAAAACCGCCTAGCCGGAGAGTCTGACCAGTGGCCAAGGCTTCTTTGGCGATGGTATCGTCCTTAAAGGCGAGATGAGGCATCCTACCTGATGGAGGCGGCGGAAGGAACTCTCCATGAAAGCATTAATGTCGGTGTCGAAACCGGCGGATCTCGGGTAGGGGGTCCCGAACTGTGCGTCTAGGCGGATGGTAACAGGAGACAAGGGTCACGATATTTTTACCCAGGTTCGGGCCCTCTCGATGGAGGTAAAACCCTACTCACCTTGACTAATATTGATGATATGGGTAGTACAAGAGTAGATCTACCACGAGATCAAGGAGGCTAAACCCTAGAAGCTAGCCTATGGTATGATTGTTGTTAGTCCTCTGGACTAAAACCCTCTGGTTTATATAGACACCGGATAGGTTAGGGTTACAATGGTAGGAGATCTACATATCTGTATCGCCAAGCTTGCCTTCCACGCCAAGGAAAGTCCCATCCGGACACGGGACGAAGTCTTCAATCTTGTATCTTCATAGTCTTGGAGTCCGACCGTGACGATAGTCCGGCTATCCGGACACCCCCTAGTCCGGGACTCCCTCACTATGACTGAGGCATAGGGAATGACTTTCATTCTTTCTATATATTCTGCCGTTGTCGGGTTTTGAGTCTTACTCAACTTCACACCTTGTAACACAAGCAAGAAACCTTTCTTTGACTTATCCATTTCGAACTCCTTCAAAACTTTATCAAGGTATGTGCTTTTTGAAAGTCCTATCAAGCGTCTTGATCTATCTCTATAGATCTTGATGCCCAATATATAAGCAGCTTTACCAAGGTCTTTCATTGAAAAAAATTCAAGTATCCTTTTATGCTATCCAGAAGTTCTATATCATTCCTGATCAACAATATGTCATCCATATATAATATCAGAAATGCTACAGGGCTCCCACTCACTTTCTTGTAAATACAAGCTTCGCCATAAGTCTGTATAAAACCATATGCTTTGATAACCTCATCAAAGTGTATATTCCAACTCCGAGATGCTTGCACCAGTCCATAGATGGATCGCTGGAGTTTGCACACTTTGTTAGCACCTTTAGGATCGTATACAAGTCTAGTTGCATCATATACAACTCTTCTTTAAGAAATCCATTAAGGAATGCAGTTTTGACATCCGTTTGCCAGATTTCATAAAATGTGGTAATTGCTAACATGATTCGGACAGACTTAAGCACCGCTACGAGTGAGAAAATCTCATCGTAGTCAACACCTTGAACTTATTGAAAACCTTTTGTGACAAGTCGAGCTTTGTAGATAGTAACACTACCATCAGTGTATGTCTTCCTCTTGAAGATCCATTTATTTTCAATGGCTCTCCGTTCATCGGGCAAGTCAATCGAAGTCCATACTTTGTTCTCATACATGGCTCCTATCTCAGATTTCATGGCCTCAAGCCATTTATCAGAATCTGGGCTCATCATCGCTTCCTCATAGTTCGTTGGTTCGTCATGGTCTAGTAACATGATTTCCAGAACAGGATTACCGTACCACTCTGGTGCAGAACGTGCTCTGGTTGACCTACGAGGTTCGGTAGTAACTTGATCCGAAGTTTCATGATCATTATCATTAGCTTCCTCACTAGTTGGTGCAGGCATCACGAGAACGGTTTTCTGCGATGAGCTACTTTCGGATTCAAGAGAAGGTACAACTACCCCATCAAGTTCTACTTTCCTCCCACTCATTTCTTTCAAGAGAAATTCCTTCTCTAGGAAGGATCCATTCTTAGCAACAAAGATCTTGCCTTTGGATCTGTGATAGAAGCTGTACCCAATAGTTTCTTTTGGCTATCCTATGAAGACGCACTTCTCTGATATGGGTTTGAGCTTATCAGGCTGAAGTTTTTTCACATAAGCATCGCAACCCCAAACTTTAAGAAACGACAGGTTAGGTTTCTTGCCAAACCACGGTTCATACGGTGTCGTCTCAACGGATTTATATGGTGCCCTATTTAACGTGAATGCAACTGTCTCTAATGCATAACCCCAAAACGATAGTGGTAAATCGGTAAGAGACATCATAGATTGCACCATATCTAATAAAGTACGGTTACGATGTTCGGACACACCATTACATTATGGTGTTCCAGGTGGCGTGATTTGTGAAACTATTCCACATTGTTTTTAATGAAGGCCAAACTCATAAATCAAATATTCGCCTCCGTGATTAGATCGTAGAAACTTTATTTTCTGGTTACGATGATTCTCCACTTCACTCTGAAATTCTTTGAACTTTTCAAACGTTTCAGACTTGTGTTTCATTAAGTAGATATACTCATATCTGCTCAAATCATCTGTGAAGGTCAGAAAATAACGATACCCACCGCGAGCCTCAACACTCATCGGACCGCATACATCGGTATGTATTATTTCCAATAAGTCATTGGCTCGCTCCATTGTTCCGGAGAACGGAGTTTCGGTCATCTTGCCCATGAGGCATGGTTCGCAAGTATCAAATGATTCATAATCAAGTGATTCCAAAAGTCCATTTGAATGGAGTTTCTTCATGCGCTTTACACCAATATGACCTAAATGGCAGTGCCACGAACATGTTGCACTATCATTATTAACTTCGCATCTTTTGGCATCAATATTATGAATATGTGTATCACTGCGATTGAGATTCAGTAAACCATTTACATTGGATGTAAGACTATAGAAAGTTTTATTCATGTAGACAGAACAACAATTATTCCCTGACTTAAATGAATAACCGTATCGCAATAAACATGATCCAATCATATTCATGCTCAACGCAAACACCAAATCTATACCTACTAATAAAGCAAGGTGTGTTTCGCTAATTTTTTCATCCGTTCACCTATATTATTAATTTTGATTTTTTGCTATTTGAGGTGGTACTAAACTTTTGTGCACGCTCATCGAAATAATATACGAACGCAACTTTTATTGGGCCTGGTCTCAGCTCAATGGTACTATTACTGGGCTCGTTGCTATGTGTTTAAAAAATTAATTAAGTGGCACAGGCACATACATGATTCGAACCGTGCACCATGCGGTCGATGGTGCAAGCACCAGCCAACCGACCTACCGATTGCTTTGTGCTTTCTAAGAGATAAGACTGATAAAATCTGTAAGCAACACATTATGCCTTTTGGGCTGGCCCATCTATACATAGTAGTACCGCTTTCATGTGGCATGTTTTAGAGGTTTGCCAGCGGGGTTTTAATGGTTTTGGGAACCTTCTGAAGGTTTTCTACCAGTGTTAAATTTTCCTTTTTCTTTTTCGTTCTTATTTTCTAATTATTTTTATTCTTCAAAAGAAATGTTTGGAATTTTTATAAAAATACGTATATTAAAAAAACACGTTCTTCATAAAATGTTTCCAGTTGTGACGTCAAAATTATTGTTGAGAATTTTTAATTCATTCACAATATTATATTTTATTAAAGTAGGTATATATAGATTTCTTGCATCACAATGTTTTCGTCCATCGCCCTTGCTGACGCCTAGGGTGGAAAGAATAAATTCACTAGGCTGTGACACGAATCGAACACATGCCTAATAGATTAGAGCAAAATATACCAGCCAAAACACCAGTCATTTGTTCTGCTCACAAATTAAAGAAAGTCTAATTATATACGCTGATGATTGGATGGACAGAGACGCACGTGATGGGCCAACCGCCAAAAAGTATTGCTCTGTGGGGAAACAGCGTACACATGTTGTTTTGCTTGTGAAAAATTGAGAACTCACCTTTGAATTAATAGTCCCACATTGATGCTTCTTATAGAATCCAATCAATTTGCCTTCAAAAAAAGAATCCAATCAATTTATATGTGTCAGCGAGTACACAATTGATGTGCCCATTTGGTAATAAACAAATATAAATGATGAGGTGCGGGATTGTAGGACAACTAAAGATAAACATAATGAAGGCATGAGTTATACGACCAGATGCCGAATCAAGCAGCGTCAAAATTCCTTTCATGATACATGCATGTAGGAGAAGGCCAATGATTAGACCATGTTCTTGTATCAACGGTGTACTGCTTCTACAAAAGGTTGGCATGGTATGTACAAACTCGAAAACCTGATCCAGGCTGCTTAACCAAAATGATCCCAATTTGATTATAAGTTATAGCACCCTAAAGTGATTTCTTTTCTTTGAAATCTTTTTACATTAGTGTGGGGTTTGAAAAAATATAGTTTAAACAATGGTTACGCCATTAGTTATGCCTTAGCATTCTTATTTATGACGTACAACTTTTGTATCGAGTAAAAGTCAATGTTTCGGTTCATTAGATGATTCTCTAATGTGGGATGTATGCTTGTTAATTAAACATAAATTTTTAGGTTTGGTTTATTTTAAACATGGATGCAATATGAATCTTCATATGTTTTACCTAATAATAAAGAACTGACCGCTTCTTACCACCATAATTTCGTCCATTTTGGTCCGTCCACCTCTTGCTCTCGTAATTTGTGTATGGTTCTGTATACAGCTTGATAAGTCAATGTGCCAAAATTTTATGAGCCACTTAAAACGTTCAACATCACGACCTGCCCTCCCCTCCCTTAAGGAGGCAGCAAACAAAAAAAGGTTTCCTTATGCATGTGCTAGAACTCCAGATTCTAATTAATAGTCCCACCCCGCCTTTTTACATTAAATTCTAGCAACTTATATACATTTCGAGTTGCCGGAATCAACAAGCTAGCAAAAATAGGATGAAATATTTATGCCATGCATCACCAATCAAAAACTGCTGAGTCTCTAGCACCGAATTGAAGATCACGACCGATCAAAGATGTGAGAGAGGCAGATCAAATCCAAAAAAACAACCTACTACTATCCTAAAGGGAGGTGATCTGAGAAATCCAAAGTAAGCATCATGGATGATGCCCGGCCTAATATCCTTAGTGGACCGGTAAATGTCTCTCGGTCCTATCCGCAAAAAAAGAAAAATATCTTTGAGTCCGTCACGCGGACGTGTTAGCGTGTACACATGAGTTTATTCTCTGAACTATGCACACTTTTTTTAACACAAATGCAGATAGTCTTCAAGCAGTATTAATCCGGTTTCACACGAGTGCACAATAAATCATCGGTGCCAAAATACAGACGTTTATGTGTCATGGAAATTGAGTCATTAATTGATCTCAGTGAAGCTATCGTTCTGGATCATGAAAATGATGCTATAACTGACGTCCCTGGAATGGACATGTTGGGCGTGGTATGAAGGAACTTGGCAGCTAACTTATACACACTTTTGCCCCAAACATTGATGCTATGGACGAACAATAACAATTGCATCCAGGTAAAATTATTTTTGAAAGTGGTGCATGCATAGTATTTGTATTATCTGATGGTAGTACAATGAGTAATATGTCGATGTGATATGCTTTTTCATTAAGCATCGATGATCTTCCCTACAACGTCATAACACATTTGCCCAAAAGAATCATATTTGTTAATTGATCTATCATCTTTGTCATCATCAAAATTACCCTCTATTTGTCCAGCCTGATTAATGATACTTTGCAATGAAGCATGTGAACTTTTTTCTCCTGTTGCAATGCACGGGCATGTTTGCTAGTAACATTTACTTAGGTCCAATACTAATCCCGAAGGTAGAGGGAGTATGCGATGGTGATCTTATCAACCTTGGAATCATTTCCAACGCACATCATCGCCTCGCCCTCAACTAGTCTCTGTTCATTTTGTAACTCCTGTTTCGACTTACTAATCTTAGCAACTGAACCGGTATCAAATACCCTGGGGTTACTATGAACACTAGTAAAGTACACATCAATAACATGTATATCAAAATATACATTTGTTCACTTTTCCATCCTTCTTATCTGCCAAGTATTTGGGGTAGTTCCCTTTCCAGTGACCATTCCCTTTTGCAGTAGAAGCACTTAGTTTCAGGCTTGGGTCTAGATTTGTGCTTCTTCATGGGAGTGGCAACTTGCTTGCCATTCTTCTTGAAGTTCCCTTTCTTTCCCTTGCCCTTTTACTTGAAACTAGTGGTCTTGTAAACCATCAACACTTGATGCTCTTTCTTGATTTCTACCTTCGCCGATTTCAGTATCGCGAAGAGCTCGGGAATCGTTTTCGTCATCCCTTGCATATTATAGTTTATCACGAAGTTCTAGTAGCTTGGTTATAGTGACTAGAGAACTCTGTCAATCACTATCTTATCTAGAAGATTAACTCCCACTTGATTCAAGTGATTGTAGTACCTAGATATTCTGAGCACATGCTCACTAGCTGAGCTATTCTCCTCCATCTTGTAGGAAAATTATTTCCCAAAGGTCTCATACCTCTTGTCGGTGGGAAACAACACCTATGGGATCACTCGAATCCCTTCTACGGTTGCGGGGCGCGGGGATCGTGAGAAGAGCGGGACCAGCAGACAACACAAAGGGATTTTACCCAGGTTCGGGCCGCAAAGGTGTGTAAAACACTACGATCCTGCTTTGGTGGATGTATTTATTGTTCTTGAGCTCTCGAACTAGCTCTAGGTGCTGCGAGGTTCGAAAGAGCCGAATCCTTTCTCTGTGTGCTATGGGCCTCCTTTTATAGGCGAAAGGGGCTGCCATAGTGGCACACAGGAGGTGGAAAGTGCTACTGTGTCGTGAGTCTATCGCTAGTATTACAGTACAAGATGCATTTAATGCGAGGCTTAGGTGTCCCTTCGCTTTATTGGGGACGGGGGCGAGGCCCATCCCGTCCGTCGCCGCTCCTCCTTGCTTCGACATGCGCCCTGGCCAGCGATGCGTGCGGTGCCATGTAGGCAGGTAGGCAGCTGAGGTGGTGCGGTGGTGGAGCCTCCACGAAGGATTGCATGCCTCCATGCAGGTGCCTGCCCAGCTGGTTGGGTCAGCTGCTGCATGCGAATGGCGGTGGAAACTTGGTTGGTGCAGGCCTGGAAGCGGCCCTGCTGGTGTGCTTGGCGGGAGCCTTTCCAGGTGGCCCTGCAAGGGTCTTGCCGGGTGGCCCGGCAAGGGTCTTGACGTGGCACGCTGGGCTCCCCGGCAAGGGTCTTGCCGGGGGTCTTGTGGGTTTCTTCGGTGAGGATGGTTGCCTTCCTATCCTCACTTGATCTTGATTATTCTTTGTCTTCACAAAGATCTGCATGCCACCACGGAGGTGCCTCCCGAGCCCTGCCCCAATGCGTCTGTTTGAGCACTGGTGGGCTCAAGGGTGGCTCGCTTGGCTGGCGTGGGCGAGCTGCCCTGGCAAGGGTCTTGCCAGGGCCGCTGAGGCAGCCCCGGCAAGGGTCCTTGCCGGGGAAAACTGCTTCGCCCATCCGATCCTTGTGGCCTTGGTCCTTGTCGTTGCTTCATTTGTCCTCGTGGCTTCGGCTTCTCTCCAGCTCTCCTTCACTACTATGTCTATGCGTGGCCGTGGCGGGAGGCTCTGACTGCCCGTGCACAAGTAAAGGGGTCAAAAGCAGAGCCCCTACTTTTGTACACCGACAGGAGCCCCTGGGCCTGGGCCACACATAAGCGCAACATGTTGTTGGTGTTGGGTTCTACGTAGGGACGAATCTAAGGGGGACCCCCCCTAACGATTCCCTTGTCCCTTGTAGCGATTAGTTACATGCGTAGTTAGTCGGCTTCCTGACGTATTTTTTTGAGCCTTTGCCCCACCCCCCTATCGTAAGGCCATCTCGTGTAACAACGTGAGGCCCTCCCAGGGAGCAGGCCCATCCATTGTATATAGCAGATAAGACCAAAACTGAAGAAAAGAAATATCCCACTACCACCCCATCGAAGGTCCAAGGAAATCCCACTACTTCCTGGCTGTTGCGATCAACACGATTTATCGTTGCCAAACGCATCGTGCGATCTCCCTAGGTCGTGTGAGTCTCCGCCTACGACCGCCGTCCGCCGCTAGGGAAAATTTTCTTCAGCCTCTGAGCAAAGATCAGAGACTAATTAAGATCCATGGCTGCATCGGTGCATGGTTAGTCTTTATCCTTTTGAATTCCCAATGGATCACTGTCATCAAGCATCATAAAGGGGATTAGGGGAAGCACCACCACTGCCATGACCCCACGAGGTTGACTGTGCATGACGTCCTCTCTATGGTACGCCCACTCCTGTAATTAACCTCAGGTTCAAATCTCTAAATTTTTGTTGTCTAATATGAATGATTTTATCGATCTGAAAATTTGAATTCAAGTCAGTTTGGTATACATCCATGTACCAATTCTTTATTATATAACTCATTTGGGAATTAAATTTGTCGTGTCTCATATGAGCAATTTGGTACTCCCTCCATCACGGTTTAGAGGGCATAGTTAAATTTGCGTGCGTTTCCACAATAGACAAGGTTTAGGGCGCATTGCATTTATTTCTAGTAGCTAATTAGTATTCCGATATACTATTTCTATATGCATGCGTAGTGTGAATGCTATCTTTTAGCCCATCTCATAACTAATAGATAACCACCTAGGTCCCAGAGAATTTCCAAGCACGCCTTCTAAACCGTGACAGATGAAGTAGTAAATTTTTAGTCTTTAATTACAGCTATGAAAACACAAGTTCGAATCTAGGCTTCTTAGCATGATATGAACCATTATTTTGGCTTGGCCAGTCCTCACCGATCTGCAAGAGCTTAGGTGTGGAGCTCGCCCTCCTATACTAATTTCCTGGCTCCGTCCCTGGTTCTACTGTAGGGTGCGTCGACTGCAAATTAAAATTCCTACGCGCAGAACATCCAGGAACATGCTACGGGAGATGGATCACAGTTCGTTACCACTAGACGCGCAGTGTCGTGCAGCGGAAGAAGAGTTGGGGCAGCGCGTCCGCGTGGATCGTCTCCACCTCGTTCGATCTCCCTCGAACAGCCGGTCGTCCGATCCCACGTACGAGGTCGCCGGAGCGGCTCAAGTGCACCGCCTCTAACGGTATCCGCGCATGCAGGAGGAACACCGTGTGGCAGACTGCTAGGTCCGATCACACAATCGGCAGCGAGTGGAGGTGGCAATTCGCAACACATGCAAACCCTAGTCGCAGCGCCGAAGCGATCAACCGCATGAGTGTGCCGCACCTCCACTTTATATAGGCGTCCGTCGCAGGCTCAACACTTGGGCCTCGCATGGACCCTAAAGCCCAAAGTCTACTCGGTCACGTTCCTAGTCCGATTCGGATCACATCCGACCGGTGTCCTCTGAACCGACCTCATAGGTTCCCTTCCCTTGCTGCGACCCCTTAGGTTCAAGTCGGCAGCCGCAGTTGGATCACCTCCGACCTGCATGGTAGGTAGCGGCCTCTAGCAAGCCGTGCCGACCACCAAGCGAACTATGAAGCTGGTTAGGCGAACACATACAACATGTCACACTTCTGTTCCCTTTGCCACACGATATATGTTGTCGGGCTCAAGGCAAGACTGTCATCCTTGTGCTAGCCCGACCTCTTTCTCATTCTAGTGATACCGACCACAATCCGGATTATCTCATAATCCTTGTCGCATGGTCATGCTTATCCTGGTCGGATCACACGAGGGGCCCAGAGTATATCTCTTCTGATTGGAGGGGCAAATCCCATCTTGCTCGACCATGTCTCGCAGCATGGGACTGGACAAACCCGAAACCAACCTTTGTAACTACCGATCCGCGAGTAGCGTTTGGTTGGCCCAAAGCAAGTCTGTCACCATCCCGAGTACATGCGTCAGCTCAGGTCTTAGGACATAGAACGTATGTTGTACTAGAGACTCACAAATGACATATCGTTGCGTCTCATAGTCAGGTCTGTCCGACTCGGACCTTATCTTGACTCGGATCCGACTACGTCGAATCCGAGCAGACCTTTCCAAGTCCATATTATCTGGTTAGAATCCAATGCTTCATGGCTAGTGAGACCAAGCCATCGACCGTGTCATATGCTACTCTAGTCGGCTGCGCGTCCACACAGCCCTTTCGACTAGGGACATTTTTAGGACAGTCATCATACAATGCATAGTCCCACAAACAAGTCACGTACTTGCTGATACACATCATTGATAATGTCCAAGGACTATCTTTATTCATAAACACATAGGAAATATCATCATACATGATTGCCTTAGGGCATATCTCCAACAGTCTCCCACTTGCACTAGAGTCAATCAAATAGACATCGAATGCCCATAGCTCTAACGTGCCCCTCATGCTTGGGTTGTGGAAGCGGCTTAGTCAACGGATCTGCAACATTTGCATCCGTGTGAATTTTGCATAACTCTACTTCACCATTCTTCTACGATCTTTCGTGTCGGTGATATTTCTGATCTATGTGTCTGACCTTGTGGTGATTCCTCGGCTCCTTGGCTTGTGCGATGGCACCAGAATTATCACAATAAAGGTCCAACGGTTTCACCGAGGCTGGGAATATACCAAGATCATCCAGAAAATGCCGGATCCAAACACCTTCCTTTGCAGCTTCACAAGTCGCAATGTATTAAACTTCGTGGTAGAATCGACCATCGTATCCTCGCTTGGAACTTCATCCGATTACCTTTGCTCCTTCATTCAGAACATAGACGAATCCGCACTGTGATTGACAATCATCTCTGTTGGTTTGGAAAGTAGCATCAACGTAGCCCGTTACGACGAGCTCTTCCTCACCTCCATAAACTAGGAACATCTCTTTAGTCCTTTTCAAGTACTTCAAAATAGTCTTTACCACTGCCCAGTGACTCTCACCTAGGTTGGCCTGGTATCTACTTGTTAGGCTTATTGCAAAAGCAACATAAGGCCTTGTACATATCATGGCATACACGATGGATCCGATTGCCGAGGCATACGGAATCCTACTCATCCTGCTTCGCTCATCAGATGTCGAAGGACTCTGAGTCTCGCTTAGCCTTATACCATGTGAGAGTGGTAAGAACCCTTTCTTCGCCTCATTCATGTTGAACTGCTTCAACACTTTATCTATGTACGTGCTCTGGCTTAGGCGAAGCAGCCTCCTTGATCTATCTCTATAGATCTTAATGCCTAAAATATAGACTGCCTCACCAAGGACCTTCATCGAAAATTTGCCATTCAATGATCCCTTGACCGAGTTTAACATCGAAACATCGTTCCGGATCAGTAGTATGTCGTCTACATACAAGATCAAAAACACTATCGAGCTCCCACTTAACTTCTTGTATAAACAAGAGTCCTCTTCGCTTTTGATGAAACCGAGACCCGACGACCTCATCAAAACGAATGTTCCAACTCCGAGATGCTTGCTTCAACCCATAAACGGATCTCTTGAGCTTGCATACCTTACTAGTGCTAGTCGGATCGACAAAACCCTCGTGCTGTATCATATACACGTCCTCGGTTAAATTTCTGTGAACGAAAGCCGTTTTGACATCCATCTGCCATATCTCGTAATCGAAATATGCAGCTATAGCTAGTATGATCCTCAGCGACTTCAGCATCGCTACCGGCGAGTAAGTCTCGTCGTAGTCAATTCCTTGAACTTGTCCATAACCTTTAGCGACAAGCCGAGATTTGTGGATCTGAACATTTCCATCCACATCGGTTTTCTTCTTAAAGACCCATTTGCAACCAATGGCAGTTACACCAGGTGGCGGATCAACCAAGTCCCAGACTTGATTTTCATCCATGGACTTTAACTCGGATCTCATGGCCTCCAGCCATGCCTCAGAATCTGGGCTCACCATCGCTTCCGCATATGTGGCCGCTCGTCGCTTTCTAGCAACAATACATCACGCACTCTGCGCAATCTTTCCGACCTCCGTTGTTCCGGTGCCGCTTCCACTACAGGTTCCCTGACTGACTCCGGTATGATCTCATCACCAGCCGAGCCGTCCCCGAGTGGTCCTCAAATTTCTTCGAGTCGAACCGTCCTCCCACTGGCCTCCCGACTGAGAAACTCTTTCTCAAGGAAAACCCCGTTCCGAGCAACAAACACTTTGTTCTTTTACCGGTTGTAGAAGCTATATCCCAATGTTTCCCTCGGATATCCCACAAATATGCATTTATCCGACTTGGGTGCAAGCTTGTCTGACATAAGTCGCTTGACAAATGCTTCCCAACCCCAAATCTTTAAAAAAGACAAACTGGGTCTCTTCCCAGTCCACATCTCATGCGGTGTCTTGTCTACGGATTTTGATGGTACCTGTCGGTGTCAAAACCGGCGGATCTCGGGTAGGGGGTCCCGAACTGTGCGTCTAGGCGGATGGTAACAGGAGATGAGGGACACGATGTTTTTACCCAGGTTCGGGCCCTCTCGATGGAGGTAAAACCCTACTCCTGCTTGATTAATATTGATGATATGGGTAGTACAAGAGTAGATCTACCACGAGATCAGAGAGGCTAAACCGTAGAAGCTAGCCTATGGTATGATTGTTGTTCGTCCTACGGACTAAAACCCTCCGGTTTATATAGACCCCGGATAGGGTTAGGGTTACACAGAGTCGGTTACAATGGTAGGAGATCTACATATCCGTATCGCCAAGCTTGCCTTCCACGCCAAGGAATGTCCCATCCGGACACGGGACGAAGTCTTCAATCTTGTATCTTCATAGTCCAGAGTCCGCCAACGGTGATAGTTCGGCTATCCGGACACCCCCTAATCCAGGACTCCCTCAGTAGCCCCTGAACCAGGCTTTAATGACGACGAGTCCGACGCGCATATTGTCTTCGGCATTGCAAGGCGGGTTCCTCCTCCGAATACTTTATAGAAGATTTCGAACACAAGGATAGTGTCCGCCTCTGCAAAATAAGTTCCACATACCACCATAGAGAGAATAACCTTTGCACAGATATGCTGACGTATTCCACGGCGTGACAGCACACCACGGCCAGGCCTTTATACGAATCGTTTTTACTGTTCCACCTCAGCGCGTTTAGCGAGGCGGTTTTCTTGGCACGTCTTATCAAAGCGGAGATCGTGCCCCCTTATTCCAGGATTCTCATCAATACGGGCGTGGGTAACCCAGTCGTGCCCGTTGGCACGCCTCCTCCATCGAAGGCGAGTCCCGAACGGTCACGGGGAGGGCTCTTGGTATTCAACCTCTTTATAACGAGACCAAGGCCCGCTCCTTTCTTTCAATCTCAATCGAATCCGCCCCTCGCTTCGAGTTCCAACACCCAAAGCTCCAGATTTAGGCGCTTCGGACCTTCAACGATGTCCGGCTCCGACCTGCACGGCCGGTGGATGTCTTCCTCCATCACGGAAGAAGATGTGCTAAAGCCGAGAGACGCCAGGTGTCTCACCGGCGAAATTTCACATAGGCTGCCTGCCCAAGGGCAGGTTATTCCCACTCCCGAGCCTGGTGAGAGCGTGGTATCCGTGTCTCACTTCCTTCGGGGTTTAGGCTTCCCGACGGACCCCTTTGTGAGGGGGCTCATGTTTTATTATGGGCTGGAATTCCTGACTTGGATCCGGAGTCCATCCTCCACATCTCGTCGTTCATTGTCGTATGTGAAGCCTTCCTCCGCATTACCCCTCACTTCGGATTGTGGCTCAAGACCTTCAAAGTGGAGCCGAAGATGATCAAGGGGCATCAGGCAGAGTGCAGAGGGGCTGTTATAAGCAAGAATGCAGACGCTCCATGGCCCGAGGGCTCTTTTCAAGAGGAGCTCAGTTTATGGCAACATGAGTGGTTTTATGTCACCGCTCCCAGGGGCACCAAATGGGCGGCGCCACCTGCCTTCCGCTCGGGTCCTCCACTGCGGCGGGCGTCATGGGTCAATAAAGGGCTCGACTGGGGACCGTCCAAGGACCTACCTGTGTTGCAGGGCCGTATTCCAGACCTCCAAAAGAAAGAGAGATCAATCTGGTCGTAGTAGCGCAGGTCATGCTGATTCGTCGTACCTTGCCCTGCAAACGTCACCCCCTCCGCCTATGGGAGTTTAATCCGGAGGGACCACGAGCTCTCCAACATTTTATGCGCATAACGCCCGTGGAGATGTACCAACTGTTCTTCGGATCACAACCAATGTGTCCGGACTTAATCGAGGACGCAGGTCTGAGCTGCAATCGCCCGGATACTCAAGTAAGTAGTCCTGTACCCGGACATGCTATCCGCAGATTTATCATACACTTGCCCTTAAAAGTGCTATCCTTTAAACAAGAGTGGATAGGAAAAGCAAAACTGATCAGGCGTCCGGGCCCCCTCCCTGAGACCACGCCGGATCCTGTATTAACCAAGATGCTAGAGGCTGTGCCTTTTGAAGAAGGCTAAGGGGGGAACAAGGGAACTACTACCTCCGTGAAGGAGGCTGTCAAGAAAGGGGGGATCGAGAATCCCTCCCTCCAAGGGGAGAAGAGGACCGCTTCTGAAGATCCGGAGACCAAAGCCTCGAAGCGGGGGAAGAAATCTTCACCAGAGGGTCCTGCGGCGGGAGATGCCGCAGCCGCACTATTTCCCCAAGGAGATCAGCCCTCCAACGAGCCGTAAGTAAAAAGGGGGGCATTTTTAAAAGAGAGACATCCCCGTTTTATTTCTGAAGGTAACCGAAAGTTTACCTTGTAGTTCGGATCTCAGCCCCTCACAGCAGAGCTCGTCTTCGGGGGATCTTGATCCGGAGATGATGGAGAGCGAAACGCCTCCGCCTACTGTACCGTTATGCAAGGTGGACGACCATGAGGTGTCGTCGCGGAGGGATCCTCCGAATCCGGCGGGGCCAGAAGGCAGCCGTATGTCCCCTCAAAGCTCTCCGTGTCCGGCCTTCGAAAAAGGCCACCGGACGTGTCCGGCACCAACAGGTGTGCGGTCGGAGGAGCTGATGGATCTGCTCGGGCGAGCGTCTATCTCGGAAGATCACTGTACGTTAATGGGTATGGTGATTCAAAGGATTTCATCCGCTGAGAACAGATTGCACGAAGCCATCATAAGTTTACTTACGGGTTTTGAGGTACGCAAAATGATGTACCTTCTGACAGTTTTGCATATAAAATGCGCCCTGTATAGATAGTAGCCCCTGAGACTTGGTGCGGTTTCAAAAATGACGACGCCGCCAAGGATCATAACCCCAGTATAATATGCGCTCTTCCTATGTAGGTGGCGAAGCGTCCGTGGCTAGCCGGGCTGATGAATTTGCCGAACTGAAGCGGCAACTTGACGTGGCGCATGCGAACATCACGCTTGTTAATAAGCGGCTTGACGAGTCACAAGGTATGCAACTTCTCCGCGGACACCTGGTAAGGGAGCTTGATGCCCATGCCTTACAACATGTATGCTTAATGCAGATGGTGCCGCTGCTATGGAGAGCCTTCGGGCGGAGCTCGCCCGAGCCAAGGAGCAAGCCAGAAAAAGTGATGCGGCTGCTTTAAAGGCGGCCGCAGAGCTAAAAGCTGAACAGGCTGCTCACTGCCGAAGCAAGAAAGAAATGGCCGAGATGGCCGTGAAATTGAAGAATGCTACTGACCGTTGCGAGCTTCTTGAAAAAGAAGATCGAGCGAAACAAGAGGACCTGAAAAAGACCGCCACCGAGGCCAAGGATACTCGCTCTACAATGAGAGCTATGAAGGTGGAGCTACGTCAGGCCGGAGATATTGCGGCTGGGAAGCTCTTTCTGTTGCGGAGGAAATTCACGGATCCTAGGTACGCTCAATTGGACCGGCTGTGGGGTGCGGAGGATGCTTATCTGGACTTGGCGGCGAGTGCCGCAGACGCGGCCGAACACTTCCAAGGTCAAAAGGATCACGGAATGGAAGAGCTTTTTTGGTCGCAGTTCCATAGTCCGGAGCGTCCACTTTCATTAACCGATCATTTGGCCGAATGGGCTGAGCTGAATAGGTTGTCTGGACTTGCCATGAAGGCTGTCGTGACTCATCTGTGGCCGAAAAGCCCCAAGCCGAAGAGTTATTTTGGCTTGGTGCAACAGTTCCTTGGTGCGGTACCGCATATCGATGCAATGAAGCGGTCAGCATGCATAGAGGGTGCGCGGATGGCTCTTGCCCGTGTCAAGACATACTGGGCGGAGATGAAGGCCACCGACGTTGCATCCCAAGATTCGAACAGAAGCCGAGTACCTGCCGAGCACTATTTTGAGGAAGTCCTGCAGGGCGCTTGTTTAATAGAGACGCAGTGCTCGAAGGATATTATGCTTTAATGTCATGTATGATTTGTGAAAACAATGTTTCAATATAATATAAGTGCTTTTTATACTTGTGCGTTCAAGTATTAAAACACCTCTTGTGCGGCCGTTGATGTATATGTGTATATAACCTGAAAGATGGCAGTCTTCGGCTTCAGCCCTCACGCACATAGTGCGGGGGTGTTTGCAAAAAGGCGCATTTTCACACTTAATCCAACGTCTTGGTCCTGTAAAGGAGGTGATAGTGTAGCAAACTAGGCAATCGGACTATAATGCTTTATCACTTTCACTTAGCCATAGGAGTTCGATGGTGGGGCTACTATATAGCCCCTAGGGGCACCACGCTCTCCCGAATTCGAGGCGCCAGATTTGCACGACCGAAACGGTCCTTCGTCAATGCGGGGAATTCTAAACATTCCAAGGTCATCGAGTGGTTGACCAGTCTCACACTATATCATGACAACGGTTTTAGCTTTCTCCACTGAGGTGCTCAACCCAGCTCAATCGGGGCACAATCGCAGTGGTTCTCCCAGCGCTACCTTAGCCGATATAACGGAACGTAAGGTACCAAAACATGGGAGCCGGGCAAACCCAACATTTGACCAAAGACATGATTCAGAGCTGATGCATATAAGGCCTAACTCGAGACGCCGAACACTCCCTAAGGTATTCGGTCTTTATGAAAACGGGCAGAATAATGCCCTAAGCCCCCGTGTCCTGCATGCAGCAAAAATTCTGGTGCGGCCGATGCCAAAACACCAGCCTCCTCCTCGATTATAGCAAGAAGCCCGGGGATGTGTATCAACAAGAGACAGAAAAAGGTTTACGCAGGGTCTTAATCTAAAAAGAATCCTTGCAACGGGTCCCTCATCGCACGCGTCTGCGCTGTGTCTCCGTTGTGTCGTATCTCGACGGGTGTAGCACGGTGTTCATCTGTAAAAGAGAAGAACTTAGTTGAAAAAAAAGGATCATGCGAAAAATGTACTTTATATTAAATAAACAGAGTACGGTTCGAAAAAGTGAACAAAATTGAGCTTTATTGTCTCTGGTTGTACATGCGTGCAGCCCCTTGTACGGGGGTATGCCGCTAGTAGGCCTTTATATGTTTACGCCGGACTCATCTATCCATGTTCGGGTTTCGAATGACCTATTCAGGTGCTTTGATTAGCGGAGCCGGATTAGTGTGGGGTTGTCAAGGCAGTCTCACGTTCTTCCTTGCTCGAGTAACACTTGGTACTCCCTTTTATTGAGATGATGCCGCGTGGACCGGGCATTTTAAGTGTAAGAGATGCATAATGTGGTATTGCGTTAAAGCGGGCGAAAGCTTCACGCCCCAAAGAGGTGCTTGATAGCTACTTTCGAATGGGGCGGTGTGGAAGGTTAACTTTTCGCGGCGGAAGTTGTCGGATGACCCGAACACGACTTCTAGCAGTAGGGAGCCCGTACAATGGGCATATAGGCCTGGCATTACCCCTTTGAAGGAGGTATTTCTATGACGAATTTTAGTTGGGTCTATCCCCATTTTGCGGATTGTATCCTGGTATAACAGATTTAGATCGCTAGCTCCGTCCATTAGGACTTGTGTAAATTGGAGTCCGTCGATTATAGGATCTAATATCAAGGCAGTCCATCCTGCGTTCCAGATACTTCCGGAATAGTCCTGGTGATCGAAGGTGATTGGTTTTGACAACCATCGTTGGGACTCTTCTGGGATAGACCGTGCGGCGTGTGTTTCTATGGGCGCCGCTCTGTTTTTCCCTTTTGTCACTTGAAGTGAGTTCACTGTTTTGACTTTTTGTGGGAAATTCTTTTGTTTTCCGGTGCTCTGCTTGTGGGGTTCGTCATTGTCCTCGCTTGGTGTGTCGAGCCCCTTGTGTTCGGCATTGAGTTTGCCGGACTGCTTGAAGACCCAACAATCTCTGTGGGTATGGTTTGCAGGCTTCCCGGGAGTACTGTGGATTTGGCATATTTTGTCTGAGATTTTGTTTAGGTTGGATAGCTCGTCGCTGTTGTCCTTGAGGGACAGTTTTTTATGATTCTGCCGGGAGCTTCTGAATCCGGCGTTGACTGTCGTGCTCTTCGGGCTGTTTCCCTTTGTCCAGCGCTGGTCCTTGCTGCGTCACGGTTTTCCATTTCCATCCCTGACTTCGGATGTACTTGGGTCGCTGGTACTGCACCTTGCTAGCCAACTATCCTCTCCCGTGCAAAAGCGGGTCATGAGGCTTGTTAATGCAGCCATTGTTCTCGGCTTCTCCTGGCCGAGGTGTCTGGCGAGCCATTCGTCTCGGACGTTGTGTTTGAAAGCTGCTAAGGCTTCGGCGTCCGGACAGTCGACTATTTGGTTCTTTTTGGTGAGGAACCTGTTCCAGAATTTGCGAGCTGACTCTCCGGGTTGTTGAGTTATATGACTTAAATCGTCCGCATCCGGAGGATGGACATAAGTCCCTTGAAAATTTGCCCTAAAGGCATCCTCGAGCTCTTCCCAACTTCCAATGGTATTTTCAGGGAGGCTTTTGAGCCAATGCCGGGCTGGCCCTTTGAGCTTGAGGGGTAAGTATTTTATGGCATGGAGATCATCTCCTCTAGCCATGTGTATATGGAGGATGTAATCCTCAATCCAGACTCCAGGGTCTGTTGTTCCTTCGTATGCCTCTATGTTTACGGGTTTGAATCCCGCTGGGAATTCGTGATCTAGCACCTCATCGATGAAACACAGGGGGTGTGCGGCACCAATATATTTGGGTGTGTCGTGATGTTCGGACATTTGGCGTGTTGCATTGCTTTGAAGAGCTTGCTTTCTCGGCCCATAGATGGACCTAACTGGGCCATCCTTTTGATGCGAATCCTTATGCGGATTGCGTGCCGGCTTGTGTGCGGCGCCGTTTGCTGCTCTCTGTTTGCCATGGGGTCGTCCATCCGACCGGGTGGCCTCCTTGTTTTTTGATTGTGGGGGCTCTACGGCCTCCTCATCAAATTCGGGCAGTAGTTTTCTCTTTGGGTAGCTCTTTGTTCGGCGACTGTCACCGTATTTGTCTGCGGTGTTGAGTACTTTGCTCCATCTGATTCTGAGTGCATCTTCCGCTGTTTTGAGCTTCCGCTTCTGGTTTTTCAGGCTACGCGCAGTGGCGACGAGCCTTTTGTGGAGGTTCTTCTGCTCCAACAATTTGTCCGGCGTGAGATTGTCCGAACTGTTATCTTCGCCGGGGACAGATTGTTTATCCAAGTTGTCCTGTTCGGACGGTTGCTCGATAGCATGTTCGTCATCCACCGGTTCGCCCTGCTCTATGGCTGGGTCTTTGTCGAGGCGGGACTTGGTGCAGCGTTTACGTTGCCGTTTTGACTGATTTTCGAGGGATTTATCCTTCGTAGTGTCCCGTTGTTCCTCGTTGTCACTTCCTTTAGGTGTATCCACCATGTATACATCGTGGGATGAGGTGGCTGTCCAGTATCCTATAGGTGCTGGTTCATGGTTGTCTCCTACATCGTCGTCCATACCATCGATGTCTAGGGAGTCAAAATCGAGCACGTCGTTTAAGCTTTCGACAGTGGCTATAAAGTGGGCGGTGGGTGGGCGTTGAATTTCTTCGTCGTCCGCATCCCAACCTTCCTGACCGTAGTCCGCCAGGCTCTCCCGATAAAGAGAGAGACTTTAGTGAATTCAGGATGTCGCCAAGGGCGAAGTCTTGAAAAGATGTCCGCAGTTGAACTCCATAACCGGCGCCCAATCGGATTTGATTGGCGGGCACGGAGGGTTCGAGTCCGGAGAGGAGTCCGCACCTTGGAGTCACGGTCTTCGCAGCGACAGGGATGGAGTTCGCTCAATCGCCATAGAGATCATAGCCACCGAGGCGGTGTCCAACCACTCGTCCTCGACGGCGAGTCGGCTCTGAGCTCGAGGTCGAGGCGGAACGTTTCGGTGCGACCTCGAAGCCTTTGTTCGGCAGAGCTAGATCGTTCCCGTCGAGACGGTCTGGCGGCGCGCTTGGTCGTGCTTCGAATCCGTCGAAGATCAAGTCTCCGCGGATGTCGGCCGTGTAGTTCGAGACTCCCAAATCTGACACGATGGCCAGGCGTAGCTTTCGATCTGCTCCAGATGGACAAGTGAATTGGCCCGCAGTGCAAAGCCTCCGAATACGAAGATCTCTCCGGGGAGAAAAGTCTCACCCTGGACTACATCGTTGTTGATGATCGAAGGAGCCATCCGGCCTAATGATGTCGACACAGAGGAACTCTTAATGAAAGCACCAATGTCGGTGTCAAAACCGGCGGATCTCGGGTAGGGGGTCCCGAACTGTGCGTCTAGGCGGATGGTAACAGGAGACGAGGGACATGATGTTTTTACCCAGGTTCGGGCCCTCTCGATGGAGGTAAAACCCTACTCCTGCTTGATTAATATTGATGATATGGGTAGTACAATAGTAGATCTACCACGAGATCAGAGAGGCTAAACCCTAGAAGCTAGCCTATGGTATGATTGTTGTTCGTCCAACAGACTAAAACCCTCCGGTTTATATAGACACCGGATAGGGTTAGGGTTACACAGAGTCAGTTACAATGGTAGGAGATCTACATATCCGTATCGCCAAGCTTGCCTTCCACGCCAAGGAAAGTCCCATCCGGACACGGGACGAAGTCTTCAATCTTGTATCTTCATAGTCCAGGAGTCCGGCCAACGGTGATAGTTCGGCTATCCGGACACCCCCTAATCCAGGAATCCCCCAGTACCCTGTTAAGTGTGAAAGCTGCAGTTTCTACAGCGTATCCCCAAAATGACAAGGGTAAATCCGATTTGCTCATCATAGACCAGACCCTATCCAACAAGGTCCTATTCCTCCGTTCCGACACGCCGTTTCTCCATGGCGTACCCGGAGGTGTGAGCTGAGGTACTATACCTCGACTTTTCAGATGATCATCAAACTCCTGGCTCATGTACTCACCTCCACGATTAGATCACAAAAGCTTTATAGTCTTGCCGAGCTGATTCTCAACCTCGTTCTGAAACTCTTTGAACTTTTCAAAAGTCTCCGACTTGTGCCTCATCAAATAGATATATCTATATCTACTCAAGTCGTCGGTAAAAGTCACGAAATCGATAGCCACCTCTGGCAGTTGTGCTCATTGGACCACACATCATCACTGTATAAGCTCCAACAGCTTGGACGCCCTCTTGCAACTCTTTGCGAAAGGAGACTTAGTCATCTTGCCGAGCAAGCATGATTCACATGTCTCGAACGACCAAGTCGAACGGGTTAGGAGCCCATCATCATGGAGCTTCTTCATGCGTTCGCACTAATGTGTCCAAGCCGGCAATGCCGTAAGTAAGTCGGATTTATCTCATTAGGCTTATGCCTCTTGACATTCATGTTATAGACCGTTCCTGTTCTAGATTCAATATAAATAGCCCATCAACAATGGGTGCATAGCCGTGGAACATACCATTCAAAAATATCGAACAACCATTGTCCTTTAAATTGAATTCATAACCTTGACTCATCAAACATGAGGCGAAATAATGTTCCAACTAAGTGCAGGAATGTAATAACAATTATTCAATTCCATTATGAATCCGGAAGGAAGCTGGAGCTGCATTGTGCCGACCTCCAACGCGCAGCAACTCTTGCTTTGTTGCCGACCACGATGGCAATCTCCCTTGTGCCACACGCCTAGTTCTTACCAGCCCCTGCATCGAGTTGCAAATATGAACAACCGATCCGGTATTAAATACCCAAGAGCTACTAGGTATGTCAAGAAGGTAAATGTCTATAACATATGCAACAAGTGTACCTTTGCACGAAGAAGCATTTCCGGCCTTCTTGCCATGCTCGCAAGCCACTTGCTACAGTTCCTCTTCCGATGACTGGTCTCCTTGCAGTGAAAGCAAGCGGTCTTCGAGTCCGGTCCAGACTTGACACGTGGCGGAGGTTACCGTCTCCGTGCCCTTTGCCTTAGCCTTTTTCTTGGACCAACTCTTCTTGAACTTAGCCGATTTCCGCACCATCAACACTTGATGCGTGCCTTTCTTAATATCCTGCTCTGCCACCTTGAGCATCCCATGTAATTCCGTGAGCTTCTTATCCATGCCATGCATATGATAGTTTGAGATGAACGTCCCATAGCTGGGCGGAAGGGAACCCAGAACTGCATCTGTAGCCAGCTCATCCAAGAGCCGGAAGCCCAAACGATCCAAAGCTTGCACACATCCGTTCATCTTGATCACATGTTTGCTCAGTGGATCACCTTCCTTCAGCTTGCAATCCATCAAGGATCGCCAGACGTTGAACCTTTCGGTCCTAGCACGTATGCGAAACATGCTCTTGAGACTCTTTCGATCATATCGTAAGCCTCAACATTTTCGAAATGTTGTTGCAAATCGGGCTCCATACAAGCCAGCATCAGACAGTTGATCTCCGTTGATTCATCAACGAGTTTCTGGTAGGCATTCTTAGCTGTGGCACTAGCATTATCGGCAAGTTCCTCTGGAAGTGGATCCTCTAGAACATGTTCCTTTTTATCGTGCTTGAGAACAATTCTCATATTTCTATACCGGGTGGTAAAGTTTGTTCCATTCAGTTTATCCTTTTCCAGAATTGATTTCAGTGCAAAGTTGGGTTGAGCAGGTGGTGCCATTGATCTACAATAGAAAATATGCAATCACTAAGCAATGTGTTTATGTAGAGTAATTCTAGCCTAAACAGAAATACTCCCACTGAACTCAGCATCCCTCCACAAACTCTCAGTGATTCAGGATCCGACTAGCGCATGCGACTAGTGAGCTTTAGCATCACTGATAGCCAACATACCTATCCGGTAAGCAACTCCTTGCTAATCGTGATCTCTATACGACTCACAGCCGGTCGTGAAGGTATCTCATACCCGGCTCCCAACCTTCTTTGCCACAAGGCCCAAAACCGCTTTTGATAGCCTTGTCAAGTTAACTGATCTAGTAAAGGCATGTCCGTGTCCGACACGAACCCTTCAGTTCAAGGACACCCAGCAGCACCTCAATTTTATGACCCCACTACTAGACGTACTTGGCGTGCGAAGGTGCAACATTGGGGATGTCAATTCGCTTGATATTCATGAGGGATCATTCTATCATTCTAACATGCATAGAAACAAAGAAGCATAACAATCACAAATATAACACATATTGTGAAATAGTATGGCTCCTTCATGGACGTTCTTCCAGGTCGGCTCCTACTCCGATGACCATCTACGAACTCCATCTTGTTTGTCACGCTGAGACGCCAAGCCGCCAACCTGATCTCTATTATCCAACTACTACAACTAGTAATTAATTTACATAGAGTCACATGTCGACACGCAGGTCGTTATACAATATAATGACAGCACTTTGGCTCCTGCCGGCTGACAAACATGACACGCAGGCCACGTATAAATTACACACATGCATCACATACACATGAGCCATACTATTCATATCAAACCTGCAAAACAAAGTTATGCATAGAATCGCATTCTACCGGCTTGTGTGTCGGGTACGAAATACACGGTGCTACGCACACGGCGCTACGAAATACATGGTTGCCTTCCTATCCTCACTTGATCTTGATTATTCTTTGTCTTCACAAAGATCTGCATGCCACCACGGAGGTGCCTCCCGAGCCCTGCACCAATGCATCTGTTTGAGCACTGGTGGGCTCAAGGGTGGCTCGCTTGGCTGGCGTGGGCGAGCTGCCCTGGCAAGGGTCTTGCCAGGGCTATTGAAGCAGCCCCGGCAAGGGTCCTTGCCGGGAAAAACTGCTTCGCCCATCCGATCCTTGTGGCCTTGGTCCTTGTCGTTGCTTCGTTTGTACTCGTGGCTTCGGCTTCTCTCCAGCTCTCCTTTCCTTCTATGTCTATGCATGGCCGTGGCGGGAGGCTCTGACTGCCCGTGCACAAGTAAAGGGGTCAAAAGCAGAGCCCCTGCTTTTGTACACCCGCAGGAGCCCCCGGGCCTTGGCCACACATAAGCGCAGCATGTTGTTGGTGTTGGGTTCTACGGTAGGGTGCGTCGACTGCAAATTAAAATTCCTACGCGTAGAACATCCAGGAACATGCTACGGGAGATGGATCACAGTTCGTTACCACTAGACGCGCAGTACCGTGCAACGGAAGAAGAGTTGGGGCAGCGTGTCCGCGTGGATCGTCTCCACCTCGTTCGATCTCCCTTGAACAGCCGATCGTCCGATCCCACGTACGAGTTCGCCGGAGCGGCGCAAGTGCACCTCCTCTAACGGTATCCGCGCGTGCAGGAGGAACACCCTGTGGCGAACTGCTAGGTCCGATCACACAGTCGGCGGCGAGTGGAGGTAGCTATTTGCAACACATGCAAACCCTAGTCGCAGCGCCGAAGCGATCAGCCGCATGAGTGTGCCGCACCTCCACTTTATATAGGCGTCCATCGCAGACTCAACACTTGGGCCTCGCACGGACCCTAAAGCCCAAAGTCTACTCGGTCACGTTCCTAGTCCAGTTCGGATCACATCCGACCAGTGTCCTACGAACCGACCTCGTAGGTTCCTTCCCTTGCTGCCATGACCCCTTAGGTTCAAGTCGGCTTGGTCGCAGTTCGGATCACCTCCGACCGGCATGGTTGGTAGCGGCCTCTAGCAAGGCGTGCCGACCACCAAGCAGACTATGAAGCCGGTTAGGCAAACCTGTGCAACGTGTCACACTT
The DNA here is from genome assembly GCA_021605145.1 of Aegilops bicornis. Taxonomy (NCBI): domain Eukaryota; kingdom Viridiplantae; phylum Streptophyta; class Magnoliopsida; order Poales; family Poaceae; genus Aegilops; species Aegilops bicornis. The sequence goes on along the minus strand of CM038671.1, from coordinate 688,493,883 downwards.
CTGTTCCCTTTGCCACACGATATATGTTGTCGGGCTCAAGGCGAGACTGTCATCCTTGTGCTAGCCCGACCTCTTTCTCATTCCAGTGATACCGACCACAATCCGGATTATCTCATAATCCTTGTCGCATGGCCACGCTTATCCTGGCCGGATCACACGAGGGGCCCAGAGTATATCTCTCCTGATTGGAGGGGCAAATCCCATCTTGCTCGACCATGTCTTGCAGCATGGGACTGGACAAACCCGAAACCTACCTTTGTAACTACCCAGTCACGTATGTTGTACTGGAGACTCACAGATGACATATCGCTGCATCTCATAGTTGGGTCTGTCCGACTCGGACCTTATCTTGACTCGGATCCGACTACATCGAATCCGACTAGACCTTTCCAAGTCCATATTATCTGGTTACCATCCAATGCTCCATGGCTAGTGAGACCAAGCCATCAACTGTGTCATATGCTAGTCTAGTCGGCTGCGCGTCCACACAGCCCTTTCGACTAGGGACCTTTTTAGGACAGTCATCATACAATGCATAGTCCCACAAACAAGTCACGTACTTGCTGATACACATCATTGATAATGTCCAAGGACTATCTTTATTCATAAACACATAGGAAATATCATCATACATGATTGCCTCTAGGGCATATCTCCAACAGTTGGGCCAGGCCCAGAACGGTGCGCGTGTAGTTGGGGCGGATTTTTACCGCGGCCACTGTTCCGTCCGCTGCGCTTCCCCACGACCCGCGTTGATTGCGCGATGTGGTGGTCGTGCGCGCGCGTATGACGGAAGCATGCTGGCGTCACCTTGCGGTGGACCGTAAAGAGGCGGCTTGCGTGTCTCTTCGAAACTGCAGGGCCGCTTCCCATTTATCGCCTCGCCGGGAACCGCTGCGTTCCACGTGTCCCATCAAGGCCGCTTTGCGCCCACGTCCGCCGCATGCATAACACAGAGCAAGTGACATGCGCACATGACGTGGGTAGTCGCGCGCGTGCGGGTCGATTCCCACGCGCCTTCAGTGGAGCGGGGAGGGCGGTCGACGACCCCGCTTGCTGTCACTTCAAGAAGTCGAATTGGCCGAGAGGGGGCGGCCGAGCCCCACCCCCGCCCCTTTATAAAGAGGGGAGCGGGAGGAGCGATTCCCCTCAATCTTTAGCCATCCGGCTCTCTCCATTCCCGCTTCCTTTCTTCTCCTACCATGGCGAGGGGGCGTGGCAACGCTTCATCGGTGGTGGCGAGGGTTTCGGCCAGACAGTGCATCGCTCCTCCCCAAGAGCTCGTAGCGGTGGAGCCGGCTGCTAGAGGGAGGGGGAGGGGGCGAGGTTGAGGCCTCCGCGGTGCTCGAGGGAGAGGAGGACGGGGCGGCAGATTTGTCGGTGTTCTGGGAACGGGGGTCCCCAGACTTGCCTGCCTGCGGCCTGCGGCGTGGCTCAAGTGGGGCCCAGCGCGGCCCGGCTTAATCAGCTCAAGCTCAAGACCCTCGCGAGGGGCCAAGCCTCGCGGGGCAGACGACAGGAACCTTCCTCAGGAGTAGCCTCGTCACGCAGGCTCACGAGGAGGCGGAGAAATCAAGGCAGGGTACCTCACGAGGGTGCCCCGTGACGCAAGCCATGACGATCGAGATCAGGCGGGCGCCAGGCGGGCGCCAGCCTGTGCAGTGTCCTCATTTCCCCTTTGGTGCAAAGGAGGCAAGCACAGGCCAAGGCATCAGGCAAAGGTTACCGCTTCGGTGCAACAATACCAAGACCAGCAGAGCGGCAGGAAGGAGGTCATCGTGGAGCCCCGGACGGCGTCACCGTCAGAGCCTTTGGCAGCCGAAGACCAACTTTAGTCAGGATAAGTGTACTAGATGTTCCCCTTCAAAATAGCCAATTGTTGGTGCCCTTCCCGCTCATTATTTGGGAAGAGGCCCAGGGCCTGCCTCTATAAATAGGACTAGCCACCACAGAGAGAGGGACAACGGGTTGAATCTACCAGAGAGAGAGAGAAAGAGAGAAAGAAAGAGAGAGAGAGAGAGAGAGAGAGAGAGTGAGAAGCGACTGGACTCGCCCAAGCAGTGCATCGCACCAGCTCAAGAACAGCCCCTCGTGGGGCTGTTCTTCCTTTGTACTGTTCATCGTCAGCCCCTGAGGCAATCCACCACACCAAAAACTAGAGTAGGGTATTACACCACAATGGTGGCCCGAACTAGTATAAACCTCGTGTCCCCTGTGTGTTCTTCTTCCTAGTTTAGATCCCTTGCTAACCATCGACGCGTGAGTTGGTAGGGGAAAGATCTCCGTGCGCACCCCAGTGTTCAAACCTCAAGGGTCTGCCGGAACCCGAAATCCGACATTTGGCGCGCCAGGTAAAGGTGCACCGGAATCTTTCTTCCGCTGGTCGCGTGTGATCTTCCGTCATGTCCATGGTTGACGCTCGCCGAGCCCGCGCCGAGCGTCGGGCTTATCGCGCCGCTCGAGTCGCCCGGACGGCTCCCGTCGGTGGACGCCCCCGTCGTCCCCCGTCGCCTGCCGCCAACGCCCCCACCGGCCGGGCGGGGAACGAGCAGCAGGCCTGTTGGGGGGAGCTGCGCGACCTCTACCTCGCCCATCGCGCCGAGCCGGTGCCCCCGGTCGTCGCAGCTCTCCTGGGCGGCTCACTGGCGCCACCTTCAAGCCGCCACGTCAAACCGTTCACCCGCCAGATCGCCACCGCATCTAAGCATCAAGGAGCCCCGCCAGGCTGGGTGGCGCCCGAGGCCGACCTGCTCTTCAACTCGGACGATCACCCCTCCAACCCCGCCGGTTCGGGAGCACTTCCGATGCTGTGCACCCCCACCATCTGCGAAGTGGCAGTCACCAGGACCCTAATCGACAGCGGGGCCGGCCTCAACGTGCTCTCTGTGGAGGCCTTCAACCTCCTCCATGTGCCACCAGAGCGGCTCCAGCCCAGCAGGCCTTTTTCGGGAGTCGGAACCGGTTCCACCGCCTCCCTGGGACAAATTCGCCTCCCGGTGACCTTCGGCACCCGCGACAACTTCCGCACGGAGCTGATCGGCTTCGACATCGCCCCCATCGGCCTCCCCTACAATGCCATCCTCGGCTACCCGGCCTTGGCCCGGTTCATAGCAGCAACTCACCCGGCGTACAACCTCATGAAGATGCCCGGGAGCAGCGGCATCCTTACTGTGTCAGGAGACACCGGAGATGCACTGCAGGCGCTCAAGCTTGTTTTCAAGGCGGTTGCGGCGGCACGGCCCGCCAGCGCTGACGCCCCCGAGCCCAAGGGGGTTGCGCCGTCCAAGAAGAAGCAGCTATTCACTCAAAACAAGGCGGAAACCAAGAAGGTACCAGTCGACGAGGACGGGTCCACTGACGCCACCTTCACCATAGGTGCAAACCTCAAACCCAAGCAGGAGGAGGCCTTGGTAAAGTTCCTGCGCACGAACAAGAAGGTGTTCGCATGGGGACCTGATCAGCTAGCGGGGGTCCCGAGGGGCGTGATTGAGCATCACCTCAAAGTATGCCCCAACGTGCGCCCCGTGAAGAAGAAGGCGAGGCAACAGTCCACAGAGAAACAAGCTTTTATCGTCCAAGAGACCCGCAAGCTAGAGGCAGCAGGGGTTATTTGCGAGGGCGCGATACCCCATGCCCCAAAAACTCCTCCTCACGCTGTTGGTAGCCTCACGCAAGCTGCGACACTACTTCCAAGGTCATCCCATCAAGGTCGTCTCAGCATACCCTCTGGAGAGGGTGCTCAGGAGCCCCAACTCAGCTGGAAGAGTCGCCGAGTGGAACATCGAACTGCAAGCGTTTCAGCTAGTGTTCAGCGCAACCAGAGTCATCAAGGGGGCCGCATTGGCAGATTTCGTGGCAGAATGGACGGAGGCACCCGGCCTCGAAGCAGGAGAAGACCGATCACTTTCCCCGGGGAGTGAGGCACCGGACGGCTGGGTCATGTACTTCGACGGGGCATTCTCCCAACATGGCGCGGGGGCCGGCGCAGTGCTTGTATCCTCTACTCAGGACAAGCTCTATTACGCCGTGCAGCTCTATTTCCAGCACGGGGAAAAGGTCTCCAACAGCATAGCAGAATATGAAGGCCTGATAGCCGGCCTGAGAGCCGCAGTCGCTTTGGGGGTAAAGCGCCTCATTATCAGGGGCGATTCACAACTCCTCGTCAACTTCTCCAACAAGATATACGAGCCGAAGAACAAGCACATGGAAGCCTACCTCGCGGAGGTTCGCAGGATGGAGAAACAGTTCTGGGGGCTGGAGCTGTAGCATGTGCCTCGCGGTACCAATCAAGAGGCGGATGACATCGCCAAGAGGGCGTCCAGGCGGCTGCCTCAGGAGCCTGGCGTCTTCGAAGAGCGACTCTTTAGGCCCTCGGCGGCACCACCACTATCAAGCGTGGCGCAACCTCGGGAGGAGCTTCCCCAGCCGCTTGCCTCGGGAGCCCCGGTATGCGGCCCGGCCTCAGGGGCACGCCTGCTCCTGGCGTTGGAGCCTCAGGAAGGGTGCTGGATCACAGAGCTCAAGAGCTACATGACGCGGGGGACCCTACCGGAGAAGGAGGAGGAGGCGGAGCGTGTGGCGCGGCAAGCCACGGCCTATTGCATCAGGGATGTAGAGCTTTACCGGAGGCGACCGAACGACGTGTCCCTATGCTGCATTCCCAGAGAGCAAGGCGTTCAACAGCGGGTCCTACTGGCCCACAGCACTCAGCGACGCAGTTGAGCTGGTAAAGGCTTGCGAGGCCTGCCAATTTCACGCCAAGCAGATCCATCAGCCGGCGGGAGGTCTGCAAACTATACCCCTCTCATGGGCATTCACAGTTTGGGGGCTGCACATTCTAGGCCCGTTCCCTCGGGCGCCAGGGGGCTACCGCTACCTCTACGTCGCTGTGGACAAGTTCACCAAGTGGACTGAGGTGGAAGCTGTCCGCACCATCCCAGCGGGCTCTGCGGTCAAGTTCATCAGGGGCACCGACAACGGTTCACAGTTCACCAACAATCTCTTCAAAATGTACTGTGCTAACCTTGTAACACAGATATGCTACACTTCGGTGGCGCACCCCGGAGTAACGGCCAGGCCGAGCGAGCCAACGCGGAGGTCCTGAAGGGCCTCAAAACCAGGACCTTCAAGAAGAAGTTGGAGGCCTGCGACAGGGGCTGGCACGACGAGCTCCAGTCTGTGCTGTGGTCCATCCGCATGACCGCGGCCAAGCCGACTGGCGAGACCCCCTTCTTCCTCGTCTACAGAGCAGAAGGCATCCTCCCTCACGAGGTCAGGCGTCGCTCCGCACAGGTCCTGGCGTTCGACGAGGCGCAGCAGGACGCCATGCGGGGGACGGATCTCGTGCTGGGGGAGGAACATCGTCGAGAGGCCGCGCTGCGAGCGGCAAGGTATCAACAGGCGCTGCGGCGATACCACTGCCGCAACATCCGCCCCAGGACTCTTGAGGTAGGGGACCTCGTGCTCAGACGGGTCCTCTCCAGGGAAGGGTTGCATAAGCTTTCTCCCATGTGGGAGGGCCCGTTCAAGGTTGTTCATGTTTCAAGGCCCGGCCCAGACGCTTGGAGACTCGTGGAGGGTGCCCATCGAGCAACGCGTGGAACATCCAGCATTTCCGGAAGTTCTACCCTTGAAGAAAGGCCCGGAGCCTGTGAAGAAGGCGAACGCCTGTGAAGCTCATTTTCCCGAGAAAGGCCCGGAGCCTGTGAAGAAGGCGAACGCCTGTGAAGCTCATTTTCCCGAGAAAGGCCCGGAGCCTGTGAAGAAGGCGAACGCCTGTGAAGCTCATTTTCCTGAGAAAGGCCCGAGCCTGTGGAGAAGGCGAACGCATGTCTGATACGTCTCCAACGTATCTATAATTTTTGATTGCTCCATGCTACTTTATCTACTCTTTTGGACTATATTGGGCTTTATTTTTCACTTTTATATTATTTTTGGGACTAACCTATTAACCGGAGGCCCAGCCTAGAATTGCTGTTTTTTGCCTATTTCAGTGTTTCGAAGAAAAGGAATATCAAACAGAGTCCAAACGGAATGAAACCTTCGGAAACGTGATTTTCTCACCGAACATGATCCAGGAGACTTGGACCCTACTCCAAGAAGAAACAAAGACAGCCATGAGGGTGGGGGCGCCCCCCCCCTAGGGCGCGCCCCCTGCCTCGTGGGCCCCCTGTTGCTCCACCGACGTACGCCTTCCTCCTATATATACCCTACGCACTTCAAACGATCGTAACAGGAGCCAAAACCTAATTCCACCACCGCAACTTCCTCATATCCACGAGATCCCATCTTGGGGCACATTAGGAGCTCACGGAGGGGGCACCCACCATGGAGGACTTCTACATCATCACCATAGCCCCTCCGATGAAGTGTGAGTAGTTTACTTCAGACCTTTGGGTCCATAGCTAGTAGCTGGCTTCTTCTCTCTTTTTGGATCTCAATACAATGTTCTCCCCCTCTCTCGTGGAGATCTATTCGATGTAATCTTCTGTTTGCGGTGTGTTTGTTGAGACCGATGAATTGTGGGTTTATGATCCAGCTTATCTATGAATAATATTTGAATCTTCTCTGAATCCATTTATGTATGATTGGTTATCTTTGCAAGTCTCTTCGAATTATCCGTTTGGTTTGGCCAACTAGATTGGTTGTTCTTGCAATGGGAGAAGTGCTTAGCTTTGGGTTCAATCTTGCGGTGTCCTTACCTAGTGACAGAAGGGTTGCAAGGCACGTAATGTATTGTTGCCATCGAGGATAACAAGATGGGGTATTTATCATATCCCATGAATTTATTCCTCTACATCATGTCATCTTGCTTAAGGCGTTACTCTGTTTTTAACTTAATACTCTAGATGCATGCTGGATAGCGGTCGATGAGTGGAGTAATAGTAGTAGATGCGTAATCGTTTGGTCTACTTGTCTTGGACGTGATGCCTATATACATGATCATACCTAGATATACTCATAACTATGCTCAATTCTCTCAAATGCTCAACAGTAATTTGTTCACCCACCGTAGAATACTTATGCTCTTGAGAGAAGCCACTAGTGCAACCTATGGCCCCCGGGTCTATTCTCATCATATCAATCTCCATTACTTTAATACTTGCTTTGTTTTTACTTTGCCTTTCACTTTTCACTTTGCATCTCTATACCAGAAATACCAAAAAATTTATTTATCATCTATATCAGATCTCACTCTCGTAAGTGACCGTGAAGGGATTGACAACCCCTAATCTTGTTGGTGCGAGTAGCTATCGTTTTGTGCAGGTACGAGGGACTTGTGCGTGGCCTCCTACTGGATTGATACCTTGGTTCTAAAAAACTGAGGGAAATACTTACGCTACTTTGCTGCATCATCCTCTCCTCTTCGGGGAAATCCAACGCAGTGCTCAAGAGGTAGCACTGTGAAGCTCATTTTCCCAAGAAAGGCCCGGAGCCTGTGAAGAAGGCGAACGCCTGTGAAGCTCGTTTTGCCGAGAAAGGCCCGGAGCCTGTGAACAAGGCCAACACCTGTGAAGCTCGTTTCCCCGAGAAAGACCCGGAGCCTATGAAGAAGGCCAATGCATGTGAAGCTTGCCGCCCATGACACTCTCACGTAATAATGAGTTGGGGCTGTACACGCCCCGGAGTCTCCGGAGAGCCGCCCTCGGGCCTCGGGGGCTCCCGCCCACGCCCAGTGGCAGCACTTAGCTCCGCGCTGGTGAGAAGACGTTGAAGACTAGATTAGGTGCCAGACGCGGCTTTTTCATTTGCTTTCTGCAGTTGGCTTGTTCATTCATATTTGAAGTTTTATTGAAGTTGTTGCTGTCCTTGGTTTGTGACTCTTCATCTTTTTCGCTCGCTTGCCTCTTTTTCTCTCGCGCAAGTCTCACGAGGGAGCAACGCGGGCACCCTCGCGAGTGTTTTCTGCCCTTGTCGTTTGAAGCTTTCCTATCCAGGTCCACTACAGGAGCACCCCTCCCAGTCCGTGCCCCACGGGCATCGCGACGCGAACACAGGACCTGGGTCGGTCGCCTCCACAACCGAGGCCTGAAGCTACCCCTCCTGACTAATCCTTGCAGGACATGAAGCGTTCGACGAGGCCTCGGCCTCGGGAAGCGAAGACCACGACAGGTCCCCCTGAGCTAAGTAATTCCTGCACGCGGGCATGCGGCACAAAAGCACAGCACAGAAATAGCGGAAACAACATGGTAATTAACAACAACAGTTCAGCACGTCCCCACGGGGCCCTACACTACTTTCTCTTTGCGCAGGGAAGGGACAAAAATAAAATAGGCACAGCTTGCTCGGCACCAACTCGCGGCGAAGGCTCGTACAGCCTCCGGAGCTCAGTTGAACTCCTCCTCGCGCTTCACCGAGGTGCGACGGCGGGCTGACCCGCTACCTCCCTCCTGGCGGGCGCGACGGCACGGGGGCTAGTCGCGGCCACCGCTGGAGGAGCTGCTGTCCGAACGAGAACCATCGAAGCTCGACGAGCCCCGAGCGCCGCCGACCACGCGCCTGCTGTCATCTTCATCCCGATCATTGCCGGGGCTGGGTACATGGCCGCGGTCATCGCCTTCGGGGCAGCACCCGGCACGTCGACCGTCTTCTACGAACACCCTCATGTAGATGGTGGCGTCGCCGTCGAACTTGAAGTGCAGGGTGCACCGCCGGCTCAGGCCACGCGCGCGGGAAAACGTTTGCCAGCCGCGGGTCAGGGCCACATTCCCGGCGACGGAGACCTCCAGCGAAGCCCAGGAGGCCCTGCTGCAACAACCGTCTGCCTGAAGCCAGAGGCCGCCCGGAGCACCGGCCGAAAGTTCACCCACAAAGAAGCGGGGAAGCTGGAGCCAGGTGCTGGTCGGCTCCACCGACCACACGACGAACTCCGGCAGCACCTCCGCCCGAGTGGAAGCGCTGCCTAGGGGCGCCTTGATCGCACGCCCCATCGACAACCTGGCGCCCATCGCCGCGTAGTGGATCGCCTCCACGACCACGGGGAGCCGCTACGGGAGCCACAGGATGCTTGCGAGGACGGCCCCGGCCGCGCTTGGTTGGGGGAGAGTCAGGCCCGACCTAGCGGGCCTTTCCCTTCTCTGCGGCCGAGAACCTCTTCGACGGAGCCATGGGGAGAAAGGAATAGCAAGAAGAGATGGACTAGAAGGGCTTGCGACGTTCCGTACTTATAGCCGGAGGAGGCCAACCGTCGGCCTCCACGATCACAGCTAATCATGACCCATTTCTGCATGTAGGGACTTGTCAAGTCATGAAGTTGCCGAGGCATCATGGGGAAGCGGAGACACCCACGACCAATCAATCGCCATGCGGAGCCCAAGGCCGCAGGCTGTTGGGGCCCGCGGCGCTTCGCACTTGCCCCTTCGCTTCTCTGCTAAGCCAAGTCCGGGTGCGCCTTGAGCCCGGGGGCTACTGTCGGTGTTCTGGGAACGGGGGTCCCTAGACTTGCCTGCCTGCGACCTGCGGCATGGCTCAAGTGGGGCCCAGCGCGGCCCGGCTTCATTAGCTCAAGCTCAAGACCCTCGCGAGGGGCCAAGCCTCGTGGGGCGGACGACAGGAACCTTCCTCAGGAGCAGCCTCGTCAGGCAGGCTCACGAGGAGGCGGAGAGATCAAGGCAGGGTACCTCACGAGGGTGCCCCGTGACGCAAGCCATGACGATCGCGATCAGGCGGGCACCAGCCTGCGCAGTGTCCTCATTTCCCCTTTGGTGCAAAGGAGGCAAGCACATGCCAAGGCATCAGGCAAAGGTTACCGCTTCGGTGCAACAAGACCAAGACCAGCAGAGTGGCAGGAAGGAGTTCATCGTGGAGCCCAGGACGGCGTCACCGTCAGAGCCTTTGGCAGCCGAAGACCAACTTTAGTCAGGATAAGTGTACTAGATGTTCCCCTTAAAAATGGCCAATTGTTGGCGCCCTTCCCGCTCATTATTTGGGAAGAGGCTCAGGGCCTACCTCTATAAATAGGACTAGCCACCACAGAGAGAGGGACAACAGGTTGAATCTATCAGAGAGAGAGAGAGAGAAGCGACTGGACTCACCCAAGCAGTCCATCACACCAGCTCAAGAACAGCCCCTTGCGAGGTTGTTCTTCCTTTGTACTGTTCATCATCAGCCCCTGAGGCAATCCACCACACCAAAAACTAGAGTAGGGTATTACACCACAATGGTGGCCCGAACTAGTATAAACCTCGTGTCCCCTGTGTGTTCTTCTTCCTTGTTTAGATCCCTTGCTAACCATCAACGCGTGAGCTGGTAGGGGAAAGATCTCCGTGCACACCCCAGTGTTCGAACCTCAAGGGTTTGCCGGAACCCGAAATCCGACAAGATTGGCCTCGCCTCCCCCAGTAGCCCCTCCTCCGATGGAGGGCCACGCCGGGGACAACCCCTGTGAATTCTTCGCCAGGCTGCGCCATCCACCGCGTCGTTGCCTTCGCCTCCTGACCCCATTTGCGAGGGAGATGGAGCTGGATCCGCCGCAAGCGCTGCGGCTGCACATGAGGGGTTGTGGGAACATTGGCACATGGGTTGACGTCGAGTTCCCTGCCCTCACGTCATGTATCTTCACCGAGGATGGAAGACCTTCGCTCGCCTCCACAGCTTGACGGATGGGCTCGCTCTCCATTTCAAACTGATGGAGGGCGGCCTCCTCTTCGTCAAGATATTCGGGCACTTCGGGACACGTGTGAGATGCTGCGTGGAGAGCTCCTCCGATGATGAAGATTCCTCCTCAAGCGAGAGTGGTGAGGAAGACAATGGCAGCGACGACGAGGGCAGCGGGCGGCAGGATAACGGGTCCGACTAGGCGTCGGGCGCCGCTCCGGGCGGCACCAGTGACCCCATCATCCGTGTCGCCAGCTCCTTGAACTTCTCGAGGTCGTCTCCTTGGGCGGCTGGCGTTGGGAGACTGCGGAATAGGAAGAGGGTGGGCGGCAAGGCCGTCAAGTCGAATCTGTGGCACCGACGCCTTCGTCATCTTGGCGTCCTGCCGCCTCGTCTTCGAGCTCTGCGTCCAGCGCCGCCATCACCATCCAGCCCTTGGACGACCACCAAGATTTTCTCTTGGTGTCTTCTGCCACCCATAGCTCGCCTAGGCGCCCCTTTTGCCCTCCTGCTTTTCTTGTTCCATTTCCTGAGGAGAGGGACAAGAAAGGGATTATGGGCACCTTATCTCTTTTTAGTTTATAGGCCTTCGGGCCTTAGTAGAATTTAAAGCTTGTAATCCCATTGCTCATGTTTTTCATTTCGTATGAATTGTACCTGTACGTGATATTAGTTTAATGGAAAAGGGATGTTTGCCGGGATTTTTGTTCGCGGGAGGAACCCGCGACAAGGAGTGAATCCTTGTTATCTTTAAGACAAACGTTTTCTCGCCCGGCAACAGGCCTTGCCATTTCCCCACTTCGCTCGACCTTTCTCACGCTCTTGGCGGAGGCGAGGGATGAGGTGGGCTTAAACCCCGATCCTTCTCTTTCTTTGCAGCTCTGACCAAATCCAGACCCAGGGGATAATCCTTGTGTGCCAAAAAGGGGGAGCACGGTAGCTCAGAGATAGAACGGGGTTTCACCTATCCCAGTCCATAACGAAATGCATGATAGAGGATAAAGGACTTATCTCGATCTGCAGCCCCCGGCGATCTTGGCTTGCCGCGGAGGAATCCTTGTTCTTGCAGTCCCCGGCAACTCTGGCTTGCCGGGGCCCGGGCGCCGGTCTGTTCCTTTTCTTTCAAAACAGCTCGGCAAGAATACTTACATGCCCTGCGAACCAAAGAAGATAGAGAAGAACAGAGAGACACGCACTCGACCTCTAAGCTAGGGGTTAGCCGCCGCTAAGCACTATCAACCCTAACCAACGAAGAGACTCAACCTAGCATGCATGCAATAACTTAGGGCGCCAGCGCTTCGTTTATTTATGCTCAGGGTCTGCGCCTGGCTTTGTATAAAGGGTTACATGCCTTGCCAGCAAGGCTTGTACAAAAGGGTGGATTGCCGGGAGGCCCAGCAGCCGCGCCTTATGGGTAAAACTTGTGAAGATGCTCAATGTTCCAGGAGTTGCTCACTGGAATGGCATCTTCGGTCTCCAGTCGGACTGCGCCGGGCCTGGTGACTCGTGTTACTCGATAAGGGCCTTCCCACTTCGGCGTCAACTTGTTGGAATTCTTGGCCGACTGAACGTGCCGAAGAACAAGGTCGCCTTCCTCAAAGCTTCGGGCATGAACCCTGCGGCTATGGTAGCGGCGCAAGGCTTGCTGGTAGCATGCTACTCTCACAGCCGCCCGGAGATGATCTTCCTCAAGGAGCCTCGTGTTATCATGCCACAATCGCTCTTGCTCAAGCTCATCATAAGCGAGCACTCAAGGTGACCCGTATATGAGTTCCATGGGGAGAACTGCTTCTGCCCCTTAAACCAGGGTAAAGGGTGTCTGGCCGGTGGCTCGATTTGGCGTCGTTCTGATCGACCAAAGAACCACCGGCAACTCATCAATCCAGCGCCTTCCATTCTTGCGCAGCCTGTCGAAAGTCTTCGTTCTTAAGCCTCGCAGGACTTCAGCATTTACTCTCTCCGCTTGGCCATTGCTCCGTGTATGTGCCACGGAAGGAAAACATACCTTGCTGCCGAGATCCTCAATGTCTTGCATGAAGGCATGGCTTGTGAAATGCGTGCCATCGTCGGTGATGATCCTGTTGGGCACCCCAAAACGGCACACTAGTCCCTTGAAGAACTTGTTGGCTGACTGCGCTGTCACCTTCCGCACTACCGCCACTTCTGGCCACTTTGTGAACTTGTGGATTGCGACGTACAAGTACTCAAAGCCCCCAACAACACGGGCGAATGGGCCCAATATGTCGAGCCCTCAGACCGAGAAGGGCCAGGAGATAGGGATGGTTTGAAGGGCTTGAGCTGGTTGATGGAGCTTCTTCAAATGGAACTGGCACGCTTCACACTTGGTAGTGCCGTCGCATCTTGAAGGGTGGTGGGCCAGAAGAAACCTTGTCGGAAAGCCTTGCCGGCAAGGGCCCTCGACCCTATGTGGGAGCCACATATGCCTCCATGTATCTCTGACAACAATTTTAGTCCTTCCTCCCAGGAGATGCACTTCAATTTCACCTCATTCGGTCTTCTTCAGTATAGCTCGTTATCAACGAACTGGTACAGGGCAGACCGGTGGGCTACTCTTTCCGCCTCTTCCTGCTCCTCAGGAAGCTCTCCTTTCTGAAGGAATCAGACGGTGTGTTGTGCCCATGCCGGAGCCTGTGGCTCGACGACAAGGACCGAAGGCATTTCTTCTGCTACGGGGGCGGCCGCCTCCACGGCCATGACATGAGGTCCTGCCGGAGTCGGTCACCCCGCAGCAGGATCGGCATCCGCGGCAACATCTTCGCGGGCGGCTCCGGGAAGCTCGGTGGGGAAGTACTTGCCGTTGGACTTCTCACCATCGTCGGGTTTGAACGTACGGTGGGAGGGCCACTGGAACTGCCGCAGCTCACGGGTGAAGGTCGGACAATCGACCTCATAAGGTAGGCCACCGTAGCCTCCCGGCACTGGGTGGTCCGTAGCGGGCCCTGCCCGCCTGTCTGAATGGTGACGCGCGTCACGTCGTCGCTCGATCGTAGTTCGAGTGTCCTCGTGATCCCACACCCGGAGGACTTGGCACTGATCGCGGTTGGTCCGCGGGTCGGACGATGCGATGGAGATATCATGACGAGCGTCGCCGCGACGGGCCGACGCCCGGGGCAGTTGAGATGGATGTGGGGAGTACACCGTGGCCGCGTCACCTCCGGCGTGGCCTCCGCTAGCAGGCGGCAGCCCGGCGGAGCGACGGCCGACGGGTTCCGTCGGCCGCAGCCTGTCATTGTTGGCGATGCCGACGAGGCTCCGGACGGTGGCCCTCCATTCGTCTAGCTTCTCCGCGGCGGGAGGAAAATCGAGGAGCAGCTGCGCGCGCGCCAGGGCTTCCGCTGGCGTGGGTGGTGGTGAGAGCTGGGTGGACCACGATGTGCCTCGACTCCTAACCACGTTAGAAGGAGCCGCGTCACAGCTCCGCAGCCGTTCGCCACCTCCATAAGCACCCCGGCACGCATGCTGGCCCTCTCCTTCGTGTGACGGAAGCACGGGACTCTTTCCAGGGGGGCGTGTAAGGTCACCAACAGGGTGACGCTGCTCATCACGCACAACCTGAGAAGAGCGCGCCGTGGGCACTGGTGTTGGCGTCTTGGAGATCGCCGTGCCGCCGCCGCTGGCGGACGCATCGACACCCCCGGGGCGACTCCGTCTCCGGAGCCCGCGATCGGTGGCTCGCCGCCCTGCTGAACGACGCCGCTCGCCAGGCTCGGACCATCAGGGCGATGTGGGTGTTCGCGGGCCGCGCCACGGGTCCTCTCCGCGACTGGCCCGCTGTCGGTCCGCGCCGGTACCAACCCGGCTCCAGACGAACCGATCACCGTGGCCTTCTTCTTCTTAGGAGCCATGGCGATGAAGAACAGCTAGGTCAACTGCTAGACCAGATTCTCACAATTGCGCCCCCTACCTGGCGCGCCAAAGATGTCGGTGGGAAACGACACCTATGGGATCACTGGTATCCCTTCTACGGTTGCCGGGCGCAGGGATCGTGAGAAGAGCGGGAGCAGCAGACAACACAAAGGGATTTTACCCAGGTTCAGGCCGCAAAGGTGCGTAAAACCCTACGACCCTGCTTTGGTGGATGTATTTAGTGTTCTTGAGCTTTCGAACTAGCTCTAGGTGCTGCGAGGTTCGAAAGAGTCGAATCCTTTCTATGTGTGCCATGGGCCTCCTTTCATAGGCGAAAGGGGCTGCCACAGTGGCACACAGGAGGTGGAAAGTGCTACAGTGTCACGAGTCTATCGCTAGTATTACAGGACAAGACACATTTAATGCGAGGCTTAGGTGTCCCTTCGCTTTATTGGGGACGGGGGCGAGGCCCGTCCTGTCCGTCGCCGCTCCACCTTGCTTCGACACGCGCCCTGGCCAGCGATGCGTGCGTTGCCATGTAGGCAGGCAGGCAGGCAGCTGAGGTGGCGCGGTGGTGGAGCCTCCACGAAGGATTGCATGCCGCCAAGCAAGTGCCTGCCCAGCTGGTTGGGTCAGCAGCTGCATGTGAATGGCGGTAGAAACTTGGTTGGTGCGGTCCTGGCAGCGGCCCTGCTGGTGTGCTTGGCGGGAGCCTTGCCGGGTGGCCCGGCAAGGGTCTTGCCGTGGCACGCTGGCCTCCCCGGGAAGAATTCGGTGAGGATGGTTGCCTTCCTATCCTCACTTGATCTTGATTATTCTTTGTCTTCACAAAGATCTGCATGCCACCACGGAGGTGCCTCCCAAGCCCTACCCCAATGCGTTTGTTTGAGCACTGGTGGGCTCAAGGTTAGCTCGCTTGGCTGGCGTGGGCGAGCTGCCCCGGCAAGGGTCTTGCCGGGGCCGCTGAGGCTGCCCCGGCAAGGGTCCTTGCCGGGAATAACTGCTTCGCCATCTGATCCTTGTGGCCTTGGTCCTTGTCGTTGCTTCGTTTGTCGTCGTGGCTTCGGCTTCTCTCCAGCTCTCCTTTCCTGCTATGTCTATGCGTGGCCGTGGCGGGAGGCTCTGACTGCCCGTGCACAAGTAAAGGGGTCAAAAGCAGAGCCCCTACTTTTGTACACCGACACCTCTCGACACGGGCATGAGTCTGAAATACCAATTTCAGCTCTTGGAACATCTCATACGCTCCATGGCATTCAAAACCCTTTTGACGTCCCGGTTCTATGCCGTAAAGCATGGTGCACTAAACTGTTGGGGAACGTAGTAATAATTCAAAAAAATTCCTACGTGTCACCAAGATCAATCTAGGAGAAGATAGCAATGAGAGAGAGGGAGTGCATATTCATACCCTTGAAGATCACTAAGCGGAAGCATTACAAGAACGCGGTTGATGGAGTCGTACTCGCGGCGATTCAAATCGCGGAAGATCCGATCCAACCGCCGAATGGACGACGCCTCTGTGTTCAACACACGTACAGCCCGGGAACGTCTCCTCCTTCTTGATCCAGCAAGGGGAGAGGAAAAGTTGAGGGAGAACTCCGGCAGCACGATGGCGTGGTGGTGGAGCTTGTGGTTCTTCGGAAGAGCTTCGCTACGCTCAGCGAAGGAGGAGGATGCGTTGGAGGGGAGGGCTGCGCCAGGGGCAAGGGGTATAACTCCCATGCACCTCCCCACTATATATAAGGGTGGAGGGGGCTGGTTTCTTTCCCTCCAAGTCCATTGTGGTGTTGGCAAAGGTGGGAGGAAAGAAATCCCATTTTTTCCCTTCCTCACCGATTGTTATCCCCCCTTTTTAGGGATCTTGATCTTATGCCTTATCCCTTCAGGATATGATCTTATTCCTTCTAAGGGGGGATCTTGATGCGCCTTGACCAGGGGTGTGCGGACTTGCCCCCACTATCCATGTTCATGTGGGTCCCCCATGCAGGTGTGTCCCACTCCAGAACCTTCTAGAACCTTCCCGGTACAATACCGAAAAATCCCGAACATTTTTTGGTGGCCAAAGTAGGACTTCCCATATATAAATCTTTACCTTCAGACCATTCTGGAACTCGTCGTGACGTCCGGGATCTCATCCGAGACTCCAAACAACTTTCGGTAACCACATTCAATTCCCATTACAACTCTAGAGTCATCAAACCTTAAGTGTGTACACTGGTACAACGACGTGCTATACAAACGGTTTTTAACCCCTGTCCGCGACGGCATTTGGAACCGTCGCCAAGCAAGTGTGGGCGATAGGGGGGTCCTTCCCACACGACCCAGAAACCATCGGGGATAGGCCCTCCTGGGACACCAAATGATCTCGTGTGCGATCGGGCGAGGCATCGAAACCCAATAATTTTCGTAGGTATGTACATCCCAGACGGTGAATCCCAGAAAATCATTTCCGTAGGTATGTACATCCCACGCGGTGAATCCTAGATAATCATTTTCATAGGTATATACATCCCACATGGTGAATCCTAGAAAAACATTTCCGTAGGTATGTATATCACACAGAGTTCTTTGTGTGGAAACATTTGTGCAAGGTGGCCTAACGCAAATAGTTCGTTGCCGGAAGCCGTGTGTGATTGTTAGTTGATCGAACACGCCTACTTTCTAGAAACCGTGCGGGTTGTTTGAGTTCATCTCCCACGGCGTTGTCTGAGTAACCGTCTACAATAGAAAACCCCAATAATCAGGGTAATTAGCCTATTATTGATAATCCATGTACTAATCAAACTTATATTTCTTATAAAACACGCCAGATATTTCATATCCGTATAAGAGCAACGAGGATTTCATAATCGAACATCTGATAGCTTCGGCACTCAGTTACGCCATTACACAACAACACCAAGTTTCACATGCAGCATCAAGAACCTTTGGAAAGTAGCATCATACACGGTAAATAGACAGATGAATCTCATCTGGGAAATTGCAAAAGCGGAAGGCAAATATTGAGCCTTTAGTTATGTTGAATCTCCTTGCAACTTTAGGCTGGTGGCTATGGATAATTTCCCGCCCAACCTTCGTCCTCTTCAGCAAGACTTCAATATTGTACCGTGGGTGTTGAATGAATACCTTCCTCGCCTCTTGACCATGCAGGTGGTTTGAGAGGTAATCATCGGTGAACTGCTTTCAAAAGTACTGAAAACAAAGCTATGCATAAACCGCTGTTATAAATTTTGAAATGGCGCATGGGGTAAAAACAAGGTAAAAGAGTTGGTACCATCCTATAGTTGACTGATGCCTTCTTCATTGTGCAAACAAAGATCTTGCTGTTATTTGTCGCAAGTTTCTTCATCCTAACAATTTTTCTGAGTTTCTTGACTTGACTGATATTCATGGACATCTCATTTCCCCTTATGCAAAATGGGTCGAACAGTGGGTCTAAGCCTCTAACAGCAGGACCTACATGTGCAAGACCACCTGCTTGAACAAACCTCGATGGTAAACCGCAGTGTCTCCCATTGTTTCCCTGCAACACACATAAGGAAGATCTTGATCAGGTTAACTGAGAGTTTCCATACTATCAGTAGAATATGTATTGAGTACAGCCAAATTCGATTGGTGTCACATGCATAACAATACAAAATTGTACCCACAGCAAATGAAAATCAAATTGCAGATTTGAACCAAACATTTAAATGGACAACCGACCAAATGAACCAAAATAGTTAACTGGGCACGACATTGTGATACGTCTGCAACGTATCTATAATTTTTGATTGCTTCATGCTATATTATCTATTGTTTTGGACTATATTGGGCTTTATTTTCCACTTTTATATTACTTTTGGGACTAACCTATTAACCGGAGGCCCAGCCCAGAATTGCTGTTTTTGCCTATTTCAAGATTTCAAGAAACGGAATATCAAACGGAGTCCAAACGGAATGAAATCTTCGAGAACGTGATTTTCTCATCGATAAGATCCAGAGACTTGGACCCTCGGTCAAGAAAGGAGGAGGTGGCCACGAGGGTGGAGGGCGCCCCTAGGAGCGCCCCTACCTCGTGGGCCCCAAGCTCCACCGACGTACTCCTTCCTCCTATATATACCTACGCACCCCAACAGATCGACATGAGCCAAAACCTAATTCCACCGCCGCAACTTTCTGTATCCACGAGATCCCATCTTGGGGCTTGTTCCGGAGCTCCGCTGGAAGGGGATTCGACCATGGAGGGATTCTACATCATCATCATAGCCTCTCTGATGAAGTGTGAGTAGTTTACTTCAGACCTTCGGGTCCATAGTCAGTAGCTAGATGGCTTCTTCTCTCTTTTTGGATCTCAATATAATGTTCTCCGCCTCTCTCGTGGAGATCTATTCGATGTAATCTTCTTTTCGCGGTGTGCTTGTTGAGACCGATGATTTGTGGGTTTATGATCAAGATTATCTATGAGCAATATTTGAATCTTCTCTAGATTCTTTTATGTATGATTGGTTATCTTTGCAAGTCTCTTCGAATTATCCGTTTGGTTTGGCCAACTAGATTGGTAGTTCTTGCAATGGGAGAAGTGCTTAGCTTTGGGTTCAATCTTGCGGTGTCCTTACCAAGTGACAGAAAGGGTTGCAAGGCACGTATTGTATTGTTGCCATCGAGGATAACAAGATGGGGTATTTATCATATTCCATGAATTTATTCCTCTACGTCATGTCATCTTGATTAAGGCATTACTCTGTTTTCATTAACTTAATACTCTAGATGCATGCTGGACAGCGGTCGATGAGTGGAGTAATAGTAGTAGATGCAGGCAGGAGTCGGTCTACTTGTCTCGGACGTGATGCCTATATACATGATCATATCTAGATACTCTCATAACTATGCTCAATTCATCAATTGCTCAACAAAGAATTCGTTCACCCACCGTAAAATACTTATGCTCTTGAGAGAAGCCACTAGTGAAATCTATGGCCCCCGGGTCTATTTTCATCATATTAATCTTCCTACGCTTTATTATTGCTTTGCTCTTTACTTTTACTTTTTATTTTACTTTGCATCTTTATACCAAAAGTACCAAAAATATTATCTATCATCTCTATCAGATCTCACTCTCGTAAGTGACCGTGAAGGGATTGACAACCCCTATTCGCGTTGGTTGCGAGGAGTTATTTGCTTTGTGTAGGTACGAGGGACTTCATGCTGCGTGGCCTCCTACTGGATTGATACCTTGGTTCTCAAAAACTGAGGGAAATACTTACGCTACTCTATTGCATCATCCTCTCCTCTTCGGGGAAAACCAACGCAAGCTCAAGACGTAGCAAGAAGGATTTCTGGCGCCGTTGTCGGGAAGTCTACGCAAAAGTCAACATACCAAGTACCCATCACAATCCCTTATCTCTCACATTACATTATTTGCCATTTGCCTCTCGTTTTCCTCTCCCCCACTTCACCCTTGCCGTTTTGTTCGCCCTCTCTTTTTCGTTCGCCTTCTTCCCCGTATGTATCTTTGTTTTTGTTTCCGTGTGCCTTCTATATGCTTGCATCTTCGCTTGCTGAAAATCTATTAATATGGATCCACTTAAAGTGTTCTACTTGGATCATCTTGGATCCTTATCTTTCGTCTTTGAAACCCCAACTAGCCTAGTTGATGGGAAATCTTTAGATGAGCATGCTCATATTTTGCGTCACCGTTTGTCTGAAAAAGGGAGGCTCTTATGGTATCATATAAATAGTTTGCTATGCTATGCTTTGAATCTTTGTGAAATGTGTGATTTTACTTGTTGCTCTAAGAACCCTAAAAAACACCTTCCCTAACTATGTGAGTTCAATGATAATGAAATCTTATCTTCTTATGCAAAGGGTGTTTATAGTTACTATGATATCAAACAAATTGAAGAATTTGTCTTTTTTAAGGGTGCTCATGAAGTTACTTCTTTGATTGAAAAGTATAATTTTACTCTCAACAAATCTGAAAATTCCGTCATACTTAAATATTGCAATGAAAACTTTGCTCATAATGTCTATGTCCAAGAATTTATTGAAAGAATGACCGTTGCTTTGGAAGAAAATAATGATATGCATGAATCTATAAATAGTAATGATTCCGATGATTTGGTTGAAATATCCCTTGATGAACATGATGCTTGCTATTCTTGTGGCCATGATGCCAATATTTATGAAGACAAATTTGCTATAGTTCCTTATGTTAAAAATGATATTGTTGCTATTGCACCCATGCTTGATAGTTCCCTCGATGAAAAGCATGATTTCGATGATTTTACTATAAATTCTCTTGATGACAATTGTGCTAATAATATGCAAAACCCTAAGCTTGGGGATGCTAGTTTTGCTATGTCTACTACTTGTTGCAATGATCATGATTGGGGTGATTCTTCTTATGATCTTGAAAATTTATTTAATCCCCATGATGAATATGAGATTGATAATATTGCTTGCAATAATGATGAAAGTGGGTTTGGAAGAGTGTCAACTTTATATCCCACATATTTGGAGAATATTCAATCTTATGAAATTTTTGATAAAAGTGGGTTTGGAGAGGTCATGACTTTACCTAATGTTAATCCCACTATTTTGGAAGAGTGTCAAATTTGCATACATGTGGATCGTGTTAAGCATATGTTTTGTGATAGCTATATTTTTGAATTTTCTTACGATCCTACATGTAATTATTATGAGAGATGAAAATATGGTTGTAGAAATTTTCATGTTGCTAAATTACCTCTCGTCATGTTAAGATTGCTATTGTTTCTTTCTTCTTCCTTGCATATGCTCGATCTTGCTTGTCTTGATAATTTGTTTTCCTATAAAATGCCTATTCATAGGAAGTATGTTAGACTTAGATGTCTTTGTCACATGCTATTTGATGCTCTCTTTGTGCTTCAATTCTTGTCTCTCGTGCGAGCATCATTAAAATTATCAATGCCTAGCTAAGGCTTTAAAGAAAAGCGCTTGTTGGGAGACAACCCAATATTATTCCTTTCTGTCGTTGAATAAATATTTGTTCTACCTTCTGTTTAGATGTGGTTTTATGTTTAATTAGTGTTTGTGCCAAGTTAAACCTATAGGATCTTCTTGGATGATAGTTATTTGATCTTGCTGTAATTTCCAGAAACTTTCGGTTCACGAAAATAATTGTTAAAAATCACAAGAAAGTGAGAAAATAGTGATTCCAATTGCTGCTGATCAATAAACAAATTGCCTAGGTCGTACTAGTTTGGCTGAATTTTTGGAGTTCCAGAAATGTTCGTTAGTAACAGATTACTACAGACTGTTCTGTTTTTGAAAGATTCTGTTTTTCGTGTGTTGTTTGCTTATTTTGATGAATCTATGGCTAGTAAAATAGTTTATAATCCATAGAGAAGTTGGAATACAGTAGGTTTAACACAAATATAAATAAATAATGAGTTCATTATAGTACCTTGAAGTGGTCTTTTTGTTTTCTTTAAGCTAACGGAGCTCACGAGATTTCTGTTGAGTTTTGTGTTGTGAAGTTTTCAAGTTTTGGGTGAAATTTTTGATGGATTATGGAACAAGGAGTGGAAAGAGCCTAAGCTTGGGGATGCACATGGCACCCCAAGATAATCCAAGGACACCAAAAGTCAAAGCTTGGGGATGCCACGGAAGGCATCCCCTCGTCATTCCACTTCCATCAAGAACTTTACTTGGAGCTATATTTTTATTCACTACATGATATGTGTTTTGCTTGGAGCGTCTTGTATTATTTGCGTCTTTGCTTGTTAGTTTACCAAAACCATCCTTGCTGTACACACCTTTTGAGAGAGCCATACATGAATTGGAATTTGTTAGAATACTCTATGTGCTTCACTTATATCTTTTGAGCTTTATAGTTTTGCTCTATGTGCTTCACTTATATCTTTTGAGATTTATAGTTTTGCTCTAGTACTTCACTTATATCTTTTAGAGCACGGTGGTGGATTTGTTTTAAAGAAACTATTGATCTCTCATGCTTCACTTAGATTATTTTGAGAGTCTTAAATAGCATGGTAAACTGCTTAATAATAATATGCTTGGTATTCAAGATTTGTAAAACTTTCTTTTGAGTGCGTTGAATACTAAGAGAAGTTTGATGCTTGATAATTGTTTTGAGATATGGAGGTGATAATATTAGAGTCATGCTAGTTGAGTAATTGTGAATTTGGGGAATACTTGTGTTAAAGTTTGTGATTCCCGTAGCATGCACGTATGGTGAACCATCGTGTGATGAAGTCGGAGCATGATTTATTTATTGATTGTCTTCCTTATGAGTGGCGGTCGGGGACGAGCGATGGTATTTTCCTACCAATCTATCCCCCTAGGAGCATGCGCGTAATACTTTGCTTTGATAACTTGTAAATTTTTGCAATAAGTATATGAGTTCTTTATGACTAATGTTGAGTCCATGGATTATACACATTTCTCACCCTTCCACCATTGCTAGCCTTTCTAATACCACGCACTTTTAGCGGTATCATACACCCACCATATACCTTCCTCAAAACAGCCACCATACCTACCTATCATGGCATTTCCATAGCCATTCCGAGATATATTGCCAGGCAACTTTCCACCGTTCTATTTATTATGACACGCTCCATCATTGTCATATTGCTTAGCATGATCATTTAGTTGACATCATATTTGTGGCAAAGCCACCGTTCATAATTCTTTCATACATGTCACTTATGAATCATATCCCGGTACACCGCCGGAGGCATTCATATAGAGTCATATTTTGTTCTAAGTATCGAGTTGTAATTGTTGAGTTGTAAGAAAAATAAAAGTGTGATGATCATCATTTTTAGAGCATTGTCCCAAGTGAGGAAAGGATGATGGAGACTATGATTCCCCCATAAGTCGGGATGAGACTCTGGACGAAAAAAAGAGGCCATAAAAAAAGAGAAAAGGAGAGAAGGGACAATGTTACTATCATTTTACCACACTTGTGCTTCAAAGTAGCACCATGATCTTCATAATAGAGAGTCTCTCGTTTTGTCACTTTCATATACTACTGGGAATTTTTCATTATAGAACTTGGCTTGTATATTCCAATGATGGGCTTCCTCAAATTGCCCTAGGTCTTCATGAGCAAGCGAGTTGGATGCACACCCACTTAGTTTCTTTTGTTGAGCTTTCATATGCTTATAGATCTAGTGCATCCATTGCATGGCAATCCCTACTCACTCACATTGATATCTATTGATGGGCATCTCCATAGCCCGTTGATACGCCTAGTTGATGTGAGACTATCTTCCCTCTTTTTGTCTTCTCCACAACCACCATTCTATTCCACATATAGTGTTATATCCATGGCTCAAGGCCATGTATTGCGTGAAGATTGAAAAAGTTTTGAAAATGTCAAAAGTATGAAACAATTGCTTGGCTTGTCATCGGGGTTGCACATGATTTAAATACTTTGTGTGGTGAAGATAGAGCATAGCCAGACTATATGATTTTGTAGGGATAACTTTCTTTGGCCATGTTATTTTGAGAAGACATGATTGCTTTGTTAGTATGCTTGAAGTATTATTATTTTTATGTCAATATTAAACTTTTGTCTAGAATCTTTCGGATCTGAATATTCATACCACAATTAAGAAGAATTACATTGAAATTATGCCAAGTAGCACTCCGCATCAAAAATTCTCTTTTTATCATTTACCTACTCGAGGACGAGCAGGAATTAAGCTTGGGGATGCCTGATATGTTCTAACGTATCTATAATTTTTGATTGCTCCATGCTATATTATCTATTGTTTTGGACTATATTGGGCTTTATTTTCCACTTTTATATTACTTTTGGGACTAACCTACTAACCGGAGGCCCAGCCCAGAATTGCTGTTTTTTTTTGCATATTTCAGTATTTCAAATAAACGGAATATCAAACGGAGTCCAAACGGAATGAAATCTTCGGGAACGTGATTTTCGCATAAGATAAGATCCAGGAGACTTGGACCCTCGGTCAAGAAAGGAGGGAGGCGGCCACGAGGGTGGAGGGCGCCCCCCTAGGGCCCGCCCCCTCCCACGTGGGCCCCCCGAAGCTCCACCGACGTACTCCTTCCCACTATATATACCTACCTACCCCCAACAGACCAGATACGGAGCCAAAAACCTAATTCCACCGCCGCAACTTTCTGTATCCACGAGATCCCATCTTGGGGCCTGTTCCGGAGCTCCGCCAGAAGGGGATTCCACCATGGAGGGCTTCTACATCATCATCATAGCCTCTCCGATGAAGTGTGAGTAGTTTACTTCAGACCTTCGGGTCCATAGTTAGTAGCTAGATGGCTTCTTCTCTCTTTTGGATATCAATACAATGTTCTCCGCTCTCTCGTGGAGATCTACTCGATGTAATCTTCTTTTTTGGTGTGTTTGTTGAGACCGATGAATTGTGGGTTTATGATCAAGATTATCTATGAGCAATATTTGAATCTTCTCTTAATTCTTTTATGTATGATTGGTTATCTTTGCAAGTCTCTTCGAATTATCCGTTTGGTTTGGCCAACTAGATTGGTAGTTCTTGCAATGGGAGAAGTGCTTAGCTTTGGGTTCAATCTTGCGGTGTCCTTACCCAGTGACAGAAAGGGTTGCAAGGCACGTATTGTATTGTTGCCATCAAGGATAACAAGATGGGCTATTTATCATATTGCATGAATTTATTCCTCTCACTACAAAAAGAGACACATCCGTGACATTTTGGGCCAAACGAAATTTTTTCTGTCATACATATGACACTTCTATGACGATAATTGTGACAAAACCCGGTATCATCATAGATGTGGTGGGCTCCTACTTCTATGACAAAAAATCATGACCGAAAATGGGCTTTTCATCCTGGGCGGGCCGGAGACGCAGCTGCATGACATTCTTTGGGCCGTCCATGCGGAAAAAACCGTGGTAGAAGCGAGGGGGAGGAAAATTTCGGGGATTTGCCGGTTACGGTGGGAGGTCGGGGCCGTCGATGCTGCGTTTCTCGTCTGGTCTGCAGCGTGTGTGAGGCGTTGGCTCTAACTGAACCCGAGCGAGGCGTTGGGCTCTAACTGAACCCGAGTGATTGCACTGCAGGCTACGCGTTACTGAACCCGAGGGATCGATCGATGGCTGTTAACTGAACCCGATGGATTGATTCCTTTGCTACTCCTGCTAACTGAAGCCGATCGATTGGATGAACATTGAGCATTGCGGGAGGGGGTGGGTTGGATGAACAGTGAGCAGTGGCGTTGCCTCTGGATGAACAAGACCCCGTGGTGTGGAGGGCTGGATGAATAGTAGATGGTGGAGGGGTGGCCGTGGAGGGGTGGTTGAACAGGACCCCGTGGTGTGGAGGGCTGGATGAACAGTAGACGGTGGAGGGGTGGCCGTGGTGGGGTGGTTGAACAAGAATCGTGGAGTAAGCGCCTGGTGCGGCTGGATGAGCGAGAGCCCGTGGAGGCTGGAGGAGGTCGGCGGTAGCCCGTGGAGGCTGGAGGAGGTCGATGGTGGAGATGAACAATATCCCGTGGAGTCCGTTTTGCGGTACGCCACACGCCTCCCGATGAACAGGACCCCCGTTTCGACCGTAGCGCTCCAACACAAGTCCGTTTCGTCCGTTTTGCGGTACGCCACACCCCTCCGGATCAACAGGACCCCCGTTTCGACCGTAGGAGGTCCGTTTCCTCCGTTTTGCGGTACGCCACACCCCTCCCGATCAACAGGACCCCCGTTTCGACCGTAGGAGGTCCGTTTCCTCCATTTTGCGGTATGCCACACCCCTCCCGATCAACAAGACCGCCGTTTCGACCGCAGGAGGTCCATTTCCTCGTTGTGCGGTATGCCAGGCCCCTCCCGATGAACAGGATCCCGTTTCGAACGTGGCCGGTCGAACACAAGGCCGTTTCCTCCGTTGTGCGGTACGCCAGGCCTTGTTTCCATCGCCTGTTCCGTCCAAGCCCTCCCGATGAACACGACCACGCATTGCGTTCCGACCCAGCCGGTTGTCTCACCATGAACACGACAGCGACACTGTTTCTCCGTTCCAACCCAGCCATGTACGTATGCGCGAGTAGGCGTTCAAGACCCTGCCCGTATGTACGTACGTGGCTGTATTTTTTTTCTTGCACCCTCGCCGCTGTACGTACGTGTACATGCTACATGCGCGCCTCTACTACGACACGTGCGCGCCTCTACATCTACGACACGTGCGCACCTCTACATCGACCAATATGTATGTACACATTCGCGACCGGAATGACAACGCTACGTACGCTTCGACCAGGTGGATCCTGACTGTCAGGCACTTCCTTGCGTGCGAAGATGTAGCTGGTGGGTCCCAGCAGTCAGGGGGCAAATCGTTTTTTTTTGCCCGGACGCACTTCCTTGCGTGCGAAGATGTAGCTGGTGGGTCCCAGCAGTCAGGGGGCGAATCGTTTTTTTGCCTAGACACACTTCCTTGCGTGAGAAGATGTAGCTGGTGGGTCCCAACAATCAGGGGGCGAATTGTTTTTTTTCACGAAATACGGTGGCCCGTCCGGTGGGTCCCCGCTGTCAGGTGGAGGAATAATTGTTCTGCACGTAATAAGGAGGCACTTCATTGCTGCGGCCGTGGACCAAGCTGTCAGCCTCTCCACGTATAGTCCACGTCCGATGGAAGCCGTTCCTTGACCACGTTGACCACGCCGCGCCGAGAGCACCAGGGCGGTGGACGACGGCGAGGCCTAGGAAGGGGATGACGCGGAGCCGGGGAAGACGTGGCAGTGGATGCCCACGCGTAGAGGAGTATGAGGGTTCACTGGTTTGCTGCGGTGTGAGGCTGCCGTCGCCGCACAATAACATGGGGTGTGGGTGAGTAGAGGGATGGCCTGACCAGCGGTGGGAGTAGTAGGGGCGGTGATGCCTCCGCCGCATCACAGCCGACCACGGGAGGCAGGAGCACGAGGCACGACCAGCGCTGGTTTGGGCGGGTGGAGCAAGAAGACCAGAGGTTGAAGAAGCACTACGGCTGTTGGATGGACATCGTACAGTCACTAGAGCTAGAATCGTGCATATTGACTAAGTTGACAAAGCCCTCCATCCCCGTCAACTTAGTAGGCCCACAAGTCAGCCTGCCACTATACTGGGTCCCAGCTAACAGGGGGAGTATTCATTTTTTGTGCGTAATAAGGAGGCACTTCCTTGCGTGCGAAGATATAGCTGGTGGGTCCGAGCTGTCAGTGGCGGTAACATTTTTTCGCGAAATACAGAGGCCCTTTCGGTGGGTCCCAGATGTCAGGTGGAGGAATCATTATTTTGCGCGTAATAAGGAGGCATTTCCTTGCGTGCGGCCATGGACCCAGCTATCGGCCTCTCCACGTACAGTCCACTTCAGATGCATGTCGGTCGTTGACCACGTTGACCAGGTCGCGCCGAGAGTACTGTGGCGATGGGCGGACTACGAGGCCTAGGAAGGAACGACACGGAGGTGGAAGACTCGGCAGTTGTTTCCCACGCGGAGGGGAGTACGACTGTACGAGGGTTTACTGGTTCGTCTGTCGTCACCAGAGAATAACAGCAGGTGTGGGTGAGTAGAGGGATGGCTAGGCCAGCGATGGGAGTACGGTGGGGCGGTGAGGCCTGCGCGGCAGCACAGCCGGCCGCGGGGAGGAGGGAGCAGGCAGTCCCGCCGGTGCTTGTTTGAGCGGCTGGAGCAGGAAGAGCAGAGATTGAAGAAGCACGACGGCCGTTGGATGGCCATCCAACAGTCACTGCTTGTGCGCCAACCTTTTTTTAGGAAAGCCTCAAATCTGTGGAAAACAGCACACAGCCCATCTGCCATTATTTCTAATAATTTATAGCCCATGTGCTAATTCTTAAGGTTTTTTTTGGAGCCCATATTCTTTTTGTTAGCATTACAGCCCATAATGTGGCCAC
Organism: Aegilops bicornis; assembly: GCA_021605145.1. Classification (NCBI taxonomy): domain Eukaryota; kingdom Viridiplantae; phylum Streptophyta; class Magnoliopsida; order Poales; family Poaceae; genus Aegilops; species Aegilops bicornis. The sequence continues at coordinate 688,465,532 of CM038671.1, read as the reverse complement.
GGTTAAAAAATTATACAAAATTTTGCATATTTCAAAAGCGGTCTGAACTGTTTTTAATCCCGAAATTTCGATTCACATTCAAACTGATTTTAAAAATAAATGTATATCAATATAAAATCCAACAAATTCTCCACGCATAAAAATTAATGTAATTTAAAATCTTGAAATGAAAAAAAAGATATTTGAAACTAATTGCTGGTTTGATGTGTTTTAAAAATGTACAACCCATTTCTCATTACTGATGGGCCATTTTCTCGGCCAGCCGAATGAAAGCTCTCGTCGTCTTGAAAGATTTGCAGCCCAACAGGCTTGACAAAGCGACTTACTTGGCAAATAACAAAAAAACTGGGCTGTGGCCATGGACCCAGCTGTCAGCCTCTCCACGTACAGTACTCTTCCGGTGGAAGTCGTTCCTTGACCATGTTGACCACGCCGCGCGGAGAGCACCACGGCGGTGGACGACGGCGAGGCCTAGGAAGGGACGACGGCGGCCGGGGAAGACAGCGGTGGAAGCCAGCAGCGGAGAGATCTGAGTGTAGGACCTTGAAGTATGTCTATAGGGGGGGTGATTAGACTACTTTACCAATAAAAACCTAACCCTTTTCCCAATTTTAGACTTTGGCAGATTTTAGCTATTTTAGAACAAGTCAAGCAATCTTCACACAATTCAAGCAAGCATGCAAAGAGTATATAGACAGCGGAAATTAAAGCATGCAACTTGCAAGAATATAAAGGGAAGGGTTTGGAGGAATCAAACGCAATTGGAGATACGAATGTTTTTCTCGTGGTTTCGATAGGTGGTGCTATCGTACTTCCACGTTGGTGGAGACTTCAACCCATGTAGGAGTAGCAGTTGCTTGTGAGTCCATGGAGGGCTCCACCCACGAAGGGTCCACGAAGTACCAACCTTATCTATCCCACCACGGCCGTCGCCCACGAAGGACTTGCCTCACTAGCGGTAGATCTTCACGAAGTAGGCGATATCCTTGCCCTTACAAACTCCTTGGTTCAACTCCACAATCTTGTTGGAGGCTCCCAAGTGACACCTAGCCAATCTAGGAGACACCACTCTCCAAGAAGTCACAAATGGTGTGTTGATGATGAACTCCTTGCTCTTGTGCTTCAAATGATAGTCTCCCCAACACTCAACTCTCTCTCATAGGATTGGATTTGGTGGAAAGAAGATTTGAGTGGAAAGCAACTTGGGGAAGGCTAGAGATCAAGATTCATATGGTTGGAATCGAATATCTTGGCCTCAACACATGAGTAGGTAGTTCTCTCTCAGAACTGGTAAGTTGGAAGTGTACGTTTGTTCTGATGGCTCTCTCCACGAATGAAGAGGAGGTGGAGGGGTATATATAGCCTCCACACAAAATCTAACCGTTACACACAATTTACCAAACTCGGTGAGACCAAATCATCAAACTCGGTCAGACCGATTTAGTAAACCTAGTGACTGTTAGGATTTTTGGTGGGACTGAAATGCATCTCGGTAGGACCGATATGGTTAGGGTTAGGGCATAACGTAATCTCGGTGAGACCGATTACACAAACTCGGTGAGACCGATTTCGGTAATTAGCTAACCAGAGAGTTGGTCAGTTATACTCGGTGGGACCGATTTGCTCTTTCGGTGAGACCGAAAAGTTACAAAAGGGAAACAGAGAGTTTACATTGTAATCTTGGTGGGACCGATTCGCTCTTTCGGTGAGACGAGAAAAAGTTACGAAGGGAAAGGAGAGATTACAATCCCATCTCGGTGAGACCGAGATCCCTATCGGTGAAACCGATTTGCCTAGGGTTTGTGGCAGTGGCTATGACATCGTAACTTCGGTGGCGCCGGATAGAAAGAATCGGTAGGGCCGAGTTTGACTTTGGGTTTAGGTCATATGTGGATGTGTGAAAGTAGTGGAGGGTTTTGGAGCATATCACTAAGCACATGGAGTAAAAGGCTCATTAAGCAACACCTCATCCCTTCTTGATAGTATTGGCTTTTCCTATAGACTCAATGTGATCTTGGATCACTAAAATGTAAAATGAAGAGTCTTGAGCTTTTGAGCTTGAGCCAATCCTTTGTCCTTAGTATTTTGAGGATCCACTTTCATCATCCATGCCATGCCATTCATTGAGCTTTCCTGAAATATTTATCTTGGAATAGTATTAGCTCAATGAGCTATATGTTGTTATGAATTACCAAAACCACCTAGGGATAGTTGCACTTTCAATCTCCCCTTTTGGTAATTGATGACCACATATAGATCAAAGCTTCGATGATAATAAGATTGAAAAACATAAATAAGCTTTGAGAAGTATGTGATAAGCAAGAGCTCCCCCTAAATTTGTGCATATCTTAAGATTTGCTTTGGACTGCAAATGCACAAGAAATTAGGCTCATGGGTTACTCTTCCATGTCACATACATCTTGGTGCAGCGCTCAAAAAATAACGATTGAATAGTATCTCAAGCAATCAAACGCAAAAAAGTTTCAACCAAGAAGACAAGAGAGAACAAAAGCAAATCTCTCTCTCAAAGCCTATGATCTATACATTTTACTCCCCCTTTGGCAACAAGTTACCAAAAAGTTCCTAGAAAATGCATAGTACTATGTCGTCTCTCAGGCTTGGTCTTCTGGTGGTGGTGTAGATAGGACTCCAAGGATGAACGCATCGATGGGCGTGGTAGGAGCTGTGAAGTTGGAGGCTGGAGCTGGTTGAGCTGGAGCTGTAGCCGGAGGCTGAAGTAGTGGCTCTGGTGTGCAGGTTAGTCTTGCAGCTGACCTCTGAGCTCTTGGCACTCTGGCAAATGCATCGATTGTCGCCTTGCCCTTCCTCTCCTGCATATCATCTTGTAATTGCTCCACGGTGGTGAATCTCAGTCACTTTGACATCAAGATCATAGAATTTTTGTTCCATGATTCTCTCCAGGATCTCCTGGTTTTGAGTTAGGGTGGCCAACCCCTTCTCAATCCGCGGAGATGATGCTATTAAGTAACCAAGCTGCTCCTGCTTGCTCTTCAGAAAGTAGTCGAGATGCCTGCTTGAGTTGGCATCTTTGCAGCTTTCTCTTGTCTTGCCTTCTCCTTTCGCTCCTGAGCTTGCACTGATGATGGTTCATTCTCGGTCATGACAACTCGATTGTCCTCAAAATCAGGATAGAGAACCATGTGTTCCTTATCCAAGAGATACTTGTCTGTGCCCATCTTCGAGTTTATCAACTCTTGAATCTGTGGGGCATATCCACAGCTTCTCTTCTGATCTGCTCATGTCCTCTTGATTGTCTCGACTATGAGGCTCATGACCTTGAATTTCTGAGGCACATCAAATACATGAAGCAAATTGATTGCATGTCCTCTAATCATGTTATGGTCACCTGATTTGGGCAATAGAGTATGCCTTAAGATCCAGTTGATCGTAGGCAGCCACGACAATGAAAATGGACTGATCCAAACTTGAAGGTCTCAATTGCATCATCTGGGATCTCCTTGTAAATGTGTGCCATTGAGTTATGATCCATTTTCTTCTTACCATAAATGTCCAGGTCATCCTCACTTTCCTTTGGGGCATTGATAAATTTGGCCCATTCCTCTATGGCAGACTGATATCTGGTTCCTTCTGACATCCACACTATCCTGCCATCTAGATAGAAATGTGCTGTGGAGTAGAATTGCATGATAAGTTCATCGTTCCGGTTGGTGAGCTTACGCCCAAAAAATCAGCAACTCCACAAGCACTGAAGCTGTCATCAACTCCGGGGTAGTGTTACGCATTCTCCTTCATGTAGGTCCGATTGACCCATCTCATATCGCAAACTATGGGCTTCTTATCCAGCAAGACAGGTCTCATAAAAGTCCTTTGCTCCTTGGTGTGGAACCTGTAATCCACAGCAGTCCTTCTCCTTGTGGCATATGGATATGTCTCTCTCCATAGCCTCAACCCATTATCTCTCCTGATCTTCATGTTTTCAGCCATAGGATGAGCATCGTTGTGGTCTGGGATCTTGGGTTTGAGTTTTCTTAGGACCTGCCCTTCTTCTTCTTCTTGACTTCAACCTCGTGCAATGGAGCCTTGTTCTTTTCAAATTCTTTGGAATGCTCCTTGTATTCCTCTTGGGTGCATTCTTGGGCTTGGAGGCAGCTTTGGGCTTGGAAGTTGCAGCCCACGACTTGATTGCATCACCCATCAGCTTTTGTGCCTTGGAGTGCAGGCCCTGACCTCTTCTTCTTCTTCTTCCTCTTCCATCATGGAAGGCTTCCCTATCACTCTTGCCATGGTCTTCTTGACCCTTTCTTTCCTTTTCTTTCCCTCTGCAGCAACAGGCTCTTTGGGTTGAGATTCCAAAGGGGCTTGAGTAGACACTCTAGCTTTGGACATTGGTTGTCTGCCTGCTGGCCTTTTGATTTTCAAACCAGGCTTCACTGCAGATGAAATGACCTCCCTCTTGAGCACTTTCTTCTTGGAGCTTGCCTCATCCTCAACGGCCACATAATCCTCATCCTCAGACTCTGAGGTCTTCTTCTTTCTTGACCTTGTGGCAGCCTTGGGAAAATTGCTCGGAGTGCTTCTGCTCCCCTCATCTGAGCTGCTTGAGGGACTAGTGCCCTCGCTCAACCAGAACACTGCTCTTGATTTGTTACAGGCTGTCACTCTGATGCGACATCTTTGTCCAACTGACTGCTGACTCTGTGAATAGTTATAGATGAGGTAGAGTGGATGAGCATCACAAAATGTGGAGATTTTCGCAAAAGAATGATTCAAAAAACTTAGTTTTAGTTTTCGACTAAAAACATTTCGGATCTACCGATTTTCAAACTCGGTGATACCGAAGCAGTTTTGGAACCTAAACTAGTGAACTCGGTCAGACCAAGTCACAGTTCGGTGGCACCGAGACTGCTAGGGTTTCACAAAGTTCAGAAATCGGTCACACCGATTTGTAATTCTCGGTCAGACCGAGACTTACAAGTGCAATGGCATCAGCCAAATCGGTGGGACTAAGTTTTTCAACTTGGTGGGTCCGAGATGGTTTCGGTGGAAACCTAACCCTAAATTTTCAAATCGCAACTATTCTAAGGATTGATATGACTGGATAGGAGTGATTCAATCGTGGCAAGATGCATAATGTTCACACTGTGCTGAGAATCGGACGAGGAAAGCACTGTGATCGAGTCCATACCCTAGTTCGGCAGGAACTCGGTACGGCGGCAACGGCGGAGGAGAATTCCGTTGACGGCGGCGGAGACTAGCGACTGGAGGCGGCTGGCAACGACGTCGACGATCCGTAGACCACGTTGGCAGAGTGAGCTATGCGCGGGCGAGAGGATTCGGAGAAAGTTTTCCAAATTTTGCCCATGCGATATATATAGCCCGACCCTGTCGGTGTGACCGAGTGGTACAACTCGGTGGCACCGAGATGCAAAACTGTGAACAGTTATCGCAACTCGGTGTGACCGAAAAGTACAAATCGGTTGCATCGAGATGAAAACCTAGATCGACTTAGTAATCTCAGTATGACCGAAATGGAGGAATCGGTCAGACCGAAAATCACAAAGAAGTTTTGGAAGTTTAAGTCTATGACGAATCGGGGACTCCGAGTGCTCCTCACACAGAGTGGTTCAAATCTGACTTGATCAAATTTTGTGATGTAGCATGAATAGAGTTTGAGATGAGAAAAGCATAGATAGCTAGAGAGGGTTCTTAGGCATTCTTGTCCATCCACTTGGCCAAAGAAAGATAAGCCAAACAATCAAAACAACAAGTGGATGTCCTGGAATGAGTAAAATATGCATTCAACATGCTCACACAATAGAATGACAAATGAAGTATGTGACAAAGCATGCACAACCAATTCTAGCATCTATCAAACAATTGGCGATGACTAGGTCATCTATATATGAGTATATTGACTTAGGAGTCAAATGAGAGAATTTGATCATAGATCATACTCATCGTTTAAGCTCAAGTGGGGTTACCACTTTTACATAAAGCATTTATGTGTTCACATCATTAGAGTTGCTTTGACTCAATTCTTAGAGTTAAGCTCCCCCTAGATGTGAGATCCCCCTTAGAGGATAAACTAACCTTGGGTTTTGTTGATGATGACTTCATGTAGGTGTTGAAGATGTGGATGCTCAATGTTGATGTAGATCGTTTGGAGCAATCCTTTGGAGTGAGTTGCACTTTCAATACCTACATGGATTAGTCCCACAAGGAACAAACAAGGATATCCATAGACATAGAGTGGCCTTTTACACAAAATGATGTCCATGAAAACATTAGGTTACCTTGTCCCTTGCCTTACCAACATGAGGGTTTGTGACTCCTTGAACTAGTGCAAGATATGGAAGTTGATTGCATTTGTCCTCGCCATAATGATATGAGTGAGAAATGATGGCGGAGTCACCCTCAAGAACTCTCTAGTTCTTCTTCTTCGGGATCCACATCAACTTGATGGGAATCCTTGGTGTAGTAGTTGTACTTGATGAAGTAGAACTTGACGTAGTCTTGGGAATCCACTTGACCAAGGCCTTAGGTGCTTCTTCAAATGCATCAATATCCTCTTGAAGCTTGTCCTTGCCTTTCTTCTTGTGGTCTTGTGGTGGAAGATCATCTTGAGCGTGTGTTCCCTTGAAGGAAGTAGGATCATACTTCTCTTGTTAAGGAACAAACTTCGTCTTGGGGTATTGATCTTCTTCCCACTCAACTCCATTGGCATTGAAATTTCGTTCAAAACCAACACCTTGATTCTTCCGGTGCCTTCATTGCTTGCGTACAATTTCCACAAATTGCTTACTCCCGGCAAGACTCTTGTATACACCTTTCTCTATAATTCCCTTCAATAAGCTGTTTTCTTGCTCAAGCATAACTTGGCTAAGAGGATCATTAGTGGAATCAAGAGAACTACTAGAAGCAACAATATTGGATTTGGCATTGTTATTATTACTTCTAGAAGAAGAATCTTTCTTGTTCTTGTTACTAGACTTGACTTGAGGCATGTAAGTAGATAAGATTAAACGCTTGGCAATGTAAGAAGAACTTTTCTTACGAAGATCATCATTGATTGCCTTTAAGAACTCATGCTCTTGCTCAAGATTGAGCTTTACAAAGCGTAACTTCTCATGAGCCCTTAAAAGTTCTCGATGATCTTCAAAGATAGTTTCATGAGCTAACTTAAGAGTGTTTAGTTCTTTAGTTAGGCGCTCAATTTTCTCCTTATCATTGTCATTCGTTTCAACTTGATTAGCATGATTAATTGACGTTTCATCATAGTATTCATCACTAGAGTTGTCAACAAGTAAATCATCATCACCTAGCAAGTCATCTTCATCAACATCAAAATCAACATACTCGGGGTGTGTTACCTTAGGACCTTTGGCCATGAAGCATCTACCAATTCCTTCATTTGGTGATTCAAATATGTCGTAGGAGTTGGTTGACACAAGTGCTAGACCGGCAATGCCTTCATCTTGAGTGTATTCGGAGTCGGAGTGATAGCTTCTCTCGGAGTGATGGTCGGAGTCGGAGCCGGATACCCATTCACCAACATGAGATTGATGTCTTCGTTTTGTGTAGCTCTTTGATGATTTGTCCTTCCTTTCCGAATCTTTGCTTCTCCGTGAAGGTCTTCGTTCATAATGATCATCACTGCCCCTTCTCTCTCTTGGTGGTGATTCTTCTCTTCTACTTCTTCTCTTGGGAGAATCTTCTCTTCTTTTGTAGGGTGCCGTACACTCATTGGAATAGTGTCCGGTCTCCCACAATTGTAGCAGTTGCGCTCTCGACTAGAAGATCTTTTGTCATTGTAGGACCTTGACTTAGAGCTTCTTTCTTTGCTTCTACTCTTGTAGAATTTGATGAAGTTCTTCACCATTAAGCTCAATTCTTCATTGAAGTTTTGTTTCTCACTTGATGATGTGGGGGCTTCACATGAGGCTTTGTAAGCACCACTCGGCTTGTTGTGAAGTTCTTCCTTATCCTTGACTGACATCTCATGAGCAACAATTCTACCAATGACTTCCGTAGGCTTGAGATCTTTGTAATTGGGCATCATTTGGATCAATGTGCACACGGTATCATATTTTCCATCCAATGCTCTTAGGATTTTCTTGATGATGAATATGTCGGTCATCTCTTCACTTCCTAAGCCAGCAATCTCATTTGTGATGAGAGCAAGCCTAGAGTACATTTCAGTGACACCTTCACCATCCTTCATTTTGAACTTGTCAAGCTGACTTTGGAGCACATCCAACTTGGATTCCTTGGCCAGTCGGTACCTTCGTGCATATCAATCAAAGTATCCCAAATTTCCTTTGCATTCTCAAGACGGCTGATTTTGTTGAACTCTTCGGTGCACAATCCATTGAAGAGGATATCACAAGCTTGAGCGTTGTATTGCAACATCTTCAACTCATCTGCACTAGCTTTGCGATTCGGTTCTCTCCCATCAAAGAATTCACCTTGGAAGCCAATACACACAATAGCCCAAACGGCGGGGTTATGTCCAAGAATATGCATTTTCAACTTATGCTTCCAACTAGCAAAATTAGTGCCATCAAAGTAAGGACCTCTACGGTGATAATTTCCCTCGCTAGACGCCATACTCTCCTAGGTTGTGAAACCAACGCTATGACCACCAAAAGCTATGGAAATCAAAGCAAATGGAGACCAAATCTACGATACCACTTGTAGGACCTTGAAGTATGTCTAGAGGGGGTGATTAGACTACTTGACCAATAAAAACCTAACCTTTTCCCAATTTTAGACTTTGGCAGATTTTAGCTATTTTAGAACAAGTCAAGCAATCTTCACACAATTCAAGCAAGCATGCAAAGAGTATATAGGCAGCGGAAATTAAAGCATGCAACTTGCAAGAATATAAAGGGAAGGGTTTGGAGGAATCAAACGCAATTGGAGACACAGATGTTTTTCTCGTGGTTCCGATAGGTGGTGCTATCGTACTTCCACGTTGGTGGAGACTTCAACCCACGTAGGGTAACGGTTGCGTGAGTCCACGGAGGGCTCCACCCACGAAGGGTCCACGAAGTAGCAACCTTGTCTATCCCACCACGGCCGTCGCCCACGAAGGACTTGCCTCACTAGCGGTAGATCTTCACGAAGTAGGCGATATCCTTGCCCTTACAAACTCCTTGGTTCAACTCCACAATCTTGTTGGAGGCTCCCAAGTGACACCTAGCCAATCTAGGAGACACCACTCTCCAAGAAGTAACAAATGGTGTGTTGATGATGAACTCCTTGCTCTTGTGCTTCAAATGATAGTCTCCCCAATAGTCAACTCTCTCTCTCATAGGATTGGATTTGGTGGAAAGAAGATTTGAGTGGAAAGCAACTTGGGGAAGGCTAGAGATCAAGATTCATATGGTTGGAATGGAATATCTTGGCCTCAACACATGAGTAGGTAGTTCTCTCTCAGAAAGTGTAAGTTGGAAGTGTAGGTTTGTTCTGATGGCTCTCTCCACGAATGAAGAGGAGGTGGAGGGGTATATATAGCCTGCACACAAAATCTAACTATTACACACAATTTACCAAACTCGGTGGGACCGAATCATCAAACTCGGTCAGACCGATTTAGTAAACCTGGTGACCGTTAGGATTTTCGGTGGGACTGAAATGCATCTCGGTAGGACCGATATGGTTAGGGTTAGGGCATAACGTAATCTCGGTGAGACCGATTACACAAATTCGGTCAGACCGATATTGGTAAGTAGCTAACCAGAGAGTTGGTCTGGTAAACTCGGTGGGACCGATTTGCCCTTTCGGTGAGACCGAAAAGTTACAAAAGGGAAACAGAGAGTTTACATTGTAATCTCGGTGGGACGATTAAGCTCTTCGGTGAGACCGAAAAGTTCTGAAGGGGAAAGCAGGGAGATTATAATCCCATCTCGATGAGACCGAGATCCCTATCGGTGAAACCGATTTTCCTAGGGTTTGTGGCGGTGGCTATGACATCTGAACTCGGTGGCGCCGGATAAAAAGAATCGGTAGGGCCGAGTTTGACTTTGGGTTTAGGTCATATGTGGATGTGAGAAAGTAGTGGAGGGTTTTGGAGCATATCACTAAGCACATGGAGCAAAAGGCTCATTAAGCAACACCTCATCCCTTCTTGATAGTATTGGCTTTTCCTATCGACTCAATGTGATCTTGGATCACTAAAATGTAAAATGAAGAGTCCTGAGCTTTTGAGCTTGAGCCAATCCTTTGTCCTTAGTATTTTGAGGGATCCACTTTCATCATCCATGCCATGCCATTCATTGAGCTTTCCTGAAATATTTATCTTGGAATAGTATTAGCTCAATGAGCTATATGTTGTTATGAATTACCAAAACCACCTAGGGATAGTTGCACTTTCAACGAGGGTTCACTGGTTCGGCTGCGGTGTGAGGCTGCTGTCGCCTCAGGGCCTGGCCAGCGGTGGGAATAGTAGGGGGCGGTGAGGCCTCCGCTGCAGCACAGCCGGCCACGGGAGGCAGGAGCATGAGGCACGACCGGCGCTGGTTTGGGCGGCTGGAGCAAGAAGACCAGAGGTTGAAGAAGCACTATGGCCGTTGGATGGACATCGTACGGTCACTGGAGCTAGAATCGTTCATATTGACTAAGTTGAAAAAGCCCTTCGTCCCCGTCAACTTAGTAGGCCCACAAGTCAGCCTCCCACCAAGGTGGGTCCCAGCTAGCAGGGGGAGTATTCATTTTTTTGTGCATAATAAGGAGGCACTTCCGGTGGGTCCGGTGACAGCAGCGAAGCGTTTTTAAGTGAAATCGTGTCCCGTCGGTGGGTCCCAGCAGTCGAGGCAAACATTTTTTCACAAAATACGGTGGCCTGTCGATTGGGTCCTATTTGTCGATTGGAGGAATCATTATTTTCCGTGTAATAAGGAGGCACTTACTTGCTGCGGCCGTGGACCCGGTGAGACTCTCCACGTCTGATATACTTCCGATGGAAGTCGTTCCTTGACCACGTTGACCTTGCCGCATTCCGTTGCATGCATGCGTCCATAGGCGTTGTCGTCCCCACTGTCGACCTCTCACGTCTGATCATCTTTCGATGACACTTTCGGTTGTTGACCATGTTGACCACACCATGCCGGCGCACCCAATTTGGAACGACCGGAGATGGGGAAGGCGGGGGTAGTGGAGTCGCGAGATGGAGAGGAGTGAGAAACTTCACTTGGTTGGTCTTGTGGCGGCCACGGCCTTGCGAGGGAGACAGGAGCAAGAACAGAGGTTGAAGAAGGAGCACGGCTGTTGAATTAACATCCAACGGTCCAGCTGCTAGAATCATTTGTTGATTAAGTTGACAAAGCCGTGCGTACACCTCCGCTTAGCAGGCCCACAAGTTAGTCACCAAATCTGACGGGTCCCAGCTGTCAACGGGATGAATAATTTTTTTTGCAAAATAAGGAGGCACTTCCTTCCGTGCGAAGATACAGCCGGTGGGTCCCAGCTGTCAGGTGGAGGAATTTTTTTTCAACTTAATAAGGAGGAACTTTCCTTGCGTGCGACCATGGACCTCGTGGGTACCAGCCGTCAGGCTCTTCACGTACAGTCCTCTTCCGATGACTCTTGTTTGTTGACCACGCCGCACCGAACACAACGAGGCGCTGGACGACGGCGAGGCCCCGGATGGGAACGACTCGGAGATGGGAAAACGCGGCAGTGGAGTCGTAGATTGAGAGGAGGAGAAGGGTTATTACTGGTTCTGTTGCGGCATGGGGTTGTAGTCTATGGAGAATAACAGGAGGTGTCGAGCAGTGGAGGGATAGCCTGGCCGGCGGTGGGGTAGCGCTTCGCAGCGATGCATGCTAAGCAGAGCCGCTAGCCGCCGGAGGCCGGACCAAGCGGTCAGCGGCGCTGGAGGAAGAAGACGAGAGATTGAAGGTGCATGCCGGCCGTTCGATATAAATCCAATTGCTGTGGATGACACAATCATTTGTTGACCAAGTTGACAATGCCCTGCGTAGGCTTCGACCTATTGGCCCACATGTCAGCCTGCAAAAATGTGGCATTTATTTAACCCATGTTTTCTAGAATGTACAGTCCATTTCTTTGGGCTGGGTGAACAAATAATTTCGCGTCAATCAGGCCCATTTATATTTTCTAAGAAATCCCAGCCCATTTGCACTTCCTTGAAATACACGTATTAGGTGGGCTCGTTATATATATAATGTTATGTTAGAAGGAGCAATTAATATCAAAGAATAAACCGGAGAGGCACATTATATATATATATATATAATTAAGAAATTAGCGAGTTATTTTTCGAAATAAAAATGAGCGCGTTATTATTAAATTGGTCCTTAAAATCTTCGCAAGCTTTTGTATGCAATCACCGGGATTTTCCTTGCCTGTGAGTCAAAAACAACCAGGATTTTCCATTAAACATTTACTTTTATAAGTTAATAACACGTGGGATGTTTTTATAATGTATATATATGTCTCTATAAAATATACGATAATAGTAATAATATAAATATATATAATGTGGTTAGAAGGGAAAACATAAATTGGACACAGCATTACTTTTATAAGAGACCTGCATTTTATACCCGACAGTAGGCATACTAACAAGTTCACACACAAATACAATAGAAAAGGTAAACATTCATATCAAACTCTGGTTCACAGGACACGTTCATATTCATAGCCAACATTCACTATCAACAAGTCAAACGATTCATATATACACAAGCTCAGCATATCTATGCATCCAAATGATTGATAGATCACACGACAATATTCATACATAATTCACAAAAAGATTCAGATATACACATGTTCAGTATGTTTATGCATCCAAATGATTGAGATCACAGCCAATATGATCCATGGGACGAACTTTAATTACCTAGGGTACAATTTGGTAAATGGTGTTCAATTGGAGGTACTTCTTGCTAAAATTAGTTCTTGTGCGACTAAACTTTTGAGTACATAAGATGCAAAGAGACAATCTGAACTTTGCTTGTAGGTTTATCCTCAAATAGTGGCCTCGTGCGAGGGAGGTTTGAGCAACTTGGCCACTACTTTCATCCAACTAGTATCTTGGCTCATCTTGGTCATGTATCTGCCAAAATTCTACATTGCGGAGCGAGAAAGGAGGCGGTTGAGAAAATGAACCACCCAAATTTTTTGTGCAGTTCAAGCTGAAATGGAGCATCCTTGGCGTGCGGTGATTAAGTGCCGAGATGAATATACGTGTCAACCAACTTGCTGGAATCTTTAGACTCCATGCCATATAGTTCACTACCATATGTCTTTGATAACCAAAAGGCACAAGTTGGGACCAAAAAAGGCTGCGTTTTTTGGGCTATGCACCAAGCAATATTTTTGGCGTTCACTCTCCTAATACTTGGAGTTTGACAATTGGTTGGCCGGTTGATACTCGAATGAATATAGGCACTTCTTGTCGGCATCGTCCGTGATAGCCCTTTCGTTAAAAGTGCACTTGATTCTTAGCCGTCTGGATATAATCCAACGCTATTACTCTGGAGTTTCTTGATTTTCTGACAGATTTCAATCTTCTTCTTATGTGCTTTGTGGATTTCATGTTGTCCTTTGAACTCTTAGCCTTGGCAATCACTATTTGATTGTCATAGTTCATAAGGACAGCCGGCACTGGTTTATCAACCACCGGCAAATCCATCAAAAGCTCTGAAGCCATTCTGCTTCGACGCATGATGTGTCTAATGTTGTGAGTTCTGCTTCCATAGTCGATCTGGTTGTCTGAGTGAACTTTGGAGTACATAGCAGCAGCAAAAGTACCTATCTTTCTGATCATTTTGTGCAGTTCTACTAAAATCACCCGATGTAATGATTTGCCTGCGAGTTCAGGCTCCAAATTACTCCTTTATGATATCGGCAAACAGTAGCTCAATACCAAATTACCAATACATATGACAGGCACAATAATCAAGATAAAGACTTGTACCAACCTGTGTGAGGTAGCATATCAATTACTATTTCCTTTGACTGGAAGCCGAGATAAGCCAAGCGACTGACAACAAAGGAAGAAAGCAAGCGGAGATTAGCGGTAGCGAGGAAAGGGACGGAAGGCTGTCGAGGCAATGAAGCACCCAAAGTTTTTGTGCAGTTCCACCAAAATCGAGCATCCTGTTGGCACATATATTGAGAGAGTGAAGTTACGTAATAGTGGGACTAGTTGATGAAACATACACTAACAAATAGAAGCACCCTCATTATCTTAATGGGTAAAGTTAGCAACATAGTAGTCTTGCTTAAAGAGAGGTATTAGTTTATTTAATCGGTGCCAATTAGCTCAACTCAACACTCAAAGCATTGCCATTTATCATAGGTTGAAAAACTTTAACGTGCAAAGATAAAGGAGTTTCTCATGTGATGTACGATACAAATAGAGATGACAACAAACTAATATGGATGAAGGCCTTGGGCCGTACCAACTGAGAAAAAAGCTTATTCATGTAGTCCCATAAGAGATGATAAAGCACTCACTAGAATCACACAATAGTATATATTTTTGTGCACTTCAAATGTATGGTTGAAATCACTCTTGTTTACCAGTGCTGGGATTATATCGAAAGATTACTTCCAGCAGAGTTAAAGAACTGGCTGGGATACAGTTCATTGTATTGTCTTGTGTAGTTCCACTAAAATGTATGATTGGCACAACATGATCTCTGTTTGCACAAGTAGGAACAAGGTGAAACCTTCATTAGCTTAGTGAGAAAGGATAGGAAGACATTAGCATATTACTCAAACAGTAGCATCAAATTCATGATCGACAATACGCAAAACATTGCCTCATTGAACCAATGGCAATAAATTGACATGCAAAACAATAGCACTATTATGTCATGACACTAATAATATTCCCTCCCAGCTCCACCACATGATTCACCTCCATAGACAAACATAAACACATACATGATTCAGCATAGGGTCCTACTAAAGATTTGTTTAAATCCAACAGGAAAATTAGGCGGTAATAAATTGGTGGTACTTAAGTACTCCTAATTAATTAAGTGAGACAACAGAAGTGGAAGGGCTCACGGAGGATGCGTCTCACATGTAAGGTAGTCGTTGCGGAGCCCTTGAATGGCCTCGTGAGGCCTCTGGCTTTAGCAAGATCGCCTTAGCACTTTATTTATTCTTCTTCTTCTTCCTCTTCATGCTCTGTTTCTCTTTCTCCTCACCAGTTGGTGAAACCAAGTACATGATTGGCCTTCTAATTCAGAATTGGTTTTGTTAGTGAGGGAGTACAAGTGTACTAGTAAAAACACCATTATTTTCTCATGGCAGCCATAAAATAGAGATGAACACATGCATTAAATATCATTCTTACTTAAAGGAAGGTTATGGCGCCAATATGGATGATGAGGATTGGAACAAAGATCTCCCTTTGTGCAGTTCCACCAAAATGAACCAACTGTTCCATTCGACATTCGATTAAACATCACAAAAGTCACTTCTTTTAAGAAGAGTTTTGTGCAAAGGCACCAAAGGTCACAACAAGAACTGTGTGAATTGGATATCCTGTTTGCACAAAAAGGCACAGAGGAAACAGTGAGAGTCTCAAACAATTACAGGCAAAAACATTTGGCTAAACTTGTCATGGCTTATAATAGTGGCATGGCTTCATTTTTACCAGGGACATTAGATTAAGAACAGTTGGGACAGTGGGTGCACCAGCAGTCCAGCACCATGTACGTAAACAGGGGCATAAAATGGTGATTCATAGTTTGTTGCCCTGAGAAACAAACATCCAAGAAACATATCTGGGTTGGTCCCATTTTTGTTCACTCTTGCCACCTACTCCTATGTGTGGATGGCAAATCTAGTCCTAGTCATACCACTTTGTGTACAGCGTTACCCCTATATTTCCCTTTTCGACCAAGATACCGGTTGGATGAACATTCTGTACTAATTTCACCCCTTTCCTTCTTTTTGTACCAAGTCCTATGTACATACTAAACCCCCCCCACCTTTATTTCTTTTTTTAATCAAGTACAAGATTCAACTCCATGAAGTAGCTTTAGCTCTAACAATAGAAGAAAAAAATATGTGATGTTGGACCATCCGATCGAGAGGGGCTGAGAGGTAGAAAATGATGCACATGCAAAGGACGTGGCAGTGGGGAAGTAGAGCTAAAGCGGTTTGAGCGAAGATATACACGAAGGTCGTCGGGATGTGGATAGGTGGGCGGCGGGAGGCGGATCCTCCCACGAGCAGCAGAAGGGATCGGAGGACCTCCAGCGCCCGGCCTTCAGCCACGAGATAATGGTGCGGCCCGGCGGTGGGTCTCCTCCCTTCTTTGTCGACAACGGCCTAACGCTGCCCTCCTCCCCTTCACGGCGGAGGGGATACCTCCGGATCTGTAACCAACAGTGAGTATAGAAAGCTAGTGTTTTTTGAAGGGAGAAAGACAGTGTTACTACCCCTATCTTGTTTAGATCTGGAGAGGATGAGAGTGTGTGAATAGAGCAGCCCTAGCAAGCAAGCGCGAAGGCTCCGTCCTATATATAAGTAGTGGGGTAGTTTTCCTTTTTCACTCCATCAAAACAATCGTTTAAAATTGTGTACTAGTACATGCCAGGTCGTGGTATTTTTAGTTGTTGATTGTTTTTTGAGATAGCTACCCGCTTGTTCCAAGTGGTGTTACAGTGTGCCAGGTCGCACTTTGTATCGTTCAAGTCTGGTACTACAAGTCCCTCCATTAAATGAAGAACCACCCCCTCGTAAAAATTGTGAACAAGCCCACGGCTAAAATTAGCGAAAACAAGGGTTGCCCCAACATGCATTATTATTTGTATTTTCTACTCCCTCCGTTCATAAATATAAGTCTTTTTTATTAGCCACACCTAAGACAAGAATTTTTTTATTAGCAGTGAACCCCACATGTCATAGACACAAAAATTGTGGCAAGATTCCCTTAGGCAAGCCAAACTGTGTCTAACAATTTGAGCAACTCAGGTTAGGCAAGTGTGGCAAGTGTGGGAAAAATAATGGGACAACATAAGACAAACATAGTCACAATCCAAACAGCCCCCTAATTTTTTGTGACATGCATGAAAATTTGGTTAGTTAAATTTATAGTCAAAATTTGGCAAGGTGCATCAAATCAACACATGCAAGTATCAAAAGGAAAGTCACGGCATGCATGCATGCGTTGTACTCCGTTTCCAAATATAAGTCTACTTACAGATTGCAACAAGTGATTACATACGAAGCAGAATATGTCTACTCCTACATACGAAGTAGCCCATTTGAAATGTGTAAAAAGACTTTTATCGAGTGCAGTGCTTTGATGTCTCGCGTTAATTCGTACAAGATCGAGAAATTTGATTACTACGATGCCCTCTCCCTCGCGGACGAGCTCCGGTGCCTTAACTGCACCTGCCTTTGGCTGCATGACAGGTGGGCCAACCACCTGTTGGGCCCACCTGTCATAGACGCAAAGCGAGGAAGCGATGAAGTAGAAGCTTTCGCTACGCTATCTCTCCCATACGAGGTGGAGCGGATATGCAGCGATGGATTAAATCTTGTAGAAGTAGGAGTAACATCATTGTTCGTCTTCTCGAAGAGGCGAAGAGCCAAGCGCAAACCGAATGTGGCAGTTGTGAATGCTCGCGTGGTGCGGTTCCTTGGAGTACTAGCCAGGCTCTTGCATGAGACAAAATTGCTATTGTTTAACAATTAAACTCCATTATCCATTGGTTGATACTCATTCTGCATAGGTCCACGCGCTTAGCACCGTTTCCTCCAGGGGTCACCAATGTTTATTTGCTAATTAATAGCATTCCATGCAATGAACTATCTATTGCAAGTCATTAAAAGCATGCACACCTCTCATCTCTTATTGGTTGATACGTATGTCAAGAAACAAGAAACAAGTTAGAAATTAATGCACCGCGACTAAGTGTTTTGGGACTATTTGGTTTTCGTAAGATGACTTACACACCTAGACGGAGGGAGTAGTATAGACCTATAAACCAGAAAGGAGTATTTGCCTTTCTACAGATTTCAACAAGTGACGAGACTACACCATGTGCAGTACCCCATCCCTTCCGGTTTATAGGGCTCAAATCTCAAATCTCATGAACCAAGGCATTTTGCGATTGGAGGAATGTACTGTATCTCGTAGTTTACAAAACTACCCTAATTAAACTCATGCATTAATTACGTAGTTCTCTCAGTTTCCACTCTGCCTTGGTCGCGGTGCACAATATTGAGCACTCATATATGACTAGCCGCTCTATCTACATGCACTAATTTCAAAGCATCCGGGCCCGCGTGCCATCCACCAAATCACAGCGAGGTGCTACAGTCGAGATACACCTGTCACCCCGGTGTGGCCGTCATGACCTGTCATATCACAAAACCCACACCTTTACCAGCAGTGGTAAGGTGGCCTCCAAGTTGGACTGGGCAGAAGCAACCATCGTTTCATTGGAGCAGCTTCGTTCATGCCCTTTCTTCCCTTTCTTGAAGAAAACCTCACTCCGGGCTACTCACTTCTGCCATTTTTCTTCTCTACCGACAAAGGAAAGGTGGCCAAATCAGTGATGCTGCTATATTTTCATTCCAATAATCTTCTTTTTGCGAAGCACCGACCGATTCTCACATCCTATTCTTTTCCCGTTTTCATTGCGATTGTGGTTTCCTTTCGATTGCTTTTTGTTTGTCAGTTCATTGATGGTTCCTGGAGCACTAGGCAAAGAGTTGTCGGCGGACAACCCACTGGAGACAGCGATCTCCAGGAAGCGAGCACCGACCAACAAGTTGACCATGTTGGCGGGCCAACCCATGGATATGAAGAACTCCAAGAAACAAGCACTAGCCAAAGAGTTGAGGACGTTGGCAGACGAACTCCTCAAAGAAAGTTGGAAGAACAGCAAGGGCCCCACCGTGCCTACCCCAGGAACTCTGGTTGCCACCTATGTGAGGCTCAAGACCGAGTTTGAGGAGATAATCGCCCTTGAGAAGCAGTATTCCCCTGGCAAGGTGATGGCCCCCATCGAGGGCGAAGAGATGGCCCCCGGAGGGATGAGATCCCCTGGTGAGCTGCACAAGGTAAAAAATAATGGCTTATTACCATAGTTGTGGTTTTTGATTATTTGCAATGTGCTTGCTTTTTGATTATTTGCAATGTGCTTGCTAATATGTTAGGGTTGTGCAGTGCGGTGGTTGTCCTTGATGATTACGATGTCGTGGCCCATCCTGTTGGCATCGCCCGGAGATCAATTCGATGCCGCTGTCCATCCCTGTGGACATCGCCCGAAGATCGATTCCGATGTCGGTCGATCCTGTGGACATCGCCCGAAATTGATTCCCATGCATTTGTCCGTCTTTGTGGTCATTGCCCGATGACAAGAAATAGTTGGTCGCGCTAATCCTTGAGGTAGTTTGCATTGCCACTGTGTTTAATTACCGAACTATGCGTGTTATCAAACCATCTTAGGGCTAGTGCACTTTGTCTTGTGTGGGCGGATCTTGCTACTTTTGTTTGATAGTGAATCATGCGATGAATCATGCGAACCCTCTCCGAGTTATGGAAACAGATGTATCCTCACCAGCTTTTGATGTAATATATGGCATGCTTAGATGTAATTTTGAACTATTTATCATATCAGCAGGGCTTGTTTGATGATTCTTGGTGTTAGTAGGCTAGCTACTATGCGGGCTATAGTACTTGCAAAACACTCACATAAGAGAAACGTTGGGGCTGATGAGCTCGTGGTACGCTTATACTTATCCCTCGTTGATCGGCCAATAGCCCTAGCTCCTAAAATTGTAGGCTTAGCGATCAATCAGACAATAGTCGACATACATTCAGGCCTCATTTGGTTCATAGGGTAGGAAAATGCGTGGCGAAAGTACGGAAGAACGTGCAACAAAAAATCATAGCAAAGGTCAGACGTACTCCCCGTTCCAAAATAGATGATTTAGGCGGGCTAGTTTGGCCTAGTGGGTTTCGATGATATGGCGTGATGCGATTATTGTCGCCCAAAGTATTCGCGTGTGGTAGCAGTATTGTGAGTACAGTAAGTTTTCTTGAAGAAGCGGAATTCAACAAAGTCATGATGGTTCCTTCGTCCGAACAACTTACAGTGGGAAAGGTTGGGCCTGCGATACGACCGGGGTAGACCAGGATAATTTTGTGCATGGCAGGTGGACCAGGATGGTCGATGTCCCACATGTCGGCGAATGAAAGTATTCTTACCGATATAGAGAACGAGCAACGAGTATTCATTGTTTATTTTTGACGAAAGCTATTGTCTCCACTGTTACTCCTTGACTTTGTCAATGCCTCTCTCTCCTCCACATAAGCGGGGACTACTTGCTATGCATGCAGCGGGCAGCTGCCGTCTTGAGGGGCCAGGGCGGTGAGAGCGGGCTCCGGAAGCGGTCCGGACTCTAGCATGGCCCACCTCACATTATCACCGTATATTTCTTTGAGTCCGTGCACGGCGGATGGGCGATCTCTTCTCCCTCCCTAGTTTCTCTCTTCTCAGCCGACGCCCGCCGAGCGATTAGATTTCGGCTATTGACGGTTTATTCAATTATGGTCCCACATGTCAGTGAAATTGCAAGACAACGCGTGTCCCCTCTGGTGAGCGGCGTGCGAGCCGGACTGTCGAGGTTGCGACGCGTACGAGTCGTAAGTGCGCCGCATTTTCCTTTAGAACTTGCGAAGCGTAACATTTTCGCGTGATCGATTGATAGAAATATAGAACAAAATGACAAGGGCGGTGCTTTCCCGCTCGCTAGGCGGGCTAGTTCGAGTGATATGACGTGCTACAGTGCCGTCCACTTGCTCCATTTTTATGTAAGCAAGAGTTTACACTCTTAGGCGGGAGGAGTGCGAAACACCACAGATCTGATTATGATCGAGGGATAACTGTTCCCTGCCAAATAATGGATGATTGTTAGCGTTTATAGCATGATAGTTAGGGCATCTCCAGCACTGGCCCACAAATTTACACTGGCATCTGTTCGAGGACACTTATGGATGCCATCCGATGCTGCCCGCATACCTTTCGACAACTATATGAACTAACCGGACGAAATTCGTGCAAACAAAGCAAATTTCAAATTGACCGGATGAAATTCATTACATTTCGAGAACTTTTCCTATAAACTGGATGAAATTCATTACATATTTCGCACAAACCATACTAAAACCTCAGTAAACCTAATCTAAACGATCATGGGCCCCGACCACCATGTCCGGCCATGAACCCGAGAAAGCAGGCCATTGCCTTTGCCTCCTCCTTATCCGCCTCGATAACCTCCTCCTCCGGAGCACAAGGTTATGAAAATTTCCGCCTCCATGTCGCCATCAAGCGGCTAATCGGCCGCCGATTTTTATCCCACCAAGCTTGGCGTCGACTGAGTGGAGGAGGCGGTGGCCTTCCTAGGACCAGAAGCGGTGGCGACCTACCGTGTACTACTCTTCCTCGCTGCCCGGCTGCGCCAGACGCCTGTGCCCGGCTTCATGGTCGTGGCAGCGGAGGGCGGCCGGGGGGGAGCCGGTGATCTCCTTTGTTTTCTCCTGCGACAGTACGTCGAAGAGATCTTTGGAGCGCGCCCGGAGCAGAGCCGCCGATGTCCCTCGTCTGCTCCTGCGACAGTACGTCCAAGAGAGCTTCGGAGCGCGAGGTGGCCATGGTTGAAGTGGTGCCGACAGAAGGAAGGGACCGGAGGAGAATAAGTGTGGGTCTTTGGCTATGGCTGGGAGCTGGGGCTCAAGTTAATATAGCGGGCGAATGGCAATGAGCCGCGGCAGACGGATGGACAACTGGCGCCGGAGTAGGTTCGTCGGGCTTGAATGGGGACGCTACTTTAGTGACTTAACTGTAGATGCGTTTGGGTTACTGACATGTGGGCAGAACGGGCGTCTGGCCCGCATGTTAGTGACACACCAATTGCACCTGCAGTTAAGTCCGATAATCTTGACATTGACATTCTGGAGAGACGGTGGCCGTTTCAGGCGGGAAGCGTGCGCTAGCGATGGAAGGGGTTTCGGTGTGCAGTGGCACTAAGATCGGTCGCTCACGATAGTACATACTCCCTCCTTTCCGGTTTATAAGGCTCAATTCAAAATTCTCACCAACCAAGGTAGATGGTGAGTGGTGGAATACTTTTTGTAGTTTGCAAAAGCACCCAATTAACGCTCTTATTTTCCTCAAAAAAGTATGTTTACCAATGCATTAATTGCAATGCATGCATGCATTGGTCAATTTTCTCTTAGTACTTGCATGCAATGATTTAATGCACCTTGGAATCTGAACATGTGATGGAAAACAACCAAATTGAACCTTATAAAATGGAAAAACTAAAATTTTGGGATAATCCCTATAAACCGGAAAGGAGGGAGTACTCCGTACCATACTACCATAGTACCCTCTCTAGCTTAGGCTGTTTTATAGATTGTCGTTGTGATGGACGATATACATGAGCAAGGTGGTCCGAGTATGACCTTTGGTGTTGAGCCAGGTGAATACATGCTCGGCGTTCGCGTCGGCCTCCATCAAACGTCTAAACAGTAATGTCAGGCAACGTCGGGGCGCGCAGGTGCGTTTACGTTGCGCCATGAGCAGGACTTTGATTTAGAGGGCGACGTGCACGCATTAGCATGCTTTGACAGCGTGAGCGTGAGTGTCTGACGCGAAGTATTTCATTTTCATTTGGCTGACGAGGGTGCGTTGTAGCGACGAGCCCGTGGTTTGATTCCCCACATACGCATAATTTTGGTTTTTACAGTATTTCTTTCTCCATTCACAGGTAGGCCCGCGTAGATAGATAAAGAACACGAGCTGATGAGGCACATGCAGACTGTTTGGTGGTCAACCATACAAATCTGAGCTATCTGCTGAGCCGGTGACCGTATAATCACCATATCTCGTATACAATGATCAAAGTGAGCTATCAAGACAAGTTCGATGACCGCTAATGCATTTTACTCGGTAATAAATTACCAGGATTGAAGGGAATCCTAATTTGCTTCGTCTTACGTCCTTGAGCTCTTGACAAACCAATGCACTATCACGGTTGTCCGGCCACTCCACCCGAGCTCTCACTGGCGTCGTTCATGCCACCGCGCCGCACACTTACCGGTAAAGGCAGCGATGGCATCCCGCCGCCGAGTTCCTCGCCGCCCACGACGCACACAAAATGGTAGGGAAGCGATGGCATCCCGCCGTGCGAGTTCATCGCGCTCGCGACCTCACAACTATGTGGGAGGAATTTGAAGATGCCAACGCCGAATGGGCAATAGAGCAAGAAGCGGCCAAAGCCGCCTGAGGAGCGGAAAAGTCGAAAAGCACTCAAGAAAAGAGAGGTCCGCCGCCGCAAGAAGAAAGAAAAGGACGCCTGTATTTGCTGAGAGGTCGTCAGAGATCCAAGCTCGGTGGGGTGTCGCCGACAAAGCCGGGAAGGAGAACGACGGCGTCTGGCCAGCATGTGAGAAGTAGTAGTCCTAGTAGTTAGTGTGTGTGTCTGTGTTTGAATACGAGCATGTACCAGTACTACTAGTTACTACTGTAGTTTTTAGAGCAAATTACCAGTACATTAGCCTAGACTAAATGGAAACATTCCTATCCTATGCATCTAATGGCATATCTTTCTCTATAGGAATTGAGATGCATGTCATCTCACTTCCTATGATTTTCATATTCCTATCCTATGAACGAAAGGAGGCCTCTGTTGGAGTAAATCGTAGCTAGCGATCTGCTGATGCGATGGTTTTCTTCAAGAAGCGGAATTCAACGAAGTCATGATGGTTCCTTTGTCGAGCAACTTCAAAGTGGGAAGTGGGCCTGTGATTTGACGGCTCATTAGTCATTGTTATCTTTGGTAGCGACGACTGGATGACTCTACCTTGGAGTTATGCGTGCATGGCAAGTGGATCAGGATGGTCGATGTCCCACATGTTGGCGAATGGAAGTATTCTTTCCGATATCGAGGAGCAAGGAAACCACTGGTATAGTATCACTGCTGATTGGTTCGCAAAAAAATAGTATCACTGCCGATTTATAATTATTTTTTATTTCTGATGAATGCTAGCGTTTAAACTCTTACGACGAAGGGTGCCAAACACGGCACGTGCTGGATGTCCCACACGTCAGCGAAAGGAGTGGGACATGAACAACGTAGTAGAGCCCAGCGTAAAAAAACAGCATGGTAGAGCGTCTCCACTTTTTCCACTTTTGGGTCGGAGACCACACGTAGTAATACTTAGTGGTATGAACAATACAAAGTGCGACCTGGAGAGAAAGACATGTCTAGTTGGAAGGTCTCGGGGCATACACGTAAAAAAATATAAAAGTTAATATGTGCCTCCAACTAATATAGTAGTAGTAGAGTACTTGAAGCACGTACTCCATAACATCACCGTGCATTGCACGTACAACATTAGTGGTAGTGCGTAGTAAGAGACAAATGCCGCCCAAGAGTTCCCTTCTCGACCTACTTTTGGGTGTTTGGTAGAGTGTATGGAGGGTGCATGAGTCCACACTAGTTTAGCACAAATACACTAGAAGCATGCATGAAGAGAGCATGCATGAAGAGGGTGTTGAGTTGAGCATGCATGAAGAGGAACAACTATCTTTGAGGCGAGAACGCAACCAAACACACCACATATACCACGCATGTTCATACGATTTGTGCCTTTCTACTTCACTTCTTTGCGCTACATTACTCAGGTTAAATACGTCCACTCCACAGGTACATGTCCGTCTCGTAGTTCAGGTCCACGTGTTCTTCATATAGATGGAGCGATGCGTTTGCACAACACGTGCACCTTGATGCTAGATGTCCCGCGTGTTGGCAAAGGATGAGCAAAGCTCACGTAAAAAATAGAGTGGAAGAACAATAGATTAGGACGACCGAGAAGGAGCAAGGAACCTCGTGGTGGAGCGTCTGCACTCATAATATTTAATATTATTCAGTGATATAAAATTAACCAATCATCTCCACAGTGGACTGGAAGAGTACGAAATAGGGTAGCCTAGTGTAGTTACATCATACTAGTACATGGCTAACCCACGCTATCACCATATTTCTTGGCTTCCGTGCGACACCTATCTCTAGTAATCCAGCAGCCTGTATTGCTTCTCCCTTCTCATCTCTATCAAAGTGCGACGGGCTGGCGTTTCTGCCGTCTATTAAGGTCAGTTAACTATCACATGTTAGCGACATGCCAAGAGCATTCTAAAGAAATTCCTTTCACGTTCTGTTTTCAAAAAGAAAAAATCCTTTCACGTACGAATTTGCATGTATGCTTTGAGCAACTTGCATGTCCTATACTTCTCCTGTTTGATACTCTAACTTAGCTAGAGGTTAGACTAACTCATGACTAACCCTGAACTAACTGTAGCCAAAGAGGTGTTTGGGTGACAGGGTTAGATTGACAATAAATGCACTTCATGGAGAGGAAAAGTGATTTTTACGTGGTCCCAATGAGAACTATCTCCAGTTAGCACCTCTTGGGTGGGATAGTTTTTTGGTGGGTTCGGTGCAACTTGCTCCAATTTAAGCCCTCATGCTTGGATACTTTAGGGCTATTTGAGCCCCAACTAGCTCAAACTAACTCTAACCCATGGATCCAAACAGGGCCTATGGCCCTCTCGGCCTTGGGCGATCGCGTGCCGAAGCGGCGCTCTCTCGGCCGTCGCGCCACTTCAAAGCAGCGCCCGGTGAGAGGTCGCCTCCGCTCTGGCCGGGCATTAATGCGGCAGCGCTCCAGGCGGACGCTGACCGTTTCACGCTGAAGCGCGCTGCAAGGGAGTATAGGTTTTGAACCGTTTGGTGTAGTAGTAATGGTAGTTTGCAAAACTACTCAATTATTGTACTCGGTTTCCTAAGAAATTGTGGTAAAAAGCGTTACTCCACAGCCGCTTCCCTTCTCCTTCCTGCCGTGATTTACGTGGCCATGTTAACGTGGTTGTGTCAAAAAATGTCACTTCCGGCTCGTGATTTGCGTTATATAATTACAAGCAAGATTCTCGTGCATTGCACGGAACATCAATATGCATTCTTTTACAAAACACCTGTTGTGATTGACCCATGCAGGAGTAATCCCATGTGTAAAAGCTAATGATATCTCGAGAATTTTATCGGAAAACTAGTATCTCGAGAATGTCATCGAAAAAATGAAAGATGAGAGATAAGGCGAGGAGGTGGAGCATGGTGGTGGTGGTGGTCGGAATGGGCGGAGGCATGGGGATGGGCCAGGCGCCCGGCGCTGGCAGCCACCATGCATGCTAGATTGTTCCAGAGACTTATTCCTTTTTTTAGTTGCTGAGCAATGAGGTTGTGGGAGATAATGATGTGGAGAGAGGTGCGGGTATCTTTTGTAAAATTATCATAGTTTGCTTTCTATCCGTCAGATATAGATCATACGGTCTGTATTACAAGATGGCAGGCACACCATCATCGCCAACTCGTTTTTTATAAGAATTACAGGATGATAAGTTTGCTGACTACTAAAGTAAAGTGGAATCTGTCCATGTTATGCAAGTAAATAAAGGTGATAGTTTATCATACGGGTAAGGTTGGATGAAGGGTGGTAGGAACAAATGCTCCGCCTAGAGAATGTGTGTGTGAGATGGAGTCTTAGTGTGTGTGTGGGTGTGTGTGTGTGTGTGAGAGAGAGAGAGAGGGGAGAGAGAGAGATGGAGTCTTAGTTTGTGTGTGTGTGAGACAGAGAGAGAGATGGACTCTAAGTGTGTGTGGGGGAGAGGGGTGCGTGCGTGTGTGTGTGTGTTTGTGTGTGTGTGTTTGTGTGTGTGTGTGTGAGAGAGAGAGATGGAGTCTTAGTGTGTGTGGGGGGGAGGGTGCGTGCGTGTGTGTGCATGTGCGTGTGTGTGTGTGTGTGCGTGTGTGTGTGTGTGTCGCGGGGTCCTCTGTGGCAGATGTAATTTAAGTGTGCATGGCTTCATCATAGAGAGGTGATGTGTATGGCAGAGGCCACCAACGATGGAGTGCGAGAGAGAAAATGCCCGTAGAGAGGAAAGAGAAGGTGCGTGCGCGTGAGTGGAGTCGATATCGAGAGAACATGTTTGTTCGAGAGATACCGAGGAAGACTACTATATATCGATGGTGCATGTAGGCGGGAATTAAACAAAGGGATGGTCTTATTGGTTTCTGGGATATAGTGTGAGTGTGTGTTTTACCCATCCAGGCGGAAGTTATGTGCACAAAAGAGGAGAACGATTCGATGTGGCGTTAGGATTGAGGGTAATTAACTACGTATGGAGACAAAGAGACCTTGAACGTGCATGTGTGAGAGGTATACATGTATACAGGATGTGGGTGTGTCTTGTGCAGCATGATCGAGATAAAAGAAAGAAGACATAAGTCATAAGATCAACGACATGGGAGAGACGGGTCGGTATGACAATATGCATCCATGTGAGAATGCAGGGAAGAAGGCCCGACAATTGAGCATGTGTTTTTGTCTTTAAGAGATAGTGACGTGGGCTGGAGCATGCATCTATGGCGGCGAGAGGGTGAGGCGCAACGATTGTGCAAAAGAGATCAACCTATAAATGCATATGTATGGAGAGACATATATAGTGTGGGTGATAGGAAGCAAGACTCCGTGCGAGAAAGAAATGTTGACGGAGAAACTACTGAGGATAGATCTGAGAGATGGAGATGCTAGCTAGAGGGACATCCGTTAGTTTGGGTTTTGGAGATGACCGTCGGGTGGTTCAAAGGGTGAAGTTATATATGTGTGGGAGAGGGCACTTGACTGCATGTAGAGAGAAACATATGTAGTGTGCGTGATAGTAATCAAGAGTGAGGGCGAGAAAGAAGGTTGATGGAGAAACAGATAAATAGAAAGATAAAGATGCTAGCTTGTGTGCGTTAGAGATAGGAGTCGAGTGGATCACAAGGCTGGGTTATGTGTGTGGGTGTGAGAGAGATAGAGAGAGGGTGCATGTGAGTCACATAAAAACAGATATCAGAGAGAAATGAGATCCAGAGAGACGGAGTTTTGTGTCTGCGAGAGAGAAAGATATTTCACAACTAGAGTGATAGCTAGAGAGACATATGAGGGAACACAAGATATCTCTAGGGAGAGAGGGTGTGTTTGAGTGACATACAAGAGAACAATGGAGAAATATGAGACCACAGGAGGCAGAGTTTGTGT
This sequence comes from Aegilops bicornis, assembly GCA_021605145.1. Lineage (NCBI taxonomy): Eukaryota > Viridiplantae > Streptophyta > Magnoliopsida > Poales > Poaceae > Aegilops > Aegilops bicornis. The sequence continues at coordinate 688,437,394 of CM038671.1, read as the reverse complement.
TTGTGTGTGAGAAAGAGATATTGAAGAGGAAGAGTCGTGGGTTCTCATATCTAAGGAGCGAAAGACGTCTCTTTTTGAGGGGGTGTCTTGAGTGGCACACATGGGAATAGTTGAGAGAAATGAGACCCCAGGAGACAAAGGTTTGTGTTTGTGTGAGAGAAAGAGATTCCACATGGAGAATCATAGCTAGAGACACATAGTAGGGAGCGAGATATACTTAGAGAGAGATAGAGTGATGAAGGTCGAGGGAGAGAGTACCGTCAGTGTGTTATGAAGATAAAAGATCATTGTCGACATACAGGTATACGAGAGATGCACGAGAGGCGATGAACGCAGCGTATAGGTCCAAAGAGATAGTCCTATATAAGCATGAGTGATAGCTATATGAGACGAATATCTGGATTAAAGGGGATTCAAATATTTAAACTGGAGACCACGACATCGATAATATCATAACGCAAATTGGTGTATCAAACATGCATATTCATTTGAATTTGGGCACACGTGTAATGTTATGTAGTTTATCAATATTTGTGATCCATAGATTCTTCAATTACAAACAATGCATGGTTTATATGCAATTAATGTCTAAACGGGATTAAACTATATGTTGCGTGTGTGAAACACATTATACATGTTTGAGAAGTTAAAAAAACCCGCATGAAACACACATTAATTGGAGGCAGTTAGCGAGGAATGCATACATTGGATTTCAACATAAAGTGGTTTCAAATTTGAAAATCCAAATTGATGGTTACAACCTTATGAATCTGAGATCATGCCATTTGTAAACCATATTTATGTATAAATGGTGTTGTGCTTTTGAAAGTATATATTAAAAAATGATGTATATAGAATGTATTTCCAATTGAAAATGGATCCCGCCCGAAAAAAAAATAGTAGAATACAAACGGGATTCGAATTGAGTTGGCACGGATGGCGATGCCTTTGTGCAAAATTTGAGCGAAGCGGGGAAAATCATGATAACCCGCTTGAAACAAAAATCCATGAGATGGAAAACACTACGCCTATCCCTGCCATAAAGCCTATCTGCTGGATTTATATAGGTTTTGATAGGGGTAGGTTTGTAATTTCACCCAAAGCGTGGCGTAACCGCCTCTCACCCAGATTCATACGGTGGGTGCCAAAACCTGATGTGCCCTCGGCGAAATCGACTCCTCCTCGATTCATATTCATACACGGTGGGCGCCAAAACAAACTCTTGTCGGCAAATATTGATTGTATGCTTGAGATTACCGTCCTATCCCCAACAGACTAATGTTCTTTGTGATGTAGTAGAAATTTGAAGCAATGGCTAAGTTTGTAAATTTCCTCGCATTTGAGACAAGCGCTACAGAATACATGGTTCCCCTTCCTCTCTACCTTCCTTTTCCCCATTCGTACTCCGTGGGCGCCAAAACACCCTCTCCACCCCACCCTCCTCCGTCCTTGCCGTCCGCCAGCCCATCCACCGCCGTCCTCCTCCACCATGCCGGGCTGATACCCAGCCTTGCCGTCCATTACAAGAGATCGACCTCTCTCATCCACGCCTTCGGACCGGGATCGTTGCATCCCGTCCTCTCGCTTCATCCCCACCGTCGTCCACCTTGCCGGCACCGATCCTACGACCGTCTCGTCCACCGCGCCCCGCCGCCACCGTCTACCCTCCTAGATCTGCTTCCACGCCACCGACAGCCATCGCTACTGCAGCACCGTCAAATTCTTAGCAGATGCGTACACGGCGCCGCAGAGGCGGTACTCTTTCGTGTCTGCTCAACTTATTTATCGCAGCAAGAAAATAGATCGCCAACGCTTTACTCTGATTTCTTGTCTTGGTTGCGAAGTTGCCTTTGTCCGGTTGCACCTTCAGATCCGCCATGGCACGCTCAACACTATACTCCCAATGCTTATGGTTTTCCCCTTTTATATTCCACACTAGTTAAATCACAGTAGACTAAATTTCAAAATTGGGTCAGTCGATTTTTCAGAGCTCGCCGGAGTTCACCGGTGCGATCCAAGGGGCTCGGGTGGTTGTGGGGCCTCGCAGAACAAAGCAAACTCGACGCGGGTTGGGGGTGGGGGTGGCGGAGGAACACAGGCGGTGGGGGCGGTGTTCCGGCCGGCGGCCCGTGCGGTGTTCTATATGGGAAGAATTAAAAGACGAGGAAGAAGAAGGGTTAGGATACGTAGGATCTTCATCCAACCGCCTGAAATGGTCGAGAGACAGCTGGGAGTTGCATTCTTAATGCGCTCTGGTTCATCTTGTGGGCAGCTTGCAACCAACATTTTATTATCCAAAATCTGCTTGCTCTTCTTTACCATGTTCGATAGTGCTGGCTGTCATGCGTGATCGATAGGCTTTCAATTACTAGCGGTAATACAACATCGTATTTTCAAGCCAGTTCCACTTTCCCGATTTATATATCGTGGTTATGGTGTACCCCTGTTATGTACACTATGATCTGCCTAGTTGCTATGTGCTCTTGTTATCATGGTTTGGCAATAAACTCTGTATACAGTATATTATGAACCTATCATCTGCAGCTATCCTTACTTCTGGAGCCTATTTTTTGTGTACTTGTGCCAGATTATATAAATGCACGCACGATATTACAGCACACATGAGTTCTCTCATCAAAATCTAGTGATAGCACATAAGTATTTACAGGAGCGCCCCGATATTAGAATATCATCTGCATTACAAAGATAATCTCACAACTATTTATGTTTTCATGGTTCTCAGATATTATACGCAATTACAGTGAATATCGAATCCGGCGCATCGGAAGAATATTGTGGAACACTGCAATGACTTACAAAATTGGCACCAAGGCATTGAGTGCCATTCGAAGCAATGAAACTCAGTGCGCTCCCGCTTTGTTGATTCTTGTTCAGAATATCATCATAATGACTATTCTAACCTCGAGGAGTCAAAGGCAGATGGCCTGTCCTGTTCACCCATCAAGGTGCCCGCTCTAATTTGGCAAGGTTTTATTGATTGTGTGTATCTTGCATATGTTGTCTTGCATTTCTTCTACTTTGTTGCACCACCATCTGCTTAGTTTACTCATCATATAACTCGAGATGCCATGCCCATCCATTATCAATACATATTCCATCATCGTCATACCATGTTTTTTCACTCAAATGTTGTTCTTGTGCATCGGACATCAAAAAGCGAAGAGGGTGATTGCCGAACTGAAGGAGCACCAGCAAAGTCCTTGAAAAAGCGTGGTGGTGCCGAGAAATCGAATGACGCCCACTTATATTGGCTGTACAACCCGGTGACACAAAACATAGGACCGACTCCAGCAGACTGTACCTATACTTCACTGGCCACACCACTAGCCCCACCACACAGGACCTGCACTCCAGCAAAAGGTATACCGATTTCATTTGTCATAGCACCCGCCGTACCACAGAAAAATCCCTCCGACCAAAAAATGCAGCAAGTCCACCGGCCGAAGACCTATCCCAACTGCAGAGACGGCCAAATCCTGCAGATTGGAACCCCATTCCATTTATTCCCAGTTTAAAATACAATGCTTTCAATGGTGTTAGGGACTACGTGCATATATTCCCATCATGGGAAGATTATAGTGAAGACAAACACCATTTTCACATCTTCCTGTCCAACTTACGTGTAAGTGCTATTATTCATGGTTATTATTTTCCTGTTTTTCTTTGATCAAACACATCAATGATTTACATTACATTGTTGTAACTAGGTGAGGGTCAATATGGATAGTCATGACGAGCAAAGCTTGCTTGTGCTTTTCAAGGAAGCATTGCGGCGATGTCGGTGTTACTTGAGGAAATCACACTTTGATGGCAAGTCTATAAACGAATTTCTGGTGAAGTCTCTTGTGCTAAATTTAGAAGACATTGAATGGAAAAACCTTGTTATGCACTGGTCTCATTCCCAGGATGAGGTACTGTCTATGAAATCACATGACAATTTGAACTTCTACTTTTCCGCACGTGCCTTACGGATCTTTTTTGCAGGAAATCTGCTTGAAGAAGAATTCCGGTTTGAAAAGAACGACAGGATATTGCAAATATGCTGCCCGCTGCTTTGCTCTTGTTAGTACCTTTTGTCCTGTATCACTGTACTTGCATACATACCTGGTTCATTATGTGATAGCAGTATGCATCATAGCTTGCTTATCAATTGTTCGCTCCAAATTATCTGATCTGTATAAATGGTTACATTAGTGTAGAATATATCCAATGCCAATGAATTTTTTCAGCTCTGCATTGTTCTTGTAAGTACATGTTATCCTTTATCAGTGTACTTATATTGACAGGTAGTTGTTCATGTACCATCACTCTGCAGCTTATTTTCCTTTGCCCTCCATTTTCTACACATCAGATCTATATTTACTCTTACCGTAAGGTTGGTCTGAAGAAGTTTAGCTGTGAATTGCTCTTGGTGTGCCTTTTGCTGTGTCGCTGCACATACATTTATAGCTACTTGGTTATGTAGAATCACTCTTCATCTTATCTTAAATATTCTCCATTTTTTCGTATATTATCACATCAATATTTACTCTTAACAAAATGTAGAATAAAGGGAATGCTTATGAAGAACATTCTGTGCTAAACTTCTTGAATCCCCCCCCCCATCAGCATGGACAAGGGCTTTATAGAGCGTGTCTTCACTAGTAATGTTAGTTTGTCCTTCTCAAGCCTTCAAACTTTGTTGTGTATATTTGGTTAGGCATGACTGCAACAGCTGTTTATTTTTGGTGTTTGCATCAAATTGCATGTTTAAAGTTCATAAACAAAAGTTTGTCCTTCTCAATTTAAGTTTTCAGTTGTACAACCAAGTTCCTTCTTCATACCATGTAAATTAAACTATACAGAGCAAGTGATCTTCTTTTGCACTGCATGTATGCTTCTGTTCTTCATCCGTAATCCAGTGGTGTGGTGAACCTACCCACTACAGCACAATGTCATATTCTGAAATGTCTTAACTATGAACAATTTCATATCACCCGCAAAAAAAATCTACTACTCCCTCAGTCCGAAAATACTTGTCATTGAAATGGATGTATCTAGATGTATTTTAGTTCTAGACACATCCATTTTGATGACAAGTAATTCCGGGCGGAGGGAGTATTTATTTAAACCGTCTCTTTATTTGCCAATCTGAAATGGGATAAATTGACAGCACACTAACCATTGATACTTATGAGTCTTGATCTGTAATCTAGTGGTGTCGTGAAGCTGCCAACTCCTTCACAATGTCATTTCCTGCCATGTCTTGACCTGAACAATACCATATTGTGTTAATGCAATTTTAAATTGTATCACTTTATTCGTGAGTAAGAAATGTGATGAATTGTCAGCACTGATACTTTTATGTGCAAAACCTGTCATCTGTGTGCTTGTTTATCTTTCAGAGTGAGGAAGATATAAGTGTTGAACAAGCGTTGTCTCATCATCTTGCTCAGTTGCTTGCGCTGCAGCTCCCCAGCAGGGCTAACCTTTCTTGAACTCTATTGAAGTGTTGTCGGTTTTGTATATTATTTTGTCGGCGTGTATATTTGCACTATGTAACGCCCCGGATTCGATTGCGCCAGGTGTCTGTCAGTTATTCGCCGTCGTTGCCATGTCATGTGCTTGCGTGTTGCACTTTGCCATGTCATCATCTGCATTTCATATCATGTCATCATGTGCATTTCATTTTGCATACGTGTTCGTCTCATGCATCCGAGCATTTTTTCCGTTGTCTGTTTTGCAATCCGGCACTCCTATGTCCCCCGGCGCCCCCTTTTGCCTCTTTTGTGTGCGGGTGTTAAATGTTCTCGGAATGGACCGAGATTTGGCAAGCGGCCTTGGTATACCACCGGTAGACCGCCTGTCAAGTTTCGTGCCATTTGGAGTCCGTTTGATACTCCAACGGTTAACGGGTAACCGTAAAGGCCTCTTTGTGCGCAGCCCAACACCCCCTCCAAAGTGGCCCAAAACCCATCAAACTCCCATCCATGCTCTCGGTCGTTCAATCACGATCGCGTGGCCGAAAACCGCTCCTCATTTGGACTCTCCTAGCTCCCTCTACCTATTTATAGACCCTCTCCCCCGAAATTCTCGGTCTAACCCTAGCCTCCTTCTACCTCGCGCCGCCGGCCAGAATCCCCCACCGCCGGACATGTCCGCGCCGCCGCCCCTCCGCGAATCAGGAGCCGCCACGTCACCCCACGCCTCTCCACCGCCGCCTCCCACCGCCCGGCCCGGGGAAGCCCATCGCGGGCCCGCCCGGGCTCAGATCCCGCCGCCGCCTGGCCCGCTCCAGCCAGCGCCCGCTCGAGACCTCATGGCGCCCGGCGCCCACGCCCGCTCATGGCGTCGCCCGCCCAGCGCCTCCGTGCCGAGGGCGCTGCGCCCGCCCTTCCCAGTGTCGCCTTTCGGTGCTCGCCGCCTGCCCGGCCAGCATCCCAGCGTGCTCAGCGCCGCCCGAGCCGCCTCCGCCGGAGAAGTTCCGCCGCCGGACCTCGCGCCACCGCCGCGACCTCACCTCGGCTCGCCTTCGTCCTCTCACCGCCGACCGCGCCCGCCGCCGGCCGGATCCGGCAAGATCCGGTCCGGGGCCACCTCCCTGCGCCTCCCCGAGCCTCCCCGGCCTCTTCCTCCTCGTCTCCGGCGACGAACTCCGGCAAACCTCGAGAACCGTGCAGATCCAGAGGTTGACCCTGATTATTTCACCAAGTCCCCGTATATTTGCATTTTCATGTCAAGTTCATCGTATCATAACTTGCTGCATACTGCCCCGTTTTGTGTGTGTAATATGTCAAATTGTTCGTCTCAACGAGTGCTTCATTCCATTCCATTGCATAATTTCCATTTGAGTCCATCTTGGTGCCCAAATCATCGTTGCAAGAGTGCTATATAATGTTAATCTGCTGAAACTGTTATAACTTGATGATTTGTCATTTTTGTTGCATTTGATGTGTGCATTCTATGAGCATGAGCTCTACATGTGTTTTTGTCGATGCCATGCCATATTTCCAGGGGTGCCATCCATTTATTTTTGTGAGTTATGTAGTGAGTGCATCAAGCTTGTTAAGTCGGGTACTTGCTGTTGCTGTTTTGCTAGGCTGATTCTGTTATATTATGATGCTATGTAAACCGGCTGCTACAAGTCATTCTATGCATAATATGGAGATGTTCAATAAGGATGTTTTGTTATACATGTCATGCTCTATCCATTCATTCCCTTGGTTGCATTTATAGCTTGCTTTAGCTTGCTGTATTCTTGCTCCAAAGTTGCTAAATAATGTTGTTGTCAGCCTGTTGACATTAAGTTCAGTTTTTCCATGAGCTTTACTAGTGATCCATGCACCCTATGAACTTTATCTTGCCAGGCTTAGCTTCATAAACATGTCTTATTACTGATACTTGCCTTGCCATGACATGTATTGCTCTGTGGTGAGTGGTTCAAGCTCACCAACATGCCTACTTATTGTTATTCCTGCCATGTATAAATCTGTCATATAACTTGCCATGTTTACCTGGGTGCCATCATATCTTCTGATCCTTTTTGGCTCATGGTCAGTAAGGGACTTTTGTTCTATGCAATTAGTAGATTCATTCCATGCATTTTTTTTCCATGATAAGTTCCTGTAGCATGTTGTTTGATAGATCTAAACATTGCAACCTGATGTTATTTCTGCTAAGCCTGAAACTGTTAATATTTGCAATCTTGCCATGTCATTTTGAGCATGTTCTAGCGATTTCTAGAGATAGCTCAGTGTTCATGTTTTGTCATGTTGTACCTGTAAATCATGTCCATGCCTTTTGTTTTCACGTTGAGTTTCTGTAGCATGTTGTTTTGATGCTTGCAATATGCCTAGTTGATGTTTTGGACAGATTGTTGTCATGACTTGTGTAGGGTGTATGTGTTGATCCGTTGCTCCGTTTTGAGTGTGCTCTATATGAAACTTGCTTGATTTTGCATGTAGTTTCATATTATCATGTTGCATCCTTGTTTTGAGGTGTTTGCATGATGTTTGGATGTATTTCGTGTAGATCATCGTGGTGCATCTTAACATGCTGTTTAACAACTTGAACATAAAGTTATTCAGATCTGGACCAATTTCGAAATTTGCATATGAGGACTTACCAGAATTGTTATATGTCGTTTCCGGCCTCATTTAAACTTGCTTTGATGTGTTGTTCTTGTTTGCATCATCTCTTGCCATGAGTAGCTTCATGTAGCCTTGTCATGCATCATACTTGGTTGAGCATCATGTCTTGTTCATGTGTGGTGTGTTTACCATGTTGTGTGCTTCTTCTCGATAGTTCGATTTAGTTCGCGATCGTGAGGATTCGTTCGTCTACGCTTGGTTCGACTTCGTGGCTTCATCTTCTTCATGGACTCGTTCTTCTTCCTAGCGGGATTTCAGGCAAGATGACCGTCACCTTGGATCTCATTACTATCATTGCTATGCTAGTTGCTTCGTTCTATCGCTATGCTGCGTTACCTATCACTTGCTGCTCAAGCCGCCCAAATTGCCATGTCAACCTCTAACCTTTGTCACCCTTCCTAGCAAACCGTTGTTTGGCTATGTTACCGCTTTTGCTCAGCCCCTCTTATAGCGTTGCTAGTTGCAGGTGAAGATGAAGATTGCTCCATGTTGGATTATGTTTATGTTGGTATATCACAATATCTCTTATATTATTAATGCATCTATATACTTGGTAAAGGGTGGAAGGCTCGGCCTTATGCCGGGTGTTTTGTTCCACTCTTGCCGCCCTAGTTTCCATCATATCGGTATTATGTTCCCGGATTTTTGCGTCCCTAACGCGGTTGGGTGATTTATGGGACCCCCTTGACAGTTCGCTTTGAATAAAACTTGTCCATCAAGGCCCAACCTTGGTTTTACCATTTGCCTCACCACCACCTATACCCTTCCCTTGGGTCGGCCAACCCAAGGGTCATCTTTATTCAGCCTCCCCGGGCCAATGCTTGTCTAAGTGTTGGTCCAAACTAGAGTCCTTTGCAGCGCCACCTTGGGGAAACTCGAGGGCTGGTTTTAGTTGTACGGTGTGCTCATCCGGTGTTGCCTTGAGAACGAGATATGTGCAGCTCCTATCGGGATTGTCGACGCATCGGGCGGTCTTGCTGGTCTTGTTTTATTTCTGTCGAAATTTCTTGTAGCTGGGATTCCGAGACTGATCGGGTCTTCCCGGGGAGAAGGAATATCCTTCGTTGATCGTGAGAGCTTATCATGGGCTAAGTTGGGACACCCCTGCAGGGTATAAACTTTCGAGAGCCGTGCCCGCGGTTATGTGGCGAGATGGGAATTTGTTAATATCCGGTTGTAGTAAACTTGAAGCAAACTCTTCTAAAATACACCAACCGTGTGCGTAGTGAGTGTCTCTTTTCGGGTGGATCGAGAGGAGAACACGGTTTCGGGTTATATGTCGACGTAAGTAGGAGTTCAGGATCACTTCTTGATCATTACTAGTTGACGACCGTTCCTTTGTTTCTCTTCTCGCTCTCATTTGCGTATGTTAGCCACCATATATGCTTAGCCGCTGCTGCAACCTCACCACTTTACCCCTTCCTTTCCCATTAAGCTTTGCTAGTCTTGATACCCATGGTAATGGGATTGCTGAGTCCTCGTGGGTTTCACAGTTACTACAACAACAACAGGTGTACAGGTTGTGCGATGATCATGACGCGAGAGCGATGTTTGCTTGTTTGGAGTTCTTCTTCTGCTTCGTCTTCGATCAGGGGATAGGTTCTAGGTCGGCAGCCTGGGCTAGCAGGGTGGATATTGTTTGAGTTTATGTTTATGTTTCATCCGTAATCGGATGTTGATCTTGTATATGATGTATTGTTGTATTCTTGTGACTTTCTATGTATTGGATGTATCCCCACTATTATGTAATGTTGATGTAATGATATCCACCTTGCAAAAGCGTCTTGAAGATGCGCTTCTATCCTTGGTGGGACCTTCGAGTTCCTTTAGGATAGGGTCGCATCTTGGGCGTGACACACTGGTGGCGATCTTTGATGCCTAGTGTATGTAATATGCTATGTGCTTATGCTTTATTATCATAGTGGCAAACTTTGATGCCCAGTGGATGTAATATGCCGTAATTTCTTTATTGTACAGTCTAGGTTTTTTCTTATTCACGATGCTGCAGTTATTTTACTGTATATATATCTTGTCTTCGCAGTAAACCGGCCAAACCGTAAAATTACGGTACATAATCGGGCCATCATGCAATCATGATGTATGGTCCGCATCATGGGCCCCGTCAAACTGGCCCACTAGTAGATTCAGGCCTTCAATAGGCCGAGTAACCCCCGGCCCTCTTTTCGCAAGAAAACTCAATGGGCTTTTAGGAGGCTGAGAAGTAAGGTGGACACAAACGTGCTTAGAATAGCTCACGAATTGACAGCAGACCCGACATGGACCCGACCCATGATTGTGTGAATCAACTCACGGGCTTTAACAGCCAAAGTTGTCTCGGTCCTTGTTTGGCCCAATCAGATATCGGTGCGAAAGCAGGCGGATGCAAACAGACCGTAGTTAGGCCCAACTATATGACGGGCTTTTAACAGTCGAATTAATATAGGGCGAAATGTTAAATGGGCCCTTAACAGGCGAAACTAATATCGAGCTGAATTACTAAATGGGCCTTTAGCAAGTGGGACCAAAAGCATAGCGTCCGGTCAACGGGCGAATCGATATGGGCCATAATTGAGCCCAAAGCCTCTTAAAAGGGCGGACTGATCTGGGCCGTGATTTGGCCCGAAGTGGGAGGCTTTTTAACGGGCGGATCTTATATGGGTCATTATTAGGCGGAGCATTGGAAGGCCATTAATGGACCGGATCAAATATGGGCGACATTTGGCCCAAAACATGGCAACAGATAATGGGCCGCCCACTAGGGACCTCAAAATCTTGTGGGCCCTACGGTGGGCCGCCCATTAATGTCGGCGAAATCTCGTGGGCCTTTAGTCGGGCGGCCCATTATGATCCATAAGAATTTTGTGGGCCTTTACAGGCCGGCCCATTATGGCACCCAAAAATCTTGTGGGCCTATACTGGGCCGGCCTAATATGGTCCGCGAAATCTTATGGGCCTTTAGCTGGGCCAGCCCATTATAGTCCGCAAAATCTCGTGGGCCTTTAACTGGGCCGGCCCATTATGGTCTGCAAAATCTTGTGGGCCTTTAGTTGGGCCGGCCCATTTAAACTTGATGGGTCGTGCCATGTGTCGACGTATCATAGGCGCCTTCTGTCCAATGAGTGGATGACATCTGTCCCAACGATGAGCCGACACGTGTTTCCTCCAGCCAATGATGATTTTACACGTGGAAATTTCCCATTGGTCGGGGTTGTTAACGGGTTATCGGATCCAAAATCCGACCCGATAGCTTAACGGCGTTCCGTTATGGTGGATGCCACGTGTCGGTCACCCTTGACAAAAGCACTTCTGTGACGCGCGATTTATCATCATGGAAGTGGACACTTCCGTAATGATAATTTTAGTAATGTCATGGAACACATCTACGACAGCACATGTATGACTATCTTGATTCGTCATAAATTTGTCATGGATGTACATGCATGACAAAAAACGCGACCTACTGGGACAAACACGTATCATCACGAAAGTGTATTTTTTTGTAGTGGATCTACATCATGTCATCTTGCTTAAGGCGTTACTCTGTTTTCATTAACTTAATACTCTAGATGGATGCTGGATAGCGGTCGATGAGTGGAGTAATAGTAGTAGATGCAGGCAGGAGTCGGTCTACTTGTCTCGGACGTGATGCCTATATACATGATCATACCTAGATACTCTCATAACTATGCTCAATTACATCAATTGCTCAACAGTAATTCGTTCACCCACAGTAAAATACTTATGCTCTTGAGAGAAGCCACTAGTGAAATCTATGGCCCCGGGTCTATTTTCATCATATTAATCTTCCTATGCTTTATTATTGCTTTGCTCTTTACTTTGCCTTTTTATTTTACTTTGCAACTTTATACCAAAAATACCAAAAATATTATCTATCATCTCTATCGATCTCACTCTCGTAAGTGACCGTGAAGGGATTGACAACCCCTATTCGCGTTGGTTGCGAGGAGTTATTTGCTTTGTGTAGGTACGAGGGACTTGCGCGTGGCCTCCTACTGGATTGATACCTTGGTTCTCAAAAACAGAGGGAAATACTTACGCTACTCTGCTGCATCATCCTCTACTCTTCGGGGAAAACCAACGCAAGCTCAAGACGTAGCAAGAAGGATTTCTGGCGCCGTTGCCGGGGAGTCTACGCAAAATTCAACATACCAATTACCCATCACAATCCCTTATCTCTCACATTACATTATTTGCCATTTGCCTCTCGTTTTCCTCTCCCCCACTTCACCCTTGCCGTTTTGTTCGCCCTCTCTTTTTCGTTTGCCTTCTTCCCTGTATGTATCTTTGTTTGTGTTTCCTTGTGACTTCTATATGCTTGCATCTTCGCTTGCTGAAAATCTATTAATATGGATCCACTTAAAGTGTTCTACTTGGATCATCTTCGATCCTTATCTTTCATACTGAAACCCCAACTAGCCTAGTTGATGGGAAATCTTTAGATGAGCATGTTCATTTTGTGCGTCATCGTTTGTCTGAAAAAGGGAGGCTCTTACGGTATCATATAAATAGTTTTCTATGCTATGCTTGGAATCTTTGTGAAATGTGTGATTTTACTTGTTGCTCTAAGAACCCTAAAAACACATTTTCAGAGGACCAAACTGTTAACAGAACATCAGATTGTATATTAACATTACAGAAGACAAATCACTAGAAGGCACTGGCGGTGGCCTCGAGAAAAGAGCACGAACTGTATTTTAAAGTAGACAACCACGTGGCAGTGTCGATGGTGGCCTCGAAAACGAGGTGCTCCTCCAAGATCTGGCGGTGGACTTGCATGGCAGCCATAGCGCCCTCGTGCGTGCGTGCGGCCGCATGCTACTGAGCTCCATGTTATACTGCGTGCAAAATGGCTGTGGGCAGCTCTTAATTGGAGGAGGGGGGCAGTGATTTTGGTGGAAGGTATCGCGTCATCGGTTGGGGCCTGTGGGACGGGAAAGGAGGCGGATGGTGTGGTTGGGGTGTGGATTACCTGACCATATCGACGAGGCCGCGCAGCAAGAAGAAGGGTCAGCGGCGAGGAGGCCGCGCAGCAAGAAGAAGGGTCGCCGACGAGGAGGCGGCGCTACAAGAAGAAGGGTAGCCGGCGAGGAGGCAGCGCTGCAAGAAGAAGGGTTGCCGGCGAGGAGGCTGAGCTGCCAGTAAGCAGCAGTGAAGGTTTGAACTTGGAAAGCAAGGAGGAACAGTGGAAATGTGGCTTTTGGTAGGAGGGAGGGGCGGGGAGATAGATATTTCCACGGTGGCAAAAAAATCGCCATGCCATGAAACCGGGCGATGCAAGTGTGGTTCAAGCGCTATTTGGATCAGACGAAAAAGCTTCCTGCTTAAGCCAGACAGGACGATGCGCCAAGATGATTTCTATCACATCCCACATGATTCTTTCTAGTAAACTGTTTGTGGTATACCTGATTTTTTCATTCTATTCTGAAAGACAAAATGGTGTTACGGAGGGAAAGGATGGTGTTTGAATTGCTAGAACATTTACGTACAGTGAACATGCAACTAGTACATGAGTGGCGTGTTTAAATTTGGAATTTTTTCGGGTTCGTTTGGCATTTTTATGCATTAGTTGAGTTTCGATATTTAATGTGCATAATTCAAATTTGAACTACAAGCACATGCTCCAACGCACCAAAGTTTGTTGAAAATTCACATGTGTTTCTTTGGGTGAATTTATAGGTCCCATGCAAGAAATGGAAATGAAATTCAAACATCTGGGCGTCGTGGCTTGGCCGGAAAGATTTAGAAACTTGGTTTTTTATTCTTGTAAATCCAAAACACGCCTGAAAATCATGAAACTTGGCATGGTGTCATGACATGGCACCAACATGTTCTTGATAATTTTTGGCGAATTGGGACAAGCTTTGGTGTAAGCTTCTTGCAAACCGGAGCTTCCCTCAAGAAGGCTCGTGGTTCCGAGAGGGAACGTGTCAACTCCGTGTGTGAAACGACATACGTACACTGCCTTCTCCCACCTTAATTTTTTTACACACACAGATTAGACCAAATAGAAGTATCGTGCTAAATTTTGGAATTGTTCTGGGTTCGTTTGGCCTTTTTATACATTAATTTAGTTTCTGGGCATTTAATGTGCATAATTCAAATTTGAACTACAAGCACATGCTCCAGTGCACCAAAGTTGGTTGAAAAATCACATGTGTGTCCTTGGGTGAATTTATAGGTCCCATGCAAGAAATGGGAATGAAATTCAAACATCTGGGCGTCGTTGCTGCTCTGAAGAAAATGCCATGCGAATCTGAAGAAACTACCGGCAAAAACGTTCGCAAATGCTCTATCTCCCAGCGAACGTTCATCAGCTAATGGGATCGTACACGTACACCATCCGACCTACTCGATCCTACACGTACACTATCCGACCTAATCGATCCTACACTGATAAATAGCGGATCACGCACGTACTACCTCCTTTCCGGTTTGCAGGGCTCAATTCAAAAAATGACCTACTTGGTCCTACATGAATAAATAGCGGATCACACACGTACTACCTCATTTCCGGTTTCCAGGGCTTAATTCAAAAATCTCACCAACCAAGGTAGACGATGAGTGGTGGAATAATTTTTGACAAAGAGGGAGTTCCTCATCTGGATGATTCGAGTGCACTCGTTTGACCGTCATGCCGGCGTGCGACCCAGCACGGACGGGACGCACCACTGACAGGATGGGACGACTGTCGGTGTGGGAACGACACCTATGGGATCACAAGAATGCCTACTACGGTTGCGGGGCGCGGGGTCATGAGAAGAGCGGATCAAACAGATAGCACATGGTTTCTTTATCCAGGTTCGGGCCGCGAGGATGCGTAAAACCCTACTCCTGCTTTGGTGGTTTGTTTATCTGTGTCGTTGAACTAGCAATGGGGCGCGAGGAGCTCCAAAAAGCCGAATCCTCCTCCTAGTCGCCTTGGGCCTCCTTTTATAGGGAAAGGGGTTGCCACAAAGGGCACACAGAGGTGGAAAGGGCATGTGATGCAAGTTTATCTCTCGCATTACATGACAAGGCGCTTTTAATGCGTCTTGCTTAGGTGTCCTTGCTTTATAGGGGACGGGGGAGAGCCCTGTCTCGTCCGTTGCCGCTCCCTTTCGTGTCGACACGCCACCTGGCCAGCGGTGCCCGCGGTGCCATGTAGGCAGGCAGGCAGCTGAGGTGGGGCAATGGTGGGTCTCCACGAAGATCTGTTTGCTGCCACGCAGGTGCCTGCCCAACTGGTTGGGTCGGCAGCTGCATGCGAACGGTGGTGGAGGTTTGATTGGCGTGGGCCTGATGGTGGCCCTACGGGTGTTCTTGGCGAGGGCCTCGCCGTAGCCTCGGCAAGGGTCTTGCCGGGGCCCCGGCAAGGGTCTTGCCATGGCGACCACGGTCATCCCCGGCAAGGCTCCTGCCGGGGCCTTGTGGTCCTCCTTGGCTGGGATCCCGCCAAGGGTCGTCATCTTCTATAGTGTGTATCTGATCTTGAATGTCTTCACAAAGATCTGCATGCCACCACGGGGATGTCTCCCGAATCCTTGCCCCATGGGGGCAGTGAACTCAAGGGTGATTCGCTCCACAGGTGTGGGACAAGCTGCCACGGCAAGGGTCTTGCCGGGTTTGCTAAAACCGCCTCCCGACAAGGGTCTTGCCGGGGAAGTCCGCTTCATCCCCTTTGCTCTTTGTGGTCTTGGTCTTGGCATCGTTCTGCTCCTTTCGAGCTTTGGCCTTACCTCGGTTCACCTCCCTTTCCTTGCTCAGTGCGGTGGTGCCCGCGGCTCGCACCGCCTGCAGACAGTTATAGGGGTACAAAAAGTGTACCCCTCTTTTTGTACACCGACAGGAGCCCCCAGGCCTGGGCCACACGTAAGCGCAATCGCGTCGTTGGGCTAGGCCCAAAACGGTGCACGGGCAGGCGGGGAGGTTTTTACCGCGGTACGTCCTTTCGCGCACTGCGCTTCCCATGCTTCCCGCGCGTGGCTTGGCGTGGGGAGGCGTGCGTGACGTGGGCGGCATGCGTGGGGCTGAGCGCTGCGCGCATGCGTCACGTCATAGTAAATGGGGCGGTTCGCGCCTTCCCCATAAACGGAGGGAGGCTTGGAGGCGCGGCCCATTTACTAAACGGGCCGTGGTCTTCAAGGCGCCCACTCCCCACGATCACGGGGTGGGAGAGGTCGCCTCACCTGTCGCCTTTGGTCCCGCATGCCTGCCACGTGGTTCTCATGCGCTTGGGGTGGTGAATGGTGGAGGCGGAAACCGGGCCGTCGCGGGCTGGGGCAGCGGTTGGTCCCAGTTCCCTCGCCTTCCTCGTCTTGATTGGCTGGCTGGCGGCCGAGCCCCCACCCCGTTCCTTTATAAAGAGCGGGGGGGGGGGATGGCGTCCCGCATTCTTCCATCTTTTCCTTCCTTCAGCTTCTGCTCCCCCCTCCATCCGCCATGGAGAGAGGGAATCCTGGCCCTTCAACGGTGGCGGCGAGGGTCGCCGCTCGACAATGCGTCCTTCCTTCTCCTGCACCTGCGGTGGCAGAGCCAGCCGCGAGGGGAAGGGGGAGGGGGCGAGGCTGTGGGCGAGGCCGTGGGTGAGGCTGTGGGCGAGGCCGAGGCGCTCAGGGAAGAGGAGAATGGGGCGGCGTGCCGGTCTCACCTCCGCCAGTAGTTCCTCCCCCCATGGAGGGCCATGTTGGGGATGACCCTTGCGAGTTCTTCGTCAGGCTGCGCCGGCCGCCTCGCCATCGCCTTCGTCTCCCGACTCCATTCATGCGGGAGATGGAGCTGGATCCGCCAGAGTCATTGCGGCTGCACATGAGGGGCTGTTGGATCAGCGGTACGCGAGTTCGCGTCGACTTCCCAGCTCCTCACGTGATGTATCTTCGTCGAGGATGGAAGACGTTCGCTCACATCCACCGCTTGACAGAGGGGCTCACTCTCCATTTCAGGCTGATGGAGGGCGGCCTCCTCTCCGTCAAGGTCTTCGGGTGCTTCGGGACTCGGGCAAGGTGTTGCGTGGAGAGCTCTTCTGATAGCGAAGACTCCTCCTCGGGCAGGAGTGGCGAGGAGGACAGCGGCAGCGACGACGAGGGTAGCAGGCGGCAGGATGACGGGTCCGACTAGGTGTCGGGCGCCGCTCCGTGCGGCACCGACGACCCCATCATCCGTGTCGCCGGCTTCCTGAACTTCTCGGGGTCGTCTCCTTGGGTGGCTGGCATTGGGAGGCTGCAGAATAGGAAGAGGGCGGGAGGCAAGGCCGTCAAATCGGAGTACGCGGGCACCGACGCCTTCGACGCATGCTGACGTCCTGCCGCCTCGTCTTCGAGCTCTGCTTCCGGCGCCGCCATCACCATCCAGCCTTCGGACAGCCACCGAGATGTTCTCTTGGTGTCTCCTGCCACTTGTAGCTCGCCTAGGCGCCCCTTTTGCCTTTTTCGCCTCCTTGACCTGCCTCCTGAGGAGAGGGACAAGAAAGGGGTTACGGGCACCTTGTCTCTTTTTAGCTTGTAAGCCTCTGGGCCTTGGTTGAATTTTAAAACTTGTAATCCCATCATTCATGTTTTTCATTCCCCATGGGTTGTACCTGAGTGGAATGTTTTTAATGAAAAAGGGATGCTTGCCGGGTCATTTGTTTGCGGGTAGAACCCACGACAAGGAGTAAATCCTTGATATCCCTAAGATAAACATTTCCTTGCCCGGCAACAGGCCCTGCTGTCTTCCCACTTCGCTCGACCTTTCTCACGCTTTTGGCGGAGGCAGGGATGAGGTGGGTTCAGGCTCCTCATTTTATCCTTTTGCTGCCGCGACTACGACCAAACCTGGCCCCAGGAACGAGCCCTAGGGCCTAGAGCTTTAGGGGAGCACGGTAGCTTTGGGAAAAAACGAGGTTTCACATACCTCAGTCCATAAGGGAATGCATGATAAGGGATGAAGAACTTATCTGAAGCTGTAGCTCGCCGGCAACTCTGGTTTGCCGTGGGTGAATCTTTGCACTTGCAGCCCCCAGCAATACTGGCTTACCGGGGTCTAGATGCCGGTCTGTCCCTCTTTTGTTTTTCGTCCTCAGGCGTTCCGGCAAGGATATCTGTGAGTCCTGCGAACCAAAGAAGACAAAAGGACGGCAAAGAGACGCACACTCGACCTCTCTGTAGGGGTTAGTCGCTGCTAAGCACTATCAACCCTAAGCAAGGACGAGACTCGACCTAGCATGCATGCTATAACTTAGGGCGCCAGCGCTTCATTTATTTATGCTCAGGGTCTGCGCCTGGCTTTGTACAAAGGGTTACATGCATCATCGGCAATGCTTGTACAAAAGGTGGCTTGCCGGGGGCCGGCAAGCTGCCTCCACGGTAAAACTTGCGAAGATGCTCAATGTTCCAGAGTTACTCACGGGCAGCATCTTGATCTCAGGCCGGTATGCGCCGGGCCCGTGACTCGTATTACCCGATAAGGGCCTTCCCACTTTGGCGTCAACTTGTTGGAATTCTTGGCCGATTGAATGCGCCGAAGAACAAGGTCGCCTTCCTCAAGGCTTCGGGCATGAACCTTGCGGCTATGGTTGCGGCGCAAGGCTTGCTGGTAGCATGCTGCTCTCACAGCCGCCCGAAGACGATCTTCCTCAAGGAGCATTGCATCATCTTGCCGCAGTTGCTCTTGCTTAAGCTCGTCATAAGCGAGCACTCGAGGTGACCCATATATGAGTTCAATGGGGAGAACTGCTTCTGCCCCGTATACTAGGGCAAAAGGTGCCTGGCCGGTGGCTCGATTCGGCGTCGTCCTGATCGACCAAATAACCGCCGGCAACTCATCAATCCAGCGCCTTCCACTCTTGTGCATCCTGTCGAAGGTCTTGGTCCTTAAGCCTTGCAGTACTTCAGCATTTGCCCTCTCAGCTTGACCATTGCTTCGCGGGTGACCAGCAGGCGAAAGCAGACTTCTTTGCCGAGGTCTTGGGTATATTGCATGAAGGTGCGGCTTGTGAACTGTGTGCCGTTGTCGGTGATAACCCTGGGGTATGCCAAAACGGCACACTAGTACCTTGAAGAACTTGACGGCTGACTGAGTTGTGACCTTCCTCACTTCCTCCACCTCCGGCCACTTTGTGAACTTGTCGATTGCAACGTACAAGTACTCAAAGCCCCTGGCGGCGCGGGGGAAAGGGCCCAGTATGTCGAGCCCCAGCATCGAGAAGGGCCAGAGAGAGGAATGGTTTGAAGGGCTTGAGCTGGCTGATGAAGCTTCTTTGAATGGAACTGACACGCTTCACACCTGGTGACTAGTGTCGTCGCATCCTGGAGGGCGGTGGGCCAGAAGAAGCCTTGCCGAAATGCCTTGCCAGCAAGGGCCCTTGACCCAATGTGGGATCCACATTTGCCTTCGTGTATCTCCGCCAACAGCTCCAGTCCTTCCTCTCGAGGGATACACTTCAATTTCACACTGTTCGGCCTCTTTCTGTACAGGACGTCATCAATGAACTGGTACATGGTAGAGCGACGGGCTACTTTTTCCGCTTCTTCCTGCTCCTCAGGAAGTTCCCCTATTTGGAGGAATCGGACGGTAGGCTGTGCCGACGCTGGAGCCTGGGGCTCGACGACGAGGACTAAAGGCATTTCCTCCGCTATAGGAGCGGTTGTCTCGGCGGCAAGAGCTTGACGCTCAGCCGGAGCCAGTCGTCCCGTGGAGGGCTCGGTAT
Organism: Aegilops bicornis; assembly: GCA_021605145.1. Classification (NCBI taxonomy): domain Eukaryota; kingdom Viridiplantae; phylum Streptophyta; class Magnoliopsida; order Poales; family Poaceae; genus Aegilops; species Aegilops bicornis. The sequence continues at coordinate 688,417,561 of CM038671.1, read as the reverse complement.
CCCCGGCAACATCCTTGCCGGCGGCTCCAGGGAGCTCGGCGGGAAAGTACTTGCCGGGCCCTGATTTCCTCCTCTTATTCTGCTCTGTTGATGGATCAACGGATGGCTGAGTTAGCTGAAGCACAAAGGTACCGTTCCACAGGTAGCTTGAGGGCAAGACGTTTTGACAGTAATCGGCGATATCGTTCTCCGCTCGGGGAACGTGTTCAGCATGTATACCGTCGAAATGCTCTTCCAGCTTTCTCACGTCATCGACGTAGGCCTTCATCAACGGGCTCTGGTAATCCTTGTTGACTTGCTTGACGACGAGCTGCGAGTCTCCCCTGACGATGAGTTTCTTGATTCCGAGGTTCACCGTGATCCTAAGACCGGCGAGCAGCCCTTCGTACTCTGCCGTATTGTTTGTTGACACCTCCCTGGGGAAGTGCATCCGATCACGTGATTTCGTGTGCTCTCCGGTGGGCGCGACAAGCAGTACGCCAACCCCGACGCCTTGTAAGGAGAAAGCTCCATCAAAGTACATGATCCAATCGCAACTTGCCTCCTTGCCGGGGAGAGTAGTCTCTTGGGCTTCTTCGTCAGGCGTTGCGGTCCATTCTGCAATGAACTCCGCTAGGACTCGGCTCTGAATCGTCGAAGTACTTTCAAACTTGAGGCCAAAGCTGGACAACTCCAGTACCCATTCCACAATTCTTCCCCTTGCATCCGGATTGGCCTCTATCCCACGCTGCGACACCAAGAACCCGAGAAGCTTGCCGGACGGGACGCCAAAGATGCACTTCTCAGGGTTCAGCTTGAGATTGATCTTGCGCAGGTTTGCAAATGTTTCTTGCAAATCTGGTATGAGGGTTGCCCTGTCCTTGGTTTTGACCACTATGTCATCCATATAAGCTTCCATATTTCTATGGAGCTGGGGTTCAAAACCAATCTGGACCGCCCTTGCAAACGTCGAACCAGCACTCTTCAACCCGAAAGGCATCCGTATGAAACAATACATACCACATGGGGTGATGAATGGTGTCTTCTCTTCGTCTTCTCTTGTCATGAAGATCTGGTGGTAGCCGGAGTAGGCGCTCGAGGAATGACAACAGATCACACCCAGTCGTGTAGTCAACAATCTGGTCGATGCGCGGCAACGGGAAGGGGTCTTAGGGCAAGCCTTATTGATATCTGTGTAATCAATACACAGCCTCCACTTCCCATTTGCCTTGCGCACCATGACCGGATTGGCCAACCACGTTGGATGGAGCACTCCTCTTACCAAACCCACTGCTTCCAGTTTTTGGATCTCTTCCGTGATGAACTCTTGTCGTTCCAAAGCTTGCTTTCTGACCTTCTGCTTGACGGGCCGCGCATGAGGGCAGACAGCAAGATGGTGCTCAGTCACCTCCCTGGGAACACCGGGGATGTCAGAAGCTTGCCATGCAAACACATCAACATTCGCCCGCAGGAAGGTGACGAGCGCGTCTTCCTATTTGTCGTCCAGGGTGGAGCTTATGGTAAAATCTCCTCCCGTGCCGTCCTCATTGACAGAAACCTTCTTGGTTCCCGACGGTATGGCCCTGGGCTTCATGTTTCCGCCGGTGGAGCTCTCTGGCACGTCCTCGACGGCAGCGCTACACTCGAAGAGGTGCGCTTGCCGGAGTGGGTGTCCGAGGTCTCACCGTCTTCTTCTTCTTCTTCCTCCCGGTCCCAGTGGCCGGGGAGCAAGTGCTCTAGTGGCGGCTGCCGCAGAATCGCTTCTTGTATAGTTGGTCGGCCGCAAATCAGCACATCTTTCTTATCGGAGGGGATGGTGATGATCGTCACAGTCCCGGTATCTTCAGGTGTTGTAGGCGAGTGTGACGCTGCCATGAACTTGGCCTGGCGGCCAAGGATCCCGTTGTAGGGCAAGGGGATCTTGGCGACATCAAACACGATCCTCTCCGTCATGTAGTTCAGGTCGCTTCCAAAAGTCACGAGCAGCGTGACCTTCCCCTTGGGTTGGCTTCTTTCCGGGGTGACCCCCTGAAACATGCCCGTCGCTTCGAGGTCTCCATCAGGAATCTGCAGTTTCTCGATCACGACAGGTGAGATTAAGTTCAGACCGGCCCCGCCATCAACTAGCATCTTTGTCACCTTGAGGTTGCATATTGTTGGTGAAACCAACAATGGCAAGCACCCGACCGCAGTAGTGCGATCAGGGTAGTCCTCAGTGTCAAAAATGATAGGTGTGCTGGACCACTTCAATGACCTTTAGGCGTCAAACGACGGCTCTGCCGCTGTAATCTCTCGCCTCATCGCTTAAGCCGCGGTGAGAAGTATGCAGCGAGGCGCCGCTGTCGACGCACATGGCCTCTGTAGCTTTCTGAAACTCTTGGTCGCCGGATTCGTTGTCCTCTTCGTGATCGTCGTCTTTTGGCTTTCTGTCACGGCCCCGGGCGGGCCTATCCTATTGTTTATTCTTGCCGCGGCGGCCCGCCTGGCCGTCACGCTTCCTGCCGGACCCTTCAGAACCGTCTGGGCCTTTCTCCTTGTCCCGCCTCTCATACTCAGCCCTCAGCTTCTCAGCGAGGAGCTCAACTTGTCGGCAGTCTTGGAGGGCATGGCCTTTGGTGCGATGGATCTTGCAGTATCGCTTGTCGGAGTTTCACAGCTTCTCGGCAGCCACCAAGGCCCGGCAGGCGACACATCCGGCAACTTCCTTGCCGGGGTCATCTGCCTTGGTTTTCTTGGTGGAGCCGGTGTCATCAGATCCCTCGACGGCAAGCACGGCTTTTCCTTTGCGCTTCCTGTTGCGGCGCCGACCTTTCTTCACCGGGGCGGCAATATCCTCGTCTGAGGAGTCGGTTTCCACGCCGGCATCTTCGCCGGGGTACTTCCTTCCCTCTTCAGCCCGGGCACATCTGTCAGCAAGAACATAGAGTTCTGCTACATCTTTCACCTTGTTCATTGCCAGCTCTTCGCGCATCTTGCGGTTACGCACGCTCGATGGAAGGCGCCGATGATGGCGGCGAGGTGAACATCGTGGATATTGTATCGTTCCCGCTGAACCTCTGTCAGATATACTTGCGGAGACTCTCGCCTCCCTTCAGGGGAATGACGCGTGCATGTCGCTTGCTTGGCCATGGGCTTGGTGGCCTCCAAAGAAGGCGCCTACGAACTCATGGCACAAATCCGACCAGGGGGAAATAGAGTCTGCCGACAAGTGCATCAACCATGACATGGCGTTGGGTTTAAGAGCCAACGGAAAGTAATTCGCAAGCACCTTATCGTCGCGGGCTCCGGCAGCTTGCATCGCAATGGTGTTGATGCTGAGGAACTCGGACGGGTGGGTCTTGCCGCTGTACTTTTCGCCCACGTCGGGTTTGAAGGTGCGGTGAGTGGGCCACTGGAACTGCCACAGCTCATGGGTAAAAGCTGGACAACCTATCTCGTAAGGTAGGCCTCCAGGGCTCCCAGTGTCGGGTGGCTCACAGCAGCCCTCGCCGCCTGTTCGATTGGTGGCACCTCTCGCTACCGGGCGCTTGATAGTGGTTCGAGCGTCTTCATGTTCTCGCTCTCGAAGAACTTGGCGCTGGTCACAAATGGGCCCGCGGGTCGGACGATGCTACGGAGATTTCGCCGCCGTAACGCCGCGACGGGCTGGCGTCCATGATGCGGGCGAGGAGGAGGCGAGTGCACCGTGGTCGCGGCGCCGCCGGCTCTCCCGCCACTGGTGCGTGGGACTCCGTTGGAGCGTCGACCTGGGGGCTCCACCGGACTCGGTTTGTCTTTGTTGGCCACCGCAACAAGGCTTCGGATAGTGGCTCTCCATTCATCGAGTTTCCCCGTAGTGGGAGGAAAATCGAGGAGCAATCGCTAGCAGCGCCGCCAGGCTTCTGCTGGCGTTGGTGGCAGCAAAACCTGCACGGATCGCGACGCGCTTCGACTTCTAACCATGTCAGAAGGAGCTCTATCACAACCCCGCGGTCGCACGCCATCTTCACTAGCGCCTCGGCGAGCGGGCAGGTCTTCTAAATCCCGGGAGTGGCGCTCGGGGCTCTTTCCGCGGTGACGCCCGGGGTCCTCGGCGTGATTATGCCGTTAAATCGTCGCGCCGCCGAGGAGCGCGCCGTCGGCGCCGGCGTGGGAGTCTTGGAAGCCCTCGCGTCGCCTTTGGGCGGGGTGACAGCGATCTTGGAAGGCCCCGCACCACCCGCGGAGGGCCTGGCTCCGTCTTTGTATTTGGCGCCGTGCGGCCCGTTACGAGGCGCACGAACATTGCTGCCTCCCAAACTTCGGCTGCTGGGACGGTGTTGGTGTTCGTGAACGGCGCCCCGGGTCCTTTCTGCGACCGGTCCGCTGCTCACCCGCGTTGGGACGGGATGTCCGACTTCCGGCGGGCAACCGCCACCGTCATCTTCTTCTTGGCCGCCATGAGGATGAAGAAGCACCGAACTAACTGCTAGAGCCGATTCTCACAACTGCGCCCCCTACCTGGCGCACCAAAGATGTTGGTGTGGGAACGACACCTATGGGATCCCTACTACGGTTGCGGGGCGCGGGGTCATGAGAAGAGTGGATCAAACAGATAGCACACGGTTTCTTTATCCACGTTCGGGCCGCGAGGATGCGTAAAACCCTACTCCTGCTTTGGTGGTTTGTTTATCTATGTTCTTGAACTAGCAATGGGGCGTGAGGAGCTCCAAAAAGCCGAATCCTCCTCCTGGTCGCCTTGGGCCTCCTTTTATAGGGAAAGGGGTTGCCACAGTGGCACACAGGAGGTGGAAAGGGTACAGTGATGCGAGTTTATCCCTCGCATTACATGACAAGGCGCTTTTAATGCGTCTTGCTTAGGTGTCCTTGCTTTATCGGGACGGGGAGAGCCCTATCTCGTCTGTCGCTGCTCCCTTTCAGGTCGACACGCGCATACGGCCAGCGGTGCCAGCGGTGCCATGTAGGCGGCGAGCAAACCGAGGTGGCGCAATGGTGGGTCTCCACGAAGATCCGTTTGCTGCCACGCAGGTGCCTGCCCAACTGGTTGGGTCGGCAGCTGCATGCAAACGGTGGTGGAGGTTTGATTGGCGTGGGCCTGATGGTGGCCCTACGGGTGTTCCTTGCGAGGGCCTCGCCGTAGCCCCGGCAAGGGTCTTCCGGGGCGCCTGCTGTCATCCCCGGCAAGGCTCTTGCCGGGGGCCTTGTGGTCCTCCTTGGCTGGGATCCCGCCAAGGGTCATCATCTTCTATAGTGTGTATCTGATCTTGAATGTCTTCACAAAGATCTGCATGCCACCACGGGGATGTCTCCCGAATCCTTGCCCCATGGGGGCAGTGGAATCAAGGGTGATTCGCTCCGCAGGTGTGGGACGAGCTGCCACGGCAAGGGTCTTGCCGGGTTTGCTAAAACCGCCTCCCGGCAAGGGTCTTGCTGGGGAAGTCCGCCTCGTCCCCTTTGCTCTTTGTGGTCTTGGTCTTGGCGTCGTTCTGCTCCTTTCGAGCTTTGGCCTTACCTCGGTTCACCTCCCTTGCCTTGCTCAGTGCGGTGGTGCCCGCGGCTCAGACTGCCCGTGCACAGTTATAGGGGTACAAAAAGTGTACCCCTCTTTTTGTACACCGACAACGACACATTCATAGTTTCAGTTTTTCTAGTTTTCCAAGGCAAGCTGGCGTGCTAAGCCATGCCTGCTTATGCATTGAATTCCGATGACCGCGATGACCGTCGCATTTCCCGCGACACACTGGTTCATCTACCTTCCGCCTATAATTACCGTTTCCCGGGCTTCTCCGGTGGCACCATCACCCAACTCGCCCTATCTTCATAAGCCCCCACCAGCCCGACGTCGCTCGCCACTTATCGTTGCTCTTGCCACGTCCGCCATGCCCCCGTCCATCCACGATAGGCAACGCCGGAGGCGGACACCGCCGGAACTAGTGTTCAGTTTTTCACCGGAAGGCGGACGGAGGGAGGAGGCATTCTATCGGTCTTTAGATAGCAATGGGGAGTATGAGGAGTTATTGGAGCGCGACCGCCTGGCGGAGGAGCAGCGTATCACCGATTTGCTCCGCCAGCAGGACATGGAGCAGCAGCGCACCGATGCTCTGAGTCACAGCAGAGCACCCGCAACTGGGCCGACTACATGGAGGCCGGTGCCCGGCAAATAGCCCAGGAGGCTGTCAGGCATGCACGCGTTCGCGACGTCGAATTTTACTGCAAGCTCATCAAGTGGGTTTCCCTCTTAGAAGTCGAAGCTTCGGTGGACCATCCCGGCATGGAAAGGGCCAACGCGCGCGAGCAACGCGCCCTATCGCACCTCTTGCAAGTCCGAGGCGAGGTGGAGGACGCCAGTGCCCGCGTTTAGCGTGTACCGCAGATGGCGGCCGGCATCGTCTAGTTAGCTAAGAATAAGTTAGTACTTGTACACTACTAGAGTATTAGTGGGAGTAGATAGTTAACTTGGCTATGATGGTTGTCAACCTGGAAGTTCAGCACTCTATATGTGGATCACACCTGTTACTTTGCTCTGAATGTTGAACTTTCCGTTTGAACGTATGGAATGGGCTGTTATTTTTTTAAATGGGTTATATTTGTCAGCCACTGGTTTAGAGGCTGACTTGTGGGCCTACCAGGTTGACGCGTACACAATCAGGATATTATTGCACGCGGAGAGGATGACAGCAGGGACCCACCAAGGTCGTGGCAGTACGCAAGCAAGTGACTCCTTACTTCAAGCCAATAAAAAATGGCTCCTCCTAATGGATTTCTGACATCTGGGTCCCATGCCATTGTCAACATAGTCAATAAACGAGAGAATTGCACAACGAGCGGCTGACACTGAGGACCCAAAGAGCTCGCCCAGTTATTTTTGTTTTGGGTTAACTTGATAAATGCCACTCCAAATCTGGTGATTCCGAGAAATGTCACTGCAATTTCCAAACTTTAAAAAATGCCATTTCATGCCATTTCCAGTGGCATTTTTCAAAGTCTGGAGTGGCGTTTTTCAAAGTTTGCAAAAATTGCAATGGCATTTTTCAAAGTTTGCAAAAATTGCAGTGGCATTTTACAAAGTTTGGAAATTGCAGTGGCATTTTTGTGAATTGCCATAATTGGAGTGGCATTTATCTAATTTGTTTTTGAGATGGAAGCAGGGTGTCAACTGGGCGGTGTGAGGCACTCTGGCCTGTCTAGACAGCCTTTTCTTTTATGTTTACCACACACCAGCCCAATAGTTCTATTCTTTCTTTCTGAAAATGGCTAGCCCAGTTTTTTTGTGATTTGTCAAGTAAGTCGCTTTGTCAGGCCTGTTGGGCTGCAAATCTTTCAAGACGAGGAGAGCTTCATTCGGTCGAGAAAATGGCCTATCAGCAATGAGAAATGGGTTGTACATTTTTAAAACACATCAAACCGGCAATTTGTTTCAAATTTCTTTTTTTTTCATTTCAAGATTTTAAATTGCATTGATTTTTATGCGTGGACAATTTGTTGGATTTTATATTGATATGCATTTATTTTTAAAATCAGTATGAATGTGACTCAAAATTTCGGGATTAAAAACAGTTCGGACCGCACCGAAATATACAAAATTTTGTATAATTTTCTATTCGTGGCCACCATATGGGCTGTAATGCTAAACAAAAGAATATGGGCTCCAAAAAAACCTTAAGAATTAGCAAATGGGCTGTAAATTATTAGAAATAATGGCAGATGGGTTGTATGCTGTTTTCCACAGATTTGAGGCTTTCCTAAAAAAGGTTGATTTGACAAGCAAGGATCGTTGGATGTCCATCCAACGGCCGTCGTGCTTCTTCAATCTATGCTCTTCCTGCTCCAGCCGCTCAAACAAGCACCAGCGGGACTACCTGCTCCCTCCTCCCGCGGCCGGCTGTGCTACCGCGCAGGCCTCACCACCCCACAGTACTCCCATCGCTGGCCTAGCCATCCCTCTACTCACCCACACCTACTGTTATTCTCCGGCGATAGCAGATGGACCAGTAAACCCTCGTACTCCCTTTCGCGTGGGAAACAACTGTCGAGTCTTCCCTGGCTCTGTGTCGTTCCATTCTCCTCGCCGTCGTCCACCGCTCTGGTGCTCTCGGCATGGCGTGGTCAACTTGGTCAACGACCGACATGCATCTGAAGTGGACTGTACATGGAGAGGCTGACAGCTGGGTCCACGGCCGCACGCAAGGAAATGCCTCCTTGTTATGCGCAAAATAATGATTCCTCCACCTGACATCTGGGACCCATCGAAAGGACCTTTGTATTTCGCAAAAAAACGTTCCCACCACTGACAGCTCGGACCAACCAGCTATATCTTCGCACGCAAGGAAGTGCCTCCTTATTACACAAAAAAAATGAATACTCCCCCTGCTAGCTGGGATCCAGCATAATGGGAGGCTGACTTGTGGGCCTACTAAGTTGGCGGGGACGGAGGGTGTTGTCAACTTAGTCAATACGAATGATTCTACCTCAAGTGACCGTAAGATGTCCATCGAACAGCTGTAGTGCTTCTTCAACCTCTGGTCTTCTTGCTCCAGCCACCCAAAGCGATGTCGGTCGTCTTTGCTGCTCCTGCCTCCTATGGCTTTCAGGTTGTCGTGGAGGCCTCACCGCCCCCTACTACTCCCACCGCTGGCCAGGCCCTACGACGAAGGCATCCTCACACCAAAGTCGAACCAGTGAACCCTCGTACTCCTCTCCGCATTGGAAACAACTGCCGCGTCTTCCCCGGCTCCGCGCCGTCCCCTTCCTAGGCCACGCCATCGTCCATCGTCTTGGTGCTCTCGGCGCGGCATGGTCAATGTGGTCATCGACCGACTTCCATCGGAAGAGTACTGTATGTGGAGAGGCTGACAGCTGGGTCCACGGCCGCAGCAAGGAAGTGCCTCCTTATTACGTGGAAAATAAGTATTCCTCCACCTGACAGGTTCAATTGGGTGAGCAAGAATTCCACGTTGAATAAGATGGTGCATAGTTTCAAGATAGCGAGGAAATAATCGCCATGATTCCATAACAGGGCACCTTAGGGAAGGTGACTTGTAGAATTATTCCCTTAAGTGGCAAAAAGAATTACTTTTGATACATAGATCATCAAAACTCTCTATACCAACCTAATGCAAAACACAATCGATTGGTTGAAAATTTCGAAGGGATGGCATACTCATACTAGAATGGATGATGTGGACTACCTTGTTGAAGACAACGCAATGGATGATGTTTGCTTATCACCGAAAATGGATGTGACCCATGGTAAGTCCACTTTTGGAGATGATCTTGGACAACAACTGCTGAGAAGGGCAGCCCATGGGAATTGGCACAATGGCGGTGCAAGCAGGGAACAAAATGCAACTTTGGGAATGTCCCAACCATCATATCTGCCTGAGATTCAGATCCTATTGGTGATAGGATACTTCAGACTCAGCATGTCTGAAAAGAAAGTTTGCCACACAAATCGACAAGACAATGTTCCAAGATTCTCGGGAAATGAACTACAATAGCAAGCTCCAAAACATGAGTTGGTTCTGCTATACACATGTGAACATGCTGTCTCGGACAAGCATGACCACATAGTAGTCTTACAACAAAACGCTACCGAGTTCTGGTAGGGAACCATCATTGAGGATAACAAAATATTGTGCATGAACTAGTATTAGCACAACAAACTCATTTTCCTTGAACAAATCAATCAGTGGCTTGGTGTGCTAGGGAATACATATGGAGTGGAGGTAATTAATCTACCAAACCATAGTATACATTTGTACATGCATAACTGACCTGGGAAGATTCCAGAGGAAACAAAACTGACTTTCTTGAATTCACGGCGGCAACTTGCATCAGATGCACATGAATTAGAGGAAGTCACTTCTTACACCAAACATATACTTCATGAACGGGACACGAAGAAAATGCTTACATAAGTTTCCAACACTAGCTCAATGTTTAACACGAACCATGGAGGAGATAAAATACTGCTGATGGGCTCAACAGCAACTCATCAGAATTTTCCATATCACTGGAATTCCACCATTATGTGAACAATGTGATAGTATTGGTCAGACCAAAGGATGTAATGGTGTATGCTCGAGGAACAACCACGAGTAGGACAACATTATGGACATCGTTGGTTGTAACTTGATTTGATGATAGCCCACACTCAAATCAAGGTTTGGACAAGACGACAGATTCAACAACCGATCACGAGGAACGATCGATGAAGATATCATCTCTATTCAACACACACACACACACACACACACACACGCACAAGATATCCCTTAGTGATGAACTAAGTCGGACAAGCTTTCATCTTTCGACTCTCCAAGTTGTTGTTTAGCTCAACCGACTAGTTCAGGGTATCCAACACAGAATCTTGGAGAACTGGTGGTTTGGAGGAAAACCAACATGATCACGAACTCAACATAGCGGTGAGGTGACAACCTGGTAAAACTTCCGAGAAGATATTTGGAACATCATGAACCACCAATATGTTACTAAGCTCGAGAACAATCTTGCTTCTGAGGCAAAATGATGTGATCAAATAAGCAAGGGATTGACACAATCATAACTCTTGATCGAAGAAGGCACCAAGAAATATGGACTAGGTAGCAAGATCAATGTTAGGATGATGATTCACACTACAAAAAAAAGACACATCCGTGACATTTTGGGCCGAACGAAACTTTTTTCTGTCATACATATGACACTTCTATGACGATAATTGTGACAAAACCCGGTATCATCATAGATGTGGTGGGATCCTACTTCTATGACAAAAAATCATGACAGAAAATGGTCTTTTCATCCTGGGCGGGCTGGAGACGCAGCTGCATGACATTCTTTGGGCCGTCCATGACGGAAAAAACCGTGGTAGAAGCGAGGGGAGGAAAATTTCGGGGAGTTGCCGGTTACGGTGGGAGGTCGGGGGCCGAGCGATGCGTGTTTCTCTCGTACGTACGCGCGTGTGTGCGAGGCATTGGCTCTAACTGAAGCCGAGCGAGGCGTTGGGCACTAATCGAACTCGAGCGACAGAATCGCAGTTACGCTATCGAACCCGAAGCGATCGATCGATTGTCGTTAATCAACCCGATGGAGCGATTCTTCGCCATCGCTGCTAATCAAGCCGATCGATGCTGCCTCGATGAACAGTGAGCGTTATGGGGGGTTGGATGAACGATGAGCGGTGGCGTTGCCTCTGGATGAACAGGAACCCGTGGTGTGGAGGGCTGGATGAACAGAGACGGTGGAGGGGTGGCCGTGGAGGGTGGTTGAACAGACCCCGTGGTGTGGAGGGCTGGATGAACGATGAGCGGTGGAGGGTGCCCGTGTGGAGGGGTGGTTGAACAAAGAGCGGTGGAGTAGCGCGATGGAGGCTGGATGAGCAGAGCCCGTGGAGGCTGGAGGAGGTCGACGGTAGCCCGTGGAGGCTGGAGGAGGTCGACGGTGGAGATGAACAGTATCCCGTGGAGTCCCGTTTTGCGGTACGCCACACCCCTCCCCCCCCCCCCCGTTTCGACCGTAGCGCTCCAACACAAGTCCGTTTCGTCCGTTTTGCGGTACGCCACACCCCTCCCGATCAACAGGACCCCTGTTTCGACCGTAGGAGGTCCGTTTCCTCCGCTTTATGCGTCGCCACACCCCTCCCGATCAACAGGACCCCCGTTTCGACCGTAGGAGGTCCGTTTCCTCTGTTTTGCGGTACGCTAGGCCCCTCCCGATCAACAGGACCCCGTTTCAAACGTGGCCGGTCGAACACAAGGTTGTTTCCTCCGTTGTGCGGTACGCTAGGCCTCGTTTCCATCGCGTGTTCCGTCCAAGCCCTCCCGATGAACACGACCACGCATTCCGTTCCGACCCAGCCGGTTGGCTCCCCATGAACACGACGACGACGTTGTTTCTCCGTTCCGACCCGGCCATGTTTTTATGCACGATAGGCGTTAGAGACCCTGCCCGTATGTACGTATGTGGTCGTATTTTGTTTCTTGCACCCTCGCCGTTGTATGTACGTGTACATGCTACGTGCGCGCCTCTACTACGACACGTGCGCGCCTCTACATATACGACACGTGCGCGCCTCTACATCGACCAGTATGTACGTACACGTTCGCGATCAGAATGACAACGCTACGTACGCTTCGACCAGGTGGGTCCGGACTGTCAGGCACTTCCTTACGTGCGAATATGTAGCTGGTGGGTCCCAGCAGCTTAGAAGGGGCGTAAACGTTTTTTCGGACGCACTTCCTTGCGTGCGAAGATGTAGCTGGTGGGTCCCAGCAGACATGGGGAAACGTTTTTTTCGCGAAATACGGTGGCCCGTCCGGTGGGTCCCTCGCCGTGGAGGAATAATTATTTTATGCTGCGTAATAAGGAGGCACTTCTTTGCTGCGGCCGTGGACCCAAATTCGGCCTCTCCACGTGACAAATTCCATGTCCGATGGAAGCCATTCCTTGACCATGTTGACCACGTCGCGCCGAGAGGACCAGGGCGGTGGACGATGGTGAGGCCTAGGAAGGGGACGACGCGGAGCCGGGGAATACGCGGTAGTGGATGCCCACGCGTAGAGGAGTATGAGGGTTCACTCGTTCGGCTGCGGTGTGAGGCTGGCGTCGCCATAGAATAACAGGGGGTGTGGGTGCGTAGAGGGATGGCCTGGCAGCGGTGGGAGTAGTAGGGGGCGGTGAGGCCTCCGCGGCATCACAGCCGGCCACGGGCGGCAGGAGCAGGCGACACTACCGGCACTGCTTTGGGCGGCTGGAGCAAGAAGACCAGAGGTTTAAGAAGCACTACGGCCGTTGGATGGACATCGTACGGTCACTGGAGCTAGAATCGTTCATATATTGACTAAAGTTGACAAAGGCCTCCGTCCTACCAACTTAGTAGGCCCACAAGTCAGCCTCCCACCAAGGTTGGTCCCAGCTAGCAGGGGTATTCATTTTTGTGCGTAATAAGGAGGCAGTTCCGGTGGGTCCGGAAATGACAATGGGGAACGTTTTTTCATGAATACGGTGGCCCGACTTGTGGGTCCCAGCAGTCAGGGGGAAAGTTTTTTTCGTGAAATACTGGTGGCCCATCCAGTGGGTCCCAGATGTCAGGTGGAGGCACAATTATTTTCCGCGTAATAAGGAGGCACTTCCTTGCGGCTGCCGTGGACCCAGTTGTCAGCCTCTCCACGCACAAGATTTCTTCCGATGGAAGTCGGTCGTTGACCACATTGACCACGCCACACGAGAGCACCACGGCGATGGACGATGGTGAGGCCTAGGAAGGGACGACGGAGCCGGGAAGACGCGGCAGTGAAAGCCCGCGGAGAGGAGTACGAGGGTTCACGGTTGGCTGCGGTGTGAGGCTGCCGCCGCAGAATAACAGGGGTGTGGGTGAGTAGAGGGATGCCACTGCCAGCGGTGGGAGTAGTAGGGGGCGCCGAGGTCTTGGCAGCACACCGCCGCCAGGAGGCGGAGCAGGCGGTCCGCCGTGGCCGCTTTGGTGGCTGGAGCAAGAAGATCAGAGATTGAAGCAACACGATGGCCGTCGGATTGACATCCAACGGTTATGTCTGCTAGAATCGTTTGTTGACGTAGTATATAATAACTAAAAAATCTTGCATACGCGTCAACTAAACAGGCCCACAAGTCGCACCACTCCTCTTTTTAATAATTTATATATAGCTCATGGCAACTTCTTTTGCAATTTATTGCGCTCGTTTTTTTTTGGTTTGCCAGGCCAATTTCGCATATTTCGTGGGTTCCAAACTATTTTTAATACTGACATGTCGAGCCAGATTTAAAGTACTTTGAAGATATATTTGAATTAGGTTAATGCCCAGTGAAATAGGAATCTGAAAATGTGAAAAAATCAGAAATTATAAAGTAATTGCCAATTTGTCATCTGTTTTTATATTTACAACCCATTTCATATTACTTTCAAGGCATAGAAAAATAAGTAGGCCTGGATTGGGTATTCTTCAGAAAAAATAAACTGGGCTCATTTGCACAAAGAAAAAATAGCTGGGCTGGTCACATGGTGAACATAAAATATAAGCCTGGGCTAGATGGGCCACAGCCCAGTTCAAACCCTGCTCCGTCTCAACAATACCAAACAAAAAAAATACTGCTCGAGTAGCTACGTCCCAGGTGTCAGCCGATCTAGTGTTGTTCTCTTGTCTATTGACTATATACGCTCACAATGTCGTGGGTCCCAGATGTCAGGAAAACACTAGGAGGAAGAATTTTATTTTTCCATACGCTGGCGTGGTGGGCCCCTACTGTCACCTCTCCACGTACTTCTGCCGATTCCTGTTGTTTGTTGACCATGTTGACAACGCGAGAGGGCGGCGCCGCGGCGAGCGCACCAAAGCGCGCGGAGGACGTCGGTGTTAACGATTTAGGAGACAGTGGGGCAGCGATGCGTCTTGTTGGCGCAGCCACCGTGGGAGGCGGAAGCGGCCGGTCTCACGGCGCTGGTTTGGTTTTGGCGGCTGGAGGAAGACAGGACTGAAGAAACACGACAGACTTAAAAGCAGCAGGAGTACTTAACAACCTTAACTGAAACCAGAAGGGGCACTTAACAACCAAATATGAAAGCAGTATGAGTACTTATACAGGTTCAACCGTACAAAGCACGCCTCGAACGGTGCTACTTTGCCTACAGGCTACAGTTAACCAAGGGTGAGGCCGCCAAGCCCCAGGACAAGGCCCAGCGCCACCCGCGCATCCACAACCTTCTCGAAGCGGCTTCATCTCGCAACGTGGTCAATAAACAGGATATTCGCTTTAGAGCCATGGAAAAGCATGAACATAATCTTCTGTCCTATTCTCGAAGATGGACAGGCCTTCATTATGTGAGACCACCCATGAATAAGTATCTTTTCGCCTCCAAGGGTAATTGCGTAGGTCGACATAAACATCATGTTGTGACCAAGCACAAGTCTGACCCGACCATGGTCAGGCATCTGTATAGGAACAATACAACTCGGCAGTTCCTGTTTCAAGAAGATCACAGTTGTAAAACTGTGTATAAGCAATAGTTTATGAACAACATATATAACAGAAAACAGCTCGTACATTAAGTTTCTCGACACAGTTGGACCTGTTCAACGAGTGCAAAGAAGGGCACACATATCCCACGTGGCCTTCCACCATTGAAACGCCCACAAGGACCTCAAGACGATCAATAAAGTGTAGGAACATGTGGATGTCGATCCAGTCAACTTCAGTGCCATTAGTAATAGCCGAGTTATTACAGAGTAACAAACGAGCAGACTGCTTAACTCTGAAAAAACCTACACGTGCCACCAATTATAAGACAATATTAGTTAGAAGTAGCATCTTCGTGAGAGATTTGTTGCTACTTCTAAAGTTAAATTGTGATTAGTTAGATGTAATAGGTGGATTAAGAAGTAAGCGAGGCAACAAGCAAGAACTAGATACAAAACTAACATGGATGAACAATTGGAACGACGCGTCGGGGTGGAAGATCGCGGTGAAGATGAGACCAGGTTCTGCTATTTCCATCAACATTCGTGGCGCCTAACTTTCAAATTCGTGACACTTGAGAAAGTTTATACAAGTTCGGCCATAAAAAAAGCAGCGATCTTCTTGGTTCATGAACCCAACTCGGAAGCAATATCCATGGATTTTCTTCACTGTGAACATTAAACTAGTGTATTCAGTTATGGCAAGGCCGAGCATCTTGAGTACATGTGTTCTGGCAGAGCAAATAAAACACTGCAGGAAAAATAATATGAGAACACAGCATGTTCAAAAAAAACCACCCTCCCAGATAGAGAAGAGGATTCTAGGAACATATTGTGCGTGTTTCAAAATGCTGTGGTAGGACGAGAAGGAACAAGTGTGGCGTCTCGCCGTGGGCGCAGAAATCTGTAGGGTACTCACACTTTGGGCAATCGTGAATCAAAACACACTAGATTCGATCTAAGAAAAATGCATCAACGGCGGCGGCTGCCATCCTAGGATTACCTGCGACCAAGGGACTTGGATTTATCGGGGATGGATGAAGAATTCGTACCTAGTTCTCCATGAGAAAACCCTATGCAATCGCCGAGCGGGGGTTTTCTCTGAACAAGCAGACGAGGGAGAAGGGGATTCAGGCCCAATGAAATATTGTTGCTTCGTCCGTCTACCATCGCTAAAGCTGGAAAGGGGGGTTGTGATTTGACGGCTCATTGGGCATTACTGCAGCGCTACGACCGGGGTGTGTCTACCGTGAAGTTGGGCACTCTAATTTGTGCATATTGCACGTGGACCCCGTTGCCGGTTGCCCCACATATCATCGAAAGGAAATAGAAAGACAAGAGTAACTAGTTACACATAAATATATATTTTGACAGAGAGATACTCCCTCTGTAAAGAAATATACAAATCTTTTATATCACAGGCTCACCTTGCCGAGAAATATACTCCCTCTGCAACGCACGGGCATTATGGGGGTTCAGATTTTTTTATGGGGTTCAGCCGAGAATATAATACTCGAGATAGGCTCACGGTTCTGGATTTTGGGCCGCAGCCGACCTCGCATGTTTGGGGGCCCATGTGTTCTACCTCAGCTCTTTTCATATTGCAAGCGATCGGTGCATCGCGCTGGTTTTAGATGCCGTCATAAGGCGAATACACAAAATTGAATAAAGCACGGCAAATGTTGGAATGAAATCGAACGATAGTTCCTAACCAGCAATCAGAGTTGCAATTCTATCAACGATATAGCATGTGATAAATAATATTGTCGTACTACTTATACACAGGACACTTGTTTCACCATGCCATATTATTACATCAAAATCTCTCGGAGGATAGATCAGTTCGGCAGTTGCTGCTGCTACGGAAGAATTTCAAAGTTGATTTGGACTAGCTCTCCTTGCCGAGAAAGTTTGATTTTGACATCATCCCCTACCGCAAGATATGATTTAGATTTGAACCTTGACCATCCTTTAGCATCAATCATCATGCGACCATCCTTTGTACTTATGGTATATTGAGCAGGTTCATTCACACCAAGGCTGCGCATGGTAAGAGAAACTTGGCATGATGGCCCGGATTGTTGAACGATTCCTCGAATTCTCTGTTTGAAAACAAGAAGACATACCCAAACAGTTAGATCAACATAGTGAATCATGTGAAACAACATGGAAAGAAAAAAGAA
The DNA here is from genome assembly GCA_021605145.1 of Aegilops bicornis. Taxonomy (NCBI): domain Eukaryota; kingdom Viridiplantae; phylum Streptophyta; class Magnoliopsida; order Poales; family Poaceae; genus Aegilops; species Aegilops bicornis. The sequence goes on along the minus strand of CM038671.1, from coordinate 688,400,451 downwards.
CGAAGCACTTGGGCGGCCAATGCTTACCAAGAAGGTGGACATGTCGGTTTTTGTAAGGACTTTGGTATATGAAGTGCGAACTATAGCCCAGTCTGTTGCCGGTGCAACTGCACGGGCCGGACCAAATGCAAGTGCAAGTGTTGGTGCAGGTCTAGCCGCTGTCTTGCCGGAGATGGTGCTCCTTGTAGAGCTGGTGCCGGTGTCGATGCCCGATCCTCCAGTAGATCAGACTGATCCGCTGACGCGGTCGGTGCCCAATCCTCACCGATCAGATCGAGTCAATTGCACCGCCGATGCTAGAGAAACCGCCGGTGCTCGATCTGTGCGAGACAGCGGCGATCGTGTCTGGTCTGCTATGATCAGCTTTCTAACTAGACTAGGATCCATGACCGTGATCCAGTTTTTTTTCTTCATTTCTTTTAAACGCGAGAAGAACTAATTGTGGCATTTTTGCTAAACCAAACTGCAGTTCATCATAGGGATTCAGCTTGTACTCAGACAACAGACTGATCCAATTTTTTCCAGTAATATAAGTGATGGACAGTGCCTTCGTTACTGACACGACATAAGAAGTGAAACCTGCAAAAATAGCCATCGTAGAACAAACCAAACGGTTTATTCTGTGATGAATGTCACATGGCAAAACCTGCATCATAAAATTGCAGGAAAAGAAAGAAAACATGACATTAAATCAATAAGATTTAGACAAGAAATCAATAAGATTTACTTGATGTGACACGAGCGAATCCTTACCAGAAATCACTATGTTGAAGTACTAAATGTAAGATTGATCGTCCAACTACGCTGTGGCATGCAGGGGCCCCGCTTACTCCCACAAGCAAAGACAGTCCAAAGGTCGTGACAAATCGTATGGACCGAACATCCATGGAATTTGGAAATCCTGGTGGGTGCGATAAACCCTGCAATGCATACAGATATTTGAGTGTAACCATAATTGATAAACCGTCCTCACAAAAATATGATCTGGATACTTCAAAATGTACAGACTGAATTGAGTGGATGACATTAACATAGACCGTTCTCGTGGACTGACCACACACCAAAAGCGGCAGTACTAATAAACAATACAGGTTCACAAACACAAATCAAGTAATCGAACAATAGTACTTACTACAGACAAGCAAAGTTGCACTAACTAAACTCTGCAGACTATTTCTTGCCACCGACCTACGGGATGAACCCCACATAAATGACTAGGCCATGGACTTCGTGTGAGATGTCTACATGCACGATCACCATCTTGTCAACCTTGGAGAACCTAACAGAGTGATCTTTCCACTCATATACATGATGATGAAGACAGGCCGCATCAGATTTGTTGGGAAGCTTTACAAGAACCACACCCTTCGTAATCGAAGGCACAGCCAGGAAATTGTTGTGGTCCAGTACAGCCTCGAGAACACGCCTGACAACAATGCTACAGGAAATCACTAGTTCAGGACACGTGGTGACAAGGACACAGCAGTTGGATAGTTCAGCAGTAGAACTCATCATCAGGTCTTCCAGTTCACACGACATGACTTTGAGAACTTCATCTCCACCGCGGACCTGGTTCTAATTCAAACAGAAACCATATTTCATTACTACCTTCATTCAGAAATATAAGGTAATTTTCGATATTATACTCCATATATGACTACATATACGCACAGAAATGAGTGAACAAAGACACTAGAACATGTCTTCAAAAGCATGAGAGCAGAGGGATTACATGCAATATCCATAACACAAGTTACTAAGGAAAATATACCCTCTTAAAATGTAGCATTGATGTTCATAAAGTACTCCCTCCGTCCCAAAATTCTTGTCTTAGATTTGTCTAGATACGGATGTATCAAGTCACATTTTAATATTAGATACATCTGTATCTAGACAAATCTAAGACAAGAAATTTGGGACAGAGGGAGTAGTTGAAAGTAATCTATAAGAAATCAGTGTCAACCTCTCGCATGTTTTGGTCAAAAGTGGAATTTAGAACCGTCATTTGGAACACTAAAATCACATGCAAGATCAGCCACAAAGTTGTACTACCAGTACTAGTACTGCGTGTTAGATGAAAAAACACGATCAAGATCGAGAAAAAGATCGTCAACAAGAGACATTACCTGGACTTGCTTAATGAGGGATCCCAGAGAGGGGGGCTTGGACAGGGCGATGGCTTTGAGCTTGTCTGCGGTAGTCTCGGCGGGGTGCTTGCGCTTCTTCGTACCATGAGCCTCGACGGTTTTGGCCAGAGCCATAGACATCACGTCGGCCGGTGCTCCGGTGTCCATCCAAGAGAGGAAGTTGAGAGAGAAGAGTGAAAGGAGGAACGAGATGAGGGAGAAGCGAAGCGAGTGGAGGTTTTCTTCAAGAGAGGAAGGTGAGAGAGAAGAGTGAAATGATGGTTGCTTCATCTGTCCAACTTACTGCTAGAAAGGAGGGGGCTTTGTGATTTGACGGCTCATTGGGCATTACTGCGGCGGTTCGATCGGGGTAATCTACCGTCACTCTACTACGGAGTAATTTAGTGCATGGCTGGTGGACCCAGTCTTTGGCTGTCCCACGTCGGTAAAGTGAGTAATTTAGTGCATGGCTGGAGGAGGATCCGCATACGATAGAGCGTGTCCACTGTTTTTCATTCTCAAGGAAAAAATGATTACAAGAAGCGTTTCCACTCTTACGACGGAGGAGTGCGAAACACGGCAGCCACTTGAACATACACAGTGCTCCTACTACCAGGCATGTGCAATGGTTCATACGTCAGTACTACACAATCTTGTTGCTGTGTTGTGCGCATGTCAACTACTCCTATATGTAACATAGTACTGCTTTTTCGACTGTCCGGTCGAGAATGAACGGTGCGATCAATGTTAACAAAACTAGGTCCACAGCAAGACGGAGAGTACGGTGCTACAAAGACTCCACGAAACATGAACCATATGAAGCACATCCTATAGTGTTAGACATGGTGTATGGAGGGTGCACGGATGGGGAGCAAAAGTTCCCTTCTCGACCCACTTTTGGGTGTTTGGCAGAGTGCATGAAGGGTGCATGAGTCCACACTAGTAGGTTGACAAAAATACACGAAGAGGAAACAACTATATTGAGATGAGAATGCAACCAAACACACCCACACGCTTTGTGCCACAGTGACTGAAATGCATCGTCTGAGTTTGATCCAACGGTCATGTTGCGCCGAGACATGGACATGCCCATGCAGAGGGCACCTAAACACCACCAAGTCCCTCTCCTTCTCGAGGCGCACGACGTTGGTGATGCAGGGTGCAACAGCTCACAGAGCCCGCTCCGGTCGGACGGAGCCAGCTCGTCAAAGACGGCGTCCAATGGCACGAATGGATTCTGATGACGGAGCCTTGAAAGGATTCGCCCGGCAACGGCGACGGCAGCGTGCAACCCCTCCTTGTCCAGCTCAGCCCCCACCATCGCGCGGAGACGGCTCAGCTCCTCAGAGATATAGGTGAAGAAGGAGACCAGGTCAAGCCGCAGCTCGTTGAAGTCGACCAGGTAGTTGAACGGGTTTAGCCCGACGGCCGACATCATCGCGCTGGCACGACGGTAGGCATCGCGCAGCCGCAACACGTGCGTGGCAGCTTGGTTCACCAAGTGGTTGAGGCGATCCTGGACCTCGTCACGATCGGCCTGCTCGCGCTCCAGCCGGTTCCCCTGACGGCCTATCATATCTCCCGCATTCTGCAGCAACGCCGCCGACGCCTCGAGCATCTTTGTGGCGGACGCCTGCCGCTTTTGAAGCTCCGTGAACTCCCGCACATAACGGAGGAGCATGGCACTCCTCTCCTCCTTGAGCTCACAGAGCTCCACGTCCTTGGCCCTGAGCTCCGCATCCTTGGCATGGAGCTCCTGTGTCAGGCGCCTCACCTCGGACTCAGGATCTATCACGCCATGGCACCAGGTAGAAGCAATGGGGAGAGGAAGCAAAGGGGGTGAAACTGCTGAAAGGCAATGCAATCTACGGGAAGGCGGAGGGAGCCAGCCGAGGAGCGGGGAATCTTTTGGTTTTCACCACGGTAAAACACCAGTCGACGACTTCTCACTCAGGGAGCATTGGGTTTTTACAGGCGTAGTCATCGTGACTAATTGCTACCGCGCCTGCTCCCGTCAATCAAAAAATTAAAAATCCTGCCGCGCCCGCTCCCGTCAATCAAAAAATTTAAAATCCTGCAGCACCCAAACACCATAGCAACGCCGCGATGGATATTCAAATTTACATGTCGGCAAGTAGATAAAAAAAGGGGTGAAAAAACAAATGTGGCGGCGGCCTAGATAATCGGTCGAACTAGCCCAACTAGCTAGCCACCGTGCTTCACTGATGTACTTGGCGGGAAAGGTGGTCTTTCGTGATTTGATGACTCATTTGCTTGCTTCGGTGCTACGACCGAGGAGGACCCAGAAAACGCGCGGTAGGGCGTCCCACGTCAGGAAGAATATATGCGTGCACCACCCAGGAGGACCCCGAAACCGCGCGGTAGGGTGTGCCACGTCTCGGCACGGAGGAAAAATGTGCGTGTAAAAATATATTGTATTAGACGTAGTACCTATGGTTCGACCTCGGGACCCAGCTAGTCGGTCGAAAACACCCCACTAGCCACACAGCTTCATCATGCAAACGTGGCACGGTTAGCTCCGTCTCGACCAGCCGCAACGTCTCTTGTTCTAGGCGATTCTTCTATTTTCCAAGCTTTTTTTTAGTTGTAATAACACCACGGCAAGCTAGCGCCGCTCTTCGTGTGTGCCCGTGCAAAGGTTAGACGATGGAGAGAAGAGAGATTGAGATCACAGACCTGGGACCACCCGTAAGTGAGACAACGGTCATGCACGTGTTGACGAGGCACTCCCTCTACTCTACTCAACGCAAGTACTGTATAAAATCAAGTTATGGGACAAAGCCAACAACCATTCGTTTTTTCAGGCTATCGACTTACGCTTTGTAGTCCAACTTGCCAATTCAAATCTCGTCTTTCAGATTTGTTAGTTTTAGGTCCAAATTTGGTTAATGCCAAGTGGGACCCCCGTTTGTTGTTCCGATATTTCAGTGTAGGATGGTTTTTTTGAACAAACACTTTGCGCGGTTAGACAAGTAACGGCACGAGTTACACGTATTTTGCAAGTTTACGAAGAAAAATGACAGTGGCATAGAATATCACATCCACCCTGCAGCTTAGATACTATGGTGATACGAGTTTTTACACCGTTGGAAGTGAGATCCAATGGCTTGGGAGTAGTCTTTGTAATTATGCGCAATTTCCAAACTCTCCAAAGTTTTTTTTTGCAAATAAAACATTCAGGCCTCGTGTATGCCGCTGCATCTTTGATCCAACGGCTCCCCGGTGCTAATATTAGGTGCTCCCCGTAGCTTAATTACCCGATACGGTGATATGAGCATCTAGGTCGTATGATCAGTGATCAGATGGCACATGCATAGTACTTGTACTTTATGCGCATTTCCCAAACTCTATCAGTCGTCTATTGCAAAAACATTCAAACCTCCTACTGTGGGCCGTTAGATCTCAGTGAACTCGTATCACCATAGAATATACGGTGCGGGAGCACCTCATACTCTCCCGTGCGAGAAAACATAAGGTGCTATCGCAGCTTGGATGCTACGGTGATACGAGCTTGGAGGTCGTTTGATCTAAGATCCAATGGCATCTCGAGCAGTCTTTGTGCTTGTAAGCGGTGGCGAACTCTTTTGGGGCTTTTCTCAAAAAACCATTCGAACCACCGAGGAGGTGTTGGGTCACAAATCCAACGCCTCAAGAGCTTGTAATACCAAAGCATCTAAGGTGTGGTGGCACATGATATTCTTACATACAGAGAGAATATGATGTCCTCCTTCATCTTAGATGCTACGGTGATACGAGCTTGAGGTTGTTGGATATGGGATCAAAGGGCATCTAAGTATTTTTTGTACAAATTGTGTGCAATTCTCAAACTCATCAAGGTTTCTGCAAAAAATTAAGACACATCATGTGAGCTGCTATATCTCAGATCTACAAGCTCCAAGCAACTCAGACAGCATATAGCATGTAAGGTATGGGGGCACATGATATTCTCCGGGGAGGAGGGGTGGGGGGTGCACAACCAATCGGTGGTTGGGAGGGTGGGAACAAATATAATCTAAACAACCCTAAACAGAGCTCCACAGTTTTATCTAAGGTCGAGGAGTTGACCCCCGTCAATCATAGCTCCGCCTAAACACAACATTTGCATGTAGTGTGGTACTAGACTTAATATTCATGTCTCAGTTTCATGTTCATTTTAAATATTGAACTGAGGACCATGGATGTCTTACATTTTACTCCCTTCGTTCCTAAATATTAGTCTTTTTAGAAGCTTCAAATGGACTGGCACATACGGATGTATATAGACATATTATAGAGTCTAGATTCACTCATTTTGCTTCGTATGTAGTCACTTGTTGAACTCTCTAAAAGACAAGGAATAGAAGGAGTATTTTTGAACTCGTGCCATACATGCATGGGTTGGAAAAATAGATGCACTATACTTATTGGATTGTTGTTGTGTTCGTGCGTGTGTGTCTGTGTGTGTGTGTGGTCATATGCTTGATACATACAAAGTTTTCTCACCTCCATATTGTTCATCTTTTAAATTTGAATTTGCATTGGAAAACTTACTAGGGATACCATGAAATGTGAAATCCACGTTGAGATCACTATATCACAAATTCACTCTAATTCAACGACTCGTCATAAATCAATTACCACGTAGAGATTAGTATTTGCAAGGAAAATACGGGTATTGTAATACACATACATTCGTTTGGCAATTTAAAAGGTTCCCTTCGTATTCTCAAATGGTAGGACCCAACGGCGTACTAGCCAGACCTTGGCTCGTGTTGATCCTAAAAAAACGGGCTAGTGTCCTTCGGTGGCGTGCGTGGTACGCACATTAGGCAACCCCAACCAGTCGAGCCTCAGCGTTTCAAGTTGAAATATTTGGCGGCCAGAATTCCAGCCCTAGGAAATTCCCCTCATGTCCCCGGTCCATAATGACTACCGATGAACAACGGAGGGATGCTTTAGTAACTAGACAACGGTACCTACCGTGCCGAGCACGGCTCAATTCCCTCGGTCGCCGCTCGTCAATGTCACCCGTCAACTGCATTGCCTAGTACTACTACTACTACTACTACTACTACTACTACTACACCAGGATGAGCACAAAATTGAGCCCGTTTGTTCGTGCCTAGTACTTTTTTTGTTCGTGCCTAGTACTTGAGTTAATATATCAGGCAATGCACTGGTACGGAGGGATTATCCTTTTACTCCTTTTTCTTCAATTCGAGACAAGCTGCTTATGACAAGTTTCACAAATGAAAAGCTAAGGTATTTTCGAACAAAGACATGTCACGTTTTTTTTGAGGGAAAAGACCTGTCACGTTAAGGCGAACACTTTCACTATTGAAACCGTGGGCGTTTACGTGCCGCCCCGAGTCCCCACTTCTCATCGGCAGGTGCCGTCCCAGCAAGCGTGTGAGTCGACGGGAGGCGTGCAAGCAGACCGCTGCGCCGGCTGTCAGGGAGGCGTGCGAGCAGACCGCTATGCAGACTCACCGGGAGGCGAGCCCTTTGACCAGGCTCCGCCGCCCACCGTCGTCCCAACTGCTCCCACTTTTAATGTCGCCGGCGCCGCAGTTTAAAATCAACCCCGTGCTACATCTTGAGCTTGCGTTGGTTTTCCTCGAAGAGGAGGGGATGATGCAGCACAGTAGCGTAAGTATTTCCCTCAGTTTTTGAGAACCAAGGTATCAAGCTAGTAGGAGGCCACACGCAAGTCCCTCGTACCTGCACAAAACGATAGCTACTCGCAACCAACGCGATTAGGGTTGTCAATCCCTTCACGGTCACTTACGAGGGTGAGATCTGATAGAGATAATATTTTTGGTATTTTTGGTATAAAGATGCAAAGTGAAAAGTAAAAGCAAAGTAAAAACAAAGCAAGTATAAAAGTGATGGAGATTGATATGATGAGAATAGACCCGGGGGCCATAGGTTTCACTAGTGGCTTCTCTCAAGAGCATAGATATTCTATGGTGGGTGAACAAATTACTGTTGAGCAATTGACAGAATTGAGCATAGTTATGAGGTTATCTAGGTATGATCATGTATATAGGCATCACGTCCGAGACAAATAGACCGAAACGATTCTGCATCTACTACTATTACTCCACTCATCGACCGCTATCCAGCATGCATCTAGAGTGTTAAGTTAAAAACAGAGTAACGCCTTAAGCAAGATGACATCGATAATTCATGCAATATGATAAATACCCCATCTTGTTATCCTCGATGGCAACAATACAATACGTGCCTTGCAACCCTTTCTGTCACTAGGTAAGGACACCGCAACATTGAACCCAAAGCTAAGCACTTCTCCCATTGCAAGAACTACCAATCTAGTTGGCCAAACCAAACGGATAATTTGAAGATACTTGCAAAGATAACTCAATCATTCATAAAAGAATTCAGAGAAGAATCAAATATTTTCCATAGATAAGCCGGATCATAAACCCACAATTCATTGGTCTCAACAAACACACCGTAAAAAGAAGATTACATCGAATAGATCTCCATGAGAGACGGGGAGAACATTGTATTGAGATCCAAAAAGAGAGAAGAAGCCATCTAGCTACAAGTTATGGACCCGAAGGTCTGAAGTAAACTACTCACACTTCATCGGAGGGGCTATGGTGTTGATGTAGAAGCCCTCCATGGTGGATGCCCCTCCGGCGGAGCTCCGGAACAGGCCCCAAGATGGGATCTCATGGATACAGGAAGGTACGGCGGTGGAATTAGGTTTTTTGCTCCTCCCCTAATCTGTTGGGGTACGTAGGTATATATAGGAGGAAGGAGTACGCCGGTGGAGCGTTAGGGGGCCCACGAGGTAGGGGGCGCGCCCAGGGGGGGCGCGCCCTCCACCCTCGTGACCGCCTCTGGCACTTCTTGGAGTAGGGTCCAAGTCTCCTGGTTCACGTTCGGTGAGAAGATCATGTTCCCGAAGGTTTCATTCCGTTTGGACTCTGGTTGATATTTTGTTTCTTCGAAACACTGAAATAGGCAAAAAAAACAGCAATTCCGGGCTGGGCCTCCGGTTAATAGGTTAGTCCCAAAAGTAATATAAAAGTGGAAAATAAAGCCCAATATAGTCCAAAATAGTAGATAAAGTAGCATGGAGCAATCAAAAATTATAGATACGTTGGAGACGTATCGGGCATCCCTGTGCTTAATTCACCTTTCGTCCTCGAGTAGGTAAATGATAAAAAGAGAATTTTTGATGCTAGTGATACTTTGGCATAATTTCAATATAAATCTTCTTACTTGTGATATGAATATTCAGATCCAAAGATTTAAGACAAAAGTTCATATTGACTTAAAAATAATAATACTTCAAGCATACTAATCAAAGTAATTATGTCATCTCAAAATAACATAGCCAAAGAAAGCTCATCCCTACAAAATCATATGGTTAGGCTATGCTTCATTTTCGTCACACAAAGATGTTCCCAACTTCTATACCCCCGATGACAAGCCAAGCAATTGTTTCATACTCAAATAATCTCAAACTCTTTCAACCTTTACGCAATACATGAGCGCCGAGCCATGGGTATAGCACTATGGGTGGAATAGAGATATGATGATGGGATTGTGTGGAGAAGACAAAAAAGGAGAAAATCTCATATCGACGAGGATAATCAACGGGCTATGGAGATGCCCATCGATTGATGTCAACATGAGGAGTAGGGATTGCCATGCAACGGATGCACTAGAGCTATAAGTATATGAAAGCTCTCCGAAAGAAACTAAGTGGGTGTGCATCCAACTTGCTTGCTCACGAAGACCTAGGGCACTTTGAGGAAGCCAATCATTGGAATATACAAGCCAAGTTCTATAATGAAAATTCCCACTAGTATATGAAAGTGACAAAATGAGAGACTCTCTATTATGAAGATCTTAGTGTTACTTTGAAGCACAATATATGAGACTCACTACATGAAGAACAAGGTGCTACTTTGAAGCACAATATATGAGACTCACTACATGAAGAACAAGGTGCTACTTCGAAGCACAAGTGTGGTAAAAAGATAGTAGCATTGTCCCTTCTCTCTTTTTCTCTCATTTTTATTTTTATTATTATATTTTTTTTGTTTGGGCCTTTTCTCTCTCTTTTTTATGGCCTCTTTTTTTTCGTCCGGAGTCTCATCCCTACTTATGGGGGAATCATAGTCTCCATCATCCTTTCCTTACTTGGGACAATGCTCTAATAATGATGATCATCACACTTTTATTTCTATTACAACTCAACAATTACAACTCGAAACTTAGAACAAAATATGACCCTATATGAATGCCTCCGTGATGTGCGGGATGGTGCAATGAATCAAGAGTGACATGTATGGAAAATAATGCATGGTGGCTTTGCCACAAATACGATGTCACTACATGATCATGCAATGGCAATATGACAAAAGTAATGTATGTCATAATAATGATGATGGAAGTTGCATGGCAATATATCTCGGAATGGCTATGGAAATGCCATGATAGGTAGGTATGGTGGCTGTTTTGAGGAATATATAAGGAGGTTTATGTGTGAAAGAGCGTATCATATCATGGGGTTTGGATGCACCGACGAATTTTGCACCAACTATGAAGGTGAGAAAGGGCAATGCACGGTACCGAAGAGGCTAGCAAGTGCGGAAAGATAAAAGTGCGTATAATCCACGGGCTCAACATTAGTCAAAAGAACTCATATACTTATTGCAAAAATTTAGAAGCCAACAAAAATCAAGTAATACGCACAATGCTCCTAGGGGGATAGATTGGTAGGAAAAGACTATCGCCGTCCCGACCGCCACTCATAAGGATGCACAAGCCAGGTACACTTCATGCTTCAAATTTGTTACACAACTTTACCCATACGTGCATGCTACGGGACTTGCAAACTTCAACACAAGTATTTCTCAAATTCACAATTATCAACTAGCAGGACTTTGATATTATTACCTCCATATATCAAAACTATTATGAAGCATTAAATTTATCTTAGTATTCAATTCACTCAAAAGAAAGTTTCACATATCTCGAACACCAAGTAAATTAACATTAAGCAAATTACCATGCTATTAACGACTCTCAAAATGATCTAAGTGAAGCATGAGAGGTAAAGTTTCTTTAAAACAAATCCACCACCGTGCTCTAAAAGATCTAAGTGAAGTACTAGAGCAAAACTATCAAGCTCAAAAGATATAAGTGAAGCACTACGAGCAAAATTATCAAGCTCAAAAGATATAAGTGAAGCACATAGAGTATTCTAACAAATTCCAAATCATGTATGGCTCTCACAAAAGGTGTGTACAGCAAGGATGATTGTGGTAAACTAACAAGCAAATACACAAATAATACAAGACGCTCCAAGCAAAACACATATCATGTTGGTGAATAAAAATATAGCTCCAAGTAAATTACCGATGGAGGTGGTCGAAAGAGGGGATGCCTTCCGGGGCATCCCCAAGCTTTGACTTTTTATTGTCCTTGGATTATCTTGGGGGTGCCATGGGAATCCCCAAGCTTAGGCTCTTGCCACTCCTTGTTCCATAATCCATCAAAAGAATTCAACCAAAACTTGAAAACTTCACAACACAAAACTCAATAGAAATCTCGTGAGCTCCGTTAGAGAAAGAAAACAAAAGACTACTTTAAGGTACTGTAATGAACTCATTATTTATTTATATTGGTGTTAAATCTACTGTATTCCAACTTCTCTATGGATTATAAACTATTTTACTAGCCATAGATTCATCAAAATAAGCAAACAACACACGCAAAACAGAATCTGTCAAAAACAGAACAGTCTGTAGTAATCTGTAACTAACGCAAACTTTTGGAACCCAAAAACTTCTACCAAAATTAGAAGACCTGGAAAATTTGTTTATTGATCAGCAGCAATTTTAATCACTATTTTATCACGTTCTGGTGTTTTTTAACAATTCGGGCACTGAGCGCAAAGATTCTGGAAATTACAGCTAGATCAAATAACTATCTCCCAAGAAGATCTAATAGGTTTACCTTGGCACAAACACTAATTAAAAGATAAAACCACATCTAAACAGAGGCTAGATGGATTATTTATTCCTAAACAGAAGCAAAAACAAAAAACTAAAAATAAAATTGGGTTGCCTCCCAACAAGCGCTATCGTTTAACGCCCCTAGCTAGGCATAAAAGCAAGGCTAGATCTAGGTATTGCCATCTTTAATTTTCGGTTTTTTAGCGGAGTCATGTTCGAATCCGGGGGGTTCTTCCCTCTTCCCGTCATACTCGGAAATTTTTAGATCTAAAGAATCCAACCGTTTATTACAAAGAGTAATCAACATATTCATACGGTTAAGATTTCCGCCAATATTTTTAAGAGGATCAAGAGACTTTTGTAAAATCTTTGTTGCTTCACAAATCTTTTCAAACATTTGGGTTTCTTCCTGGTTAGGATGAGATCCTTCTTTTTGGGGTGGTGTTCCCACTATTCCCTCTATAATTTCGTGCGCAACACTGGGATCAATTTCAATGAAATTTCCCTTGGCCATGCAATCCAGGAGTTGTCTATATGTTATATTTAAACCAACATAAAAATTCCGAAAAAGGATTCTATAGTTCACCTCTAGGCTGCATTTACGATAAGATTCCATCATCCTATACCAAGCATCTTTTAAGTTTTCTCCTTGCCTTTGCTTGAAGTGAAGAACTTCAAACTCGGGAGACATAGGAGTAGATAAGGTACTAGTCATGATGACAAGCAAGCAAACTAACACACGAGCAAACAAACGGACGAGAAAAAGGCAAGGGAAAGAGAGGAGGAGATTGGGAAAGAGAGGGCAAATAAAACGTCAAGGGTGAAGTGGGGGAGAGGAAAATGAGAGGCAAATGGCAAATAATGTAATGCGAAAGATAGGGATTGAGATGGGTACTTGGTATGTTGACTTTTGCATAGACCTCCCCGGCAACGGCGCCAGAAATCCTTCTTGCTACGTCTTGAGCTTGCATTGGTTTTCCCCCAAGAGGAGGGGATGATGCAGCACAGTAGCATAAGTATTTCCCTTAGTTTTTGAGAACTAAGGTATCAATCCAGTAGGAGGCCACGCGCAAGTCCCTCGTACCTGCACAAAATGGTAGCTACTCGCAACCAACGCGATTAGGGGTTGTCAATCCCTTCACGGTCACTTACGAGGGTGAGATCTGATAGAAATAATATTTTTGGTATTTTTGGTATAAAGATGCAAAGTGAAAAGTAAAAGCAAAGTAAAAACAAAGCAAGTATAAAAGTGATGGAGATTGATATGATGAGAATAGACCCGGGGGCCATAGGTTTCACTAGTGGCTTCTCTCAAGAGCATAGATATTCTACGGTGGGTGAACAAATTACTGTTGAGCAATCGGCTTAATTGAGCATAGTTATGAGGTTATCTAGGTATGATCATGTATATAGGCATCACGTCCGAGACAAGTAGACCGAAACGATTACGCATCTACTACTATTACTCCACTCATCGACCGCTATCCAGATGCATCTAGAGTATTAAGTTAAAAAAGAGTAACGCCTAAGCAAGATGACATGATGTAGAGGAATAAATTCATGCAATATGATAAATATCCCATCTTGTTATCCTCAATGGCAACAATACAATACGTGCCTTGCAACCCTTTACATCACTAGGTAAGGACACCGCAAGATTGAACCCAAAGCTAAGCACTTCTCCCATTGCAAGAACTACCAATCTAGTTGGCCAAACCAAAACGGATAATTCGAAGAGACTTGCAAAGATAACTCAATCATTCATAAAAGAATTCAGAGAAGAATCAAATATTTTCCATAGATAAGCCGGATCATAAACCCACAATTCATCATTCTCAACAAACACACCGCAAAAAGAAGATTACATCGAACAGATCTCCACGAGAGAGGGGGAGAACATTGTATCGAGATCCAAATAGAGAGAAGAAGCCATCTAGCTACTAGCTATGGACCCGAAGGTCTGAAGTAAACTACTCACACTTCATCGGAGGGGCTATGGTGTTGATGTAGAAGCCCTCCGTGGTGGATGCCCCCTCCGGCGGAGCTCCGAAACATGCCCCAAGATGGGATCTCGTGGATACATGAAGGTACGGCTGTGGAATTAGGTTTTTGGCTCCTCCCATGATCTGTTGGGGGTACGTAGGTATATATAGGAGGAAGGAGTACGTCGGTGGAGCGTCAGGGGGCCCACGAGGTAGGGGGGCGCCCTCCACTCTCATGACCGCCTCTAGCACTTCTTGGAGTAGGATCCATGTCTCCTGGATCACGTTCGGTGAGAAGATCACGTTCCCGAAGGTTTCATTCCGTTTGGACTCCGTTTGATATTCCGTTTCTTCGGAACACTGAAATAGGCAAAAAACAGCAATTACAGGCTGGGCCTCCGGTTAATAGGTTAGTCCCAAAAGTAATATAAAAGTGGAAAATAAAGCCCAATATAGTCCAAAACAGTAGATAAAGTAGCATGGAGCAATCAAAAATTATAGATACGTTGGAGACGTATTACCCTGCACTACCCGGTATCGCTACAATCCTCTCTCTTCCTCTCCGATTCTCCTGTCGTCTACCTCCAACTAGCCTGACCTAAACGTACGCCATGCCGCATCACGATGGTCTACCCTTAGTGTTCCAGTTTCCTGAGGAAGACACCCAGCCGGAGTCTCAAGAACATAAGGCGCTTTGGGACGAGCTTGAACTGGCCTTGCGGGAAGACGTCGCGCCTGTCCCCGCTCCCGTTCCGGCTCCCGTCGCCCCGACTGCACCAGCGCCCATCCCCGTGGCATTGCTTGTCTGGGAGCCATACATTGTCGCCGAGCTTGATGCCACGGGGTTCCACGAGGTCCCCGCCGACTTTCACGTGCCCGTGCACCTGCCAACGCATGCGCCTGCGCGTGAACTGACGCGCACGCCCGTGCCGGTGCCCGTGCACCTGCCAGCGCATGCGCCTGCGTGTGCACTGACGTGCGCGACCGTGGCGGTGCCCATGCACACGAACATCTCCGTCGCGCCGTTGACAGCGCATGTCCCCGCGCGGGTGCCAGTGCCCCCCTCAGCGGCATGGATGGCCGTCGTTAACCGCTTCCTTGCACCAACGCCAGTCGCCTCCTCCCGCCAGCTGACTTCGCTCGAAGTCTGTAACATTTTGGCCTTCCTTGAAGCTAGGCCAACGTCCAGGAGTACGCCAACAACGACGCAAGACGCCACCGTCGCCGTCGGTCAGTGGCCCGACGACACACAGAGCACGGCAGAGGATCCGCTTCCCACCGCGAGACGCCCCCGCCGCCGCCGCGTAATCTAAATTTGCCATGAAAACGTTCGGATTGCCATGCTTAAAATCCGAACGTTTATCATTTCCGTTTCTTTTATATCGATCGTCGTATAATTTAAAGTCGGAGTCAGACTGAACGAAATGTATGGTTTGATCGATTGAATGTTCTGCTAGAGCCGTATCAAATTAAATATAAAATGTCATTAAGCCACATGTATTCCTTGTCATCCAACGACCTAGACTGTTTCAATGTCGAGCGCTCAACACGTTTAGCGCGCAGTTAATTTCATGCCAAAAATAGTGCTAATCACATGACAACACGCAAACAATATCCTATTAGTTAATATCCGCATGCACTTAATATACTTCCAAATTAACATGCATTGCACGTACACACTGACTAGTGCTGCTAGTAATGCGAAACTGGTGTCGTGACTTGTGAGTTGTGAACGCGTCGAGATATGGTCAACGGCAACATCGCCTCATGAAGTTCTTCCTGTTTTCCGCAAGGCCTAAACGCAGAAGGGGAGGAGAGAGAGAGCACACATGGAACCCACCAGTAAGTGAAGGCGAATAGTACTAAAAATAATATTACATGTTATCCATTAATTAGGTTGTGGTAATATAAAAATATTATGTGAACAAAGGGGTACAACAAACATTGCTATTCTACGATATGTTGCCTATTAACGTGCGGCTTGAAGGCCCGGTCGCATGTTCGATCCTCGTCCTTTATTTTTTAATTTGTATATGGGTCCAAATTTGTTTCATGACATGTGGGCCCCTTGGTGTGTAGTTTGTAGCACTTTAATTTGTGGTCGAAATTTGTTCCATTCCAAGCGGACTATCGGTGTGTAGTTTTGTAGCTTATTTACAATAATTAGAGAGAACAACATAGTTTTTTCAATAATACCATGGTGCAATGTTGAAGGTGGGAAAGGACGTGCGAGAGAGCGATGACCGAGCCAGAGGGAAATCAACTAGGGGAATTGCGTGGGTTGCAACGGCGTTTGGAGTAGTTGTGGGCCGAATGCTACGAAAATATAATCTAAACCGACCGGAATAAATGCCTACACAAATTAATCCAAGGTTGGAGTGCCCCTACAATGTAAATAGCTCCGGCTTTGCGAGGGATGGAGAGGTAGTAGCTTCAACGTGTGGAAGATATGGTATGAGAAAGCGAGGTCAATCGAGAGACATATAGATAGAGAGACAAAGTGAGTGTGGTCTGACATTCATTGAACAAATATATATGCTCCGGAGAGATAGTGTTCGATTGAGCTTTTGGTAAGAGTGAGGGCTGTAAGATAGAGCTTGAGAGATGATCCAGTCACAGACGTGTAGATATATTTTGTGCGTGGGAGGAAGCAAGGTCAACCGATCACATAGGGTCGCCGCGATCGAAAGAGTGAGACGGGTTGGAGAGTGACCTAGATAAACGATGTGTGTGAGAGAGTATACAATGTGAATAGGTCGAATTGGGCTCAAATGGTGATATATCGTTTTTGTCCGAGAAAGCGCGAGGTAAATCGAGACATACACAAACACACACACACACACACACACACACAAAGAGAGAGAGAGAGAGAGAGATTGAGTGAGCATGGCCCACCATGAGGTCGAAAGAGTGGCGGCGGCTTGGATGGACTGACCTAGATAGACAATCTGTGTGAGAGAGTATAGAGTGTGTCGAATGAGGTCGAACAGGAGATATATCATTTGTGTGTGAAAGAAAACAAGGTTAAACGAGACTCAGATAAAGAGAGCGAGATTGAGATAGTGTGGCCCGCCGTGCGGAAGAAAGAGTGAGACAGTCTCGAGGGAGTGACCTAGATATACAATGTGCGTTCGTGCGCATGAGAGGTTGGGGGGCTAGATAGGCAATGTCTGTATTTAGCGTGAGAGGGTGAGAGGGAGAGGGGAGAGAGAGCTCGGCATGGGGTGCAATGGCGGGTGTGTGAGGTAAATACATTTGGTAACATGAGTGGAAAAAGGGGTTGTGTAGTTGAGAGACTTAGAGATCGAAACATGGAGAGAAAGAATGAACGTGTGTTGGAAACCGATAGCTTGCTAAGGTGGTTAGGAGAGGAAGATTGACCGTCTGAGGAAGTATGTAGCGTTTGTGCTTGGCGGGGGGAATAAAAACAACATTTGAATGTACATAGTACGAGACTTAATATCGATGTTTCAATTCGGTGTACATTGTAAGATTTGAACCGAGGACTAGGCATATGGGTAATTATTTCGAATTCGTGCCATACTAAGTTTCGAAAAGTTGATATTGGCTCAATTTGTTGTGCTATTTTGTAGGTCATATGTTTGAATCCATCCAAAAGTTTTCTCACTACCATGGTGTTCATCATATACATATGAATTTGTATTAAAAAAAGTAGCATGGATACAGTGAAATGCGAAATCCACGTTAGAATTGGAGATCGCTACGTGACACACACTCTAATTCAAATAACTAACTACGTGACACACACTCTAATTCAAATAACTAATTATGTGACACACTCTAATCCACGTTAGCGTGCATTTCGATTTTTTTTCAAATAACTCCTCATTAATTAATTTATAGTACTCCCTATGTTCACTTTTATAAGACCTTGAAGACATTTCAGACAATATGCAAAACAGTTCATTTTAAGTTGTCTGAAACGACTTACAAAAGTGAACGGATGGAGTATCTGTTTCGAATGACTAATTATTGCAAGGAAAACACGGGCATGGTAATACATACAGATTCGTTTGCAAATGAAAGAAGATTCGTTTGCATTCTCAAATGTAGGCGCACTGTGCGCACTGTGGTCGGTCGGGTGGACGCTGCTTTGGTGCCTTAAAGGCAACAACCCTTGGGTGACTGACATGTGGGCCAGCTACCTGTTGGGCCCACATGTCATGGACACAAAGGCAGGTGCCTTAAGGCACCGAAGCGTAGTCCTGTCGGGGTGGTCGCGTGTGTCGGACGGACGCGTAGCACCCAGCCACCCCCCCCAAAAGGACGACGACAATATAAGTTCGCGCTTCCACGTTTCGGATTGAAATATCTGGCGGCCCCAATTCCAGCCCTGCAAAATCTCTCTTCTCCACCGTCCCCTTCCGCGCCCAGATTGCTCAAATCCCTAATTCACTGCCATCCCTCGAATCGCCCCTGGTCTCGTCTCTTTCCCCACCGCTCCCCACCTCTGTGCCGGACGACGACGATGAAGACGACGGTCGCGCTTCACCACCACAACGGAGCTACCTCATCTACGCCCTCGTCTGCCGGACTGGGTGGTCCACCGACAAAGTCGGCCGCCGCAACCGACGTGCCTCACAGACACCGAGTTCCACCGCATCAAGTGCGCTTCACCGACGCCGTCTCCCAGCTCACCGGGGCTACTTCACCGAGCACATCGTCGCACCTCCGCCCCCGAGGTCATTGGAGCTTCACCAACGGTCTCGTCCACCGCATCGTAGCGCTCCGCTGCCACTCAAGATCTGCATCCGTGTGCGGCCAGCCAACGCCAGCGCATCACCCTCAATGGCTCTGAAGTGACCCTCACTCTAGCTAGGCGAGCATGCCCAAACGCCAGCCGAACTAGGTATCCACACATCACTCCCTTCTGCACTGTTCCGACGATGTTTGGATATCCTTTCACTGCTCTCTTAGCTTACATGCCTATGCAACTCTGACTTTAACTCTTATTTCTTTTGGAGATATCATCCAAACAAGCAAATCCATTTTTAGCGAAGCATGACGGGCTACGGATCTGGTACATATCCTGCACACCCGTATAACCTTGTAAGTATCTATCCTCCGGTACAACATCAAGGTCGATTCCTCTTATTTGATCAACAATTCGCCGTGTCAAAAATGCAGAGGGGGATGCAAGGAGCACAAGGCCTGCACATCCAAGCAAGCGGTAACATGGACTTGTACATGTAACATCCCAAGCGCAAGCAGAGCTGCAGCGAGCCTGTACAACGAGCTAACGTAAGTCCCTACATTTCATTTAATTCGTACTGGCATTCGTGTATGATTTGTGTGCAGTGGCTGATCCACGAATTCAAGTTACCAGGGGCGAACATTTAACTTAAAAAATACGAAGGCACTTGCACTCTAAATCAACATAACTTGAGAAATGTGAAGCTACATGCACTTTGAAAACCAGCTAATGATCCAAAGTGGTTCAGATTATAAACACTAAATGATGCAAGCACCAAAAAACACAAAATGCAACATGGTGTACAAGGACTACAAACATGGTTTGTACCTGCCTGAATTATTCGTTCTTCCGCTGAAAATATCGAAGTGTAATTGCACGTATAACCGGTCATAAACTGCATATCAATATATCTATCCTGCACAAGTATGCCAATAGTTTCAAACAACAGATTAGAAAAGTATTTATGCTATGTTGTCATGATACGGGGACTTTCTGGTAGATGGCCTCGACATTTCCTCAAGCTATGAAAATGCACTATAATTTGCTTGTCATCAATGCCTGCAAATCTCTGTCTCTCTCAACATAGTAGATCATCATTAGACACTAAATCCTTCAATGAGCTTGCAAAATACTTGCATTAGATCGCTCATTAGACACTATATGTTCATCACCGTGAGCATGTAAAATGTTTGCATCAAATCCTTCATTAGCGATCTGCTCATTAGACACTTGTGCTCAAGAACAACATGATCTTGTATGTTAGCACGGAAACTTGATTAGATACATCAGATTCATCAGTTCAGTATTGATTGGGGAGTTATAAAATAAGTAGAAATTGGTTTCATTTTCTCATATATTCCCTACATACAAGCAGTTTTACAACACCGTCGGTTTAACTATTGGCCAGAAATTGAAGAGTTGAATTAGATATAATCAGGATGTGATGTACCTGCTCGTTGCGCATGCTACTCTTGCAAGCTGCGATCGTCTGCTTCATGCAAGCTCGATGCCATGCCCGTCTTTGCCGCCACGCCTCCCACGCAGGCTACACTCGTGGTTGGATCTTCATCTTCTTGTCCTTCCGCTCGCTTGAAGCCCGGCGACCGCCCTCCAACGAGGCGTGAGGAAGTGTTGTGTCGGTCTGTCGTGGCGGCTAGGTTAGGAGCAAACCAGGTGGAGGCTGGAAGCGAATGAATTGGGATTTTCCTGCCGTCGATCGATATGGGAGGCGCTCGTTTGGGCCTTGAGCCTGCTATAGGGCCTGCCTTGCACTTATGTTATTGGCCCATCCAAATTGAAACATTTTTCTTCATTTTTACATTGCCCTTTCGTGCGTTGGGACAAACAAAACTAGCATGGGCCAACAGACGACTCAAACTAGGTGCACACTTTCCAGCCACCACGAGGCGGCCGCCCATACCAGCCCTATCTTTGGCGTCGCCCCTTTTGCGTGTATGATTGGATAGTGAAAAATATTCTAGTGCCGCTTTTGATTTACCCACGGAATGGTTGAATTGCTTGTTTCTATGAACTGAGTTCGCCAATAATGTGAAGGATGCCAGTCTTTTCATCCTATTGTAGATTGCTTAGATCTCGATATGCCAAAAGTAATCGCATGAAATATACAGTAAAAGCCAATGTGATGTGTTTGGCTACAACTAGTCTGACTACACGTCCTCATATAACATATCAAGGACGCACCATCTTACCAGATTAACCATTCGACTTACCCATGCAGTGTGGGAAGAAAGAAGTATTGGGACTGTGTATCCAAGCAATTGATGCCATGGACTCCTTTGTACAACCTTTTAAGCGAAAAGAAGTTGCGGTAAAGCGTGTACAAAGAACTAGCTTAAATTCAGTTACACGCTTCTCGGAATTTTAGTTAGCCACTTATTGCAAAATTGTTCAATTACGTTGCTTGGCTTAATTTAGTTTGCTCTTGATTACATAATGGCACACTGTTAATCATATTGTAGATCGCGCCTATCTATGTGTTTGATACTTACCGTTAAGTATTACCTGTTTGCCTCAACTACTATATCTACGTGTTTGTTTTACTGCTTTTCTGCTGCAACAACGGGTTACAATGATGTTAATAACTACTCCCTCCGTCCCATAATATCGGACGTTTTTTGACACTAGCATAGTGTTAAAAAACGTCTTACATTATGGGATGGAGGGAGTACTTTTCAGCATCCAACTGAAACTCTTTAATTCCTTGTTTGTTTAACTGGTTTGTTGTTATAACTCCCAGTTGAGATGTTTTGCTAACTTTAACTTTTCTGAATCCAAACAGAACTTTAATGGCAAAACAGGTTAGCCCATGATCAAAGAGCGAGGTCCCCATGGACGTTGTATCATCCCACAAAGAAGCGGCACCGCCCAATCGTGCATTAGGAATTGCCATCCGCTGATGCTCTAGAGGCTAAACTAGTGGTAGAAAGAGATTCATACGCACTTAGAGATGAAATTGACATGTTGAGGAAGCAAACAACACAATCACAAGCAGTACTCAAGACAACCATTAAATATTTGGTGGATTTCAAAACGAAGCAAGATGAGACTGACCAGATTGTTAAGGTCCTGAAGGAAAAAAAGGAAATTAAATTCCTACTTGGTAAATCATAGGTGAAATGTTCTTTCCATATTTGAATAACATTTGTGTTGTCTGTTCATGTAATCAATCAAACCATTTGTTTTAGAGATCATGTAATATTTTTTTTGTTTTTTGGTTTGTAATTTTATTTGAGCACAAGTCTGTATTAATTGATAAGACTCGGAGACATTTCATTTGGATTGCTGTGCCAGACCTACAAATATGTCAATCGGGCTGAATGTGCATTCAGCAATAGTAGTAGTATAGATGGACCATAAGTGGCACGCATCGGAAAGGGCCAAGATGCTGGCTAAAAAAGGATGCTGTTGTAGACAAAAAAAGTACAAATGACCTGGCTTATGTATGTTAGTTGATATTATTGATCCATATACTCTATAAGTGTTTATATGTCCGTTAGTTCTGTACATTCTTGGTTGATTGACTCGGTATTTGAATCTTGATACATCGCTTGTGTACATATCTAAATGGGAGTACACATTATGCTGCGTGTGACATTTGAGTTGGACATGAAGTGTTCCAAATATTCGAATTCACCTTAAACTGGATACTAGTTTCTGAATTTGAGTATCGGCATTTGTAAACCATATTCATATATGACAGTGGAATACATCTTTGTCGTCCTTTTGAAGATATATAAAAACACATAGAACGATTTATAAAGATTCATATAGGAATACAAAATGGATTCGAATTTAGTTGCCAGGGTAAACGTGGATGCTTATTGTCCCAAAATTAAAGAAGCTGCAAAATGTCCACTCCCGTCGGCTGCCCGAAGCCAAGTGTTTGGGAGATGGAAATTACTGTCTACCCCTTACACGGACAATCCATCGGCCCGATTTCCACTTCTCTAAATAGGGGTAGGTTAGTAACTTCAATTAGACGTGACACGACCGCCTCTGAGCCCATTCCGACATGGTGGGCGTCAAACATGGGCGGAAAAACACATTTGATTCAAGCTCGTCCGAAAGACCTCTGTTTCTCCCTCCATTCCCCATTCATACACGGTGGGCGACAAAACAAACCCGACTCGGCCGAAATCGATGTAGGCAAATATTTTCAATAGGGGCAGGTTTGTAACTTCACTCAGACGTGACACAACCGCCCTACCTGTCAGCCCCGTTCATACACCGTGGGTGCCAACCATGGGCACAAACCACCCTCTCCTCGCCCGAAATCGCTCTGGGCAAATATTGGCGATATGCGAGATTGCCGTCCTATCCCCAACCGACGAGACGTCCAAATTTTAAAAGGGGGCTAAGTTCGTAACTTTCCCATATTTCGACGGTAGCGTCCCAAAAACATGGTTCCCGTACCTCTCCCTCCATTTTCCCATTCATACACCGTCCGCGCTAGAACACCCCGTCCCCACACCAGCCTCCATTCGCCACCCCATCCATCGCCGCCGTCCTCCACCACATCCACCGCCACTGTCCTCCACCATGCCGGAGCGCCTACCAAGACCGCGTCGTCCACTGCTAGAGATGGACGTTTCTCACCCACGGCGACGGGCCAATATCCTTGCATCGCGTCCTCTCGCTTCATCGGCGCCGTCGTCCTCTTTGCCGGGGCCGCTCACACGACCTTCTCTTCCACCGCAACGGGACTTATCCCCCGATGCACCCGTCTACCGTCACAGATCTGCTTCAATGCCACCGACAGCCAAAGACACCCCGATGCCTACATCGGTGCGCAAGAGAGGTGGTACCGTATCTCCTCAACTTTTGATCTCAACCTAAAATAGATCTTAACTTGGTTACTCTACTTTCTTTTCAGCTCTTAGAATTTAGTTCTTAGTTCAAGCAAACAATGGATGCTAAATATCATTTCTCCGGTTTGCGACTTCAAATCTGCCATGGCACAGCCATAATACGGTTTAATTGATCATGCTTAGGGTTTAATTGATCATGTTGGTTCCGTGGTGGTTTCTTTAATAGAAATCGGAGGAAAACCCTCTTTTGCTAAAAAATATGCTTAGAGTTTCCCCTTTTATGATCACTATCTGATCGTAATACGTGCTTCGTGTCATAATAACGCTGCTCCACGCATCAAGCTAAACAAGCTTAGATGTTCGAATACGAATCTGATATTATTAAACAGAGTTGTTTAATTGGTCAGCTAAATGTTCCTAAATTAGTTTCGAAAATGCATGTTCGCCGCTCGGGTGTGTATCTCTACAGGGTGCCCACGGTGGGCCGGCCCACCCTGGGATTTTGGGTCGTCCCAGGCCCCGATTCCCCTCTGTTCTGCTGCGCGCTTCCGATCTCTACTCGCCCCGATGCTTTGCCTGGGCGACTTGCCATCCCAGACGGCATGACTCTGGGAGGAGGACGCCGGACTAACAGGAGGCCAGGAGCCGCTCGCCCAACAAGCGTCACCGCTGCCGGCGCGCCGCCCGTGCCTACCTTCCCGATCCGTTTAGGGCTCAGCAAAGACCCACCAAGCCAACCCGATTTAGCCCGAGATACGTCCTCAACACTCGCAGCCATTCCTCATCACCCATTTTCTAATTGATTCATTACTCATTAGGCGGGGACTGTCATTAGGGTTTTTGTGTGCTCGGTGCTACCTACACTTAATGGTTCAGATGTATTTCGTAATCTTTAGTACCTCTAAAGTTCACGGGGTTTTCAAAATTCGCCCTCGGAATGTAAACTAGTCATTTTGGATTGTTGGTCGTAGTGACATTGACCCAGATTACTACTGCAAGCCAGGTTTGTTGACAATTTTACTTGTCTTTCTTACTCATTCGATATAATATCCAATTATTCACGTCAATTAGTTGCAAACAATAAGTGCTAGACAAACTTCTTCATTCAGATTTTGGACGGTCTCTTCTTTGCGCTACAATTCTGCATACTGGTCCTAATAAGCTCACAAGTAAATGATTGATTCACTACATCTATGCTTGCCTTGTCATACTTGTTGTCAATATTCTTTTAGGGTGGACCACCCTGTTTCTAAATACTGGAACCGTAGACATGAGTGAATAGTATTTCTCTATGTGATCTCTTCCATCATGTGTGGGTAACGAACACTGCATTGTATAGAAAGAAAGTGTCATTTCCAGCTTTTACATAGGTTTCGATCTTTTACATGGAATACAATCTGCCTAGTTGATTTGTGTCGCACTACCAACACTCCACCCTTGAAGCTAAACATTACGCCACTCATAATTGCTTAGTTTATTTGTTCAAATACGAATTTCATATGATTCTAATGTTCCTACTTCAGTTTTGAAATGTGTGCCTGCCTGTTATAGAGACATAAGGGGTTTGTATTTCTGTGTGTGGTCTGGTCAGCATGGTTGGGGAGGTGAACTTTGCATATGCAGGGGTTTATAGGGAGACACTCTTCGAGTGGAATCCATAATGCATTCCATAGATAATCGACTACTTTTTATGTTTTCATGAATCTCAGATTATGAACAGCATCATAATGATTATGAGCTTGCGAGCATGAAAAGAATAAAGCATAACAATGCCATGGCTGTCAAACTTGGCATTAAGGGACTGAAATCAAGTCTGGATGCAATGCAATGCAAACGCTCTCCACCTACAGATTCATGCTCAGAATATGATCCTAACAGTGATTCTGAGCTAGAGGGAGACCTAAGTAAGTGTAGCTTCCTAGTGGAGGAGTGAGAGGAAGATGCCCTATCTTATTCACCCATCAAGGTACTTGCTCTAAATTTCCAGGGTTACATTGCTCGCACATATCTTGCAACTGATTCTTTGCATTGCTTCTACTTTGTTGAACTGCCATTAGCTTAGTTTACACATCGTGTATGTGAATACGCCCTGCCTATCCATTTTCAGTACATATTCCATCTGCCATCATACCAGATTTATCCATTCAAATGTTGTTCTTGTGTATCAGACGTTCAAAAGGAAGAGGGCGATTGCTGATCGTGGAGGAGCACAAGCAAAGTATTTGGAAAAGGTAGTGGCACCTGATAAATCAAATAGCCCATTAGGTGTAGTTGCAATATCACGACCCACAAAATACCCAACTCTAGGAGACTCTAGCCCTACTACACTTTGGTCATTTACGATGCCCCAACTCAAGAGACCCCAAGCTGCAAAGCAAGTATGATTATGCCAGTTGACATAGCACCAGCCTGTAATGCGATGCAAAACCCCATTCCAAAGCAAAGAGTACACCAAATCCGTTGCCAAATCCCTTTTCGAACCGTAGAGAGCCCCAATTGCAGCAAATAGGACCCATGTTCCATTTCTTCCCAGTTTAGAAGACGAAGCTTATGTTGTTGTCGAGGGAACTTTGTGCGCATCTTTCCTTCATGGAAAGATTATACCATGAACCGCAGAACAATTTCCGCCTTCCTCCGCAACTTACGCGTAAGTAATGTACTAATGTTCATGGTCATTACTGCATATGTTTCTGTGACGAAGACACAAGATTTCATTCTTTTAAATAGGCGAGAGCAAACTGGATTGTGACGACGAGCAAGAGTTGGTTGCGCTTTTCAAGCACTCGTTGATGAAGTATCGTTCCTACCGAGGCAAGCGCACTTCGATGGCAAGCCTCTGAATGAAATTTCTGTAAAGTCTTGATTGCTACATTTATCCGACGGTGATCGGAATAATCTTGTTACACATTGGTCTCGGCTGCAGCGTAAGGTACTGTCTATGATATCACATCACAATTTGAACTACATTTCTGCATTTGCCTTAATGTCTCACTTGTACAAAAACTGTTAGCAGAAGAACATTCGTTCTCAAGGGACCACAGAATCTCGCAACTATACTGCACACTGCATTGCTCTCGTGAGTACCTCTTGCCCTATATGACCATACTTACTTTCATAGCTGTTTGATTATGTAGCATCACTGCACATGTTAGCCTTGTAATCGCCCATTTGGTGGACATTATAAGATCTGTATGGACTCTTACACAAATTTAGAATCAACCCATTGCTTTTGAAGAGGTTTAGCTCTGCAGTCCTCTTGTAAGGACTGAACGTGGTCTATCACTGTACTTACATTAACACCTAGTCCCTCCGTCCCATAATATAAGAACGTTTTGTATAGTACACAAGTGTTCAAAACACTCTTGTATTATGGGAAGAAGGATTGGTTCATTTTGTAGCATTCTGCATCTTATATCCCTCGCCCACCATTTACTAAAAAAGATTAGATCTATATTTAATCTTACCAACAAGTAGAATACATGCACAATGCCGGTCAAGGAAGTGTAGCCCATTGCTCTTGTCAAGACATTTTGTCCTGTAATGCTTGTACTTCCGAGGATTGGTAGTTGATTATGTAGCATCAATCTGCACCTTATCTTCATTATCCTCTATCCCTTCCGGTATTATCATATCTATAATTACTCTCTACAAAATGTAGAGTACAGGCAATGCTTATGAAGAAGATTACGTGCTGAAATTCTTGAGTTATCCTTCCCTTGACATGGAGAAGGGCATTATAAAGCCGGTGTTAGCTGTTAATGTAAGTCAGTCCTTCTAAAGCCTTTATCCTCAACTGCTGTTTAATTTGCTCATACTCCCTATCGTTTCTTCGCTGTTTAGTTTGCTGTTTCTACCAAAATGCATGTTCGTAAGAACCGTAAGTTCTAAGTTTTACTTGTAAAACCAAATTTCTTGTTCGTACCATGCACATTACTTAATACTCCCTATATGTATGCTTGGTGAAGCAGCCCACGTGTGTGTGGTGAAGCAGCCCACGTTTGCACCTTGTCATCTCATGTTTTATCTTACTGATGTGGTTGATGATATGAACAACATGCCATGCACATTATCCAAAATAGATACAATGATTTTCTTTGCCCTTCATCTATGCTTGTTATGTTGACATGGTAATCCGATAGTGTTGTGAAGCTCCCGCATTATGAACAATGCCAAATTATGCTATTGATATTTTGAACTTACTCTTTATTTTCTAATTTGAAATTGGATAGAATTGATGTAACAATTATCATCTTTGTTTATACACGTGCAAAACCTGTCATCTCTCTCGCTTTGTTTCAGGTGATATGCACGATGGCATGCACAAGTCTGCTGAAGGCTGTGAGACAAACCCAACATATATTGCAGCAAAGAAGGCAAAACATCTTGAAGATAGCGAGGCAACCCCAAAGTCTTGTCTTGATGCAGTGTTCAAGTTACTTGAGACTAACAGTCAGACAAGCTCACAGAATTCGTTATGCGAATCGGTTCGACTTCTTCAGTCCCAAGTTCTAGCGAAAGGCATTACGCAACTCAACTTCGACTTGAAGTCCTATCTCTAAGAAAGATTGTGCTGAACACCAATGAGAACCTCATCGCTAAACAGCTACACACAGGAAGCTATGACCGACATGCTAGGCGGTCTCACAGCCTTGCTTTCAAGAGCTTGCAGCAGTTCCCCAAGGCTAACCTTTCTTGAACTATCTTGGAAGTGGTCTCGGTTCAAGATATTTTGTTCTGTTGCAATGGTGCCCGATTTTGTAATCTGCTTCTTCGTTGCGCTTTATGATCACTGGTGGCGAACTTCGATGCCCAGTGGATGTAATATACCTTAAATCCTTTATTGTATAGTGTAGGTTTATTCTTAGTTACTATGTCGTAATTTCTTTACTGCCATCATTCGCTATCTGAAAAAAATCAGATGTAGTCGACCGGGCCAAAACATTCGATAACGGGCCTGGTTTTTAGCGGGCCACGATTGGGCCTGCCTGCGTCTGTCTTGGGCCCAAATGATTGGGGTTTCACACATTGCGCCAGGCCCAAACTTACACCGGCCTATATTTTAGTTGGGCCTTTTGTCGACCCAGCGCTTAGTTTGGCCCAGGTAGCGTTGGGCCATTAACAGTTGAATATTGCCTTTGGCACGTTACGGCCGAGATGAAACCACGGGCCTTTAGCAGACCAAAATGCATGTTGGGCCTCAATTTTCACTAGTTGTTGACGGGCCTTCAGCAGGCCAAAATGTAGACCGGGCCGTTATGGGCCGAGTTAGCTCACGGGCCGTTACCAGGCCGAAACATATCTCGGGCCTTAGTTGGCCCACTGATATCATGGGCCTTTAAGAGGCCGAAAGCTTAGTACAGGCATCAACGGGCCGAATTACGCGACAGGCCTTTAACAGGCCCTAAGTCACGTTGGCTTAACTGTTGCCACCTTTAGCACGGGCCGTTAGTGGGCCCGATCTCCCGTCGGACCATATATGGCCCATGGGCAACACGAGCCATTCCCAGGCCGAAAGTCACACCGGGCTGAAATGGGCCCATGTCTACATCAGGCCTCTAACAGGCCGAAAGTCACTGGGCTGTAGTTGGGCCCGAATATTCAGCGAACAATTAACGGGCCAGATCAGGCTTCGGGCCGTAAATGGGCCCAAATATTGGGCGAACAATTAACGGGCCAGATCTAGTTTCAGGCTGTAAATGGGCCTTTATTAAGCAGGCCGTTATTGGGCTGGCCCACTAGTACCTGATTAAGTTCTACGGGCCTTTGACTGGGCCGGCCTTTTTAACCTATATGGGCCTCTGTTGGGCCCAGCCACCTGTCGACGTACCATAGGCCTCCAATGGACGGGCGACATCTGGCCCACTGACGGCCAATCAAAATTTTACACGTGGAAATTTCCAATTGGTCAGGGTTGTTAACGGGTTATCGGATCCAAAATCCGACCCGATAGCTTAACGGCGTTCCATTACGGTGGATGCCACGTGTCGGTCACCCTTGACGAAAGCACTTCTGTGACACGCGATTTATCGTCATGGAAGTGGACACTTCCGTGATGATAATTTTGGTAATGTCATGGAACACTTCTACGACCGACGGTATGACTATCTTGATTACATCATAAATTTGTCATGGATGTACATGCATGACAAAAAACGCGACCTACTGTGACAAACACGTATCATCACGGAAGTGTATTTTTTGTAGTGTCAATAACCAGCACGCTAAGAATGATAGTATTGTCCATTTACTACCAAGCAACGAGTTGCTCGGAGTATTGATTTCACACATCATAGTTCACTTGTCGGCATGCTGGTTACGACAACACGGGACCGAGGAATGAATAATGATGGCGAGAAGTATCATTGCATCAAGAATTCATGAGATATTGTGCAATTATCACATCATTCTTGATATGGAAGAGGGTGACACTCCAAGGTAGAACAGAACAAAAGCTAGATTGGCATTTGATCTGCGGAATACAACTGCTTTGACCCAATCCTAGAAATGGACAAGGTACTGGAGTTTGTTTCTCCTAGTCATTCTGGAGTAGAATGGCTTGACAGACCACAAGAATAATAGGCATCGATGAACACGAATGCACTACTACCCCTAGCTATCAATTGATAGATGAAGGTCAGAATACAACTAAAGAGAACAACTCAAAGGAACATATAATTTTCTGAGTTGTGGACGCATAGATTAGTATGTCGAACAAGTTCAACATATTTCTTCCGGATAACCCTTGTAGAAAGGTAGGACTGACAGAGTCACGAACACAAATGGAGAACTCATTAGGAGCACTCTCGTTGTCATCTTTCGGTTCAACGAGGAACTTCTGCCATAAGTAGTTCATGGTATTTGAAAGAGAAAAATACCACGGACCTCGAGGACTATCCCAAAGGTTACTAATATCCTAAAGGAA
Organism: Aegilops bicornis; assembly: GCA_021605145.1. Taxonomy (NCBI): domain Eukaryota; kingdom Viridiplantae; phylum Streptophyta; class Magnoliopsida; order Poales; family Poaceae; genus Aegilops; species Aegilops bicornis. Next base: position 688,369,877 of record CM038671.1, on the reverse strand, counting down.
CTAGCAAACACTATCAACATGAAGTAAGTAGGGTGAATCTCGGGTTCAAGAACCCAGGAATAGAATGCTTACTAACTAAATGGCATCACGAGATGCTTTCGAGAATGACGTCCAAAATTGTCACACTCGGAACACAAAACATGGCTAGATTACTAGGTGACTCCCGAAGACACCTAGGGTCATAATAATAGCTCCAACATATATGTCGAGGCAATAGAGTACCTCAACTCACCGATTAGTGTGGTTAAACTAGCCCAGAGAAATATCGGGAACGGAAAGAAGGGATTTGCAAATGCATCAGACTACTTAGAAACCTGGGATGACTTGGACAGCATAGCTGCTGTAAATGCTCAAAAATATTTGAGACATCCTGCAAAATGGTGGTATACCCACTCAACATCACAAAATCAAGGTTCTAAGACGAACTATGAACACACGGAAGTAGTAGGAACTGAACAGAGGCTTGAATCCATCAATCCTATAAGTCTGCGGATTAGTAACACGTGATCCTGATAGAAACAAGAGAAGGCCTAGTTCCTTAACCCCGTGGAAAGATAGGATGACTCGGATCAGAATGGCATAAGGTAAAGGGGTAAAAAGAGCCTTACTTTCCCTTCCACAATCAATTCCCTTACATATATATAGGGATTGACTATTCGTCACCCTGGGTGAGGAATAGTTATTCTTCACCCCCTCTATTTAACCATCAATGCACCGTAATTTTACGTTTCGTCAGTTTTGTCTTATTTCCGACATAAAAAGAGACCGTAACAAATTATATAATCGTCGTAAGAAATATTTTATGTTATGTAAATTACAAACGTAAAAACATAGTGTAAAATACACATAAACTGTGAATTTTCTTGTCTTATGATCTATATTTTTATTTTTTATGCTAAATTTTACGTAGTGAATCAATAGGAATAAATATTTGAATTCCACAGAATTTAATTATGATATGATCATAAGATTACCTCGGGTGGAGAATAACTTATTCTGCACCCTGGGAGATGAATAGTAACACTATATATATATATATATATATATATATATATATATATATAGATAGATAGGTTGGAGGGGAGGAGATGCAGCCAAGGGGGATCCCCAAGTAGGAGGAATCCTACTTGGGGTCCTCCCAATTCGGCCTTCCCCCTTTCCTATTCCTATTCGGAGTAGGAAGGGAAGAGGGGGAAGGGGGAATCCTATTCCCTTTTTTCCTTTCCTTCTTCCCCTTTCCTTCTCCAATTTGTCCAGCCCATATGGGGGGAGGGGCGCCAGGCCCTTTGTGGCTGGTGTGTTTCCCCTCTTGGCCCATTAGGCCCATATAGCTTGCCGGGGGTTGCCCGGAACCCCTTCCGGTGACCCGATACGTACCCGGTACCCCTAGAACATTTCCGGTGTCCAAATACTATCGTCCTATATATGAATCTTTACCTCTCGACCATTTCGGGACTCCTCGTCATGTCTGTGATCTCATCCGAGACTCCTAACTACATTTGGTCACCGAATCACATAACTAATATAATACAAAATCATCATCGAACGTTAAGCGTGCAGACCCTACGGGTTCGAGAACTATGTAGACATGACCGAGACACCTCTCTGGTCAATAACCAATATCGGAACCTGGATGCTCATACTGGTTCCTACATATTCTATGAAGATCTTTATCGGTCAAACGTAATGACAAGATACGTTATTTCCTTTATCATCGGTATGTTACTTGCCCGAGATTCGATCATTGGTATCTTCATACCTAGTTCAATCTCGTTACCGGCAAGTCTGTTTACTCGTTCCGTAATGCATCATCCCGCAAGTAACTCATTAGTCACATTGCTTGCAAGGCTTATCCTGATGTGCATTACCAAGAGGGCCGAGAGATACCTCTCTAATACTCGGAGTGACAAATCCTAATCTCGATCTATGCCAACCCAACAAACACCTTTGGAGATACCTATAGAGCATCTTTATAATCACCCAGTTATGTTGTGATGTTTTATAGCACACAAGGTATTCCTGCGGTATCCGGGAGTTGCATAATCTCATAGTCAAAGGAATATGTATAAGTCATGAAGAAAGCAGTAGCAATAAAACTTAACGATCATTATGCTAAGCTAACCGATGGGTCTTGTCCATCACATCATTCTCCTAATAATGTGATCACGTTCATCAAATGACAACACATGTCTATGGTTAGGAAACTTAACCATCTTTGATTGACGAGCTAGTCTAGTAGAGGCTTACTAGGGACACAGTGTTTTGTCTATGTATTCACACATGTATCAAGTTTCTGATTAATACAATTCTAGCATGAATAATAAACATTTATCATGATATAAGGTAAAATAAAATAACAACTTTATTATTGCCTCTAGGGCATATTTTCTTCAGTCTCCCACTTGCACTAGAGTCAATAATCTAGGTCACATCGCCATGTGATTTAACACCAATAGTTCACATCTTTATGTGATTAGCACCGATGGTTCACATCGCCTTGTGACCAACACCCAAAGGGTTTACTATAGTCAATAATCTAGTTCACATCACTATGTGATTAACAACCAAAAAGTACTAAGGTGTGATCATGTTTTGCTTGTGAGAGAAGTTTAGTCAAGGTCTGCCACCCTCAGATCCGTATGTATTTTGCTAAATTATTATGTCTACAATGATATGCATGGAGCTACTCTAGATAATTGCTCCCACTTTCGGTACATATCTAGATTGAGACTCGGAGTCATTTGGATCGGTGTAAAAGCTTGCATTGACGTAACTCTTTACGACGAACTCTTTATCACCTCCATAACCGAGAAATATTTCCTTAGTCCTCTAAGGATAATTTTGACCGATGTCTAGTGATCTACTCCTGGATCACTATTGTACCCCCTTGCCAAACTCATGGCAAGGCACCCAACAGGTCTAGTACACAGCATGCCATATTTTATAGAACCTATGACTGAGGCATAGGGAATGAATTTCATTTTCTCTATATATTCTGTCGTGGTCGGGTTTTGGGTCTTACTCAACTTCACACCTTGTAACACAAGCAAGAAACCTTTGTTTGACTTATCCATTTTGAACTCCTTCAAAACTTTATCAAGGTATGTGCTTTGTGAAAGTCCTATGAAGCGTCTTGATCTATCTCTATAGATCTTGATGCCCAATATATAAGCAGCTTTACCAAGGTCTTTCATTGAAAAAAATTCAAGTATCCTTTTATGCTATCTAGAAATTCTATATCATTCCTGATCAACAATATGGCATCCATATATAATATCAGAAATGCTACAGGGCTCCCACTCACTTTCTTGTAAATACAGGCTTCACCATAAGTCTGTATAAAACCATATGCTTTGATAACCTCATCAAAGCGTATATTCCAACTCCGAGATGCTTGCACCAGTCCATAGATGGATCGCTAGAGTTTGCACACTTTGTTAGCACCTTTAGGATCGACAAAACCTTCTAGTTGCATCATATACAACTCTTCTTTAAGAAATCCATTAAGGAATGTAGTTTTGACATCCGTTTGCCGGATTTCATAAAATGTGGTAATTGGTAACAAGATTCGGACAAACTTAAGCACCACTACGAGTGAGAAAATCTCATCGTAGTCAACACCTTGAACTTGTCGAAAACCTTTTGTGACAAGTCGAGCTTTGTAGATAGTAACACTACCATCAGTGTTTATCTTCCTCTTGAAGATCCATTTATTCTCAATGGCTCGCCGATCATCGGGCAAGTCAATCAAAGTCCATACTTTGTTCTCATACATGGCTCCTATCTCAGATTTCATGGCCTCAAGCCATTTATCGGAATCTGGGCTCATCATCGCTTCCTCATAGTTCGTTCGATCGTCATGGTCTAGTAACATGATTTCTAGAACAGGATTACCATACCACTCTGGTGCAGAACGTGCTCTGGTTGACCTACGAGGTTCGGTAGTAACTTGATCCGAAGTTTCATGATCATTATCATTAGCTTCCTCACTAGTTGGTGCAGGCATGACAGGAACGGTTTTCTGCGATGAGCTACTTTCCGATTCAAGAGAAGGTACAACTACCTCATCAAGTTCTACTTTCCTCCCACTCACTTTTATGAGAAATTCCTTCTCTAGAAAGGATCCATTCTTAGCAACAAAGTTCTTGCCTTTGGATCTATGATAGAAGCTGTACCCAATACTTTCTTTTGGCTATCCTATGAAGACACACTTTTCCAATTTGGGTTTCAGCTTATCAGCCTGAAGTTTTTTCACATAAGCATCGCAACCTCAAACTTTAAGAAACGAGAGCTTAGGTTTCTTGCCAAACCACGGTTCATACGGTGTCGTCTCAATGGATATAGATGGTGCCCTATTTAACGTAAATGGAGCTGTCTCTAATGCATAACCCCAAAACGATAGTGGTAAATCGGTAAGAGACATCATAGATCGCACCATATCTAATAAAGTACGGTTACGATGTTCGGACACACCATTACACTGTGGTGTTCCAGGTGGCGTGAGTTGTGAAACTATTCCACATTGTTTTAAATGAAGGCCAAACTCGTAACTCAAATATTCGCCTCCGCGATTAGATCGTAGAAACTTTATTTTCTGGTTACAATGATTCTCCACTTCACTCTAAAATTCTTTGAACTTTTCAAACGTTTCAGACTTGTGTTTCATTAAGTAGATATACTCATATCTGCTCAAATCATCTGTGAAGGTCAGAAAATAACAATACCTGCTGCGAGCCTCAACACTCATCGGGCCGCATACATCGGTATGTATTATTTCCAATAAGTCATTGGCTCGCTCCATTGTTCCAGAGAACGGAGTTTCAGTCATCTCGCCCGTGAGGCATGGTTCGCAAGTATCAAATGATTCATAATCAAGTGATTCCGAAAGTCCATCTGAATGGAGTTTCTTCATGCGCTTTACACGAATATTACCTAAACGGCAGTGCCACAAACTTGTTGCACTATCATTATTAACTTTGCATCTTTTGGCATGAATATTATGAATATGTGTATCACTGCGATTGAGATTCAGTAAACCATTTACATGTCACATCCCTAGTTCTTGTAATGCCTAGTGCTAGCATCTGGTGCTGCATCATGTCTACTTTTCTCAGAAAGTTGAAATGGGGATGACAGAACCCCCAGCACCCCCCCCCTAATCCAACTAGAGATTACTAAAATCTTTTTTCAATGAACCTGAAATGCCCTTCTAAAATGTCCATCATTTTAGCCTTGGGTTAGAACCTGTGCCAAAATTGGTTCACATTTTTCTAGGACACATAAGGTCACTGGATTAAATCATTACCTACTTGCATTTGGGCATTTGAATGCTATGAAATAATCTAAATGCCCAAATAATTCTGGAAATAAGTGAGGGCTGTTGGGAATAATCTAAACAGAGCCCACAATTATTTTCAGGATTTTTGGAAGTGCCAAGCTATTTTTAATAAAGCCCAATAGATACAGAAAAATAGAAAAATAGAATTAAATGGAAAAGAGAGAGAGAGAGAGAGAGAGCGAGAGAGAGAGAGAAAGGCCACAGGCCACTTACCTGGCTGGGTCGACCCACCTGGCCCGTGCCAATCGTCACCTACCTCTACCACTAGGCAGAGGAGGAAGACAGCGCACGCGCGCGCGTCGGGCCACGCCACCTCCATGCTCGCCTGCCTCACCAGCGCCTCGAAGCAGCTCCGCGGCACCGTCCCTATCCCCTGGACACCTCATTCGCCCCCTGCTCCTCTCTCTCTCTCTCTCTCTCGCCCTCTCCCGCCATGGCCAACGCAGCTTCCGCCGCACCATCGACATAGACGCGCCCACCGTCGTCCTCGCGCCACCCCGCCGTGTCCATGAGCTCTGCCATCGTCTGCTTCACCGAGCTAGCCGAGCCCCGAGCGCTCGCACGCTCTGCACCGCCTCCATCGACCTCGTCTTCACTGATCGTCGCCGGAGATCCCCCTCGCCGCCTCGTCGCCGTCCGACCTCCTCCGAGCTCACCGTTCATCTCCCTGGAACCGCTGTAAGCTCCTGCCCCTTCTCCCCCTCTCCATTTTCCCTGCCACGCACCACAGAGACTGCACCAGGCTCGCCCGCACGCACCGCCGCCACTGCTTATCGCCACAGTGGCCACAACCATGTTGGCTCGAAACTGAGCACGCCACCGCACTCACCGCATCCCCAGGAGCCGTAGCACCTCTCCACGCGCCTCGCCGTGCCCCCTAGCGATGAGCCCAAGCTCGCCCGAGCTCTGACATCCGCCAAGGTCGTCGCCGGTGTCGTTTCCGGCGACTCCGAGCTCCACCTCCACCCCCAATCGACGCGGTTTTCTCCCAGCTGCTCGTAGATGCCCTCCGCCGTCCATTTGGTCGCCGGAGGAGGAAACCCGCACCTCTCCGCCGTCCCTGGCCTTGCCGGCGACGAGCCCCAGGTCAACTCCGGCAAGTTTGACCCGAGTTGACCCCAGTTTGACCCCCCTGGGTCACTGACGTGTGGGCCCCAGGCCACTAACTAAACTAGATTAGTGTTAGTTTGACGCTAACTAAATTAGATTAGTTAGGTTAGTCACTGACCGACGGGACCCGCACGTCAGGTTTGACCTGGACCATCTCCTCGACTGCTGACGTCACAGTGACGCAATGGTGACCTAATAAGTATTTTCTAGATTTATTCTTATTTAGGAAATTCCAGAAAATATCACAAACTTCAAAAATTCATAGAAATTAATCTGTAACTCTAAATGCAAAGTTTTATATATGAAAAATAATCAGAAAATCCAATCTTTCCACCTGTACTGGTTTCATGCATGTTTAATCAAATTAACCTTGTTGTTTAGTGCAAAACATGATAAGGCACTAGCTAAAATCATAACTTGAATTTGGGGTTGAACCTTTGGTTCAAAATGACCCAAACCCTTCTGGTTTTAGTTGCATTAGCTCAAAACACAGGATATTGACATGTCATGATCATGCATCATATTGTGTATTGCATTGATTGTGTTTTCCTTCTCTGTTGCCGATATTAGTCCCCTCTCGATAGACGTGCTTCCGACGATGAGTTCGATGACACCAATGAAGAGCTATAATATCTTCAGAAGTGCCAGGCAAGCAAAACCCCCTTGTTCATTCCGATACAATCCCACTCTCTCGCTCCTGCTCTCTTTTCTTTGCATTAGGACAACAACGATTCAAGCTGTTACATGATGCGGTAGTTGAACCCCTTTCCTCTGCATGACCTGTCATTGCAACAGTAAATAGATGAAACCCACTAGCATGAGTAGGAGTTGTTTGAGCCCTGATGTGCCTACTCATTCATGCTTGTTGTCATGCCTGGTGCTTCTTAGAGTTGAGTCGGGTCTGATTCATCGGGGATGAATTGGAGGTGTGTGAACATGTTCTACTGTTGAGAGCTAAGTTTTGAACACGATTTGGTAAAGGTAGCGGTGAGAGGCCATGTAGGAGTACATGGTGGGTTGTCTCATTGAAACCGTCCTCAGGAACTGAGTTCTGTGTTTGTGATCCATGAACAGCTACTACCACGCGTTGGGACCAAAACCAATGTACCCTCTCGACTTATTAATCGCCTTGATCTCTGTCCAGGAGTTGCAACTAGTTTCTGGTGTTTGTAGCATATGTGTTGGTGGTCGTGCCTAGCGCTTAACCTAGGGGTGGGGTATGATGCGGTATATACACCGTGGCCCGGTGTACCGGGTGCCTGTTTGGTGTCTCGGGAACCCTGCACATATCGTTTGGGGCTGTGAGCGAAACCCCGTCCGGATCTCCTCGCGGATGGAACCCGAATAGGCGATAAACCTGGACTAGAGACTTGTGTGGTTAGTCAGGTCGTGGCCGACTCCCTCGCCAAGCTTCCGTTTGAAGGTTGCCGAGATACACGATGTGTACATGGTGGTAAGTGGCGAGAGCGTGTGTGAAGAAGAACACCCCTGCAGGGTTATAAATGATCTATTCGAATAGCCTTGTCCGCCGTAAAGGACTTCTGGGTTGCCTGTACAGTTCATTGACAAGTGAAAGTGGATACTCTAAAATGCGCAAGATAAGCGTGAGTTCTATGGATGGCGTTCTTGTAGGGAGACAGGAGCGGATCCAAAGTGGTGTATTGATACGGTGAATATGTGGACTCGTGTGCGCCACCTCAAAGAGTTACTTGCAGTAGTAGTTCAGGTTAGCCACTGAGTCAAAGCTGGCTTGCTGCAGTTAAACCCCACCATCCCTTTGTTGATAATGATTCATATGTAGTTAGTTCTGATGTAAGTCTTGGTGGGTACATTTGTACTCACGTTTGCTTAATTTATCTTTTTGCAGAGAAACTTCAGTCTCGCTATTAGTTCCGCGTGGACTTCGACGTTTAGCTTGTTACCTAAGCTATGATCTTGTGCCCTTAGCTCGATCTTATAGATAGTCAGGCTTCTCGGCCTTTTTCATTTGTAGTTGTCTGTACTCAGACAAGTTAAGCTTCCGCATGTGCTTGTTGCTTGTATGCTCTGTATGTTGGGTCATGAGACCCATGTTTGTAATACTTGGCTCCTCGGAGCCTAATGAATAAATACTGAGTCGTATAGTCTTGTTGTGATGCCATGTTGTATTTGCACATATTGAGCATATTGTGTGTATGATTGAAATGCTTGGTATGTGTGGGATCCGACAACCTAGTTGTTTATCCTTGGTAGCCTCTCTTATGGGGAAATGTAGTATGGTGCTTCCACTGAGCCTTGGTAGTCTGCTACAGCCCGGTTTACCGGAGTTCTGCTAGCCCAGTACTACTGCTTCGGAACACTTAGACTAGCCGGCATGTGATTCACTTTGTTCCTGTGTCTGTCCCTTCGGGGAAATGTCACGTGGTGACTTCCGGAGTCCTGCTAGCCTGCTACAGCCCGGGTTCCCGGAGTCCTGTTAGCCCAGTTGCTACAGCCCGGATTCACACGCTGATGAGCGACATGTTCGATGTTGTTTCATGTATGCCTGTCCCCATAAGTTAGTGCCACTTTGGGTTCACGACTAGTCATGTCGGCCCGGGTTCTCTGTCATATGGATGCTAGCGACATTATCATATACGTGAGCCAAAAGGCCCAAACGGTCCTCGGCCAGGTAAGGCGGCACCCGTGGGAATACCGTACGTGAGGCCGCAAAGTGATATGAGGTGTTACATGCTAGATCGGTGTGACTTAGGATCAGGGTTCTGACAGCTTTGGTATCAGAGCCTGACTGCTTGTAGGATTACCAAGCCAAACTGGTCAAAGTTGAGTCTAGAAATGCTTTAGTAATATATGGGAATTGATTGTGGAAGGGAACGTAAGGCTCTGTGTACTTCTTATACCCTATGCCCTTCTAATCTGAGTCACCCTCTTCTTTTCTGCGGGGATTAAGAACTAGGCTTACTCATCTTCTATCAGGATCACGTGTTACTAATCTGTAGACTTATATGATTGTTGCTTTCAAGCCCGAGTTCAGTTCCTACTACTTCTATGTGTTGACAGTTAATCTCAGAACTTTGATATTGTGATGTTAAGTGGTTATGCCACCATTTTGCAAGATGTCTCAAATCATTTTGAGCATTTACAACCGTTATGTTGTCCGAGTCATCAGTCTGATGCATTTGCAAATCCCTTCTTCCCGTTTCTGATGTTCTTTTGGGCCAGATTAATCAAACAAATTAGTGTGTTGAGGTACTGCGTTGCCTCGGCATATATGTTGGAGCTGTTATTATGACCCTATGTGTCTTAGAGGATCACCTAGTAACTAGCAATGCTTTGTATCCCAGTGTGATGATTCTGGCCATTATTCTCGAAATCATCCTGTGATGCCATTTAGTTAGTAGGCATTCTATTTCTGGGTTCTTGAGCCCAAGATTCACTCCAATTACCTCATGTCGATAGTATTTGCTCATTCCTTTAGGATATTGGTAACTTTTGTGATAGTCCTCGAGGTTCGTGGTTTATCATTCTCCCAACACCATGAGCCATCCTCGGTGGAAGTTCTTTTGAACCAAAAGATCACAATAGTGCTCTTGATGAGTTCTCAATTCTATATTGTGACTCTGCTAGATCAACCTTTCTGCATGGGTTATCCGGAACAAATATGTTGAGCTTTGTTCGACATACTAATCTGTGCATCCACAACTCAGAAAATCGTATGTTCCTTTGAGTTGTTCTCTTTAGTTGATTTCTGACCTTCGTCTATCAATTGATTGTCAAGAGTATGCGTGCATTCGTTCGTCGATGCCCATTATTCTTGGGGTCCGTCAAGCCATTCTATTCCAGAATGACTAGGAGAAACAAGCTCCAGTACCTCATCCATTTCTAGAATTGGGCCAAAGCAGTTGTATTCCGCAGATCAAATGCAATCAAGTTTTTGGTCTGTTCTACCATGAAGTATTACCCACTTTATGTCAGGAACGTAGAGAATTGCACCTTCTCTTATGAATTCTTGATGTAGTGATACTTCTCACCATCATTATTCATTCCTCGGTGTCGTGTTATGCATGGCCGGAATGACGACAAGTGAATCGTGATGTGTGAAATCAATACTCCTAGCAACTGTGTTGCTTGGTAGTTAATTGACAATAATCTTATCCCTAGCGTGTTGATTATTGAATCATCACCCTAAGGTTTATCATGCTACCTAGTCCTTATTTCTGGTGCACTTTTCGATCAATGAGTTAGGATAGTGTCAATCCTTGCTTATTTGATCATATCGTCTTGCCCTGAAAAGCAAGATTGTTCTCGATCTTAGTGACACATCGGTGGTTCGTGATTTCCCGTATATCTTCTCGGAAATATAACCAGGTTGTCACATGACCGCTATGTTGAGTTCGTGATCAAGTTGGTTTCTTATAAACCACCCCTTCTCCAAAAATCCGTGTTGGATACCCCTGAGCTAGTTGGTTAAGCTAAACAACAACTTGGAGAGTTGGAAGATAAAAGGCTTTGCCGAATTTGGTTCTTTCTGAAGGGATATCTTTGTGTTTGTGTGTGTGTTGAAGAAAGATGATATCTTCACCAATTGGTCCTCGTGATCAGTTGTTGGATCTATTGTATTGTCAAAACTTTGACTTGAGTATGGGCTATCGTCAAGTCAAATCAGAACCAATGATGTTCGTAATGTTGTTTTAGTCGTGGTATATCCCTCGAGCATACACCATTACATCTTTTGGTCTGACCAATGCTATCACCGTGTTCACATAATGGTGAGAGTCCAGTGATATGGAAATTCCGATGAGTTGCTGTTGAGCCCATCAGCAGCATTTTGTCTCATCCATGATTCGTGTTGAACAGCCAGCCAGTGTTGGAAAATTGTGTAAGCATTTTCTTCATGCCCCGTTCATGAAGTATATGTTTGGATGAAAGTAGTGACTTCCTCTAAGTTCACGTGCAATCGATGCAAGTTGCCGCCGTGAGTTCGAGAAAGATTGTTTTTGTTTCCTCTGGTACCATCCCAAGTGAGTCATACATGTGCAAAGTATGCTATGGTTTGACATGCTCGCTACCTCCATTCCATATGCATCTCTTGGTACACCAAGCCACTGATTGAATTGTTCCAGGAGAAGAAGTTTCTTCTTAAGAGCACGCCTTATGTAAGGACTTCGATATCCTCGTTGATGGTTCCCCACCTGAACTCGGTAGTGTTTTATTATAAGACTACTACGTGGTCATGCTTGTCTGGGACAGTGTGTTCACATGTATGTAGCAGAACCGGCTCATGTTTTGGAGCTTACTACCATAGTTCATTTCCTGAGAATCTCGCAACATCATCTCGTCGACTTGTGTTGCAACCTTTCCTTCCCCAGACATGCTGTCTAAAGTATCCTGTTACCAACCTGATCTGAGTCTCAGGCAGATATGATGGTTGAAACATTCCCAACTTTTGCATTTTGTTCCCAGCTTACACCACCATTGTGCCAAATTCCCATGGGCTATCCTTTCTGGTAATTGTTGCTCAGGATCATCTCAAAAGTGGTCCTGCCATGGGTCCCTTCCATTTCCGTGATAGGCAAAGATCATCCATTACGTTGTCTTCAACAAGGTAGTCCACATCATCCATTCTAGTCAGGGTATGTCATTCTTTCGAACTCCTTCAAACGATTGCTCGAGATTTTCCCTAGGCTGGTATAGAGAATTTTATTGATCTCTGAATCAAAAGTAATTCTTTTTGCCACTTAAGGGATAATTCTACGAGTCATCCTTCTCTAGGGTGTCTCGTTATGGTATCATGGAAACTCAAATCCTCGCTACATTGACAACCGTTCACCACTCTCTTAGGTGTGGAATTGTTGTCTACCTAGTGAACCCATGTCATCTGTTCCACTCCATCCCTCTATATGTGTGCTTCGTGTCTCGGCTCGAGAGATGTTGCTATGTCTCACTCCATGAGTTGATCCTGGGTGTTGGATCTTCGAGAAGATCGATCCTTCCAGAGTTTCCTTTTCCTCTCGTTGTCATGTTGGCTGGAATTCTCAGAGCAAGCCGACGAGACAAACATGGTGATTGAATCAACGCCTTTATGAAGTGCAACCTGGATCGTGAAGATTATGTTAGTTTGTGTTCATCTTACCCTACGCTTGAACCTCGGGACAAGATTCTTGTTTAGTGGGGGTGAGTTGTCACATCCCTAGTTCTGGTAATGCCTAGTGCTAGCATCTGGTGTTGCATCATGTCTACTTTTCTCAGAAAGTTGAAATGGGGATGACAGATCCCCCAACCCCCCCCCCCCCTTAATCCAACTAGGGATTACTAAAATCTTTTTCAATGAACCTGAAATGCCCTTCTAAAATGTCCATCTTTTTTGCCTTGGGTTAGAACCTCTGCCAAAATTGGTTCACATTTTTCTAGGACACATAAGGTCACTGGATTAAATCATTACCTACTTGCATTTGGGCATTTAAATGTTATGAAATAATCTAAATGCCTAAATAATTCTGGAAATAAGTGAGGGTTGTTGGGAATAATCTAAACAGAGCCCACAATTATTTTTAGGATTTTTGGAAGTGCCAAGCTATTTTTAATAAAGCCCAACAGATACAAAAAATAGAAAAACAGAATTAAATGGAAGAGAGAGAGAGAGAGAGAGAGAGAGAGAGAGAGAGAGAAAGGCCACATGACACTTACCTGGCTGGGCCGGCCCACCTAGCCCGTGCCAGTCATCACCTACCTCTGCCCGATGGCGGAGGAGGAGATAACAGCCTTGCTGTCGCGCCATGCCAACTCCCTGATCGTCTGCCTCACCAGCGCCTCGAAGCAGCTCCGTGGCACCGCCCCGATCCGCTGGACACCTCATTCGCCCCCTGCTCCTCTCTCTCGCCCTCTCCCGCCCTGGCCGACGCAGCTGCCGCCACACCATCGACATAGACACGCCCACCGTCGTCCTTGCCCCACCCCCACCGTGTCCACGAGCTCCGCCATCATCTGCTTCATCAAGCTAGCCGAGCCCCGAGCGCTCGCACACTCTGCACCGCCTCCATCGACCTCGTCTTCACCGATCCTCGTTGGAGATCCCCCTCGCCGCCTCGTCGCCGTCCGACCTCCTCCGAGCTCACCGTTCGTCTCCGTGGAACCGCTGTGAGCTCCTGCCCCTTCTCCCCCTCTTCGTTCGCCTTGTCGCGCACCACAGAGACCGCACCGAGCTCGCACGCACCGCCGCCTCTGCTTATTGCCGTCGTGGCCACATCCACGTTGGCTCGAAACCGAGCACGCCACCGCACTCACCGCATCCCCAGGAGCCGTAGCACCACTCCACGCGCCTCGCCGTGCCCCCTAGCGACGAGCCCGAACTCGCCCGAGCTCCGGCGTTCGCCAAGGTCGTCACCGGCGTTGTTTATGGCGACCCCGAGCTCCACCTCCACCCCCAATCGACGCGGTTTTCTCCCACTTGCTCATAGATGCCCTCCGCTGTCCATTTGATCACCGCAGGAGGAAACCCGCACCTCTCTGCGGTCCCTGGCCTTGCCGGCGACGAGCCCCGGGTCAACTCCGGCGAGTTTGACCCGGGTTAACCCAAGTTTGACCCCCCTGGGTCACTGATGTGTGGGCCCCAGGCCACTAACTAAACTAGATTAGTGTTAGTTTAACGCTAACTAAATTAGATTAGTTAGGTTAGTCACTGACCGACGGGACCCACAGGTCAGGTTTGACCTGGACCGTCTCCGTTGACTGCTGACGTCACAGTGACGCAATGCTGACGCAATAAGTATTTTCTGGATTTATTCTTATTCAGGAAATTCCAGAAAATATCACAAACTTCAAAAATTCATAGAAATTAATCTGTAACTCCAAATGCAAAGATTTACATATGAAAAACGATTAGAAAAATCCAATCTTTCCATCTGTACTTGTTTCATGCATGTTTAAACAACTTAACCTTGCTGTTTAGTGCAAAACATGATAAGGCACTAGCTAAAATCATAATTTGAATTTGGGGTTGAACCTTTGGTTCAAAATGACCCAAACCCTTCTGGTTTTAGTTGCATTAGCTCAAAACACAGCATATTGACATGTCATGATCATGCATCATATTGTGTATTGCATTGATTGTGTTTTCCTTCTCTCAAGGCCGATATTAGTCCCCTCTCGATAGACGTACTTCCGACGATGAGTTCGATGACACCAATGAAGAGCTATAATATCTTCAGAAGTGCCAGGCAAGCAAAACCTCCTTGTTCATTCCGATACAATCCCACTCTCTCGCTCCTGCTCTCTTTTACTGCATTAGGCCAACAACGATTCAACCGTTACATGCTGCGGTAGTTGAACCCCTTTCCTCTGCATGACCTGTCATTGCCATAGTAAATAGATGAAACCCAGTAGCATGAGTAGGAGTTGTTTGAGCCCTGATGTGCCTACTCATTCATGCTTGTTGTCATGCACCTCTTTGCTTAGAGTTGAGTCAGGTATGATTCATCGGGGATGAATTGGAGGTGTGTGAACATGTTCTACTGTTGATAGCTAAGTGTGTGAACACGATTTGGTAAAGGTAGCGGTGAGAGGCCATGTAGGAGTACATGTTGGGTTGTCTCATTGAAACCGTCCTCAGGAACTTTGGGCACTGCAGTAGCTTTACAAACTGCTCGTGTGGGGGTACTCTGTGGTGGACATGGTGCTTTGTCAACTATAAGTGGGTTACTATCCGCTGGGGTTGCGGTTAGATGGGTTGTAGCTGGTTCTCTGCTTAGCGGTGTAAGTGTGCAATCTGGAAGAGTCTCGATTATGTGTGGTGGGGCTAGTTTGTGGGCCAAGACAACCATGGTTCTATCTGCATCGACGGGTAGCACCGTCTTTTGTGAAGAACGGGTTTTGCTCCCTTAGATACTGCCATCACCCCTCCAATTCAAATGGCTGATAAACAAGAAAAGAAATTGAACGTCTGAGACATTGTTTGATAGATGATGTGGTAATTCACATATATGTTGTCTAACCAAACAGGACAACATGACACAATTTCACATATATGATGCCTAACTAAAGCAGGATAGCATGACCACAGTTTCAGATATATGATGGATAACTTAACGAGGATATAATGGCATAATTCAACATATGATGAGTACCTAAACAGGATGACATGACAAAACTATATGATGTCTTTCTAAAATAGGTTGGGACGAAATAATTCACATACATGTTGTCTAAGTATACAGGATGGCATGATATAATTGACATAATTGATTCATATACTAAGCGGTGGCACTTTCGCATGTATGATCTCTAAACTAAGCAGATAGAATTCAATATTGTGCATATGATGTCTAAACTAAGCAATGCAAGACACCATATGCATCATATGAGAAATATAAACATTGCAACTTAGAGCATACACATCATGTGGGATATAGGACTGGTCATCTGTCTCTGAATCCTCCTTTGAGGAGCTCCCCGTAACCATCGAGATATATGCTTCAACAGGTACCATTGCCTGCTCTGAAGACCTTGTTTTCACTCCAGATTTTTCCATAACCGGCTCAAACGACTGATACACATGAAGAGTAGTTCAATATACACAGATTGTCGACAAATGGAATACGTAATGAAAAAAAAAGATGGCATGAGATAATTCACATATATGATGCCTGGCTCCATGGCGGTGCATAATTCACATATATGATAATTGGCTGAAAAACATGGCATTGCATAATTCACATATCTGATATAGAAAGCAAGCAGGAGGCATTCACACAAAGCATGTCTAATCTAAGCGAGATGGCATGGCAATGCAAGACACCATATGCATGATATGAGCAATATAACCCAGCCAAGTTAGAGCATGCACCTCGGGGGGATCTGTTGGTCATCTCTCTCTGAATCCTCCTCTGAGGAGCTATCTGTAACCAGCAAGAAATCTGCATCGACAGGTAGCACTGACTGCTCAAAAGACCTTGTTTTCACTCCATATTTTCCCATGACTGACTCAAATGGCTGATGCATAGGAAGAGTAGATGAATGTATAAACATTGTTGACAAATGGAATACATTATGGAAAAAAATATGGCACGATACAATTCACATTTATGATGACTGGCTAAACAGGATGGCATTGCATGATTCACGTATATGATGCCTGGCTAAAGAAGAAGGCATTGCATAATTCCCATATAATCCCTCCGTTCCTAAATATTTGTCTTTTTAGAGATTTCAAATGGACTACCACATACGGATGTATATAGACATATTTTAGAATGTAGATTCACTCATTTTGTTCCGTATGTAGTCACTTGTTGAAATCTCTAAAAAGACAAATATTTAGGAATGGTGGGAGTATGATATAGAAACCAAACAGTGGCATTCACACAAAGCAAATCTAAACTAAGTCGATGACATATAAGATGTATAATGTAAGCAATGCAAGGCGCCATATGCATGATATGACCAACATCGGCATGCGAGGTTAGAGCAAACACCTCGGTGGTAAACAGGCGTGGTCGGCTCCTTACGAATCTCCATCCGAGCAGTTATCTTCCTCTGGAATACAATCTGGAAATCCAGAGAGAGGGGGCACTTAGCCCACCATGGAGCGATGTTCCGCATGACATTATATTCGCGCATAGCGGTCTTCTCTTTTCTCTACATGTTCAAGACGATTGTGTACAATATCGACATGCATAATAATAAAAATAGTTAGATTTTGTAAGGCCTAAGGGGTGCATGCAAAATCAAGACTGATGGTAGCAAAGCAGTGGATGGATCCAAAACTAATAATAGCGGTAGATTATAGCTTCAGTTTAAAGCGGTAGACAATGGATCATCTATTGTTTGTTGCCCACCCAACATGAACCACATAGAAGACCCCGGATGAACCGGATAGTAGATGATACTATTCGATTCTTTGGCTCGATATGAGACCCATGGGCAATTCAAAACTCAAGATTGAGCGATAAAGTAGCGGTAATAATAACCGATGTATAACGTAAGCAAACCACGAAGACTGCGACCTCTCTTCCGAATCTGTGTGGTCCTCGGGTTCATCTGCTCGATCGATGATGGTAATGCAGTTAGGCGTGGCTGCGGCAACGGGAAGATGATCGAGGCGGCGAAAGAAAGTCTGCGGGGGATCTTCGCTGCGGTGAACGCTTCTATCGATGGTGCACCTCAGGTGGGGTGGATGACGGCATGGCAGGAGAAGGACATGACACACAGAGTTTTCTTTGACGCCAATCTGAAAATGAAGTAAATCTGTAAGGGCTCCTTAGAATTGGAGGATTCTATAAACGCAGGGACATGAATAGGATAGGAATGCACGTGCAAAACAGAGCATTTGGAAACATAGGGTTTGATCAACACAGGTGTTTGGCTCACATGAATTGGAAGAACAGAGGAATGGAGAAACAAAGAGATGCGACAGTATACAACCTCTTTGGCATAGCCTTGTGGACCTCGGCATCATTGGGTTGGGCGTGGAGGATGGTGATGATCTTTGGAGTATTTGTCGGAGGCGGGGAAGAAGATCCGAGGCCACTAGAAACGGCGCCGAGGGTACTGCTCCGCTGTGATGGACGGTTCCGTCATTGGAGCAGCTCCGCTAAGGTGTACGGCGATGAGGCTGAAGCATGACAAGACAAACAACGTTAATCTAAAGTGGGACCCTAATATCATCTGCAATAGATGATGTAAAATACATCACCAAAAAGTGCTAGATGTAAAATGCACCAGCCGCGCCACGGCCGCTCCGACAGATGTTGTAAGTACTGTTCACTCTGAACTTAACTGAAGAAAATGAACTTCACAGTCGAAACTGAATTTTACTGTCGAACTGATTGAACTAGTAACAGAGCATTGCAATAGATGTTTAGGGCGTTCGAGCACTAGTAGCGGAGAAGCGATGATCTAAATCAGCCAGACGCCGAGCAGCGAACACACTAGCAGAGAGCAAATCGTGCGGTAGCACCGCGACGAGTGCTAAAGCGGCAACTCCCGAGCTGCGGAGGTCGTGCAAGAGCAGCAGCGCAAGCCAGAGGAAGAGGAGAGCAGCAGCACGAACAAAAGCAGGAGCAGTGCAGCAGCGCGACCGACAGCAAGAACAGAGCCGCAACACGAGCGAGAGCCGGAGCAGCTGCAGCTAGTGCCGTTGTGGAAGTCACCGCCGAGGAAGCAATGACATGGGGGACAGACATCGTGGATGATGTGGCCGGCGACGGTGCCGTCGATGGAGACGCCATGTCTGCTCGGTATCAAGCACAGGCAGCCCCATGAGATCGGAAAAAAGATAAAATGCAGCAGTGAGTGCAGAACCTCCTTGGTGGCGCCGAGTTGGCCTCGGCTTCATTGGAGGACTTGGTGAGGGTGCTGCGGTTCCGGTGGGGTAGGTCAAGACGTCGCTATGGGGATTGAGGTGGCGCGATAGACGAGGCGAACGTCGGGGCAGCCCCTTGGAGGTGGAGAATGGGGCGGCTGATCCGGTGGGACGACGAGATCGACAACGGATCCTCATCCGGTGCGGTGGATGAGGGACGGCGAGCTGTTGCGGTGGACGACATAGTCGGGGAAGAGTCTCCGGCTGGGCGGCGGTCGGGAGGCCGGCGGAGGAGCGTGGGGTTTCGCGGGTTTTGGCGGCCTCGGTGTACGAATGGGGCGAAGGGGAGGGGAGCCAAGCTTAGGGATGCGCTTGTCCAAAATGTAGGGTAAGTTACCAGCGTACCCCACGGTTTTGACACCGCGACGTGGAGCTTCATTTCCGGTGAGGGGTAGAAGGGGATTTCACGTGTGCGGGCTGCGGAGCGATTTCGGATGAGGAGGGAGTTCTCAAGGCCCAAATTTCGGGATAACAAGGCGCGGCGCGGGTTGAAGAAGTGGGAGTTTCAAAGCAGGTGAGACAAAAGATACTCTAGCTTGAAAATTTCGGGATAACAAGGTGCGGATTCCTTGTTCGGTAGAACAAACTTAACGTGTAACAAAAACAATTCATACAAGACACAAGAGAGTCATGTCCCCTTTTACTATATTGCTATAGATGCCATTGAAAAAACTACAAGAAAAATGTAAAAAAAATCGGGAGAACAAGATTACCTGCAGACAAGACCAAATCGATTCGCACTTCCCTCAACAACAACAAAAAACAAATCAATTCCCACCAAAGAAAGAGTAATGTCCCTTTTTATATGATTACAGATGCCATGATCTCGAATTTCAATTTTTGAATCCACGTTATGTTCAATTCGAATATATCATTAGGTGACCTTGCGGTTTAATTGATGTAGTCGTACATTTTGATCTTCCATCATATATGAACATTTTACTCCACCATGTGAACATATATATTGTCGTCTACCATATGGACTAAATTTGAATCAATTTTCCTTATTTGAATATGATTGTTGTCAAGTTATACAATAATTTAAATATTATCTTGTTAACAAAAAGACATGCATATAGCAGTAATCATATTTCACTATGAACTACATGTACCATACGCTCTCCAATTCAAATATTTGTATCCATTTTATGTTGAATTCAAATCATAGTACATTATTGGTCTAGGTAGAGAGATGTTCGGGATAATCTAAACCATGTTTTCATACGTATAATTTTTGGCTGAATTGGGACAAGTTTTGGTATAAGCCTCTTGCAAAACCGGAGATTCTCTCAACAAGCCTCGTGGTTCCGAGAGGGAACATGTCACCTTTTTGTGTGTGAAACGATATACGCTGCCTCCCCCTGATTTTATTTACAGAGGCAACATAGAACTATATGAGTGCCCTGTTAAATTTTGGAATTATTTCGGGTTCATTTGGCCTTTTTATACATTAATTGAGTTTCTGTACTTTTAATGTGCATAATCTAAATATGAATTGCATGCACATGCTCCGGTGCACCAAAGTGGGTTGAAAAATCACCTGTGTGTCCTTGGTTGAATTTCTAGGTCCCATGGAAGAAATGAGAATGAAATTCAAACATCTGGGCGTCATGACTCTGCCGAGAACATCGAGAAACTTAGATTTTAAATTCATGTAAATCCAAAACTCAGGTGGAAATCTTGAAACTTGGCATGGTGTCATGTCATGGCACTAACATGTTGTGGTAAAAAATTGGGCCGATTTGGAAGCTCGTGGTTCTAAGAGGGAACGTGCCACCTTTGAATGTGAAACGATATACGCTGCCCCACCCCCTAGCCTTTGAGTTTCTTAACAAAGGCAAGATAGAAATACATTAGTGCCCTGTTAAATTTTGGAATTATTCCGGGTTCGTTTGTTGTTTTTTAAACATTAATTGAGTTTCTGGTCATTTAATGTGCATAAGTCAAATTTGAACTACAAGCACATGCTCTCGTGCACCAAAGTTGGTTGAAAAATCACATTTGTGTCCTCGGGTGAATTTCTAGGTCCCATGCAAGAAATGAGAATAAAATTAAAACATCTGGGCATCATGGCTCGGCCAAGAACATTGAGAAACTTGGTTTTAAAATTCTTGTAAATCCAAAACATGTCTGAAAATCATGAAACTTGGCATGGATATCATGTCCTGGTACTACCATGTTGTGGTAAAAAAATGGCCGAATAGGAACATATTTTGGTATAAGCTTCTTGCAAACCGAAGCTTCTCTCAAGAAGGCTCGTGGTTCTAAGAGGGAACGTGCGACCTTTGAGTGCGAAACGATATACGTTGTCCCCCTTGAGTTTATTTACAAAGGCAACATAGAACTACATGAGTGCCATGTTAAATTTTTGAATTATTAAAACCGTTTGGCCTTATTTACACATTAATTGAGTTTTTGGTCATTTAATGTGCATAATTCAAATTTGAACTACAAGCACATGCTCCTGCCAAGACCAAAATTGGTTGAAAAATCACATTTGTGTCCTCGGGTGAATTTCTAGGTCCCATGCAAAAAATGAGAATAAGATTCAAACATCCGGGCATCGTGGCTCGATTAGAGAACATTGAGAAACTTGGTTTTAAAATCATGAAACTTGGCATGGTGTCATGTCATGGTAGTACCATGCCGTGGTAAAAAAATTGGCCGAATAGGAACAAATTTTGGTATAAGCTTCTTGCAAATCGGAGCTTCTCTCAAGAAGGCTCGTGGTTCTGGGAGGGAACGTGTCACCTTTGTGTGCATAATTCAAATCTGAAATACAAGCACATGTTCCAGTGCACCAAAGTTGGTTGAAAAATCACATGTGTGTCCTCGGGTAAATTTCTAGGTTCCATGCAAGAAATGGGAATGAAATACAAAATTCCGGGCGTCGTGGTTGGGTTGGAAACATTGAGAAACTTAGTTTTTTAGTTCCTGTAAATCCAAAACACGCATGAAAATAATGAAACTTGGCTTGATGCCATGACATGGCACCAACATGTTGTGGTAAATTTGCAGTCTGATTTGCGAAGGCGCACACATTAACAATCAACAAAGTCATTTTGGAACAAGTGTTGTCACGTTACAATCGGAAACACAAGTATTATTGAAACCGTGGGCATTCTACTTACTAGTACCATTTACGTGCCGCCACGCGTAGGGTAGCTATTTGAGTACGAGAGGCGTGCGATCAGACCCTTGCGCGTGCTTATTGGGAGGAGAGCCCTTTGACCTCCATCTGCCGTCCACCTCTCTCCCAAGGTCTCCATTAATGGCGCCCGAGCCTCTGTTTAATGGCGTGGCTATGTCTCACTCGACTGAGATTTAAGAGAGAAAAAAGAAAATCTGAAAGCACGGATCTTGATGTAAGATCCGATGAACCTATATAGCATCTACTGCGACTTATAGCAAGACTGATGAATATATAAGGACGATTATTTTTATATCAGAGAAGGGCTTTCCCCTTCCGATTTTCATTACTGAAAACCACCACAATTCACAAGAAGTTCAGCCCAACTCCAGCCTAACACGAAGGACTAAAAGCTACCAGATTGAAATCGCAACATCCCAAGAGGCCAACAAAGGCCAAACATACGCGCTAGAACCCAACATTTCACAACCGATGACACAATCCACATCCTAAACCAATTATTACATCAAAAGAAACCAGGAAACTGAAGGAAGCCCAAAGAAGAACTAGAAGAACAAAGAACGCTGTGGTCGCCACAAAGAAGAGTTTTGTTCATTCCAGCCTCGCAACATTGATCTTCCACAGAAAGATAAGGAAGATTAATTGTCTTACATAATTAGAAAGATAATTAAAAAAGCCACATGTGGCTACGCCCGAAATACACAAGGGAAAAATAAGAAGGAAGACAAGGATCTCGCTCGCTGATCTCTACTTTCTTGATGCGTTACTGTGGGCCGCGGGAACTAGTCTCCGCGGCAAGCGGCGATGAGCTCTTTCGTGTCCTCAAGACGCTGGTTGAGAACATCCACGGATTCCTCCACCAGCCTTTGGCGCTCGTTGCGGAGCATGTCATTCTCGTCCATAAGTTTCTTGACGATGACGCCGGTCCTCTTCAACAAGGAACTGGTCTCCTCCTGCTGGTCTGCACTTTGGACGATCTTCTCCCTCAGCAGGTCGCGCTTGGCCCGGAGCCTCTCATTGCCCTCCCTTAGTTGCCGGATGACGACGGTAGCCTGTTCAAACGAGGCTTTCACGCCGTCCTGCAACCCCGCCCAGCCGGAGATTTGATCCATCTGGCTATGGACGATCGCATGCATGCACCTGTAACAGTCGTCGCTTTGCCGAGAAATTTTCCCGAGCCGCGGCGGGACATCTCTGCTGCATTCGTGGCGTGGCGGTACATCTCTGCTGCTTCTGCGGCGCGGCCGGACCAGTCTGCTGCATCGATGGTGCGGCGGGACCTCTGTGCTGCTACTTCCGTGCGGCGGGACATGTCGGCTGCTCTCGCAGCGAGGCGGGACATCTCTCGTGCTTCCGCTTCCATGCTCGCCTCTCCCTGGTGGCAATCTGTCACATCCCTAGCTTCTGGTAGTGCACTAGGCTAGCCTCAAGTGTGCATCATGTTTAATCTTGAAAGAAGCTTGAAATGGGGATTGCCTAAACCCCTGGCATCAAAGGAATTCACTAGGTTCACCTAAAATATTTTCAGTAAATCCAAATGGCTTTCAAAAATGTTCATCATTTATGGAAAATGTTGTAAACAGTAACCAGAGGTGATGCCCATTTTTCCATGACATATTTGGGCTCTGAGTTAAATCATACTCTATTTGCATTTGCGCATTTAAATGCTATAAAATATATTAAATGCTCAAATAATCATAAACTAAAATGTTTACTGTTGGATATATTCTAAATAGGAGCCATGATTAGTTTCATGATTTTTGGTAATGCCCTGGCATTTTAATAAAGCCCTAAAGTCTACAGAATAATAAAAAACTAGAAATAGAGAGAGAGAGAGAGAGAGAGAGAGAGTCTTACCTGGCGCTCACCTGGCAGCCCACCTGGCCCAACTCTAGCTGGCGGCCCAGCCCACTGGCCTAAAGCGGCTGTCTTCAACCTCTGCTAGTAGGCAGAGGCGTGTCGGCAGTGCGCGCACCCGAGCCACCTCCTGCTTCCCGCCGCTGCCTCGACGCCCTGGACAACGCCACGTTTTCCCCTAGACCGCCTTGTCCTCTCCCATGCCTCTCTTCTCCCCTGCTCTCCTTCTCCCATTGCTGCGGCGCCTCACAAGGCCACAGCGCCCGGCGACCACCATCGCGGCCACTGCCACCCACGCCTGGACAAGCGCCAACAAGCTCCGCCTCGTCCCCCTCTTCCTCCTCACCAAGATGTAAGGCGCCAGAAGCCCTTGGACGCCGCCAGCTCCGCCGTTCCCCTCCTCGGCCACCGAGGACCGCCACCGTTGATTCGCCGCCTCCCGAGCTTCCCCGAGCACACTGGCCATCCCTACAACACCGCTTTGAGCCCCCGAGCGTTTTCCCCCTCTCCCCGCGCTCGTCCGTGTCCTCTAACCACCATGGCCAATGGAGTCGATAGCTCCTCGCCGCCGGCCATGTCGCCACCGTGGCTATGGCCGTGCAAGCTTGCACCCGAGCTCACCACTGCACTCAGTACATCCCCACAAGTCGAACGCTGCCACCCCCACGTCCTGTTGTGCAACCTAGCATGTTTTCGCCGAGGCCCGAACTCCGGCCGCCCGCGACGTGTTTCGCCCCGTTGTTCCGGCCACCCCAAAGACCAACCACCGCCACCGTTGGATGCGCCACACCGCCAGCTACCCGTAGCACCCACCCGCGCATCGAACCGTGGCCGGAGCAGCGTTTCCGATGCTCTCCATCGTCTCAGCCTCGCCGGTGACTCAACGCCGGCAGGTTTGACCCTGCTGGCCAGGGGTTTGACCCCGCTGACCAAGTTGACCCCGGGTGGGCCCAGTTTGACCCCTCTCTGTCTATGACAAATGGGACCCGCATGCTAATTAAGTTAGGATTAGGACTAACTAAAAATTAGTTAGACTAATGACACTGACCAGTGGGCCCTGCTGGTCAGGTTTGACCTAGACCGGGTCAGTTGACCGCTGATGTCACACTGACGCCAGGCTGATGTAGTAAATCCTTTTTCTGGATTTATTCTTATTTAGGAAATTCCAGAAAATAGTGCTAACTTCAAAAATTCATAGAAAATCAACCGTAGCTCGAAATCAAATAATTTATATATGAAAAATGATCAAAAAAATCCAAAGAATCTGATTATGGCATTATCATGCATGTTTGAACAACTTATGCCTGCTGATCAGGTCAAATCAAATAAGTGGCATTTAAATAAGCACATATGGAGTTGAATTTGAGTCTTTGGTTCAAACCAACTTCATTTAATCTGGTTTTAGTTGCATCAGCTAAAATCACAACATCTTGCCCCGTCATGATCATGCATCATATTGTGCATTGCATTGATTGTGCTTTCTCTCTGTTGCCGGCACCTGTTCCCCCAGAGTAGACGTTGTGACCGACGACATGATCGATGACACTGATGAAGAGTTATATTATCTTCGGAAGTGCCAGGCAAGCAAAACCCCCTTGTTCATTCCGATACAATCCTACTCTCTCGCTCCTGCTCTCTTTTACTGCATTAGGAAAACAACGATTCATCTGTTACTTGCTGCGGTAGCTGAACCCCTTTATCCTCTGCATGACCTGTCATTGCCACAGTAAATAGATGAAACCCACTAGCATGAGTAGGAGTTGTTTGAGCCGTGTTGTGCCTACTCATTCATGCTTGTTTGTCATGCATGCTACTACTTAGAGTTGAGTCAGGTCTGATTCATCAGGGATGAATCAGAGGTGTGTGAACATGTCCTACTGTGTGAGAGCTAAGTGTGTGAACACGATTTGGTAAAGGTAGCGGTGAGAGGCCATGTAGGAGTACATGGTGGGTTGTCTCATTGAAGCCGTCCTTAGGAACTGAGTTCTGTGTTTGTGATCCATGAAACAACTACTACCACGCATTGGGCCCGAAACCAATGGACCCTCTCGGCTTCTTAACCACCCTTGTCCTATGTCCAGGAGTTGCAAGTAGTTTCTGGTGTTTGTAGTATGCTGGAGGCCGTGCGCAACGCTGACCCGAGGGGTGGGCTGTGATGTGGTAGGCACGTGACCTGGTATGTCGGGCGCCCGTTTGGTGTCGCGGAACCCTGTACACATCGATCGGGGCCGTATGTGGAAACCTCGGCCGGACTCCCTGCGGATGGAACCTGAATAGGCGATAAACCTGGACTAGAGACTTGAGTGTTTAGGTAGGTCATGGTCGACACCCTCGTTGGGCTTCTGCTCGAAGGTTGCCGAGTACATGTCGTGTAAACGGCGGTAAGTGGTGAGAGTGTGTGTGAAGAAGTACACCCCTGCAGGGTTAACATCATCTATTCGAATAGCCGTGTCCACGTTAAAGGACTTTTGTGTTGCCTATAATAGTTCATAGACAAGTGAAAGTGGATACTCCAAAATGCGCAAGATAAGCGTGAGTGCTATGGATGGCGTTCTCGTAGGAAGACGGGATCGGATCCATAGTGGTGTATTGATTGGTCAATATGTGGACTCATGTGCGCCACCTCAAAAGAGTTACTTGCAGTCGTAGTTCAGGATAGCCACCGAGTCAAAGCTGGCTTGCTGCAGTTAAACTCCACTACCCCCTTTGTTGATACCAATGCATATGTAGTTAGTTCTGATGTAAGTCTTTCTGGGTACATTTGTACTCACGTTGGCTTAATTTATGTTTTTGCAGAGAGACTTCAGTCTCACTAGTAGTTCCGCATGAACTTTGACGTTTAGCTTGTTACCTCAGCTACGATCTTGAGCCCTTGGCAGGATCAAGTAGTTAGTCAGGCTTCTCAGCCTTTTTCATTTGTAGATGTCTGTACTCAGACATGTTAAGCTTCCGCATGTGCTTTGACTTATATGCTCTGAATGTTGGGTCATGAGACCCATGTTTGTAATATCTCGCTCCTCGGAGCCTATTGAATAAAATACTTGAGTTGTAGAGTCATCTTGTGATGCCATGTTGTATTTGCACATATCGAGCATATTGTGTGTATGTTATTGAAATGCTTGGTATGTGTGGGATCTGACTATCTAGTTGTTTATCCTTGGTAGCCTCTCGTACCGGGAAATGTCTCCTAGTGCTTCCACCGAGCCACAGTAGCCTTCTCTTGCTCCGGAACACTTAGGCTGGCCGGCATGTGTCCTTCTTCGTTCTCGTGTCCGTCCTTGGAAATGTCACGCTGGTGTCTACCGAGTCCTGTTAGCCTGCTACTGACCGGTTCTACGGAGTCCTGCTAGCCCAGTTGCTACAGCCCGGATTCACTCGCTGATGACCGACACGTTCGTTGCTGGGTCATGTATGCTTGTCCCTGTAAGTTGGTGCCGCTTTGGGTTTACGACTAGCCATGTCAGCCCGGGTTCTTGTCATATGGATGCTAGCGACACTATCATATACGTGAGCCAAAAGGCGCAAACGGTCCCGGGCCTGGTAAGGCGACACTACCGTTTAGGTTGTGATCGGTGTGAACAGGTTTGCAATTCAATATAGCGTGGAGTAATTTGGAATTTGACGAGACGCAAGCTCAAAATTTATTGACGGTTCTAGTTTCGAAGTGTGGCACTATTCCCGGATGGAGTACTTCTTTTTCTACTCCCTCCTTTCCGGTTTTATAGGTGTCACATCCCCAGTTCAGGCCTTGCTTGTTTTTGCTTTGGCATCCATGCATCATGTTTAAATTCTATGAAAATTGAAATGGGGATGACCAAGCCCTAGCACCAAAAACAATTCAAATAGGTTCAACTAAGAAATATTTGTCAATGAACCAAATGGCCTTCAAAAATGTTCACCATTTTTTGGAAAAATCTTGAAACAAGATAACTTGAGATGTTGCACATTTTTCCGTGACATTTGGATCCTTGAATTAAATCATAAGTATTTGAGTTTGGGCATTTAAAATTATATAAAATATTTCAAATGCCCAAATATTCCCAAACTAAAATGTTTCATGTTGGAAATATTCCAACATTGGACCAGAGGCGATTTGGTGATTTTTGGAGCTGTTCTAGTATTTTAAATAACTCCACAAAGTTCTGAGAATAATAGAAAACAGGATTTAAATAGAAATGGAAGAGAGAGCTCACTGGCAGCCCACTTACCCGGGCGCCACGAACCGCCCATCCTTCCCCCCACTGCTGGCCCGGCTCCTCCAGCCTAGCCCGCCCAGTCCACCACCGCCCCCTCGCGTCGTCTTCCTCCTGCCAGAGGAGGGCAGGCGAGTGCGTGGCGGCCAGACGCCTGGCCACCGCCGCCACCTCCTGCCATGTGGCAGCCTCCCGACCTCCTTGCGACACCACGACGACGCCCGTGCCCCTCGCTCCTCTCCCTCACTCATTGTTCCTCTCTTTTCCCCCTGGCCCTCTTCCCTGAGCTCACCGAGCGGAGCCGCCGCCACCGACGAAGCTCCACCGCTGCCACCGTCCATCCGTGCCTCCCCGATGGGTCCAGAGAACCGCCATGGCCTTCGTCATCCACACCAACCCACTCAACCGCGGGAGCCCTGCGCCGCCGCCCGAGTCGTCTTCCCGAGCACGGCCGCCGGACTCCATCGGCAATTAAATCGCCTTCCGGTCGTCCCCGAGCCAGCTGAGCCTGTCGTCGACTTCCCAGTGAGCTCCGCTGCATTTCCCCTATGTTCGCCGCATCTTTCCCGTCCTCTAGCCGTCGCGTTCATCGAGACCGAGAACCACCGCCGCCCGAGCTTGTCGCCGGCGTCGTTCCGGCGACCAATTGGTCATCCCGTGCTAACCAAAATGGCCCCCGCATCGCGTAGTGCCTCGCTAGCGCCTCAGCCTCTGCGTTTGCACGCCGCAACCCCAACCCCGCACATGGCCGAACTCCGGCGGCCGCCTACGACGTCGCCGGCGCCGATTCCGGCCGCCCCGAGCTCAAGCCACTCCACCAAGAGCCTCAGCTCATCCCCAGCTCCACGTAGATACCCTCCGCGACCCTTTTGGTGGCCGGAACGGCAAAACCACTCCCATCACAGCCGGGCTCGCCGGCGGTTAAACGCCGGCAGCCGACCTTGACTTTGACCGGTGGGCCCGGTTGACTCTCCTGAGTCAATAGCGATGTGGGGCCCAGTACATTGACTATTTAGAATTAGCTTAATTAATTTCAGTTAAGCTAATCACACTCACATGTGGACCCCACAGTTAGGTTTGACCGGACCAGCCCTGTTGACTTCTTGACGTCACACCTACGTCATCTTGTGTGATAAACCCCTTTTACGGATATAAATTAATTCAGGAAATTTCAGAAAATACCCCAAACTTCAAATATTCATAACTTTTAATCTGTAACTCCAAATTAAATAATTTATATATGAAAAATGATTAGAAAAATATGAAGAATCTGGTTATGGCATTTTCATGCATGATTGAACAAGTTAACCTCACTGAATAGGGTGAATCATGACTAGGGCAAATTATGAAATAACATTTGGAGTTGGAGTTTAACCTTGTTTGAATTCCACTTCAATTAACTTGGCTAGATATTGCATTAGGTGAATTCAGTACCTTAACATGACATGTCATTCATGTGAATGTGCATTGCATTGATTGTGTTCTCTCTTGTTTGCCGGTAATTGCCCCCTCTCGATAGACGACGTTCCGACGATTGTTCGATGACACCGATGAAGAACTATATTATCTTCAGAAGTGCCATGCAAGCAAAACCCCCTTGTTCATTCCGATATAGTCCCACTCTCTTGCTCCTGCTCTATTTTACTGCATTAGGACAACAACGACTCATGTGTTACTTGCTGCGGTAGATGAACCCCTTTATCCTCTTGCATGACTGTCATTCCACAAGTAATTAGATGAAACCCACTAGCATGAGTAGGAGTTGTTTGAGCCATGTTGTGCCTACTCATTCATGCTTGTTGTCATGCCTGCCATCGCTTAGAGTTGAGTCAGGTCCGATTCATCGGGATTGTATTGGATTGGTTGTGTGAACATGTACTACTGTTTGGGAGCTAAGTGTGTGAACACGGTTTGGTAATGTTAGCGGTTAGAGGCATTGTAGGAGTACATTGTGGGTTGTCTCATTGCAGACGTCCTCAGGAACTGAGTTACGTGTTTGTGATCCATGAAACAGTTACTACCACGCATTGGGATCCTTAATTGACCCTCTCGGCTTCTTAACCACCCTTGTCCTCGGTCAGGAGTTGCAAGTAGTTTCGGTGTTTGTAGTATCTTTGGGGGCCGCGCATAGCGCTGACCATAGGGGTGGGTTGTGTTGCGGTAGGCACCGTGGCCCGGTGTACCGATTCGCCTGCTTGGTGTCTCGGGAACCCTGCACACATCGTTCGGGCTGTATGGGAAACCTCGGCGGACTCCCTGCGGATGGAACCCGAATAGGCGATAAACCCGGACTTGGAACTTGAGTGTTTAGGTAGGCCGTGGCCGACACCCACGTTGGGCTTCCGCTTGAAGGTTCTTAGAGTACATGTCGTGTAAACGGCGGTAAGTGGTGAGAGCGTGTGTGACGAAGTACACCCTAGGAGGTTAATATGATCTATTCGAATAGCCGTGTCCACGGAGAAGGACTTCTGGGTTGCCTATACCAGTTCATAGACAAGTGAAAGTGGATACTCTAAAATGCGCAAGATAAGCGTGAGTGCTATGGATGGCGTTCTCGTGAGGGAGGCGGGAGCGGGTCCATAGTGGTGTATTGATATGGTGAATATGTGGACTCGTGTGCCACCTCAAAAGAGTTACTTGTCGTCGTAGTTCGGGATAGCCACCGAGTCAAAGCTGCTTTGCAGTCAAACTCCACCACCCCTTTTGATAATGATGCATATGTAGTTAGTTCTGATGTAAGTCTTGCTGAGTACGTTTGTACTCACGTTTGCTTATTTTATGTTTTGCAGAGAGACGTCAGTCTCGCTAGTAGTTCCACGTGGACTTCGACGTTTAGCTTGTTACCTCAGCTACGATCTTGTGCCCTCGGCAGGATCTGGTAGATAGTCAGGCTTCTCAGCCTTCTTCATTTTTAGTTGTCTGTACTTAGACATGTTTAGCTTCCGCTTGTGCTTTGACTTGTATGCTCTGAGTGTTGGGTCATGAGACCCATGTTTGTAATATCTCGCTCCTCGGAGCCTATTGAATAAATAATTGAGTCGTAGAGTTATGTTGTGATGCCATGTTGTATCTACACATATTGAGCATATTGTGTGTATGTTTGAAATGCTTGGTATGTGTGGGATCCGACAAACTAGTTGTTTATCCTTGGCAGCCTCTCATATGGGGAAATGTAGTCTCGTGCTTACGAGCGATAGTAGTCCGCTTCTGGCCGGTTCACGGAGTCCGCTAGCCCAAAGACTACTGCTTGGACACTTGATCGGCGGCATGTGTTTCACTTCGTTCCTATGTCCGTCCTTCGGGAAATGTCACGCGGTGTTATTCGAGTCCTGCCTAGCTGCTACAGCCGGGATACCGGAGTCCTGTTAGCCAGGTTACAGCCCGAATTTATACGTTGATGACCGACATGCTCGATGTGATTCATGTATGCCTGTCCCCATGGGTTAAGCGCCGCTTTGGGTTCACGACTAGCCATGTCGGCCCGGGTTCTTTGTCATATGGATGCTAGCGACACTATCATATCGTGAGCCAAAAAGGCATAAACGGTCCGGGCCATGGTAAGGCGACACCGTGGGAATACCGTGCGTGAGGCCGCAAAGTGATATGAGGTGTTACCGGCTAGATCGATGTGACTTGGGATCGAGGGTCTGACAGCGTTGGTATCGAGCTTTGTTGCTGTGGGATTACCAAGCCAAACTGGTCGAAGTTGTGTCTAGAAATGCTTTAGCTATGTAAGGGAATTGATTGTGGAAGGGAACGTAAGGATCTTTTACTCCTTATACCTCATGGCCTTCTGATCTGAGTCATCCTCTTCTCTTCTACGGGGTTTAAGAATTAGGCTTCTCATCTATCTATCAGGATGACGTGTTACTAATCCTTAGACCCTTAAGATTGTTGGTTTTAAGCCCCAGTTCAGTTCCTACTATTTCTGTATGATAATTGCTGATTTCGGAACCTTGATATTGTGATGTTGAGTGGCTATGCCACCATTTTGCAGGATGTCTCCAATCATTTTGAACATTTACAGCCGTTATCTTTGTCAAGAGTCATCCAGGTCTCTAAATAGTCCGATGCATTTGCAAGTCTTTTCTTCCGTTCGATGTCCTTTTTGGTCGAATAAGCACACTAATCGGTAAGTTGAGGTACTTTGTTGCCTCGGCATAGATGTTGGAGCTATTATTATGACCCTGGTTGTTTAGGAAGTCACCTAGTAATTTAGCAATGCTTTTGTATCCCGATGTGATGATTACGGCCATTATTCTTGAAAGCATCCCATGATGCAATTTAGTTAGTAGGTATTCTAATCGGGGTTCTTGAACCGAGATTCACCCTACTTCATGTTGTTAGTATTTGCTAGTTCCTTTAGGACATTAGTAACCTTGCAATAGCCCTCGAGGTCCATGGTATTTCCTTCTTCCAAATACTATGAACCGCTTATGGCAGAAATTCCTCGCTGAATCAAAAGCTCACAACCAAAGTACTCTTGAGGAGTTCTCCATTCATAATTGTGAATCGCCAATTCTACCTTTCCGCATGGGTTATCCGGAAGAAATGTTGAGCTTCACTCGACATACTAATCTATGCATCCACAACTCAGAAAACATATGTTCCTTCGAGTTGTTCTCTTTAGTTGTATCCCGACCCCGTCTGTCAATTGATAGTCAGGAGTATGTGTGCATTCGTTTATCGATGTCTATTATCCTTGTGGTCCGTCAAGCCATTCTGTTCTGGAATGACTAGGAGAAACAAACTCCAGTACCTCATCCATTTCCAGGATTGGGTCAAAGTAGTTGTATCCCGCAGATCAAAATGCCAATTCAGCTTTTGATGCTGTTCCACAGAGTGTTACCATCTTATGTCAAGAATGTCATGAGAATTGCACCTTCTCTTATGAATTCTTGATGCGGTGATACTTCTCACCATCATTGTTCATTCCTCGGTTCCGTGTTATGCATAGCTGGAATGCCGACTAGTGAATCGTGATGTGTGAAATCTATACTCCTAGTAACTCCGTTGCTTGGCAGCTAGTGGACAATATCCTCACTCTTAGCGTGTTGGTTATTAAATCATCATCCTAAGATTGATCGTGCTACCTAGTCCTTATTTACGGTGCACACTTGATTGATGAGTTAGGATTATATCAAGTCCTCACTCATTTGATCATATCGTCTTGCCCTCAAAAGCAAGGTTGTTCTCGAGCTTAGTAACATATCGGTGGTTTGTGATTTTCCGAATATCTTCTCGGAAGTATTACCGAGTTGTCCCCGACTGTTATGTTGAGCTCGTGATCAAGTTGGTTTCTTGTGAACCACCCTTTCTCCAAGAATCTGTGTTGGATATCCACAGGCTAGTTGGTTAAGCCAAAGAACAACTTGGAGAGTTGGAGGATAAAGCTTGCCTGACTTAGTTCGTTCCAAAGGGATATTCTTGTGTAGTGTGTGTTGAAGAAAGATGATATTTTCATCGATTGGTCCCTGTGATCGATTCTTTGGACCTATGGTCTCATCAATCCTTTGATTTGAGTGTGGGCTATCGTCAAATCAAATCAGTACCAACGATGCTCGTAATGTTGTCTTACTCGTGATTGACCCCTCGAGCATACACCATTACATCTTTTGGTCTGACCAATACTATCACCGTGTTCACATGATGGTGGAAGTCCAGTGATATGGAAATTCCGATGAGTTGCTGTTGAGCCCATCAGTAGCATTTTGTCTCCCCCATGAGTCATGTTGAACATCAACCTAGTGTTGGAAACTTGTGTAAGCATTTCTTCGTGTGCCGTTCATGAAGCTTATGTTTGGATGAAAGTAGTGACTTCCTCTAATTCATGTGCATCTGGTGTAAGTTGCCGCCATGAATTTGAGAAAGGTTTGTTTTGTTTCCTCTGGAATCGTCCCAAGTCAGTCATGCACGTGCGAAGTGCTCTATGGTTTGATAGGTTGGCCGCCTCCACTCCATACGTGTTCCTAGCATACCAAGCCACTGATTGACTTGTTCAAGGAAAAGAAGTCTATGCTTGGGATCTAATCCATGGACTTGCGTAACGACTTTGATATCCTCGATGATGGTTCCCCACCTGAACCCGGTAGTGTTTTATGATAAGACTACTATGTGGTCATTCTTGTCTTGGACAACGTGTTCACATGTGTGTAGCAGAACCAGCTCATGTTTGGAGCTTGCTATCGTAGTTCGTATCCCGAGATTCTCGCAACGTCATCTCGTCAATTTGTGTTGCAACCCTTCCTTTTCAGACATGCTGAGTCTGAAGTATCCTATCACCAATCGGATCTGAATCTCAGGCAGATATGATGGTTGGAACATTCCAACAGTTGCATTTCGTTCCCAGCTTGCACCGTCCTTGTGCCATTTCACTATAGGCTGCCTTTTTAGTAATTCTTGTCTAGGATCATCCTCAAAAGTGGACTTACCATGGGTCCCCTCCACCTCCGATGATAAGCAAAAATCATCCATTGCGTTTTCTTCAACAAGGTAGTCCACATCATCCATTATAGTCCGGTGTACCATTCCTTTGCACTCCGCCAAAGCGATCGTTGTGAATTGCCTTAGGCTGGTATGAAGAGTTTCAATGATCTTTGTATCAAAAGTAATTCTTTTTGCCACTTAAGGGAATGGTTCCTCGCGTCACCTCCCCGACGCGTGCCCGCTATTGAATCATGACAATTATTTCCTCGCCACCTTGACACCATCCATCATCTCCCTAAGCGTGGAATTGTTGCCCACTAATCAAACCTCGTCGTTTGTTATTCCTTCCTCTCGATATGTTTTGTGTCTCAACTCGAGATGTGTCACCATCTCAGTCCGTGAGTCGATCATGTTTACTTGATCTTCGTGAAGATCGAATCATGTAGGGTTTCCCCCTTCTTTCTGTTGTCATGTCGGGTGAAGATCTCGAAAGCAAAGACGTCAAGACAGAGATGATGGAATGAATCAACATCTTCGAGAAGGAGAAATGGATCATGAAGATCGTGATAGTTTTGTGACTTCCTTTTTTCCTCTTACCTCACGTCTTGAATCTCGGGGCGAGATTCTTGTTTAGTGGGGGTGAGTTGTCACATCCCCAGTTCAGGCCTTGCTTGTTTTTGCTTTGGCATCCATGCATCATGTTTAAATTCTAAGAAAATTGAAATGGGGATGACCAAGCCCTAGCACCAAAAACAATTCAAATAGGTTCAACTAAGAAATATTTGTCAATGAACCAAATGGCCTTCAAAAATGTTCACCATTTTTTGGAAAAATCTTTGAAGCTTGATAACTGCAGATGTTGCACATTTTTCCGGGACATTTGGATCCTTGAATTAAATCATAAGTATTTGAGTTTGGGCATTTAAAATTATATAAAATATTTCAAATGCCCAAATATTCCCAAACTAAAATGTTTCATGTTGGAAATATTCCAACATTGGACCGAGGCAGTTTGGTGATTTTTGGAGCTGTTCTAGTATTTTAAATAACTCCACAAAGTTACAGAATAATAGAAAACAGGATTTAAATAGAAATGGAAGAGAGAGAGCTCACCTGGCAGCCCACTTACCTGGCGCTACGAACCGGCCCAGCCTTTCCCCCCCCCCTACTGGCCCAGCTCCTCCAGCTGGCCCGGCCCAGTCCACCACCGCCCCCTCCCGCGTCGTCTTCCTCCTGCCAGGAGGACAGGCAGGTGCGTGGCGGCCAGACGGCCACCGCCGCGCCACCTCCTGCCAAGGTGGCAGCCTCCCGACCTCCTTGCGACGCCACATCGACGCCCCGTGCCCCCTCGCTCCTCGCCCTCACTCGATGGTCCCTCTCTTTCCCCCTGGCCCTCTTCCCTGAGCTCACCGTACGGAGCCGCCGCCACCGACGAGCTCCACCGCGGCCACCGTCCATCCGTGCCTCCCCGATGGGTCCAGGAGAACCGCCATGGCCTTCTGCGTCATCCACACCAACCCACTCAACCGCAGGAGCCACGCCGCCGCCCGAGTCGTCTTCCCGAGCACGGCCGCGGACTCCATCGGCGAATTCGTCGCCTTCCGGTCGTCCCGAGCCAGTGAGCACATCGTCGACTTCCCAGTGAGCTCCGCTGCATTTCCCCTCTGTTCCCTGCATCTTTCCCGTCCTCTAGCCGTCGCGTTCATCGAGACCGAGAACCACCACCGCCCGAGCTTGTCGCCGGCGTCGCTCCCGCGACCAATTGGTCATCCCGTGCTAACCAACATGGCCCCCGCATCGCGTAGTGCCTCGCTAGCGCCTCAGCCTCTGCGTTTGCACGCCGCAACCCCAACCCGCACATGGCGAACTCCGGCGGCCGCCCTCTGACGTCGCCGGCGCCGATTCCGGCCGCCCGAGCTCAAGCCACTCCACCAAGAGCCTCGGCTCATCCCGGCTCCACGTAGATACCCTCGCGACCCTTTTGGTGGCGGAACGGCAAAAACCACTCCGCCGCTGCGTCGCTGCTCACGGCGATTAAACACCGGCAGCCGACCTTGACTTTGACCGGTGGGCCCGGTTGACTCTCCCGAGTCAATGGCGGTGGGGCCCGACCACAATGACTATTTAGAATTAGCTTAATTAATTTCGGTTAAGCTAATCACACCGACATGTGGACCCCACAGTCAGGTTTGACCGGACCAGCCCCTGACTTCTTGACGTCACACCTACGTCATCGACGCAGATAAACCCCTTTTCTGGATATAAATTAATTCAGGAAATTTCAGAAAATACCCCAAACTTCAAATATTCATAACTTTTAATCTGTAACTCCAAATTAAATAATTTATATATCAAAAAATGATTAGAAAAATATGAAGAATCTGTTTATGGCATTTTCATGCATGATTGAACAAGTTAACCTCTTTGATTAGGGTGAATCATGTCTAGGGCATATTTTGATATAAGATTTGTAGTTGGAGTTTTTGCTTGTTTGAATTCCACTTCAATTAACTTGGCTAGATATTGCATTAGGTGAATTCAGTACCTTAACATGACATGTCATTCATGTGAATGTGCATTCCATTGATTGTGTTCTCTCTTGTTTGCCGGTAATTGCCCCCTCTCGATGAAGCGGCGTTAAACGATTGTTCGATGACACCGATGAAGAACTATATTATCTTCAGAAGTGCCATGCAAGCAAAACCCCCTTGTTCATTCCGATATAGTCCCACTCTCTTGCTCCTGCTCTATTTTACTGCATTAGGACAACAACGACTCATGTGTTACTTGCTGCGGTAGATGAACCCCTTTATCCTCTGCATGACCTGTCATTCCACAGTAATTAGATGAAACCCACTAGCATGAGTAGGAGTTGTTTGAGCCATGTTGTGCCTACTCATTCATGCTTGTTGTCATGCCTGCCATCGCTTAGAGTTGAGTCAGGTCCGATTCATCGGGAATGAATTGGAATGGTTGTGTGAACATGTCCCACGTGTGGGAGCTAAGTGTGTGAACACGGTTTGGTAAAGGTAGCGGTGAGAGGCCATGTAGGAGTACATGGTGGGTTGTCTCATTGCAGCCGTCCTCGAGGAACTGAGTTACGTGTTTGTGATCCATGAAACAGTTACTACCACGCATTGGGATCCTTAATTGACCCTCTCGGCTTCTTAACCACCCTTGTCCTCGGTCCGGAGTTGCAAGTAGTTTCGGTGTTTGTAGTATGTCTTTGGGGCACGCAACGCTGACCATAGGGGTGGGTTGTGTTGCGGTAGGCACCGTGGGTCCGGTGTACCGATTCGCCTGCTTGGTGTCTCGAACCCTGCACACATCGTTCGGGCTGTATGGGAAACCTCGGCGGACTCCCTGCGGATGGAACCCGAATAGGCGATAAACCTGGACTTGGAACTTGAGTGTTTAGGTAGGCCGTGGCCGACACCCACGTTGGGCTTCCGCTTGAAGGTTGCCGAGTACATGTCGTGTAAACGGCGGTAAGTGGTGAGCGTGTGTGACGGTACACCCCCGCAGGATTAATATGATCTATTCGAATAGCCGTGTCCACGGAGAAGGACTTCTGGGTTGCCTATACCAGTTCATAGACAAGTGAAAGTGGATACTCTAAAATGCGCAAGATAAGCGTGAGTGCTATGGATGGCGTTCTCGTAGGGAGACGGGAGCGGGTCCATAGTGGTGTATTGATATGGTGAATATGTGGACTCGTGTGCGCCACCTCAAAAGAGTTACTTGTCGTCGTAGTTCAGGATAGCCACCGAGTCAAAGCTGGCTTGCTGCAGTCAAACTCCACCACCCCTTTGATAATGATGCATATGTAGTTAGTTCGATGTAAGTCTTCTTGAAGTACGCTTTGTACTCACGTTTGCTTATTTTATGTTTTGCGAGAGACGTCGGCCTCGCTTAGTAGTTCCACGTGGACTTGACGTTTAGCTTGTTACCTCAGCTACGATCTTGTGCCCTCGGCGAGATCTGGTAGATAGTCGGGCTTCTCGGCCTTCTTCATTTTTAGTTGTCTCAGACTTAGACATGTTTAGCTTCCGCTTGTGCTTTGACTTGTATGCTTTCGAGTGTTGGGTCATGAGACCCATGTTTGTAATATCTCGCTCCTCGGAGCCTATTGAATAAATAATTGAGTCGTAGAGTTATGTTGTGATGCCATGTTGTATCTACACATATTGAGCATATTGTGTGTATGTTTGAAATGCTTGGTATGTGTGGGATCCGACAAACTAGTTGTTTATCCTTGGCAGCCTCTCATATGGGGAAATGTAGTCTCGTGCTTCCGAGCGATAGTAGTCCGCTGGCCGGTTCACCGGAGTCTCGCTAGCCCAAAGACTACCGCTTGGACACTTGACTGCCGGCATGTGTTTCACTGTTCCTATGTCCGTCCCTTCGGGAAATGTCACGCGGTGTTATTCGAGTCCTGCCTAGCCTGCTACAGCCGGGATACCGGAGTCCTCATAGCCCAGTGCTACAGCCCAATTTATACGTTGATGACCGACATGCTCGATGTGATTCATGTATGCCTGTCCCCATGGGTTAAGCGCCGCTTTGGGTTCACGACTAGCCATGTCGGCCCGGTTCTTTGTCATATGGATGCTAGCGACACTATCATATCGTGAGCCAAAAGACGCAAACGGTCCCGG
The DNA here is from genome assembly GCA_021605145.1 of Aegilops bicornis. Taxonomy (NCBI): domain Eukaryota; kingdom Viridiplantae; phylum Streptophyta; class Magnoliopsida; order Poales; family Poaceae; genus Aegilops; species Aegilops bicornis. Next base: position 688,330,807 of record CM038671.1, on the reverse strand, counting down.
CCATGGTAAGGCGACACCGTGGGAATACCGTGCGTGAGGCCGCAAAGTGATATGAGGTGTTACCGGCTTGATCGATGTGACTTGGGATCGTGGTCCGACAGCGTTGGTATCGAGCCTGATCGTAGAGGATTACCAAGCCAAACTGGTCAAGTTGTGTCTAGAAATGCTTTAGCTATGTAAGGGAATTGATTGTGGAAGGGAACATAAGGCTCTTTTTACTCCTTATACCTCATGGCCTTCGATCTGAGTCATCCTCTTCTCTTCTACGGGTTTAAGAATTAGGCTTCTCATCTATCTATCAGATGACGTGTTACTAATCCTTAGACCCTTAAGATTGTTGGTTTTAAGCCCAGTTCAGTTCCTACTATTTACGTATGATAATTGCTGATTTCGAACCTTGATATTGTGATGTTGAGTGGCTATGCCACCATTTTGCGGATGTCTCCAATCATTTTGAACATTTACAGCCGTTATGTCAGTCCGAGTCATCCTGTGTCTCTAAATAGTCTGATGCATTTGCAAGTCTTTTCTTCCGTTCGATGTCCTTTTGGTCGAATAAGCACACTAATCGGTAAGTTGAGGTACTTTGTTGCCTCGGCATAGATGTTGGAGCTATTATTATGACCTGGTTGTTTAGGAAGTCACCTAGTAATTTAGCAATGCTTTTGTATCCCCAAAGGTGATGATTCTCGCCATTATTCTTGAAAGCATCCCTCGATGCAATTTAGTTAGTAGGTATTCTAATCAGGGGTTCTTGAACCCGAGATTCACCCTACTTCATGTTGTTAGTATTTGCTAGTTCCTTTAGGACATTAGTAACCTTGCAATAGCCCTCGAGGTCCATGGTATTTCCTTCTTCCAAATACTATGAACCGCTTATGGCGTAAATTCCTCATGAATCAAAAGCTCACAACCAAAGTACTCTTGAGGAGTTCTCCATTCATAATTGTGAATCTGCCAATTCTACCTTTCTGCATGGGTTATCCGGAAGAAATGTTGAGCTTCACTCGACATACTAATCTATGCATCCACAACTCAGAAAACATATGTTCCTTCGAGTTGTTCTCTTTAGTTGTATCCCACCCCGTCACAATTGATAGTCGTGAGTATGTGTGCATTCGTTTATCGATGTCTATTATCCTTGTGGTCCGTCAAGCCATTACATTACGGAATGACTAGGAGAAACAAACTCGATACCTCATCCATTTCCGAGATTGGGTCAAAGTAGTTGTATCCCGCAGATCAAAATGCCAATTCAGCTTTTGATGCTGTTCCACCTGGAGTGTTACCATCTTATGTCAAGAATGTCATGAGAATTGCACCTTCTCTTATGAATTCTTGATGCAGTGATACTTCTCACCATCATTGTTCATTCCTCGGTTCCGTGTTGTCGCAACTGGAATGCCGACTAGTGAATCGTGATGTGTGAAATCTATACTCCTAGTAACTCCGTTGCTTGGCAGCTAGTGGACAATATCCTCACTCTTAGCGTGTTGGTTATTAAATCATCATCCTAAGATTGATCGTGCTACCTAGTCCTTATTTCTGGTGCACACTTCGATTGATGAGTTAGGATTATATCAAGTCCTCACTCATTTGATCATATCGTCTTGCCCTCAAAAGCAAGGTTGTTCTCGAGCTTAGTAACATAACGGTGGTTCGTGATTTTCCGAATATCTTCTCGGAAGTATTACCAAATTGTCCCTTGACTGTTATGTTAAGCTCGTGATCAAGTTGGTTTCTTGTGAACCACCCTTTCTCCAAGAATCTGTGTTGGATATCCCTGAGCTAGTTGGTTAAGCCAAAGAACAACTTGGAGAGTTGGAGGATAAAAGCTTGCCTGACTTAGTTCGTTCCAAAGGGATATTCTTGTGTAGTGTGTGTTGAAGAAAGATGATATTTTCATCGATTGGTCCTCGTGATCGCTTGTCGGACCTATGGTCTCATCAATCCTTTGATTTGAGTGTGGGCTATCGTCAAATCAAATCAGTACCAACGATGCTCGTAATGTTGTCTTACTCGTGATTGACCCCTCGAGCATACACCATTACATCTTTTGGTCTCGACCAATACTATCACCGTGTTCACATGATGGTGGAAGTCCGGATATGGAAATTTCGATGAGTTGTTGTTGAGCCCATCAAGAGCATTTTGTCTCCCCATGAGTCATGTTGAACATCAACCTAGTGTTGGAAACTTGTGTAAGCATTTCTTCGTGTGCCGTTCATGAAGCTTATGTTTGGATGAAAGTAGTGACTTCCTCTAATTCATGTGCATCCGTGTAAGTTGCCGCCATGAATTTGAGAAAGGTTTGTTTTGTTTCCTCCGAATCGTCCCAAGTCCCGTCATGCACGCGTGCGAAGTGCTCTATGGTTTGATAGGTTGGCCGCCTCCACTCCATCGTGTTCCTAGCATACCAAGCCACCGATTGACTTGTTCAAGGAAAAGAAGTCTATGCTTGGGATCTAATCCATGGACTTCATGTAACGACTTTGATATCCTCGATGATGGTTCCCCACCTGAACCCGGTAGTGTTTTATGATAAGACTACTATGTGGTCATTCTTGTCTTGGACAACGTGTTCACATGTGTGTAGCAGAACCAGCTCATGTTTGGAGCTTGCTATCGTAGTTCGTATCCCGAGATTCTCGCAACGTCATCTCGTCAATTTGTGTTGCAACCCTTCCTTTTCAGACATCTTTGAGTCTCAAGTATCCTATCACCAATCGGATCTGAATCTCAGGCAGATATGATGGTTGGAACATTCCAACAGTTGCATTTCGTTCCCAGCTTGCACCGTCCTTGTGCCATTTCACTATAGGCTGCCTTTTTAGTAATTCTTGTCTAGGATCATCCTCAAAAGTGGACTTACCATGGGTCCCCTCCACCTCCGATGATAAGCAAAAATCATCCATTGCGTTGTCTTCAACAAGGTAGTCCACATCATCCATTCTAGCCCGAGTGTACCATTCCTTTGCACTCCGCCAAACGATCATTGTGAATTGCCTTAGGCCGGTATGAAGAGTTTCAATGATCTTTGTATCAAAAGTAATTCTTTTTGCCACTTAAGGGAATGGTTCCTCGCGTCACCTCCCCTGACGTGCCCCGCTATTGAATCATGACAATTATTTCCTCGCCACCTTGACACCATCCATCATCTCCCTAAGCGTGGAATTGTTGCCCACTAATCAAACCTCGCTGCTTGTTATTCCTTCCTCTCGATATGTTTTGTGTCTCAACTCGAGATGTGTCACCATCTCAGTCCGTGAGTCGATCATGTTTACTTGATCTTCGTGAAGATCGAATCATGTAGGGTTTCCCCTTCTTTCTCGTTGTCGTGGTCCGTGAAGATCTCAAAGCAAAGACGTCAAGACAGAGATGATGGAATGAATCAACATCTTCGAGAAGGACAAATGGATCATGAAGATCGTGATAGTTTTGTGACTTCCTTTTTTCCTCTTACCTCACGTCTTGAATCTCGGGGCGAGATTCTTGTTTAGTGGGGGTGAGTTGTCACATCCCCAGTTCAGGCCTTGCTTGTTTTTGCTTTGGCATCCATGCATCATGTTTAAATTCTATGAAAATTGAAATGGGGATGACCAAGCCCTAGCACCAAAAACAATTCAAATAGGTTCAACTAAGAAATATTTGTCAATGAACCAAATGGCCTTCAAAAATGTTCACCATTTTTTGGAAAAATGCTGGAAACAAAGAACTGGAGATGTTGCACATTTTTCCGTGACATTTGGATCCTTGAATTAAATCATAAGTATTTGAGTTTGGGCATTTAAAATTATATAAAATATTTCAAATGCCCAAATATTCCCAAACTAAAATGTTTCATGTTGGAAATATTCCAACATTGGACCAGGAGCAGTTTGGTGATTTTTGGAGCTGTTCTAGTATTTTAAATAACTCCACAAAGTTACAGAATAATAGAAAACAGGATTTAAATAGAAATGGAAGAGAGAGAGCTCACTTGGCAGCCCACTTACCTGGCGCTACGAACCGGCCCAGCCTTCCCTCGGCCTGGCCTCCTCCACCGGCCCGCCCAGCCCACCACCGCCCTCTCTCCGTCGTCTTCCTCCTGCCAGAGGAGGCAGGTGCGTGGCGGCCAAGACGGCCACCGCACGCCACCTCCTGCTTCGCGGTGGCAGCCTCCCCGACCTCCTTGCGATGCCACGACGACGCCCCGTGCCCCCTCGCTCCTCTCCCTCACTCGCTGTTCCCTCTCTTTTCCCCCTGGCCCTCTTCCTCGAAGCTCACCGAACGGAGCCGCCGCCACCGACGAGCTCCACCGCGCCACCGTCCATCCGTGCCTCCCCGATGGGTCCAGAGAACCGCCATGGCCTTCGCGTCATCCACACCAACCCACTCAACCGCTGGAGCCCTGCATCGCCGCCCGAAGTCGTCTTCCCGAGCACGGCCGCCGGACTCCATCGACGATTGCCGCCTTCCGGTCGTCCCCGAGCCAGCTGAGCCTGTTGTCGACTTCCCAGTGAGCTCCGCTGCATTTCCCCTCTGTTCCCCGCATCTTTCCCGTCCTCTAGCCGTCGCGTTCATCGAGACCGAGAACCACCGCCGCCCGAGCTTGTCGCCGGCGTCGCTCCAGTGACCAATTGGTCATCCCGTGCTAACCAACATGGCCCCCGCATCGCGTAGTGCCTCGCTAGCGCCTCAGCCTCTGCGTTTGCACGCCGCAACCCCAACCCCGCACATGGCCGAACTCCGGCGGCCGCCTACGACGTCGCCGACGCCGATTCCGGCCGCCCCGAGCTCAAGCCACTCCACCAAGAGCCTCACCATCCCTCAGCCCACGTAGATACCCTCCATGACCCTTTTGGTGGCGGAACGGCAAAACCACTCCGCCAGCAGCGTCGCTCGCCGGCGGTTAAACGCCGGCAGCCGACCTTGACTTTGACCCGGTGGGCCCCGGTTGACTCTCCTGAGTCAATGACAGGTGGGCCCCAACCCCGTTGACTATTTAGAATTAGCTTAATTAATTTCAGTTAAGCTAATCACACTGACATGTGGGACCCCCTGGTCAGGTTTGACCCGGACCAGCCCTGTTGACTCTGCTGACGTCACACCTACATCATGCCGACGTGATGAAACCCCTTTTCTCGGATATAAATTAATTCAGGAAATTTTAAAATACCCCAAACTTCAAATATTCATAACTTTTAATCTGTAACTCCAAATTAAATAATTTATATATCAAAAAATGATTAGAAAAATATGAAGAATCTGTTTATGGCATTTTCATGCATGATTGAACAAGTTAACCTCACTGAATAGGGTGAATCATGACTAGGGCAAATTATGAAATAACATTTGGAGTTGGAGTTTAACCTTGTTTGAATTCAACTTCAATTAACTTGGCTAGATATTGCATTAGGTGAATTCAGTACCTTAACATGACATGTCATTCATGTGAATGTGCATTGCATTGATTGTGTTCTCTCTTGTTTGCCGATAATTGCCCCCTCTCGATAGACGACGTTCCGACGATTGTTCGATGACACCGATGAAGAACTATATTATCTTCAGAAGTGCCATGCAAGCAAAACCCCTTGTTCATTCCGATATTATCCCACTCTCTTGCTCCTGCTCTATTTTACTGCATTAGGACAACAACGACTCATGTGTTACTTGTGCGGTAGCTGAACCCCTTTATCCTCTGCATGACCTGTCATTCCACGATGAATTAGATGAAACCCACTAGCATGAGTAGGAGTTGTTTTGAGCCATGTTGTGCCTACTCATTCATGCTTGTTGTCATGCCTGCTACGCTTAGAGTTGAGTCAGTCCGATTCATCGGGAATGAATTGGAATGGTTGTGTGAACATGTCCTCTTTGTGTGGGAGCTAAGTGTGTGAACACGGTTTGGTAAAGGTAGCGGTGAGAGGCCATGTAGGAGTACATGGTGGGTTGTCTCATTGCAGTAGCCCTCGGGAACTGAGTTACGTGTTTGTGATCCATGAAACAGCTTACTACCACGCATTGGGATCCTTAATTGACCCTCTCGGCTTCTTAACCACCCTTGTCCTCGGTCAGGGAGTTGCAAGTAGTTTACGGTGTTTGTAGTATCTTTGGGGCCGCATGCAACGCTGACCATAGGGGTGGGTTGTGTTGCGGTAGGCACCCGTTGATGTACCGATTCGCCCGTTTGGTGTCTCGGGAACCCTGCACACATCGTTCGGGCTGTATGGGAAACCTCGGCCGGACTCCCCGCGGATGGAACCCGAATAGGCGATAAACACGGACTTGGAACTTGAGTGTTTAGGTAGGCCGTGGCCGACACCCACGTTGGGCTTCCGCTTGAAGGTTGCCGAGTACATGTCGTGTAAACGGCGGTAAGTGGTGAGCGTGTGTGACGAAGTACACCCTGCAGGTTAATATGATCTATTTGAATAGCCGTGTCCATGGAGAAGGACTTACGGGTTGCCTATACCGGTTCATAGACAAGTGAAAGTGGATACTCTAAAATGCAAGATAAGCGTGAGTGCTATGGATGGCGTTCTCGTGAGGGAGGCGGGAGCGGGTCCATAGTGGTGTATTGATATGGTGAATATGTGGACTCGTGTGCGCCACCTCAAAAGAGTTACTTGTCGTCAGTAGTTCGGGATAGCCACCGAGTCAAAGCTGGCTTGCTGCAGATCAAACTCCACCACCCCTTTTGATAATGATGCATATGTAGTTAGTTACGATGTAAGTCTTCTTTGAGTACGTGTGTACTCATGTTTGCTTATTTTATGTTTTGCGTAGAGGCGTCGGTCTCGCTAGTAGTTCCACGTGGACTTCGACGTTTAGCTTGTTACCTCAGCTACGATCTTGTGCCCTCGGCGGGATCTCAGTAGATAGTCGCTTCTCGGCCTTCTTCATTTTAGTTATGCGTACTCGGACATGTTTAGCTTCCGCTTGTGCTTTGACTTGTATGCTTTCGAGTGTTGGGTCATGAGACCCATGTTTGTAATATCTCGCTCCTCGGAGCCTATTGAATAAATAATTGAGTCGTAGAGAGTTATGTTGTGATGCCATGTTGTATCTACACATATTGAGCATATTGTGTGTATGTTTGAAATGCTTGGTATGTGTGGGATCCGACAAACTAGTTGTTTATCCTTGGCAGCCTCTCATATGGGGAAATGTAGTCTCGTGCTTTTGAGCGATAGTAGTCCGCTATAGCCGGTTCACTGAGTCCTGCTAGCCCAGCACTCTTGCTTGGACACTTGACTGGCGGCATGTGTTTCACTTCGTTCCTATATGTCATCCCTTCGGGAAATGTCACGCGGTGTTATTCGAGTCCCGCTTAGCTTTGCTACAGCCCGGGATACCGAGTCCTGTTAGCCCAGTGCTACAGCCCAATTTATAGGTTGATGACCGACATGCTCGATGTGATTCATGTATGCTGTCCCCATGGGTTAAGCGCCGCTTTGGGTTCACGACTAGCCATGTCGGCCCGGTTCTTTGTCATATGGATGCTAGCGACACTATCATATACGTGAGCCAAAAGACGCAAACGGTCCCGGGCCATGGTAAGGCGACACCCGTGGGAATACCGTGCGTGAGGCCGCAAAGTGATATGAGGTGTTACCGGCTAGATCGATGTGACTTGGGATCGGGGTCCTGACAATAGGGCTTATCTCAAAATTTTAGTTTTCCCATTTTATAAGGCTCAATTTGGTTGTTCCCCAACACATGTTCAGATTCCAAGGTGCATTAAATCATTGCATGCAAGTATTAAGAGAAAATTGACCAATGCATGTACTTTATGCATGCATGCATTGCAATTAATGCATTGATAAACATAATTTTTGAGAAAACAAGAGCATTAATTAGGTGCTTTTGCAAACTACAAAAATATTCCACCACTCACCATCTTGGTTGGTGAGATTTTTGAATTAAGCCCTATAAACCGGAAAGGAGGGAGTACTCGTATGCGTGCAATAAGCGGCACCGTCGTATACATATCTTACGGTTAATGGGGGCGTTCGACATGAATAACGCGTGGCGAGCTCTAGGCTACTCCTTTTTTGACGCATTAAACCTATCTCTCGGGACTTCTACTTACGCACCATCGTGCCACCCACAAAAACTTGTACTCTGAGTTTAGTAGTATGTTATACGGGGAAGAGAAGAGGTGCACGCACGCACTCGTCCTCTCTCACACACGCGTCTATTTTTTCTCGAAAAGGAGGATGATGACCCCCGGCCTCTGCATCTGGGAGTCACACACGCATTTGTAGCTATGAATTGTAGTGTTCTCAACCATCCGATTGGCTCTATCATGGATGTACCTATATACTAAAACATGTCTAGATACATCTATATTTTGACAAATGGAAGGCATGTATTGTGGAACGGAGGAGTGCTTGTCATCAAAATGGATAAAAGGGCGTTTCTAGAACTAAAATACGTCTACATACATCTCCTTTTATCCATTTTGATGACAAGTAGTACTTCTTACCCAAAGGAACTTCATATCCAATGCACACAAAATATCCGTTCATTGTTGGAAATTCTTGATCGATGTCGAAGTAATTCTTTGCATCGCCACCAAAACCCACCATTTCTTAAGCTAAAGTAGACCAAGGTAATCCCTATATTAGCATATTACTAAGATAAACAGAAGGCACTATGAAAACATTTAGGACATGAGCTTGTCAATCTGAATGTGGAGGGACACAAGCTTAGCCCCGGCCAGCAGCTTGGGCGGAACTGTCAAGAAGGTCAGCTCCACGCGTCGGCGTCGCCGGGATCCTTGCTGCTTGTCACCTCCATTTCCACCTTGACGGGCGTCGGTCGTGCCTTTGGGCTCCCCGTGGCCGTTCACGCCTGATTGGCCAAGTAGTGCGGCAGTGGGGACACCCCCGCTCTGATGCAGACGACTGACACGGTGATAGGCACGCCGATGTCGAGCACGCCGCCGACCAAGAAAAACGCGCGGTGGTCCTCCTCCGCGAACAGCAAGAGTCGTGGCTCCGACAGTGGCACTTGCAGCTGGAGCACCTTGCCGTACTGGATCCTGTGCACGGGCATGGGATGCGCGGTGCTGATGTGGTGGTAGAGCGCCGGAGGCGGGCCTTCGTAGCCGCAGACGGGCACGAGGCATTTGCAGGGCGCAAGCGAACACACGCTCTGGTGATTGGCGAGCTTGTGGTAAGTGACGTAGAGCCCACAACCTTCGTGCGGGCACTCCACCCTCACCGACGAAAGGACGGAGTCCACCGCCGTGTTCCGCACGTCGAAGCTACCACCGCGCTCGCACTTCTGGCACTGTCGCTGGTTCCCTGGGCGCTCGACGTGGCAGTCCGCACAGGCCAGGTGCCCTCTGAGGGAGTTCCGGACTAGGGGGTGTCCGGATAGCCGAACTATCATCATCGGCCGGACTCCAAGACTATGAAGATACAAGATTGAAGACTTTGTCCCGTGTCCGGATGGGACTTTCCTTGGCGTGGAAGGCAAGCTTGGCGATACGGATATGTAGATTTCCTACCTTTGTAACCGACTACTGTAACCCTAACCTATCCGGTGTCTATATAAACCGGAGGGTTTTAGTCCGTGGGGCGAACAACAATCATACCATAGGCTAGCTTCTAGGGTTTAGCCTCTTTGATCTCGTGGTAGATCCACTCTTGTAACACACATCATCAATATTAATCTAGCAGGACATAGGGTTTTACCTCCATCAAGAGGGCCCGAACACAGGTAAAACATCGTGTCCCTTGTCTCCTTTACCATCCGCCTAGACGCACAGTTCGGGACCCCCTACCCGAGATCCGCCGGTTTTGACACCGACATTGGTGCTTTCATTGAGAGTTCCTCTGTGTCGTCACCGATAGGCTCGATGGCTCCTTCGATCATCAACAACGATGCAGTCCAGGGTGAGACCTTTCTCCCTGGACAGATCTTCGTATTCGGCGGCTTTGCACTGCGGGCCAATTCGCTTGGCCATCTGGAGCAGATCGAAAGCTACGCTCCTGGCCGTCAGGTCAGATTCGGAAGTTTAAACTATACAGCCCATATCCGCGGAGACTTGAACTTCGACGAATTCGAGCTGCAGCCAAGCGCGCCGCACTGTCTCGATGGGCATGATTTAGCTCTACAGCCGAACAGTGCCCTGGAGGCCGCACCAGAATCCGCTCCGACCCTTAATCCGGAGCCGGATTCCCCGATCGAGGACGAGTGGTTGGACACCGCCTCGGGGTCTTTAATCTCTCTGGCGATCAAGCGAACTCCATCCACATCGCCGAAGACCTCGACTCCGGTGCGGACTCCTCTCCGGACTCCGAACCCCCAGCGCCCCGCCAATCGAATCCGATTAGGCGCCCGTCATGGAGTTCACTATCGCGGACATCTTTCGGCACTCGCCCTTTGGCGACATCCTGAATTCACTAAAGTCTCTCTCTTTATCCGGAGAGCCTGGCGGATTACGGTCGAAGGTTGGGATGCGGACGACGAAGAAATTCAACGCCCACCCACCACCCACTTGGTAGCGGCTGCCGATGATCTAACCGACATGCTAGACTACGACTCGAAGACATCGACGGTATGGGACGGCGATGCCGAGAGGCGACCAAGACCCAGCACCTGAGGGCCTTTGGAAGGCCACCTCATCATACGACATATACATGGTGGACATCCCAAAAGATGGGGACAGCGATGGAACAACGGAGGATGACCCCTCCAAGAAGCAACCGAAGCGCCCGCGTCAGCAGCGCCGCTCTAAATCCCGCCACAGCAAGAATGAAGATTCCGGCACCAGAGATAACAATACACTGGACAGTGCCGAAGACAATCCACTCCCGCAAGATCCAGCGCAGGAGGATGGAGACGCCAGCCCTCATGAGAGAGCGGCAGAAGAAGAGGTAGAGGATTATATGCCTCCCTCCGGAGACGAAGCAAGCCTCGACGACGATGAATTCATCGTGCCTGAGGATCCCGTCGACAAGAGCGTTTTAGACGCAGGCTGATGGCCACGGCGAACAGCCTCAAGAAAAAGCAGCAACAGCTTAGAGCTGATCAGGATCTGCTAGCCGACAGATGGACTGAAGTCCTCGCGGCCGAAGAGCATGAGCTCGAACGCCCTCCAAAGCTACCCTAAACGCAAGCTGCTCCCCGATTAGAGGAGGAGGCTTACGAACCCGCATCACCAGGAGACAATACGGTGACCGACCACCCGTGGTCGCGACGGAAGAGGCCTCTAGGCCCGTCACTAGAACCGTCCCCCCGCATCGCTCAAAAAGCACCCGGCCACAGGGGAACGCTCCGGACCTGCGAGACATATTGGAGGACAAGGCAAGACAATCAAGATCGATCTATGGATCGCGTGGGCGCCCCACGGTACGTGACGACAACCGTCGCGCCGGACACAGTAAGTCCGGCCGGGCCGAACATAACAGACAAAGCTCTTTTGAGCTCCGTCGTGATATCGCCCAGTACAGAGGCGCCGCACACCCACTATGCTTCACAGACGAAGTAATGGATCATCAAATCCCCGAAGGGTTTAAACCCGTCAATATTGAATCCTATGATGGCACAACATACCCCGCGGTTTGGATCGAAGACTATCTCCTTCACATCCACATGGCCCGCGGTGACGATCTTCACGCCATCAAATACCTCCCCCTCAAGCTTAAAGGACCAGCCCGACATTGGCTCAACAGCCAACAGAGTCAATTGGGAGCTGGGAGGACCTAGAAGCCGCATTCCTCGATAACTTCCAGGCACTTATGTGTGACCACCAGACGCTGATGACCTAAGCCACATAATTCAGCAGCAGACGAATCGGCGGAACAATTACGGACACGGTTCTTAACCAAGAAAAACCAAATCGCCGACCGTCCGGATGCGGAGGCCCTCGCGGCCTTCAAGCATAACATCCGCGACGAGTGGCTTGCCCGGCACCTAGGACAGGAAAAGCGAAATCCATGGAAGCCCTCACATCACTCATGACCCGCTTCATGCGCTGGTGAGGACAGTCAAGCTAGCACGCAGCAACAACCTCGGCAAAAATTCCGCGGTCCGGACTTCAAGGACCGAAATGGCGGACCGCGTCATAACAAAAACAAACGCCGCATTAACGGCGACAACATTGAGGATACGACAATCAATGCCGGATCACGAGGCTCTAAACCCAGTCGGTGAAAAAGCCATTCAAAAGAACTACTCCGGTCCGTCCAATTTGGACCGAATACTCGACCGCTTGTGCGGATACGGCACCCCGAAAAGCCATTAACCACACCAACAGGGGACTGTTGGGTATTCAACAGGCGAGCAAGTTAATTGCCGAAAACAATGACAAGGGGCTGCATAGAGATGACGAGGACGAGACCCAACCGTCGAACAATAGAGGACAGAAGGGTTTCCCCCCACAGGTGCGGACGGTGAACATGATATACGCAACATACATACCCAAAAGGGAGCGGAAGCATGCACTCAGGGATGTTTATGCGATGGAGCCAGTTGCCCCGAAGCTCAATCCATGGTCCTCCTGCCCGATCACTTTTGACCGAAGGGACCACCCCACCAGCATCCGCCATGGCGGATTCGCCGCACTGTTCTTAGACCCAATCGTCGATGGATTTCACCTAACGTAGTCACGATGGATAGCGGCAAAGAAATTTGAACCTGCTTTACCAGGATACAGTGCGCAAAATGGGCATAGACCCCTCAAGGATTAAACCTACCAAAACGACCTTTAAAGGCGTCATACCATGTGTAGAAACCAATTGTACAGGAACACTGGAAGTGGCCTTCGGATCCCCGGATAACTTCCGAAGCGAGGAGTTACTCTTCGACATAGTCCCGTTCCGCAACGGCTATCATGCCTTGCTCGGACGTACCGCGTTTGCAAAGTTCAACGCGGTACCGCACTACGCATACCTCAAGCTCAAGATGCCAGGCCCTCGAGGAGTCTCATGGTCAACGGAAACACTGAACGTTCTCTCCGCACGGAGGAACATACAGCGGCTCTCGCGGCAGAAGTGCAATGCAGCCTCTTAAGGCAGTTCTCGAGTCCGGCCGTTAAGCGGCCGGACACACTTCGCCCGGAGTAACTTACAACAAGACCACACAGCACGTTCCGAGCACGCGTAGCGATGCGGCCCCTAACCCAGCCTCTGCGAAGCGTCAAAGCAGGTCCTTCGCATTACACCATTACGCTCAAGATACCATGGGCATGGGGAGAGGCACGACCACGATAAACCCAGTTGCGGCTCAACCACATCGGGGCTCTCAAGTGTCGTTCCTTTTTCTTTTCTTTTACCTTTTATTTTTTACCCACAGGACTCCGTTTGTCGAAGCCTGTCCGGCAGCACACTGTCGAACTCACGATGCAACAGCCAGGAAGGATAAAGGCTACAACGAATATCTGTGTGGTCTCCATTACGAGCATTTTTATACACCAATCTGCAGCCTACCCCTGGAGGGGGACATGCTTAACAGTCCCATACCTTGCTTATCGCACTATTTGTATCGTTTTGCATTCGTAGCAGCACTTATTGAATAAAACAATGCAGCACCTTTTTGCTTATAATTGCATTTCTTTTCATACATATGTTCATTCACGGCATGTTGCATCCGTACACTTTGGTACGGCTAATATACACCATGGGCATATGTTTCCGCATTATGGTATAATGAGTCCTAACACTTTCACAAGTGCGGCACCCGAACTTATAGCACTATATGCATCGGCTCGAATCATGTCTTGGGTCAATAGTTGGGTTTGCCCGGCTCCGTGTTTTGGTACCTTACGTTCCGTTATATCGGCTAAGGTAGCACGGGAGAACCATCAAATTCCGCCCAGCTTGAGCTGGGTTAACGCCTCGATGGAGAAAGCTAAAACTGACCGTCATGATGAGGCGAGAGCGGTCGCTGTTCGAGAGGTTTTTGCGAGTCCTTAAAGACTTATGCCGCTTAGAGCGAGGAGCCGGATACTGTCGGCCAAAGGCGTGGATAGCGCCCCAAATTCGGCCTTCCGAAGACTAGGGGCTTCGCCGAAATTTAAAATTATAGAATTCTATGGCTAAGTGAGAGTGTTCAAGCATTATAAGTCTGGTTGCCCCTTTTCGATGTGTTGAGCGCCTCCCTAGATGGACCCAAAAATGGGAACAAGAGCGCTCAAGTTTATCCCGAACACCCCAAAGACTTTCGTGGCATGGGGGTGAAGCCGACGACTTGCCATCTCTCGATTTGATAAACAATCGCCTGAGAAGGTAATATTTTAAATCAACAAGCGTTGCTTAAGCGCATATGAACTAAGTTTTCAGCGCAGATAACAAAATGCGAGTCTACTCAAATATTACATCTTTGGAGCACTCACCGCAATAGTCTGGGCGCCCTTGACACACTCTTATAATACATCTCGGGCATGCGATGCTCCTTGCCCTCTGGTGGCGGGTCCGTCACGAGCTTCTGGGCATCCATCTTGCCCCAGTGCACCTTTGAGCAGGCAAGGGCCCGACGGGCACCCTCAATACAAGCGGAATGATTGATGACTTCTACCCACGGGCACGCATCCATCAGCCGCCGCACCAGGCCGAAGTAGCTCCCAGGCATGGCCTCCTTAGGCCACAGCCGAACTATGAGGCCCTTCATGGCCTGTTCGGCCGCCTTGTGGAGCTCTACCAGCTGCTTCAGCTGGTCGCTAAGGGGCACCGGATGTCCGGCCTCAGCATACTGAGACCAGAAGACCTTCTCCGTCGAGCTCCCCTCCTTGGCCCGGTAGAATGCGGCAGCATCGGACACGCTGCGAGGAAGATCTGCGAACGCATACAGAGAGCTCGAATTCGGGTAAGCAACAGGTAATTAACACTCACATGCTTACTTTGCATGAAAAATGCCTTACCCGCTGCTATTTTCTTCACCGCCTCAATCTCCTGGAGAGCCTTGTAGGCTTCGGCCTTAGCGGCTTTGGCACTCTCAAGAGCCGTTGCAAGCTCAGACTCTCGAGTCTTCGAGTCACGCCCAAGCTCTCATGTTTTTTCACGAGATCCTGAGCTCTTGCTGTACCTCCGCCACCCGCGCCTCCTGCTTCTCTCGCTCGGTGCGCTCATGTCAAGATTATGCGTTCGCCACGGCCACTGCCTCCTTCTGTGGTCGCCACCTCGTTAGTGGCCCCTACAATACCCCCGTTATCCTTGTCATTTTTCTTGCAACCAAATCCTTTTCTGTAAGGTACAATTTTCATAAGGTATTACTCACCTTCTTTTTCCTCGAGCTGCTTCTTGGCATGACCGAGCTCATTCTCGGACCGCTCGAGGTTTTTCTTCAAGGTATTGACCTCCGCAGTCAGTGCGGCGGAGGTCAGCAGCACAGCCTGCAATCCCATATTGACATATATTTTATGACTCCTACGTTTATCTTTCTAAAGATCCTCAGTCCGGCTTTTCTTTCCGAACACCGAACCGAGCATCAGGGCTACCGTCTATGCGGTACCATTTTACATATATTGAAATTCTTACCTCAAAGCACATTAGAAGGCTGCGAGCTTCGGTCAGCCCGCTCTTGGCGAATGAACCTTTCAATCACCGCACTCATAACGGTGCGGTGTTCCTCTTCGATGGAGGCGCCGTTGAGCGCCTCCAGCAAATATCCGCACCTCCGATTGGGACGGAGGCAGCCGGCGTCATGATCTTGCCCTTCTTACGAAGGGTTGCCGCCGGACTCGAGCCACTGTGGCCACCGGGCTGAGTCCGTGCAGTCCGGGAGGGTGTCCTGTGACACCTCGGGGCCTCCTCCTCCTGGTGGGTCCTTTTCAGGATCCCACCTCGGTGTCGTCAGCGGCATGGGGGTGGAGGCGATCGGAAGGAATCCATATCCGACGCACCCAAGGACCCGCCGGCAAGCAGGAAGATCATCCTTAGGCGGACTGCGGGGTTGTATGCGGCATTAGAAAGACATTATGTGGCGAAAAGAAAAAACCTTGAAGTTATTCGGGAATCCGGATACTTACGATCTCACCAGGGGCTTGGCCCTTGGAGGCCAGATCCTAAATCGTCGTCCTTTGGCGTTGGCGGAGCAGTCCGGGGAAGAGTTTTTCCTTCTTGGACCCTTCACCTCCCTTGTTGGGGAGGCCTTCCTTTCTTCCATCCCCATTTGGGAGAGGCTTTCTTCTTATCCTCCTCGCCTTGGTGGGAGGAGTCGGCCTCGGATTCATCATCCGATAGCACCTGAAAACGGGAACTCTTCCGAGTCCCCGTGTCCATCTTCTTGGCCTTCTTCTCCGGCACCACGTGGGGTGCCGGAGCCAGCAGCCCCGATAAGCGGGCGTCCGATGGGTCCTCTGGCAATGGGGCCGGAAAGGTAATCCGTTCGGCCTTTGCCCGCCAGTCCTGTCAAAGGTAAAGGGAGTTTATATCCCACATAGAGTCAAACTATGGAAAACAAGTGGTGAAATCACTTACCTCGTCGGTGGTATTGCGGCGGAATCCATGATCTTCGGTAGCGGATGCACGAGCTTCGGCGCCCTTGAACAAGACCTTCTAGACTTCTTCGTGCGTAGTGTCAAGAGCCCGCTCGAGTGCAGTCTTTGCGCGGATCAAACTCCCACATGTTGAAGCCCGTCGGCGGCATGGAAGAATCTGGCGGATGAGCATGACCTGGACTACGTTGACAAGCTTGAGCTTCTTGTCCACCGGCTTACGGATCTGAGGCTTGGAGTCCGGTCGGCTCCTCCGAATTCCCCAAGTCCGGCCACTCTCTTTCCGGGAGGTGAGCCGTGTAGGGATGCCAGATCTGAATTGGGGCCGCTGCCCAATCAGGTCACGCTGCTCGGTGATGTAGAACCACCCCGATTGCCACCCTTGATGGTTTCCACGAAAGTGCCCTCCGGCCACGTAACGTGGGACATCCACGCCCACCATGGCGCCTCCGCACTCCGCTTGTGCGCCCTTCACAACCTTCGGCTTGACATCAAGGTCTTAAGCCACAAGCGAAGTGGGGCTGGATGCGAAGGAAGGCCTCGCACCTGACGATAAACGCCGAGATGTTGAGGATGAAATTCGGGCCAGATCATGGAAATCTAGGCCGTAGTAGAACATGAGCCCCGGACAAAGGGATGAAGCGGGAAGCCCAGTCCGCGGAGGAAATGGGGAAGAAATACTACCCTCTCATGGGGCCTGGGGTTGGGGACGAGCTCTCCCTCATCGGGGAGCCGATGCGCGATGTTGCTGGACAAATATCCGGCGTCACGCAGCTTCTGGATCTGCCCCTCCGTGACGGAGGAGGCCATCCACTTGCCTCCCACTCTGGACATAGTTAGAGGAGGTTGAGGTGAGAAGTGCGGGCTTGGGCGCTGGAGCTCGAGTTCGCGGGGATGGATAAGCCAAGGAGGAAGAAGGCGCAGGTAAAAGGGTTGGATCTTCATCCCCTTATATGGGCGGACAAAAACATGTGTCCCCACTGGCCTGGTAAAACTTGCTTATCTCCCAAGCGTCACAATCAATGGCGCGGTTGGGTTACCCACGTCCGTATTGATGGGAATCCCGGAATAAGGGGAACACGATCTGCTCGACAAGACGTGCTAAGGAAACCGCCGCTTAAACGCTACCGAGGTGGAACAATAAAAACAATTTGAGTAAAGGCTTGGTAGTGGTGCGACGTCACGCCCACGAATACGTCTGCAGATTGATCTTGTGTAATATTATTCTCTCTTGTGGTATGTGGAATTTATTTTTGCGAGCCGGACACTATCCTGGTGTTCACAATCTTCTATAAATTATTCGAGGAAGAACCCGCCTTGCAATGCCGAAGACAACATGCGCGCCAGACTAAATGCGTCATTGAAGCCTGGTTCAGCGACTCTTGAGGGAGTTCCGGACTAGGGGTGTCTGGATAGCCGAACTATCATCATCGGCTGGACTCCAAGACTATGAAGATACAAGATTGAAGACTTCGTCCGTGTCCGGATGGGACTTTCCTTGGCGTGGAAGGCAAGCTTGGCGTCTGAGATATGTAGATCTCCTACCTTTGTAACCGACTCATGTAACCCTAACCTATTCGGTGTCTATATAAACCGGAGGGTTTTAGTCCGTGGGACGAACAACAATCATACCATAGGCTAGCTTCTAGGGTTTAGCCTCTTTGATCTCGTGGTAGATCCACTCTTGTAACACACATCATCAATATTAATCTAGCGGGGCGTGGGTTTTACCTCCATCAAGAGGGCCCGAACCTGGGTAAAACATCGTGTCCCTTGTCTCCTGTTACCATCCGCCTAGACGCACAGTTCGGGACCCCCTACCCGAGATCCACCGGTTTTGACACCGACACCCTCCCTTGCACTGCAGAAATCAATCGAATAGCACATCAACCAAGAAACCTGCACCTTGCTCAATCAGCCAAACGGACGAGGTGTATTCGAACCTCATACACTGGAGGCGTCAAGGGACGGAGGCACAAGGGGTAGTGGAGCACGGTGAGGTCCATCGAGACCTTAGAGAGCTCCATTGCCGGGTCATGTTCCTGTTCGGTCTGCATGATCTCGCCCTCCTCGTGCACAACCATCTCTCGACTTGGGCCGGGGTATTACAAAGCTTTACCATCACATATTTTATACTCCCTCCGTTCCTAAATGTAAGTCTTTATAGAGACTTCATTAGGTGGACTACATACGGAGCAAAATGAATGAATCCACACTTAAAATGCATCTATATACATCCGTATGTAATTCATAATGGAATCCCTACAAAGACTTATAATTTAGGAACGGAGGGAGTACTACTTCAAGGTGCATTAAATCAACACATGCAAGTATCACAAGAAGAGTCACGGCATGCATGCATGCGTTGTAATTAATGCATCGGTAAACGCAAATTATTGAAATATATCGAGTGCAGTGCTTTGATGTGTCACGTCAACTCGTACATCAATGAGAAGTTTGATTATCCTCTCCCTCGCAGACTTAATCACTTTTGCCTTTGGCTGTATGTGACAGGTTGGCCACACACACCGTCGGGCCCACCTGTCATACACGCAGCGCAGGAGCGTCCCTCCTCGCCCATGAGCGTGGTGGCTGGCAAGACTAGGAGAAGCTTTCGCTACGCTCTCCCTCCCTTGCACGCGGTGGACATGCATCAGTTCAATCGGTGTCGATGGCGGAAGCGTCAGAGTACTCCTCCAGTGTAGTAGTACACCATCATTGTTCGACTTCCCGAAGAGGCGAAGAGCCAAGCGCAGCCCGGACGCTCGTGTGGCATTTTCATGTGTAGAGTAGTCTAGGATAGCGTGTACCGTGCCTGTAAGCTTAAAATCGTTGGGGTCGCCTCCATGCTATGTGGCCGTCTCGAAGTTTTTAAAAAAAATTAAAATAGTCTTCTGGCCCTACCTGTCACCCTGGTGATTGTAGTTTGCATGCTCATCTGTTCAAGACAGAAATATATATTTTAATTTGTTTTTTTTTTTGAAAAGGGGGGACTCCCCGGCCTCTGCATCAGAACGATGCATACGGCCACATATATTTTAATTTGTGGTGGGTAAATGTTAGAGGTTGCAGCAAATATATTGTACATCATGGGTCTTTCAGCCAAGTTTAGAGGCAAGCATGTGGGGCCAGTGCTATGATGTGTCGCGTCAACTCGTACATCGAGGACAAGCTTGATTTTACTACACGCCTTCTCCCTCGCCCATGCACGCGGTTGCTCGCAAATGAGGACAGGCTTTTGCTTAGTAGTACTTCTACAACAAGCTACCCGTCCCGCTCGCGGTGGACGGACATGCAGCAGTGGATTCGACACTATAGAAGCAGTAGTAACATCATTGTTCGCCTTCTCGAAGAGGCAAGAGCCAAGCGCAAACTGAGCGTTGCGATTCTGCGAACATTGGAGCACGCATATAGCCAGGCTCTTGCATGAGACAAAATTGCTATGTGAGCCCACTATTGTACTAGTATGTACAACTACTTGCTAGTATAGCCCTGTGAACCAGAAAGCAGTATTTGCCCTTCTAGAGATTTCAACAAGTGACTAGACTACACCGAGACGGAGTACATATGGAGCAAAATAAGTGAATCTGCACCGTAAATAAATACGCATTTTAGTCCTATCATTTTCCTCTCCGAGGTGCACAATATTGAGTATCTTGACTAGTCTCTTTTGACACGCATTTACGTTTTTTGACACGATGCAGACATGGCGCTCATATACACACGCATACCCTCACCCCTATGAACGCACACACGCACGGCACTATCATCTTGAAATTTACGAAGTAACCATAGGCACCTCGTCGTTGACGGGTCCATAGGTGCTTGAATGCCAAGGACGAAGAGGGTAGCGGTTCTCGAGACGTTGAACGGTCAATGATGCATCCTCAATTACGTGCAGAGGGAATTAATTGGAGAAGCGAAAAAAGAGCCAAAGACGATGTGAATGCAACAGAGTTTGGACTCTCATATAATAAAGGCGCCCCACCACTCCAATCCATCTACTCCCAAGTCTATGCGCAACACTGCTCACTCCAATCCAAGACCAAGTGACCAGAAGCCACAAGCACCTATGGAGGTGATGGACGCGAGCGGCAGTCGGCTGTGCCAAATCATCCAAGGCGCTAGCCTGCGGCCCCGCACCGTGCATCGTTTCTAGACGGTGCTGGCGACCGCAGGCATCGTAGCATGGACGATATGATGGTCAACTCCATCCGCAAGTTCACCGCCGTCAAGAAGCGCGCGGACGACCTTGCCGTACTGCTCCAGCCCGCGCGCCCAGGCTCCTCATTGCCTGCCACCCTCATCAGCCTACATGGTGACGAACTCTTTCAAGCCCTGGTGGCCCTGCAGGTGCCGGAGGTCACGACGAAGAATGTGCACCTCGAGGCCGCGCTCGCCCCGCAGCGCCTCGCCATGCAAGAAACCGTTGACCGCACATCCACGTCTACGAGGAAATCGTCTACATAGGCCACTACAAGGCAAGCAAGGACAGAAAGACGTTGGCCTTCTTCCAGCGGCTGGAATCTTTGGACGCCATTGTTCAGAAGCACGTCGACCTAGCCACGAAAGCCGCTGCTACTTAGGCGCCGTTCGGTGGCCCGGCGCCCTGAGTCGAGGTGGTGGACGTCGTTGATGGATGCGTCTCTTCTTCTTGCCTCCTGTAACCAGCACTGCATCACCTCATGGCCTTAATGTTTTATTAGTATAGTACTCCCTTCGTTCCCAAATATAAGTCTTTCTAAAGATTCCAGCAAGTGACTACTACATACGGAGCAAAATGAGTGAATCTACACACTAAACTATGTCTACATACATCTGTATGTTGTATTCCATTTGAACTAGTATCTACAAAGGCTTATATTTATGAACGGAGGGAGTATATGGCATTTTTATTCCAGTCGTAACGTTTTCACTGTGAGGTGGGACCGCAGTTGAGCAAACCCACCCCGCCCACCAGGCGTCGGCCGAGTTTAAAATTACTCCAGAAGAGAGAAACAAGGGAGGAGAGCTAGCTGTAGCACGGACGCTGTTGTCAGATGGGACTCGTGTTTATAGAATAGGAGTACTGAGCACTCGTGCCTCTTTCTTTTTTAGGGAAAAATTAGTCGTATGTCTAGTACTACCACTAGTTGGGTGCATGCGACCTATAGTTGTCATCACTTTAGGTCTCCTTTTCGAACCGCGGCTACGCTTCACAGTACATATTTTTTCACGCATTTATCCTCCTATATGTACTCCTAGGCTATTTCCACGTGCTCCCATTCGCCGACATGTGGGACATAGAGCATCTGGGTCGTAGTGCATGCACGACTCGGAGCATATGCCGGGGTACTTTACATTTCAGACCTCACGAATTACATGCAAACCCCCGCAGAAGAATAAATAAATGAATGAATTACTACATGAAACCGGATTATTTTCGTGGAAACCGGAGCACGTTCATTGAATTTTGGACATAACACGTTTATAAAAAATGACCGGACCTAAACCAGTCTAAGGGCCTCTTTGATTTTTCCCGCAAAAAGGGCCTCTTTGATTCGCAGGATCTTGAAAACACAAGAATGAGGAAAGTATGATGGCGATGAACCGAGACAAGGAGAACTCTAACTCGATTCGAGGTTAGAGTTAGATTCTAACCACTGAACTAACTCTAAACCAAAGAGGTGTATGGATGGCAGGGTTAGATTGACAATAAATGCTCTATCTCAATCATTTGACTACTTTGGACCCTATTTTTAGTCAGACTAAAATAAGTCCCTTGGATCCAAGCACCCTCTTGGTGTGGTCGGCTCTTCTGTGGCCTCCTCCGCTCACAATTGACATAAACGGACCATCTATACAAATCAAGCATGCAAAACATGATAATTTTTACTTTGTCCATACAAATGAGATATCCCACTTAAACATACAAGTCGTCAATCAAGCTTCACAAAATAAAAAACACTTCATGAAACAAAGAATGAGCTAACTCATCACGGAAGTCATTCACGATAGGGAGGGATCCCTGAGCCCCTCACGCATCGAGGGAGGAGCTCGCCATCGTCGCTCTGGAGGAAGGCTCTGTAGAGCCCAAGCCCCGAGAACCCCTCCGACACCGGCCCTTGCGAGTTGAGGTCGACACCAGCATGGGTAGCAGGGCCGCTTGTCACGATCGGGAACTTAATCTTTGGGCCTCTAGAAATAATGCAAGCCTGTAACTAAAATACCTAGAAAGGTGAACTGAATCTTTGGGCCTCTAGAAATAATGCAAGCCTGAAACTGAAATACCAAGAAAGGTGAACTGAATCTTTGGGCCTCTAGAAATAATGCAAGCCTAAAACTAAAATACCTAGAAAGGTGAACTGAATCTTTGGGCCTCTAGAAATAATGCAAGCCTGAAACTGAAATACCTAGAATGGTGAACTGAATCTTTGGGCCTCTAGAAATAATGCAAGCCTTAAACTGAAATACATAGAAAGGTGAAGTGAATCTTTGGGCCTCTAGAAATAATGCAAGCCTAAAACTGAAATACCTAGAAAGGTGAACTGAATCTTTGGGCCTCTAGAAAGATTTATTACCTCCTCAAGCAGCATCAAACAATTCCATGCGTGCACCACAAATCTATAGCAATGTTGATCAGGATCTACTTTTCCAAATCAGAATTAGCGCTAGAGCAAGCAAGATCAATGATATGGCCGTGAGATGAGAAGGAACGAACAAACTCACCTCTCGCGACCT
This sequence comes from Aegilops bicornis, assembly GCA_021605145.1. NCBI lineage: Eukaryota > Viridiplantae > Streptophyta > Magnoliopsida > Poales > Poaceae > Aegilops > Aegilops bicornis. The sequence continues at coordinate 688,307,658 of CM038671.1, read as the reverse complement.
CCCCGGTAGATGCGCCGCTGGCCACAAGCACGTAGAGGAGAAAAATGACTGGTGAAGGGGGAGCGCGGCGACCTTCGAAGGTCGGAGGGAGAGGGCGGTCGGAGTAGGGCGGCGAAGGCCGGAAGGAGAGGGCGGCCGAAGGAGAGAGAGGGCGAGCGGCGCTTGGGCGGGCAGCCCTATGGGGAACAGAGAGGAGTCGTGCGAGAGGGGGGAGCGATCTGGTGCGGGCAGGTGAGATTTTTTTAGTTCTCTTTTAGTGGGCCCGAGGATAACTAACCCAATTAGAACCTCTCCACCGGGCTAGTTTTTTTAGCTGGGTTAGAGAAAACTAGCTCAAACTAACCCCTCTTGTTTCTATAATTTGTGGCTATTTCAACCTAAACTAGCTCTAACTCGTGGATCCAAACAAAGAGGAGTGTTCTTGTACATGCTACAAAGTGTGGACCGTAGCACATTGTTTTTATGGCCATATCACCACATTGTTTTCTACTACTTTGGTTCACTTTGGGCTACCGTGGTTCGCCTTCTGGTTCACTGGCTGCCGTGGTTCGCACTCCTCCGATTCTGAGTAGTACTCCCTCTGTTCCTAAATATAAGTCTTCATAGATATTTCACCGTGGGCCACATACGGATGTATATAGATGCATTTTATGTGTAGATTCACTCATTTTCTCTCGTATGTGGTCCATAGTGAAATCTCTCCAAAGACTTATATTTAGGAACGGAGGGAGTAGTATAGTACTAGTATATACCGCATCATTCTTTGCTCCTTCTTACTACTCCGAGCATGTGGGAGAGCCAAGATCCGGTCGACGTGTCATGCACCAGTTAGAGCGCTGAACGGAAGGGGGCATCACCCGGTCGGAGCCCCAAGAATTCATGACTATAGTGAGTGGTCATATCACAAGTCTTTCCAAAGCAGTAACGTCATCAAATCGCACAACCCCACTCGCTCACCCTCCTCGCCTCTCACAAACCGCCTACTGAAAATCGCCACAGACGCCTGGGAAAAGCCCCGCCTCAACTTGTAACTACGCCGAAAATAGTTCGAGCTTGTTCGTTTCTATATAAATACAAGATTTATCAGATGTTTATTCACCCGTGGGGTTCTTCAATGAATGGAGGGTCGGGGAGCACAAGTGAACAATCGTAGTACTCTCCTCGTCGAAAATACTTGTCCTAGAAATGGTTGTATCTAGACTTATTTTAGTTATAGATACATCCATTTTATCCATTTCTAGGACAAGTATTTTAGGACGGAGGGAGTAGTAAGTAGGAGTCGTAGAGTAGTCACCTTAAATAGAGAGTTTCTTTTCTTTAATGCCACGTACACAAACTGAAATGCTTGTTGTGGAGAGAAAAAAGATAATCACTCCACTATATATGGACGCAGGGGCCTGAGCGCTTGCTTTACTAGGGTTGCTCTCTTCACTCTCTCATCCTCTCCAGATATAAACAAGACAGCGCTAGCAACATTTCCTCTCTGCTCACCGCTGGTCACAGATCCGGCCGGATCCCTTCGGCCGGTGTGTGTAGAGGACTAAAAGGTGCATCGTTCACGCGGTCATCGCCGCCGAGGGAGGAAACCCACAGCTGCCGGAGGGGCCCGATCCTCTGCCCGTGTCATTCTCTCCGACACAGCGCCAGCTCGGGAGGTCCTCCGACCCTTCTTCCTCCCCCGCCAGATTGTCCGACCTGCCGCCGACATCCCGCGACCCTCGTGTATAAGTTCTTCGAAGCGGCCTTGCTCTACTGCCCCAGCTCCCCACGTGTCTGCATGTGCATATTTTTCCACTCCCATCAGCTCTTCCAAAGCTATCTAAATTTTTAGTATTATTAGAGGTAAAGCTACTTCATGCATTCGAATCTAGGGCTTTGTTCAAACAACAAAGAAAGGGGAGAAAGTTGTAGCATGAATCTAGGACTTGATTCAAAGAGGAAATAATATGGTGAAAGTAGTAGAGACCGGATACCCAACTGGTCTCTTGGTTGAAAAGGGAAATAATGGGAAAACGCAGTACAAACTGGATAAGGAACAGATCTATTATTGGTTGAAAAAAGGATAGAAAGTGGCGGCTGGTGGACAAGTCAACAGAGTATGTCCAAGATTAGATTTGCTGCCATCACATAGTAAAAGGTCTCCAGGATTAGATTTGCTACCCTCACATAGTAAAAGGTCTCAGGATTAGATTTCTGCCCTCACATAGTAAAATGTCTCAGGATTAGATTTTTGCCCTCACATAGTAAAAGGTCTCCAGGATTAGATTTGCTGCCCTCACATAGTAAAAGGTCTCTAGGATTAGATTTGCTGCCCTCACATAGTAAAAGGTCTCCAGGATTAGATTTGCTGCCCTCACATAGTACAAGGTCTCCAGGATTAGGTTTGCTGCCCTCACATAGCGTGAACAAGCTTGGCATCACCACTTTATGCCTCCTTGTAGGTACATTGTGTTGATGCGTCCACTGTCGCATGTCCTTATACCAACCTTTTGCTGTTGTTAATGTAAGGGCGCATGTAAAATGAAGCGATCACACTGTTACCTTAGGGACGTGTCTAACCAGTGTTATTGTTAATCTAATGCCTCCAGTGATAAGATCCAATTAACTTGTGTTACAAATGGCACTCCTGCTGTTTTCCCCCGTATGATAGTAAGTTGCTCCTTTACGCTGCTGAGTGTCCTGGTGTCCCCACGGTCCCATGCCCTTAAACCAACTCTTTAGCTGTTGTTGATTTACTGTGTCTGGTAAACAAGCAATGCCACCATTAAAGTAATCCCATATTTGAGGAATCTCATTGTTGATTGTAATGCTTCTGGTAACATGAAGCATTGTTGATGTTTTAAATTTTCTACTGTCCTTGCGTGATTGCCATGAACGTAATTAAGATGCTTCTTTTCATTTTGTATATGTTTCGTATATTCTTATTGACCAGCAACTGTTTACTTTCTACCATTTTGTGCAGATAGGGATATCCATTTCACCTTGTTGCTATTGTGACCTTTTGGTGAACTGCACAAAACACTTTTTTGGAATGAGTGTCTTGTGCAGTTCAACTAAAATGTCACGTGGGCAACATCTCTCAATTTTGGTGGAACTGCACAAAATGGTGATTGGAGTTTCCAAAATCTCCGTCAAGTTCTGCTGGTAATCTCGTGCAAAATTTTATTAGCCTTTGCAAGATGGAGCCGGCACTGTCACCACAATTGCACTTTATTTTAGTGGAACTGCACAAAAGGATAAGAAAATTATAGTTGCACCTTACATGAGCCGGACAGCCAACCTTAATGTTCCTCAATTTTAGTGCAACTACTAAAGAAGAACCTGCCAGCTCACAAGAGCAAGTACTTCTTGCTAGCTGAATGATGCAATCTTTGCTTCATTTCTGGTGAACTGCAGAAAAAGGCGCATGAATTGAATCATGGAACTCCAGGCAGACCTCATCCTAGTGGAGCTGGAGGTTGAGTTCAAGGAGGCCGCTATTAAAGTGAAATCATGATATCCTGTCTCCTTGTTTGTGTTGTGCAAACATGTTGTGCAAACAGGAATACTCAACTACAGATGTTGTGACGGTCAAGAGCATTCGCCAAGTTCTTCGATTGTATGACATGGCTAGCCAAGATGGATTTAATCCCGATATTCACATTATCAAAAGGCTCTAATGGGTTGGTTCTGAATCTTTTAAGCTGGGAATAAATTAGATGTGTAGGCATCTTTGTTGTACTTATTATTTGAATCTTATTTGTTGCTTCTGAATCTTGCACCTGGGAATCAATGAGATGTGTAGGCATCTTTGTTGTACTTATTATTTGGATCTTGTTTGTTGGTTCTGAATCTTGCAAGCTGGGAATCAATGAGATGTGTAGGCATCTTTGTTGTACTTATTATTTGGATCTTATTTGTTGGTTCTGAATCTTGCAAGCTCGGGAACACGGCATGATGATGCAGAGGACAACAACCATAACAAACAGTTCAAACTTAGTAGTATTATCTTTGTGAAAGTGCGACAAATGTGCTGATCGTGTGCGTCCTGAGAATAATAATTCTAATTGTTGTGCATGTTGATCCCGTGGCACTGATAGAACGAGCCAATGCATTGCTTATTTTAAGTATAAATTTCTATTAAAGCTAATTAAATTTAAGTAAAGTGACCACTAACTCCTCTTATTACAGTACAAATACAGACCCGCTCGTGAACCGACGTGTGGCCGGAGTAGGTTTCTTAATGGAGGCGTTTGAATGCGCCGAGAGTGCATCTTCTGTCGGGCGTGCAGTGGACGAGGGAGGGGTAGTAACTGTTGTCGCCTGTACAAACTCAGCTTACTATTGAATCCAGTTCCCCAAGAGCTGAAAAACGAACTGCTGCCGCCGCCTACACACTCGCTCACTCGAAGAGACTCAATGGCGATCCGAGGGGTGAGCCTGCTGGATATGGACTTGAGAAGGAGTTAGTTTGCCGTTCAGTCCTATGGCTGCACCAAGTTGAATGTGATGTACAACAACGATACGGACTCGGTGAAGCTCTACCGCCTCGATCCTATGGCTGCACCAGGTTCGAGCATTCGCCGCTTTCATCGGCAAATACCGACTGCACCTTCGGTACGGTGGAGAGAAGGAAGAACGCGATGGTTCGGCCATTTGGTGCAACAAGCTTGTCGACATCCAGAAGCAATACAAGATCATCAGCAACGGGCAGGAGAAGGACTCCGTGGTTGACCTCGCTGAGACCATCATCGACCCCTGATACGCCAACATGAAAGAAGACGACCTAAACACGTGGGAGGTACCTCTGAATCTAGCCTACATAACCTACGCGGCCAAGGACGCATACGCATGCTACGACATGTACAGGTAGATCTTGGACATGAGGGCGTGTTTGCTTCCCGTGAATCAAGTAGTACACGAACAAATGCAACGCCATGATCAAGCGTGCGGGAAGGTCTAGATGTTGTACTTTATCTATTTATAAGCACCTTTATCATCTGAGTGTTTCATGCATTAGCCTATGTGTCGTAATTATCTGGTTTGCCCGAAATATTTCTTTTAAGAACCCATTAACCTGATTGCTTTTTTTAGTGGCTATTTGCTTATGTATGTAAACTAGTTCAATGGTCCGTAAACAAAATAGTTCACTCGGCTGCCGTGCTTTGAATCTCCTTCCTCCCAACATATTCCTCTCCTCAGGTGGACCCAGCAGGTCTCTGAATTTTCTCCCACTTTCTTTTTTGATGTAAACTGAGTTTTCTCCCAAGATTTTCCCCTAGAACCAACTCAACTGTCCCACGCCTAGCCTAAAAATAATAATACCCACGTACTATTAACTCATCAAATTAAAATGATATTTTATTTTGTAAGTTGAAAGTTCTTACAAAATAATAATAATAATTGTTTATATATAACTTGCCAAGTTAACTCCTAGTGATTGCGTACATAAGCTTGCAAAGATTTTCTTGACGTGCAATCATGTGTTTATGTTTTATAACATTTCTCCGTCTAGCCCAACATGATATTTTCACCCAGCCCAGCAAGTTCATGGATTTCGAGAAAATGCAAATGGGATTTAAACGGGCTGCATAGATGCTACATCATTGTTTCACCCAGCCCACCAAATGGACTAAAAAACAAATGGATCGGGCCGACATGTGGGCCAAGAGGTCGAAGTTTAAGAAGGCGTTGAATTTACATCCAACGGCCGGCATTCTTCTTCAATCTCTCGTCTTCTTCCCTAGCGCTGCCGGAACCCGCTTCCAGCCTTCGACGTCGGCCAGCGTTGTTTTGCGCTCCTCAAGAAAACGCTACCCGCCGATGGCTGTGCCATCCCTCCACTCCGCATCTCCTGTTATTCTCTGCCGAGTGTAGGCCCACCCCGCACCAACCAGTCAAGTTTCCCACTCCTCTCCGCTCTGCGACTCCACCGCCGTCTTCCCCATCTCCGAAGTTGTTCCATGCAGGGCCTCACCGTCGTCCACCGCCTCGTGCGCTTTCGGCGTGGCGTGGTCAACATCTGAGAGTCATCGGAAGAGGATCAGATGTGGAGAGCTCGACGGCTAGGACCCACGAGGTCCATGATCGCACGCAAGGAAAGTTCCTCCTTATTACGCATCAGACGTGGGAAGGGCTTCAGATTTCGCAAAAAACGCCCCCTCCCTCACGATGTGTCGGACCCACCAGCTATATCTTCGCACGCAAGGAAGTGCCTCCTTAATACGCACTAAAAATGAATACCCTCGCTAGCTGGGACCCACCATAGTGGGTGGCTGACTTGTGGGCCTACTAAGTTGACGAGGACGGAGGGCTTTGTCAACTTACTCAATATGAACGATTCTAGCTCCAGTGACCGTACGATGTCCATCCAACGGCCTTAGTGCTTCTTCAACTTCTGGTCTTCTTGCTCCAGCCGCCCAAAGCAGCGCCGGTCGTGCCGCGTGCTCCTGCCTCTCGTGGCCAACAGGATGCCGCTGGAGGCCTCACCGCCCCTACTACTCCCACCGCTGGCCTGTGGTATCCCTCTACTCACCCACACCCCCGTTATTCTCAAGGGCGACGGCAGCCTCACGCCGCACCAACCAAAGTGAACCCTCAGATTCTCTCTGCGTGGGCATCCACCGCAGCGTCTTCCCCTGCTCGCGTCGTCCCCTTCCTAGGCCTCGCCGTCGTCCACCGCCTTGGTGCTCTCGGCGCGGCGTGGTCAATGTGGTCAACGACCGACTTCCATCGGAAGAGTACAATACGTGGAGAGGCTGACAGCTGGGTCCATGGCCACAGCCCAGTTTTTTTGTGATTTCCTAAGTAAGTCGCTTTGTCAGGCCTGTTGGGCTGCAAATCTTTCAAGACGAGGAGAGCTTCATTCGACTGGCCGAGAAAATGGCCTATCAGTAACGAGAAATGGGTTGTACATTTTTAAAACACATCAAACCGGCAATAAGTTTCAAATATATTTTTTTCATTTTGAGATTTCAAATTACATTAATTTTTATGCATGGAGAATTTGTTGGATTTTATATTGATATACATTTATTTTTAAAATCAGTTTGAATGTGAGTCGAAATTTCGGGATTAAAAACAGTTTGGACCGCACCGAAATATGCAAAATTTCGTATAATTTTTTAACCGTGTGTAGGACCTTGAATTATGTCTAGAGGGAGGTGATTAGACTACTTGACCAATTAAAACTTAACCTTTTCCCAATTTTAGAGTTTGACAGTTTTTAGCTATCTTAGGACAAGTCAAGCAATCATCACACAAATCAAGCAAGCATGCAAAGAGTATATGGGCAGCGGAAATTAAAGCATGCAACTTGCAAGAAAGTAAAGGGAAGGGTTTGGAGGATTCAAGCGCAATTGGAGACACGGATGTTTTGGCGTGGTTCCGATAGGTGGTGCTATCGTACCTCCACGTTGATGGAGACTTCAACCCACGAAGGGTAACGGTTGCGCGAGTCCACGGAGGGCTCCACCCACGAAGGGTCCACGAAGAAGCAACCTTGTCTATCCCACCATGGCCGCCGCCCACGAAGGACTTGCCTCACTAGCGGTAGATCTTCACGAAGTAGGCGATCTCCTTGCCCTTACAAACTCCTTGGTTCAACTCCACAATCTTGTCGGAGGCTTCCAAGTGACACCTAGCCAATCTAGGAGACACCACTCTCCAAGAAGTAACAAATGGTGCGTTGATGATGAACTCCTTGCTCTTGTGCTTCAAATGATAGTCTCCCCAACACTCAACTCTCTCTCATAGGATTTGGATCTGGTGGAAACAGGGTTTGAGTGGAAAGCAACTTGAGGAAGGCTAGAGATCAAGATTCATATGGTAGGAATGGAATATCTTGGCCTCAACACATGAGTAGGTAGTTCTTTCTCAGAAATGGTAAGTTGGAAGTGTAGGTTTAGTCTGATGGCTCTCTCCACGAATGAAGAGGAGGTGGAGGGGTATATGTAGCCTCCACACAAAATCTAACTGTTACACACAATTTACCAAACTCGGTGGGACCGATTCAACAGACTCGGTCGGACCGATTTAGTAAACCTAGTGACCGTTAGTGATTTTCGATGGGACTGGCATGCAACTCGGTGAGACCAATTCGGTTAGGGTTAGGGCATAACGTAATCTCGGTAAGACCGATTACACAAACTCGGTGAGACCGATTTTGGTAATAAGCTTTCCAGAGAGTTGGTCAGGTAAACTCAGTGGGACCGATTTGCTCTTTTCGGTGAGAACGAAATGTTACAAAAGGGAAACAAAGAGTTTACATTGCAATCTCGGTGGGACCGATCGCTCACTTCGGTTAGACCGAAACGTTACGAAGGGAAACAGAGAGATTACAATCCCATCTCGGTGAGATCGATATCCCTATCGGTAGGACCGATTTGCCTAGGGTTTGTGGCAGTGGCTATGATATTTGAAATCGGTGGCGCCGGGTAGGAAGATTCGGTGTGACCGATTTTGGCTTTAGGTTTAGGTCATTTGTGGATTGTGAGAAAGTAGCTGAGGGTTTTGGAGCATATCACTAAGCACATGAAGCAAGAGGCTCATTAAGAAACACCTCATCCCTCCTTGATAGTATTGGCTTTTCCTATAGACTCAATGTGATCTTGGACCACTAAAATGTAAAATGAAGAGTCTTGAGCTTTTGAGCTTGAGCCAATCCTCTGTCCTTAGTATTTTGAGGGATCCACTTTCATCATCCATGCCATGCCATTCATTGAGCTTTCATGAAATAATAGTCTTGGAATAGCATTAGCTCAATGAGCTATATGTTGTTATGAATTACCAAAACCACCTAGGGATAGTTGCACTTTCAATCTACCCCCTTTTGGTAATTGATGACAACATATAGATCAAAGCTTCGACAAATGATAATAAGATTGAAAAACATCGTCGCTTTGAGAAGTATGTAATAAGCAAGAGCTCCCCCTAAATTTGTGCATAGTTTAAGATTTGCTTTGGACTGCAAATGCACAAGGAATTAGGCTCATGGGTTACTCTTCCATGTCACATACATCATGGTGGAGCGCTCAAAATGATAAAGAATGGATACATGCACTCATCACCAAGCAAAGTGAATGATCACATAGGATAGATAAGAGAATATCATCAAACATGCATTAGTGTAGCTTATGATCAAACACATGATCATCAATGTCTCACAAGAATAGCATAGTATCTCAAGCAATCAAAAGCAAACAAGTTTGAACCACCAAATCAAGAGAGAACAAAAGCAAAACTCTCTCTCTCTCTCGAAGCCTATGATCTATACATTTTTCTCCCCCTTTGGCAACAAGTTACCAAAAAGTTCATAGAAAATGCATAGTGCTAGATCGACTCTCAGGCTTGATCTTCTGGTGGTGGTGTAGAGATGGCTCCTTGGACGAAGACTTCAGTTGATGTAGAGGGAGCTGGAGGAGTTGGTGCTGGAGCTGGTTGCACTGGAGCTGTAGGAGCTGTAGCTAGTGCAGATGATGTTGCTCTGGTGTCTGGCACTGGCACTGCATCTGATCTCTGAGCTCTAGGCACTCTGGCAAATACATTGGTGGTAGTCTTGCCCTTCCTCTCCTGCATGTCATCCTGCAATGCTCCACAACCGATCAATCTCGCCATTTTGACATCTAGATCATAGAATTTTTGTTCCATGATTCTTTCCAGGCTCTCCTGGTTTTGAGTTAGGGTGGCCAACCCCTTCTCAATCCTTAGAGTTGATGCTATTAAGTAACCAAGCTGCTCCTGCTTGCTCTTCAAGAAATACTCAGATGCCTCCTCTTGAGTTGGCATCTTGGCAGCCTTCTCCTTCCTTGCCTTCTCCTTCTTCTCTTGAGCTTGAACTGATGATGGATCGTTCTCATTCATGACAACCTGATTGTCCTCAAAGTCTGGATAGAGTGGAAAATGTTCCTTATCCAATAGATATTTGCATGTGCCCATATTTGAGTTAATCAACTCCTGAATCTGAGGGGCATATCCACAACTCCTCTTATGATCTGCTGCAGCCCTCTTAATGGTTTCAACTATAAGGCTCATGACCTTGAATTTCTGAGGCACATCAAATAAATGCAACATATTGATTGCATGCCCTCTGATCATGTTGTGGTCACCTGACTTAGGCAATAGAGTGTGCCTTAGGATCCAATTGATTGTAGGCAGCCCCGATGTAAGAAAGTGGACTGGTCCAAAAGAGAAAGTCTCTAGGGATTTGTCTGGGATCTCCTTGTACATATGTGCCATGGTATTGTGTCCCATTTTCTTCTTGGCATATACATCCATGTCATCATCATTTTCCTTTGGGGCATTTATCAGTTTTGCCCACTCCTCAACAGTTGACCGGTACCTTGTACCTTCGCACATCCAAACTATCCTCCCATCTGGATAGAAGTGTGCTGTGGAGTAGAATTGCATGATAAGTTCATCATTCCAGTTTGTGAGCTTTTGCCCAACAAAATCTGCAACTCCATAAACAACAAAACTGTCTTGCACTCCAGGATAGTGCTCTTCATTTTCCTTCATGTAGGTCCAGTCAACCCACCTCATATCACACACAATGGGCTTCTTGTCCAACAAGATTGTCTCATAGAAGTCATGTTGTTCCTTTGTATGGAACCTGTAATCAACAACAGTCCTTCTCCTCGTGGCATATGGATCTGTCTCTCTCCATAGCCTCAACCCATTATCTCTCCTGATCTTCATGTTTTCAGCCACAGGATGGGCATTATTGTGGTCTGGTATCTTGGGCTTGAGCTTCCTCAGAACTTGTCCTTCTTCATCTTCCCCGCCAAAGAACCTCGAGCACTTTGGGGCCTTGTTCTTCTCAGAAATGGAATACTCCTGGTATTCCTCTTTGGTGCAGACTTGGCCTTGGGGGCAGCTTTGGGTGCTTCCTTGGGCTTAGATGTTGCAGCCCCTGATCTAATAGCATCACCCATAAGCTTTGGTGCCTTTGGTGCTGGCTCTGCAACCTCTTCTTCTTCTTCCTCTTCCATCATGGAAGGCTTCCCAATCACTCTTGCCATGGTCTTCTTGACCCTTTCCTTCCTTTTCTTTCCTTCAGCAGCTGGCTCTTTGGGATCAGGATTCTCAGGCAGTTTAGTTGAATCTCTGGCTTTGGACATTCGTTGTCTTCCTGCAGGCCTTTTAATCTTCATGCCTGGATTTGTACGCTTTGCTGAGCCATACTCCTTTTTGAGTACTACTTTATTAGAGGTAGCCTCATCTTCTTCTACTCTATAATCCTCATCTTCAGAGTCTGAAGTTCTCTTCTTCCTTTGCTTGGTAGCAGCCTTAGGCAGGTTGCTAGGAGTGCTCCTGCTGCCTTCATCTGAAGAGCTGGAGGGAGTAGTGCCCTCACTCATGTCAATCTGCTCTGCTGACCTGTTCTGACTATCACTCTGGTCTGACATGCTGCAAACACTAACTGCTGACCCTGTGAAGAGTTATAGATGAGATAGAGTGGATGAGCATCACAAAATGCAGAGATTTTTGCAAAAGAATGATTCAAAAATTCAGTTTTAGTTTTCCATTAAAGCATTTTGATCAACCGATTTTCAAACTCGGTGATACCGAAGCAGTTTTGGAACCTAAACTGATGAACTCGGTTGGACCGAGTCACAGTTCGGTGGCACCGAGACTGCTAGGGTTTCACAAAGTCCTAAAATCGGTCGCACCGATTAGCAATTCTCGGTCAGACCGAGAGTTACTAGTGCAATGACATAAGCCAAATCGGTGGGACCCAGTTTTTCAACTCGGTGGGTCCGAGATGGTTTCGGCGGAAACCTAACCCTAAATTTTCAAATCTCATCCAATCTATGGATTGCATTGACTGGATAGGAGTGTTTCAATCGTGGCAAGATTCAATAAGAACACAATGTGCTAGGAATCGGACGAGGATAGCACTGTGATCGAGTCCATACCCTAGCTCGGCGATGAACTCTCTACGGTAGCAACGGCGGGGTTGAATTCCATTGACGGCGGCGGAGACCAGCGACAGGAGGCGGCTGGCGACGAGGAGACGATCCTGAGACCTTGGAGGCAGAGCGAGCTATTGCGCGGGCGAAGGGGTTCGGAGAAATTTCCAAATTTTTGCCCGTGATCATATATAGCCCGACCCTGTCGGTGTGACCGAGTGGAACAACTCAGTGGCACCGAGATGCATAACTGTGTTCAGTTACAGCAACTCGGTGTGACCGAAAAGTTCAAATTGGTTGCACCGAGATTAAAAACCTAGATCGACTTAGTGATCTTGGTAGGACCAAAATGGAGGAATCGGTCAGACCGAGAATCACAAAGAAGTTTTGGAAGTTTAAATCTACGACGAATCGGGGACTCCAAGTGCTTCTCACACAGAGTGGTTCGAATCTGACTTGATCAAATTTTGTGATGTAGCATGGATAGAGTTTGAGACGAGAAAAGCATAGATAGCTAGAGAAGGTTCTTAGGCATTCTTGTCCATCCACTTGGCCAAAAGAAGAAAGAGCCAAACAATCAAAACAACAAGTGGATGTCCTCGAATGAGTAAATATGCAACCAACATGCTCATACAATAAGATGCCAAATAAAATATGTGACAAAGCATGCACAACCAATTCTAGCATCTATCGAACAATTGGCGATGACTAGGTCATCTATATATGAGTATATTGACTTAGGAGTCAAATGAGAAACATTTGATCATAGGTCATACTCATCGTTTATGCTCAAGTGGGGTTACCACTTTTACATGATGCATTGATGTGTTCACACCATTAGAGTTGCTTTGACTCAATTCTTAGAGTTAAGCTCCCCCTAGATGTGAGATCCCCCCTTAGAGGGATGAACTAACCTTGGGTTTTGTCGATGATGACTTCATGTAGGTGTTGAAGATGTGGATGCTCAATGTTGATGTAGATCAATTGGAGCAATCATATGGAGTGAGTTGCACTTTCAACTTGCCTACATGGGTTAGTCCCACAAGGAACAAACAAGAATATCCATAGACATAGAGTGATGCACACACAAGATGATGTCCATGAAATCATTAGGTTACCTTGTCCCTTGCCTTACCAACATGAGGGTTTGTGACTCCTTGAACTAGTGCAAGATGTGGAAGTTGATTGCACTTGTCCTTGCCATAATGATATGTGTGAAGAATGTTGGCGGAGTCACCCTCAAGAACTCTCTAGTTCTTCTTCTTCGGGATCCACATCATCTTGATGGGAATCCTTGGAGTTGTAGTTGTACTTGATGAAGTAGAACTTGACGTAGTCTTGGGAATCCACTTGAACGAGGCCTTAGGTGCTTCTTCAAATGCATCAATATCTTCTTGAAGCTTGTCCTTGCCTTTGTTCTTGTGGTCTTGTGGTGGAAGATCATCTTGTGCTTGTGTTCCCTTGAAGGAAGTAGGATCATACTTCTCTTGTTGAGGAACAAACTTCGTCTTGGGGTATTGATCTTCTTACCACTCAACTCCATTGGCATTGAACTTTCGTTCAAAACCAACACCTTGATTCTTCCGGTGTCTTCCTTGTTTATGCATAATTTCCTCGAATTGCTTACTCCCGCAAGGCTCTTGTAAACACCTTTCTCTATAATTCCTTCAATAAGCTGTTTTCTTGCTCAAGTGTAACTTGGCTAAGAGAATCATTAGTGGAATCAAGAGAACTACTAGAAGCAACAATATTGGATTTGACATTATTATTGTTACTACTAGAGGAAGTATCTTTCTTGTACTTGTTACTAGACTTGACTTGAGGCATGTAAGTAGATAGGAGTAAACGCTGGCAATGTAAGAAGAACTTTTCTTACGGAGATCATCACTGATTGCTTTTAAGAACTCATGCTCTTGCTCAAGATTGAGCTTTTCAAAGCGTAACTTCTCATGAGCCCTTAAAAGTTCTCGATGATCTTTGAAGATAGTTTCATGAGCCAACTTAAGAGTGTTTAATTATTTAGTTAGAAGCTCATTATTCTCCTTATCATTGTCATTCGTTTCATCTTGATTAGCATGATTAATTGACGTTTCATCATAGTATTCATCACTAGAGTTGTCAACAAGTAAATCATCATCCACAAGCAAGTCATCTTCATCACTATTGAAATCAACATACTCGTGGATGTGTTACCTTTGGACCTTTGGCCATGAAGCATCTTCCAATTCCTTCATTTGGTGAATCAAATATGTCGTAGGAGTTGGTTGACACAAGTGCTAGACCGGCAACACCTTCATCTTGAGTATATTCGGAGTCGGAGTGATAGCTTCTTTCGGAGTGTTTGTCGGAGTCGGAGCCGGATACCCATTCACCAACATGAGCTTGATGTCTTTGTTTTGTGTAGCACTTTGATGACTTGTCCTTCCTTTTCGAATCCTTGCTTCTCCGTGAGGATCTTCGTTCATAGCGATCATCTCTACTCCTCCTCTCTCTTGGTGGTGATTCTTCTCTTTTGCTTCTTCTTCTTGGAGAATCCTCTCTTCTTTTGTAGGGTGCCGTACATTCATTGGAATAGTGTCCAGGCCTCCCACAATTGTAGCAATTGCGCTCTCGACTAGAAGATCTTTTGTCATGATAAGTCCTTGACTTGGAGCTTCTTTCTTTGCTTCTACTCTTGTAGAATTTGTTGAAGTTCTTCACCATTAAGCTCAATTCTTCATTGAAGGTTTGTTTCTCACTTGATGATGTGGGGGCTTCACTTGAGGCTTTGTAAGCACCACTTGACTTGTTGTGAAGTTCCTCCTTATCCTTGAGTGACATCTCATGAGCAACAATTCTTCCAATGACTTCCGTTGGCTTGAGATCTTTGTAGTTTGGCATCATTTGGATCAATGTGCACACGGTATCATACTTTCCATCCAATGCTCTTAGGATCTTCTTGATGATGAATCTGTCGGTCATCTCTTCACTCCCTAAGCCGGCAATCTCATTTGTAATAAGAGCAAGCCTAGAGTACATTTTAGTGACTCCTTCACCATCCTTCATTTTGAACTTGTCAAGCTGACTTTGGAGCACATCCAACTTGGATTCCTTCATGGATTCGGTACCTTCATGCATATCAATCAAAGTATGCCAAATTTCTTTTGCATTCTCAAGACGGCTGATTTTGTTGAATTCTTCGGGGCACAATCCGTTGAAGATGATATCACAAGCTTGAGCGTTGTATTGCAACATCTTCAATTCTTCCGCATTAGCTTCACGGTTCGGCTCTCTCCCATAAAAGAATTCACCTTGAAAGCCAATACAAATAATTGCCCAAACGGCGGGGTTATGTCCGAGAATATGCATTTTTCATCTTATGCTTCCAACTAGCAAAGTTAGTACCATCAAAGTAAGGACCTCTACGGTGATAATTTCCCTCACTAGACGCCATACTCTCCTAGGTTGTGAAACTAAGGCTATGACCACCAAAAGCTATGGAAATCAAAGCAAATGGAGACCAACGCTCTGATACCACTTGTAGGACCTTGAAGTATGTCTAGAGGGGGGTGATTAGACTACTTGACCAATTAAAACTTAACCTTTTCCCAATTTTAGAGTTTGACAGTTTTTAGCTATCCTAGGACAAGTCAAGCAATCATCACACAAATCAAGCAAGCATGCAAAGAGTATATGGGTAGCGGAAATTAAAGCATGCAACTTGCAAGAAAGTAAAGCGAAGGGTTTGGAGGATTCAAACGCAATTGGAGACACGGATGTTTTTGGCGTGGTTCCGATAGGTGGTGCTATCGTACCTCCACGTTGATGGAGACTTCAACCCACGAAGGGTAACGGTTGCGAGAGTCCACAGAGGGCTCCACCCACGAAGGGTCCACGAAGAAGCAACCTTGTCTATCCCACCATGGACGCCGCCCACGAAGGACTTGCCTCACTAGCGGTAGATCTTCACGAAGTAGGCGATCTCCTTGCCCTTACAAACTCCTTGGTTCAACTCCACAATCTTGTCGGAGGCTCCCAAGTGACACCTAGCCAATCTAGGAGACACCACTCTCGAAGAAGTAACAAATGGTGCGTTGATGATGAACTCCTTCCTCTTGTGCTTCAAATGATAGTCTCCGCAACACTCAACTCTCTCTCATAGGATTTGGATCTGGTGGAAAGAGGGTTTGAGTGGAAAGCAACTTGGGGAAGGCTAGAGATCAAGATTCATATGGTAGGAATGGAATATCTTGGCCTCAACACATGAGTAGGTAGTTCTTTCTCAGAAATGGTAAGTTGGAAGTGTAGGTTTAATCTGATGGCTCTCTCCACGAATGAAGAGGAGGTGGAGGGGTATATATAGCCTCCACACAAAATCTAACCGTTACACACAATTTACCAAACTCGGTGGGACCAATTCAACAGACTCGGTCGGACCGATTTAGTAAACCTAGTGACCGTTAGTGATTTTCGATGGGACTGACATGCAACTCGGTGAGACCAATTCGGTTAGGGTTAGGGCATAACGTAATCTCAGTAAGACCGATTACACAAACTCGGTGAGACCGATTTTGGTAATAAGCTTTCCAGAGAGTTGGTCAGGTAAACTCGGTGGGACCGATTTGCTCTTTTCAGTGAGGCCGAAATGTTACAAAAGGGAAACAGAGAGTTTACATTGCAATCTCGGTGGGACCGATCGCTCACTTTGGTTAGACCGTAACGTTACGAAGGGAAACAGAGAGATTACAATCCCATCTCGGTGAGACCGAGATCCCTATCGGTAGGACCAATTTGTCTAGGGTTTGTGGCAGTGGCTATGACATTTGAAATCGGTGGCACCGGGTAGGAAGATTCGGTGTGACTGATTTTGGCTTTAGGTTTAGGTCATTTGTGGATTGTGAGAAACTAGCTGAGGGTTTTGGAGCATATCACTAAGCACATGAAGCAAGAGGCTCATTAAGAAACACTTCATCCCTCCTTGATAGTATTGGCTTTTCCTATAGACTCAATGTGATCTTGGACCACTAAAATGTAAAATGAAGAGTCTTGAGCTTTTGAGCTTGAGCCAATCCTTTGTCCTTAGTATTTTGAGGGATCCACTTTCATCATCCATGCCATGCCATTCATTGAGCTTTCCTGAAATAATAGTCTTGGAATAGCATTAGCTCAATGAGCTATATGTTGTTATGAATTACCAAAACCACCTAGGGATAGTTGCACTTTCACCGTGGCCACAATATGGGATGTAATGCTAACAAAAAAATATGTTGGGCTGTAAATTATTAGAAATAATGGCAGATGGGTTGTATGCTGTTTTCCACAGATTTGAGGTTTTCCTAAAAGAAAAGGTTGACGCACAAGCAGTGAATGCTGGATCTCCATCCAACGGCCGTCGTGCTTCTTCAATCTCTGCTCTTCCTGCTCCAGCCACTCAAACAAGCGCCGGCGGGACTGCCTGCTCCCTCCTCCCCACGGCCGGTCAGTGCCGCCAAGCAGCCTCACCGCCGACTGCATCCCATCGCCGCCTAGCCATCCCTCTACTCACCCACACCGCCGTTATTTTCTGGACGATGGCAAACGAACCAACAAACCCTCGTACAATCGTACTCCCCTCGCGTGGGAAACAATCGCCGAAGTCTTCCACGCCTCCGTGTCGTTCCTTCCTAGGCCTCGCCGCCGCCCATCGCCTGGTGCTCTCGGCGTGGCCTGGTCAACGTGGTCAACGCATCGACATGCATTTGAAGTGGATCAGACGTGGAGAGGCCGACACCGGGTCCACGGCCGCATCGCAAGGAAATGCCTCCTTATTACGCCGCAAAATAATGATTCCTCCACCGCATCGTGGACCCACCGAAAGGGCCTCTCAGATTTCGCGAAAACAACGTTATCGGCCACGACAGACCCACCAGCTATATCTTCGCACGCAAGGAAGTGCCTCCTTATTACGCACAAAAATATGAATACTCCCCTGTTAGATGGGACCCAAGTATAGTGGTAGGCTGACTTAGGGCCTACTAAGTTGACGGGACGGAGGGCTTTGTCAACTTAGTCAATATGCACGATTCTAGCTCCAAAGGACCGTACGATGTCCATCCAACGGCCGTAGTGCTTCTTCAACCTCTGGTCTTCTTGCTCCAGCCGCCCAAACCAGCGCCGGTCGTGCCTCGTGCTCCTGCCTCCCGTGGCCGGCTGCGATGCGGCGGAAGCCTCACCGCCCCCTACTACTCCCACCGCTGGCCAGACCATCCCTCTACTCACCCACACCCCCTGCTATTCTGCGGCGACGGCAGCCTCACACCGCAAATAACCGGTGAACCCTCGTACTCCTCACGCATGGTCATCCACCGCCGTCTTCCCGGCTCCGCGCCGTCCCCTTCCTAGGCCTCACCGTCGTCCACCGCCTGGTGCTCTCGGCACGGCGTGGTCAACGTGGTCAGGAATGGCTTCCATCGGACGTGGATCACGTGGAGAGGCCGACACCGGGTCCACGGCCGCAGCAAGGAAGTGCCTCCTTATTACATGCAAAATAATTATTCCTCCACCTGACAGCGGGGACCCACCGGACGGGCCACCGTATTTCGCGAAAAAAACGTTTCCCCCTGACTGTTGGGACCCACCAGCTACATCTTCGCACGTAAGGAAGTGCGTTCGGGCAAAAAAACGATTCTCCCCCCTGACTGCTGGGACCCACCAGCTACATCTTCGCAGGCAAGGAAGTGCTTGACAGTCGGGACCCACCTGGTCGAAGCGTACGTAGCGTTGTCATTCTGGTCGCGAACGTGTACGTACATATATACTGGTCGATGTAGAGGCGCGCACGTGTTGTAGTAGAGGCGCGCACGTAGCATGTACACGTACGAACAGCGGCCAGGGTGCAAGAAAGAAAATACGGCCACGTATGTGTACATACGGGCGGGATCACGAACGCCAACTCGCGCATACGTACATGGCTGGGTCGGAACGGAGAAACAGCGTCGTCGTCATGTTCATGGGGAGCCAACCGGCTGGGTCGGAACGGAATGCGTGGTCGTGTTCATCGGGAGGGCTTGGACGGAACGGGCGATGGAAACGAGGCCTGGTGTACCGCACAACGGAGGAAATGGACCTCCTACGTTCGGAACGGGGTCCTGTTGATCGGGAGGGGTGTGGCGTACAGCAAAACGAAGGAAACGGACCTCCTACGATCGAAACGGGGGTCCTGTTGATCGGGAGGGGTGTGGCGTACCACAAAACGGACGAAATGGACCTCCTACGGTCGAAACGGGGGTCATGTTGATCGGGAGGGGTGTCGGTGTCAAAACCGGCGGACCTCGGGTAGGGGGTCCCGAACTGTGCGTCTAGGCGGATGGTAATAGGAGACAAGGGACACGATGTTTTTACCCAGGTTCGGGCCCTCTCGATGGAGGTAATACCCTACTCCTACTTGATTAATATTGATGATATGGGTAGTACGGACCACGAGATCAAGGAGGCTAAACCCTAGAAGCTAGCCTATGGTATGATTGTTGTTCGTCCTACGGACTAAAACCCTCCGGTTTATATAGACACCGGATAGGTTAGGGTTACACAGAGTCGGTTACAATGGTAGGAGATCTACATATCCGTATCACCAAGCTTGCCTTCCACGCCAAGGAAAGTCCCATCCGGACACGGGACGAAGTCTTCAATCTTGTATCTTCATAGTCTTGGAGTCCGCCGTGATGATAGTTCGCCATCCGGACACCCCTAATCCAGACTCCCTCGTGAGCCCTGAACCAGGCTTCAATGACGACGAGTCCGGCGTGCATATTGTCTTCGGCATTGCAAGGCGGGTTCCTCCCCCGAATACTTCATAGAAGGTTTGGAACACCATGATAGTGTCCAGCTCTGCAAAACAAGTTCCACATACCACCGCAGAGAGAATAACTTTTGCACAGATCTGCTGACGTATTCCGCGGCGTGACATCACACCACGGCCAGGCCTTTTTATGAATCGTTTTTTACCGTTCCACCTTAGCGCTTAGCGAGGCGGTTTCCTTGGCACGCCTTATCAAAGCATAGATCGTGCCCCTTATTCCGGGATTCTCATCAATACGGACGTCAGTAACCCATCCGCGCCATTGATTACGGCGCTTGGGAGATAAGCGAGTTTTACCAGGCTGGTGGGGGACGCACAGCTTCGTCCGTCCATATAAGGGGATAAGGATCCACCTTTTCACCTACGCCTTCTTCCTCCTTTGCTCATCCATTTCCGCGCACTCGAGCTCTAGCGCCCAATTCCGCACATTCATCCTCAACCTTCTCCAACCATGTCAGGAGCGGGAGGCAGATGGATGGCCTCCTCCGTCACGGAGGGGCACATCACAAGACTGCGGGAGGCCGGATACTTGTCCGACGATATCGCGCACAGGCTGCCCGACAAGGGGCAGCTCATTCCAACCCCCAGGCCCCATGAGAGGGTGGTGTTTCTCCCCCACTTCCTCCGCGGACTAGGTTTTCCACTTCACCCATTTGTCCGGGGGCTCATGTTCTACTACGGCCTGGACTTCCACGACTGGCCCCAATTTTGTCCTCAACATCTCGGCGTTTATAAATGGTGTCGAGGCCTTCCTCTGCATCTAGCCCCACTTCGGCCTATGGCTGAAGACCTTTAATGTCAGGCCGAAGGTTGTGGGCGGCCGTCAAGCAGAGTACGGAGGCGCCATGGTCGGAAAGATGGCCAAAGTCCTATGGCTCGAGGGCTCCTTTGTGGAGACAATAAAGGGGTGGCAATCGGGGTGGTTCTACATCACCGAGCCACGCGACCCTGAATGGGTGGCGGCCCCCGAATTCAGATCTGGCTTCGCCACACGGCTCTCTTCATGGAAAGAGACGGGCCTGAAGTGGGGGATTCGGACGAGCTATCCGGACTCCAAACATGCGTCCGAAACCTGGTGGACAAGAATCTCAGGCTTGTCGACGTAAACCAGGTGATGTTCATCCGCCGGATTCTCCCATGCCAATAGCGGGCCTTCAATTTGTGGGAGTTCGATCCGGCACAGCACCGAACCTTGAGCCGGCTCTTCGATACTACGTATGAAGATGCCTGGAAGGTGTTGTTCAAGGGCCCCGAAGCCCCCGCATCCGCTAACAAAGATCGCGGATACAGCTCAAGCGCCAAGCCGGCGAGGTAAGCTATTTTACCCTTTACGGGACTCTTTTTCATAGATTGACTCTACGTGGGATCTAAAAACTCCCTATTCTTTGACAAGATCGGTGAAGACGTCCGGACAGATTAACCGGCTCCTTTGCCGTAAGACCCAGCGGACGCCTTTCGATTGGGGGCTCTTGGCTCCGGCAGCCCATGTGGTGCCGGAGAGAAGAAGGCTAAGAAGGAGACCGCGGGAACTCAAGGAGCTCCCGACGCCAGTGCCGCTGATTCTGAAGCAGAATCTTCTCCTGAGGACGAGGAGGAGGAAGAAGAAGCTTCTCCCCCAGCGGGGGAGGAGAGGAAAAGGAAGGCCGCCACAACTGGGGAGGCCGGAGGGTCCAAGAAGAGAAGGACCCTTCCTCCGGACTTCTCCGCCAACGCTGACAACGACGAGGAGGAGTGCAGGCGCTGGCCGACCTCTGCCAAGACCGATCATGGAGGTCGATCACGTTAAGCGCAGAGCCTCGAGCGGTCCGAGAACGAGCTCGGCCAAGCCAAGAAGCAGCTCGAGGACAAGGAAGGTACGTAGTACCTTATTAAAGAAATACCATATAGAAAGGTTTCGGTTGCAAAAGATAACAGGAATAACATGGGTTGGGTACTGCAGGGGCCACGAACGAGGTGGCGACCCTGAAGGAAGCGGTGTCCATGTCCGAAAACAAAGCGGCTGCGGAACGCACCGAGCGAGAGAAGGGGGAGGCACAGCTGGCCAAGGTACGGCAAGAGCTCCAAGCTCTCGTGGAAAAACACGAGAGTTTGGAGCGTGACTCGAAGACTCGAGAGTCCGAGCTCGCCTCGGCTCTTGAGAGTGCCAAAGCTGCTAAGGCCGAGGCCCAAAAAGCCCTCCAAGAAATTGAGTCGTTAAAAAAGATAGCGGCGGGTAAGGCATTCTTTATGCAAAGCAAGCATGTGAAAGTGAATTACCTATTACTTACCCGGATTCGGAGCTCTCCAGGAGCATTCGCAGATTTGCCCCGTAGTGTGTCTGATGCTGCCGCCTTCTACCGCGCCAAGGAGGGGAGCCCGACGGAAAAGGTGTTCTGGTCTCGTGATGTCGAGGCCGAACATCCGTGTTTTCGAGCGACCAAATTAAGCAGCTGGTCGAGCTCCACAAGGTTGCTGAACAGGCCATGAAGGGCCTTATAGCGCGGCTGTGGCCATTGGAGGCCATGCATGTCCATGGATTGAAGTCATCAAGCGCTCCGTCTGTATTGAAGATGTCCGTCGGGCCCTTGCCCGTGCTAAAGTGCACTAGGGCAAGCTGGATGCGGAGAAGCTTGTGACGGACGGGCCACCAAAGGGCAAGGAGCATCGCATGCCCGAAATGTACTATGAGGGCCTCCTGAAGGGTGCCCGCCGAATAGCGGATGAGTGCTCCAAAGATGTAATTTTTGAATAGGCTCGCATTTGTTATCCTGTACGCTGAAAACTTGTTCATATGCGCTAAGCAACGCTTGTTAATTTAAAATATTACCTTCTGTGCGGCCGTTTATCAAATTTGAGAGATGGCAAGTCGTTGGCTTCAGCCCCCATGCCACGAAAGTCTTTGGGGTGTTCGGAATAAACTTGAGCACTCTTGTTCCCATTCTTGGGTCCATCTAGGGAGGCGCTCAACACAACGAACAAGGCAACCGGACTTATAATGCTTGAACACTCTCACTTAGCCATAGAATCTATAATTTTAAATTTCGGCGAAGCCCCTAGTATTCGGAAGACCGAGTCCGGGGCGCTATCCACGCCTTGGCCGGACAATTCCGGTTCCTCGCTCTAAGCGGCATAACTCTTTAGGGACCCGTAAAAACCTCTCGAACAGCGACTGACTCTCGCCCTAGCATGACGGTCAGTTTTAGCTTTCTCCACTGAGGTGCTCGACCCAGCTCAATTGGGGCACAATCGCAGTGGTTCTCCCGGTGCTACCTTAGCCGATATAACGGAACGTAAGGTACCAAAACACGGGAGCCGGGCAAACCCAACTATTGACCCAAGACATGATCCGGAGCCGATTCATATAATGCTATAAGTTCGGGGTGCCGCACTTGTGAAAGTGTTTGGACTAATCACACCATAATTTTGGGATACTTAAGCCCCTGGTGTATTGGCCGTACCAAAGTGTACGGTTGCAACATGTCGTGAAATGAACATATGTATAGATAAAGGAAGTAGAGCAATAATAAGAAAAGGCTATGTATTGTTTATTCAAAAAGGTACTGCAATGAAAGCAGAACGATACAAATAGTGCGATAAGCAAGGGATGGGACTATCTAACATGTCCCCTCCGAGGGTAAGTCATGGATGGTATGTAAAACATGTATAATGCTCGTAATAGAGACCACCTGAACACTTCGACGTGGCTTACTGCTTCCCTGGCTGTTGCATCGTGAGTTCGGCGATTCTAGTGCCGGACAGGACTTCTGAAAGACGGAGTCCTGAAAGTAAGAAAAAGGAAGAAAAAGGAAAAAGGAAAAGAATGACACAATCGGGAGCCCCTGGTGCGGTCGAGCCGCATTCTTCACGTGCCGTGGTCTTGCCCCTCCCCATATGCCCATGGTATCTCTAGAGCGTAATTATGTACGCGTAGCACTAGCTTCGCAATTTCGCGAGGGCTGGGGTTGGGGCCGGATTGCTACGCGTGCTTGAATCGTGCCAGGCGGTCTTGTTGTAGGTTACTCCGGGCGCGCTTGACAGTGTTCGGATGCTTAATGGCCGGACTCGACAGTTGTTGTGAGAGGCTGCTTTGTACCTCCGCCGCGAGGGCCGCCGTGTGCACCTCCGTTCGGAGAGAGTGTTCGGTGTTTCCAATGACCGGGATTGCTCCTCGAGGGCCTGGCATCTTGAGCTTGAGGTATGCGTAGTGCGGCACCGCATTGAACTTTGGAAATGCGGTTCGTCCGAGCAGTGCATGATAGCCGCTGCGGAATGGGACGATGTCGAAGATTAACTCTTCGCTTCGGGATATATCCGAGGATCCGATGACCACTTCGAGTGTAACCGAGCCCGTACAACTGGCCTCTACACCCGGTATGACGCCTTTAAAGGTCGTCTTTGTAGGTTTAATCCTTGAGGGGTATATGCCCATTTTGCGCACTGTATCCTGATATAGTAGGTTCAGGCTGCTGCCACCGTCCATCAGGACTGTGGTTAGGTGAAATCCATCGATAATTGGGTCAAGAACCAATGCGGCGAAACCGCCGTGACGGATGCTAGTGGGGTGGTCCCTTCGATCAAAGGTGATCGGGCAGGAAGACCATGGGTTGAACTTCGGGGTGACTGGCTCCATCGCATATACGTCCCTTAGTGCACGCTTCCGCTCCCTTTTGGGTATATGGGTTGCGTATATCATGTTCACCGTCCGCACTTGCGTGGGAAAACCCTTCATCCTCTATTGTTCGGGCGGCCGGGCTCTTCCTCGTCATCGCTATGCAGCCCCTTGTCATTGAGTTCGGCACTTAACTTGCTTGCTTGAACACCCAACAGTCCCTGTTGGTGTGATTATTGGTTTTTCGGGGTGCCATGTATCCGCACAAGCGATCGAGTATTCGGTCCAAGTTGGACGGGCCTGGGTATTTCTTTTGAATGGCTTCTTCCGCTGACCGGGTTTAGAGCCTCTGAATCCGGCATTGACGGCCGTATCTTCAGTGTTATCGCCGTTAATGCGGCGCTTGTTCTTGTTGCGACGCGACCTGCCATTGTTGTCCTTGGTATCCAAACTATCAGGATGTTTGGCCAAGTTGTTGCTTCGAGCTAGCCAGCTGTCCTCACCCACACAAAAGCGGGTCATGAGTATTGTGAGGGCTGCCATGGATTTTGGCTTTTCCTGTCCTAGGTGCCGGGCAAGCCACTCGTCGCGGATGTTATGTTTGAAGGCTGCAAGGGCCTCTGCATCCGGACAGTCAACGATTTAATTTTTCTTTGTTAGGAACCGTGTCCAGAATTGTCTGGCCGATTCTTCTGGCTGCTGGATTATGTGGCTAAGGTCATCGGCGTCTGGTGGTCGCACATATGTGCCTTGGAAGTTATCAAGGAATGCGGCTTCCAGGTCCTCCCAACAACCAATTGATTCTGCTGGCAAGCTGTTGATCCAATGCAGAGCTGGTCCTTTAAGCTTGAGTGGGAGGTATTTGATGGCATGTAGATCATCACCGCTGGCCATGTGGATAATGAGGAGATAGTCCTCGATCCGCACCGCAGGATCTGTGGTACCATCGTATGATTCGATGTTTACGAGTTTGAAGCCCTCGGATTTGATGATCCATTACTTCATCTCGTGAAGCAAAGTGGGTGTCTTGGCGCCTCAGATTGGGCTATATCACGGCGTAGCTCATATGAGCTTTGTCTCATCGTGTTCGGCCCGGCTGGTTTGTTGTATCCGCGCGACGGTAATCATCCCGCGTCGTTACGCCCACGCGATCCGTAGATCGATCTTGTATGTTTTGCCTTATCCTCCAATATATATCGCAAGTCCGCTGCGTTTTCCCGCCTTGGTACTTTTTGAGCGGCGTCGGGGTGTGGCTTGAGCGGAGGGCCGAGAGGCTTCTCTATCGCGGCCACGGGGTGGCCGATCTGCCATGTCATACGCTGGTGACTTGGGTGCTTCCTCCTCTGATCGAGGCAATGGCCTGCGTTTGGGGTAGCTTTTGAAGGGGCGTTCGAGTTCATACTCTTCGGCTGCAAGGACTTCAGTCCATCTGTCAGCTAGCAGGTCTTGGTCAGCTCTAAGCTGTTGCTGCTTTTCTTGAGGCTGCTTGCCGTGGCTATAAGCCTGCGTTCAAACGCCTCCTGTTCGGCGGGATCCTCGTGCACGACAAATTCATCGTCGTCGAGGCTTGCCTCATCTTCGGAGGGAGGCGCGTAATTATCGCCCTCGACCTCCCTTTTCAGCTGTGACCGTCAGGCGGACTTGCTTCTCCTCCTCCTGCGCCGAGTCCTGCCGGGAGGGGTTGTCTTCGCATCTTGTCCGGTGTTATTATCTCCGCATCTGGAATCACCGTTTTTGCTGTGGCGGGATTTAGAGCGGCACCGCTGACGCTGGCGCTTCGGTTGCTTTTTGGAGGGGTCATCCTCCGCCGTTCCATAGCCATTCCCATCTTTTGGGATGTCCACCATGTGTATGTCATATGACGAGGTGGCCTTCCAGTGCCCTGTAGGCGCTGGGTCTTGGTCGTCTCCGGCATCGTCGTCCATACCGTCGATGTCTTCGGAGTCGAAGTCTAGCATGTCGGTTAAATCATCGACAGTGGCTACAAAGTGGGTGGTGGGTGGGCGTTGAATTTCTTCGTCGTCCGCATCCCAACCTTCCTGTCAGTAGTCCGGCCAGGGCTCTCCGGATAAAGAGAGATACTTTAGTGAATCTGTGATGTCGCCAAAGGGCGAGTGCTGAAAGAAGTCCGCGGCAGTCAACTCCATGACCGGCGCCCAATCGGATTCGATTGGCAGGGGCGCGGAGGGTTCGGAGTCTGGAGAGGAGTCCGGCACCCTGGAGTCGAGGTCTTTGCAAAGGACAGGGATGGAGTTCGGCTCAATCACCGTTGAGATGGTAGCCCCCGAGGCGGTGTCCAACCACCTGTCCTTGATCGGGGAATCCGGCTCCGGATTAAGGGTCGGAGCGGAAGCGGGTGCGGCCTCCAGGGCACTGTTCGGCTGCAAAGCTAGATCATGCCAATCAAGACAGTGCGGCATGCTTGGCTGCGGCTCGAATCCGTCGAAGATCAAGTCTCCGCGGATATCGGTAGTTCAAACTTCCAAATCTGACCTGATGGCCAGGGGCGTAGCTTTCGATCTGCTCCAGATGGCCAAGCGAATTGGCTCGCAGTGCAAAGCCGCCGAATACAAAGATATGTCCGGGGAGAAAAGTCTCACCCTGGACCGCGTCATTGTTGATGATCGAAGGAGCCATCGGGCCTATCGGTGACGACACAGAGGAACTCTCAATGAAAGCACCAATGTCGGTGTCAAAACCGGCGGATCTCGGGTAGGGGGTCCCGAACTGTGCGTCTAGGCGGATGGTAACAGGAGACAAGAGACACGATGTTTTTACCCAGGTTCGGGCCCTCTCGATGGAGGTAATACCCTACTCCTACTTGATTAATATTGATGATTATGGTAGTACAAGAGTAGATCTACCACGAGATCAAGGAGGCTAAACCCTAGAAGCTAGCCTATGGTATGATTGTTGTTCGTCCTACGGACTAAAACCCTCCGGTTTATATAGACACCGGATAGGTTAGGGTTACACAGAGTCGGTTACATTGGTAGGAGATCTACATATCCGTATCGCCAAGCTTGCCATCCACGCCAAGGAAAGTCCCATCCGGACACGGGATCCTGACGTGATGATAGTTTGGCCATCCGGACACCCCCTAATCCAGGACTCCCTCAAGGGGTGTGGCGTACCGCAAAACGGACGAAACGGACTTGTGTTGGAGCGCTACGGTCGAAACGGGGGTCCTCTTCATCGGGAGGGGTGTGGCGTACCGCAAAACAGGACTCCACGAGATACTGTTCATCTCCACCGTCGACCTCCTCCAGCCTCCACAGGCCATCTGCCGACCTCCTCCAGCCTCCAAGGGCTCCTGTTCATCCAGCCTCCACCGCTACTCCACCGCCATCTTGGTCAACCACCCCTCCACGGGCAGCCCTCCACCGTCTCACTGTTCATCCAGCCCTCCACACCATGGGGTCCTGTTCAACCACCCTCCACGGCCACCCTCCACCGCTTCATCGCTCATCCAGCCCTCCACACCACGGGGTCCTGTTCATCCAGTGGCAACGCCACCGCTCACTGTTCATCCAACCCCCCCCCCCCCCCCCCCGCAACGCTCACTGTTCATCCAATCAATCGGCTTCAGTTAGCAGCAGTAGCGAAGGAATCGCTCGATCGGGTTCAGTTAACAGCCATCGATCGATCGCTCGGGTTCAGTAACGCGTAGCCTGCAGTGCAATCGCTCGAGTTCAGTTAGAGCCAACGCCTCGCACACACGCGCGTACGTGTACGAGAGAAACGGGCATCGCTCGACCCCTGACCTCCCGCCGTAACCGGCAACTCCCCGAAATTTTCCTCCCCCTCGCTTCTACCACGGTTTTTTCCGTCATGTACGGCCCAAAGAATGTCATGCAGCTGCGTCTCCGGCCCGCCCAAGACGAAAAGCCCATTTTCATCATGATTTTTGTCATAGAAGTAGGAGCCGACCACATCTATGATGATACCGGGTTTTTTCACAATTATCGTCATAGAAGTGTCATATGTATGACAGGAAAAAATTCGTTCGGCCCAAAATGTCACGGATGTGTCTTTTTTTTTTGTAGTGAAGGGTAGCCGGCGAGGAGGCAGCGTTGCAAGAAGAAGGGTTGCCGACAAGGAGGCTGAGCTGCCAGTAAGCAGCAGTGAAGGTTTGAACTTGGAAACCAAGGAGGAACAGTGGAAATGTGGATTTTGGTAGGAGGGAGGGGGCGGGGAGATAGATATTTCCGCGGTGGCAAAAAAATTCGCTCGGTGCCACGAGAAACTAGCGCGCAAGTGTGGTTCAAGCGGGGGTGGTGGACTGTAGACGATGAAGCTTCCTGCATAAGCCAGACAAGATGGTGCGCAAGATATTTTATATCGCATCCCACACGATTCTTTCAAGTAAACTGTTTGTGGTATACCTGATTTTTTCATTATGTTTTGAAAGACAAAATGGTGTTACGGAGGGAAAGGATGGTGTTTGAATTGCTAGAACATTTACGTAGTGAACATGCAACTAGTACATGAGTGTCGTGTTTAAATTTGGAATTATTCCGGGTTCGTTTGGCATTTTTATGCATTAATTGAGTTTATGGGCATTTAATGTGCATAATTCAAATTTGAACTGCAAGCACATGCTCCAACGCACCAAAGTTTGTTCAAAAATCACATGTGTGTCTTTGGGTGAATTTATAGGTCTCATGCAAGAAATGGGAATTAAATTCAAACATCTGGGCATCGTGGCTCGGCCGGAAAGATTGAGAAACTTCGTTTTTAATTTCCTGTAAATCCAAAACACGCCTGAAAATCATGAAACTTGCCATGGTGTCATGACATGGCACCAACATGTTGCCGTAATTTTTTTGGCCGAATTGGGACAAGCTTTGGTGTAAGCTTCTTGCAAACCAGAGCTTCCCTCAAGAAGGCTCGTGGTTCCGAGAGGAAACGTGTCACCTCCGTGTGCGAAACGACATACGTACACTGCCTTCTCCCGCCTTAATTTTTTTACACATGCAGATTAGACCAAATAGAAGTATCGTGCTAAATTTTGGAATTATTCTGGGTTCATTTGACCTTTTTATACATTAATTGGGTTTCTGGGCATTTAATGTGCATAATTCAAATTTGAACTACAAGCACATGCTTCAGCGCACCAAAGTTGGTTGAAAAATCACATGTGTGTCCTTGGGTGAATTTATAGGTCCCGTGCAAGAAATGTGAATGAAATTCAAACATCTGGGTGTCGTGGCTCGGCCAAAAAGATTGAGAAACTTGTTTTTTTAATTCCTGTAAATCCAAAACACGCCTGAAAATCATGAAACTTGGCATGGTGTCATGACATGGCACCAACATGCTGCGGTAATTTTTTTGGCCGAATTGGGATGTAAGCTTCTTGCAAACCAGAGCTTCCCTCAAGAAGGCTCGTGGTCCCGAGAGGGAGCGTGTCACCTCCATGTGCGAAACGAGATACATAGACTGCCTTCTCCCGCCTTTGTTTTTTTACACAGGAAGATTAGACCAAATAGAAGTATCGTGCTAAATTTTGGAATTATTCTGGGTTCGTTTAGCCTTTTTTATACATTAATTGAGTTTCTGCGCATTTAATGTGCATAATTTAAATTTGAACTACAAGCACATGCTCCAACGCACCAAAGTTTGGTGAAAAATCACATGTGTGTCTTTGGGTGAATTTATAGGTCCCATGCAAGAAATGGGAATGAAATTCAAACATCTCGGCGTAGTGGCTCTGCCGGAAAGATTGAGGAACTTGGTTTTTTAATTCCTGTAAATCCAAAACACGCCTAAAAATCATGAAACTTGGCATGGTGTCATGACATGGCACCAACATGCTGCGGTAATTTTTTTGGCCGAATTGGGACAAGCTTTGGTGTAAGCTTCTTGCAAACCGGAGCTTCCCTCAAGAAGGCTCGTGGTTCCGAGAGGGAACGTGTCACCTCCGTGTGCGAAACGAGATACGTATACTACCTTCTCCCGCCTTAATTTTTTTACAAAAGCAAATTAGACCAAATAGAAGTATCGTGATAAATTTTAGAATTATTCCAGATTCGTTTGGCCTTTTTTATACATTAATTGAGTTTCTGCGCATTTAATGTGCATAATTCAAATTTGAACTACAAGCACATGCTCCAGTGCACCAAAGCTGGTTGAAAAATCACATGTGTGTCCTTGGGTGAATTTATAGGTCCCATGCAAGAAATGGGAATGGAATTCAAACATCTGGGCATCGTGGCTCGGCCAGAAAGATTGAGAAACTTGGTTTTTTAATTCATGTAAATCCAAAACACGCCTGAAAATCATGAAACTTGGCATGATGTCATGACATGGCATCAACATGTTGCGGTAATTTTTTTGGCCGAATTGGGACAAGCTTTGGTGTAAGCTTCTTGCAAACCGGAGCTTCCCTCAAGAAGGCTCGTGGTTCCGAGAGGAAACGTGTCACCTCCGTGTGCGAAACAAGATACGTACACTGCATTCTCCCGCCTTAATTTTTTTACACAGGAAGATTAGACCAAATAGAAGTATCGTGCTAAATTTTGGAATTATTCTGGATTCGTTTGGCCTTTTTTATACATTAATTGAGTTTATGTGCATTTAATGTGCATAATTCAAATTTGAACTACAACCACAGGCTCCAGTGCACCAAAGTTGTTTGAAAAATCACATGTGTGTCCTTGGGTGAATTTCTAGGTCCCATGCAAGAAATGGGAATGAAATTCAAACATCTGGGTGTCGTGGCTCGGCCGGAAAGATTGAGAAACTTGGTTTTTTAATTTCTGTAAATCCAAAACACACCTGAAAATCATGAAACTTGGCATGGTGTCATGACATGGCACCAACATGCTGTGGTAATTTTTCTGTCCGATTTGCGAAGGCGCACACATTAACAATCAACAAAGTCATTTTGGAACAAGTGTTGTCACGTTACAAATCGGAAACACAAGTATTATTGAAACCGTGGGCGTTCTACTTACCAGTTAAGTGCCGCCACGCGTCCCCTTTTTTATTGGCTAGGAGGTGTCGTGCAGGGTAGCTATTTGAGTACGGGAGGCGTGCGATCAGACCCCTGCACATGCTCATCAGGAGAAGAGCCCTTTGACCGCTACCCGCCGCGCACCTCCCTCCCAACGTCTCCATTAATGGCGCCCGAGCCCCTGTTCTACGGCATGGCTATATGTCTCACTGGATTGAGATTTAACAGAGAAAAATAAAAATCTAAAAAGAAAGTTTTGCACAGATCTTGATGTAAGATCTGACGGACCTATATAGCATCGACTGTGACTTATAGCAAGCATGATGAATATAAGGACGATGACAGTGGATAATAACTATCTTACATATTTAGGAACATAATTAAAAAAGCCACCTGCGACAATGCCCGAAATACACAAGGGCAAAAGAAGAAGGAAGACAACAATCTGGCTCGCTGATCTCTACGTTGCTGCAGGCCGCGGGAACTAGTCTCCGCGGCGAGCGGCGATGAGCTCTTTCTTGTCCTCAAGATGCTGCTTGAGAGCATCCACGGATTCCTCCACCAGCCTTCTGCGCTCGATGCACAGCATGGCATTCTCGTTGAGAAGTTTCTCGACGATGACGTCGGTCCTCTTCAACAAGGCAGTGGTCTCCTCCTGCTGCTCCGCACTTCCAACGATCTTAGCCCTCAGCAGGTCGCGCTTGGCCCGGAGCTTCGCATCGCTCTCACTTAGATGCCGGATGACGCTGGTAGCCTCTCCAAAAGAGGCTTTCATGTCGTCATGCAACCCCGCCCAGCCGGAGATCTGATCCATCTGGCTATGGACGATCGCATGCATGCGCCTGTAAGAGTCCTCGCCTGCCCGCGAGACATTTTCCCAGGCTGCCGCAGCGTGGGAGGACATCTCTACTGCATTCGCGGCGCGGCGGGACATCTCTTCTGCTTCTGCGGCGCGACCGGTACAGTCTGCCGCATCGACGGTTCGGCGGGACCTGCGTGTTGCTTCGGCGGCGCGACGGGACCTCTGTGCTGCTATGGACGCGCGGCGGGACATGCCGGATGCGTTCGCGGTGAGGCGGTACATCTCTCGTGCTTCCGCTTCCATGCTCGCATCTCCCTGGTGGCAATCTCTCGACCCAGAACTCACGCTGGCCATGGCAGACGCAAAGGGAACGATCATGAATGACTTGTTTGTTTTTGTGGACGAGGAGTTGAGGAGGAATGTGCAGCCATCTTGGAGTAGTAGTATATATAACCGAGTAGTAGTACGCTCCTAAGTGGGAAACCGTTTAGGTTTTGATCAGTGTGAACAAGTTTGCAATTTGGAATGTGACGGGATGCATGCTCAAAATTTACTAACGGTTATAAGTGCGGCACTACTCCCAAAAGGCGTAACATCGGCACGTATGCCTTCTCGGCCGCGTACGTGGAGTTTGCACCATAGGGTGCACCGCAATAGGCAATGTCAGCACACGTCTTGTTCCAACAACTGTGCGCGCTTGTTATTACCATCGCGCACGCTTCTTTTAATTAGAATGTGTGTGCCCATCTAGCGCACACACGTTGATCTATCTAACTGTTTCAGTTTGTTGTGGTTAATCGCAAACAGTTCATCCATGTGAAGTGTATGCCATCAATCGCAGACACTTTGATCTGACTGACCCTGCTACCCCTTGAGCACTGCGTTGGTTTTCCCTTGAAGAGGAAAGGGTGATGCAGCAAAGTAGCGTAAGTATTTCCCTCAGTTTTGAGAACCAAGGTATCAGTCCAGTAGGAGGCTACGCGCGAGTCCCTTGCACCTACAAAAAACAAATAAATCCTCGCACCAATGCGATAAGGGGTTGTCAATCCCTACACGGCCACTTACGAGAGTGAGATCTGATAGATATGATAGGATAATATTTTTGGTATTTTTGTGATAAAGATGCAAAGTAAAATAAAAGCAAAGTAAAAAAGCAAAGCAAATAACTAAGTGTTGGAAGATTAATATGATGAAGATAGACCCGGGGGCCATAGGTTTCACTAGTGGCTTCTCTCAAGAGCATAAATATTCTACGGTGGGTGAACAAATTACTGTTGAGCAATTGACAGAATTGAGCATAGTTATGAGAATATCTAGGTATGATCATGTATATAGGCATCACGTCCGAGACAAGTAGACCGACTCCTGCCTACATCTACTACTATTACTCCACTCATCGACCGCTATCTAGCATGCATCTAGAGTATTAAGTTCATAAAAACGGAGTAGCGCCTTAAGCACGATGAAATGATGTAGAGGGATAAATTCATGCAATATGATAAAAAAACCATCTTTTTATCCTCGATGGCAACAATACAATACGTGCCTTGCTACCTCTACTGTCACTGGGAAAGGACACCGCAAGATTGAACCCAAAGCTAAGCACTTCTCCCATTGCAAGAAAGATCAATCTAGTAGGCCAAACCAAACTGATAATTCGAAGAGACTTGGAAAGATAACCAATCATACATAAAAGAATTCAGAGAAGATTCAAATATTATTCATATATAATCTTGATCATAAACCCACAATTCATCGATCTCAACAAACACACCGCATAAAGAAGATTACATCGAATAGATCTCCATGAGAGAGGGGAGAACATTGTATTGAGATCCA
The DNA here is from genome assembly GCA_021605145.1 of Aegilops bicornis. Classification (NCBI taxonomy): domain Eukaryota; kingdom Viridiplantae; phylum Streptophyta; class Magnoliopsida; order Poales; family Poaceae; genus Aegilops; species Aegilops bicornis. The sequence goes on along the minus strand of CM038671.1, from coordinate 688,273,770 downwards.
AAAGAGAGAAGAAGCCATCTAGCTAATAAGTATGGACCAAGGTCTGAAGTAAACTACTCACACTTCATCGGAGAGGCTATGGTGTTGATGTAGAAGCCATCCGTGATTGATTCCCCTTCCATGAGCTCCTAACAGGCCCCAAGATGGGATCTCGTGGAGTACAGGAAGGTTGCGGCGGTGGAATTAGGTTTTGGATCTCAGATTCGATCATTTGGGGGTACGTAGGTATATATAGGAGGAAGGAGTACGTCGGTGGAGCAACATGGGGCCCACGAGGGTGGAGGGCGCGCCCTGGGGGGTAGGCGCGCCCCCCTACCTCATGGCCTCCTCCTTTATTTCTTGACGTAGGGTCCAAGTCTCCTGGATCATATTCGTTCTGAAAATCACGTTCCCGAAGGTTTCATTCCGTTTGGACTCCGTTTGATATTCCTTTTCTGCGAAACTCTGAAATAGGCAAAAAAACAGCAATTCTGGGCTGGGCCTCCGGTTAATAGGTTAGTCCCAAAAGTAATATAAAAGTGAATAATAAAGCCCAATAATGTCCAAAACAGTAGATAATATAGCATGGAGCAATCAAAAATTATAGATATGTTGGAGACGTATCAGACCCGTTTCTTTACTGTTGCCTAATCACAAACAATTAATCCTTCCGAAGCGTATGCCTTCAATCACACACACCTTGATCTGGCTGACCGTTTCTTTTGTGTTGCCTAATCACAAACAGTTCATCCGAGTGAACCGTGTGTTGTATATCGCACACGCCTTCATCAGGCTGCCCATTTCTCTTGTTCCGCCTCATCGCAAACAATTCATTGGACTGAACCGTATGCCCTGCATCGCACATGCAACTAAAATCTGTACCGTGTTTGATGGCTCCGCCATGACAAACATTTTGCACCTTTTTGACGGTTCTTTTACACCACCGTTTGCGATTATTGCATCGCACACAGTTTCGTCGAAAGGGTCTTTGATCATAGTGTCGTGATACGTGTTACCTCTTGAGCATGCGTTGGTTTTCCCTTGAAGAAGAAAGGGTGATGCAGCAAAGTCACGTAAGTATTTCCCTCAGTTTTTGAGAACCAAGGTATCAATCCAGTAGGAGGCCACACGCAAGTCCCTCGTACCTACACAAACAAATAAGAACCTTGCAACCAACGCGATAAAGGGGTTCTCAATCCCTTCACGGCCACTTGCAAAAGTGAGATCTGATAGAGATGATAAGATAATATTTTTGGTATATTAATGATAAAGATTGAAAGTAAATGTTGCAAAATAAACGGCGCCAGAAATAGCTAGTTGAGAGGAGATTAATATCATGGAAGATAGACCCGGTAGCCATAGGTTTCACTAGTGGCCTCTCTCAAGATAGCATAAGTGTTACGGTGGGTGAACAAATTACTGTCGAGCAATTGATAGAAAAGTGCATAATTATGAGAATATCTAGGCATGATCATGTATATAGGCATCACGTCCGTGAAAAGTGGACCGACTCCTGCCTGCATCTACTACTATTACTCCACACATCGACCGCTATCCAGCATGCATCTAGAGTATTAAGTTCATAAGAACAAAGTAACGCATTAGGTAAGATGACATGATGTAGAGGGATAAAATCAAGCAATATGATATAAACCCCATCTTTTTATCCTCGATGGCAATAATACAATACGTGTCGTTTCCCTGTCTGTCACTGGGATCGAGCAACGCAAGATTGAACCCAAAGCTAAGCACTTCTCCCATTGCAATAAAGATCAATCTAGTAGGCCAAACCAAACTGATAATTCAAAGAGACTTGCAAAGATAACCAATCATACATAAAAGAATTCAGAGAAGATTCAAATATTGTTCATAGATAATCTTGATCATAAACCCACAATTCATCGGATCTCGACAAACACACCGCAAAAAGAGTTACATCAAATAGATCTCCAAGAAGATCGAGGAGAACTTTGTATTGAGATCCAAAGAGAGAGAAGAAGCCATCTAGCTAATAACTATGGACCCGAAGGTCTGTGGTAAACTACTCACACATCATCAGAGAGGCTATGGTGTTGATGTAGAAGCCCTCCGTGGTCCATTCCCCCTCCGGCGGAGCGCCGGAAAAGGCCCCAAGATGGGATCTCACGGATACAGAAGGTTGCGGCGGTGGAAATAGGGTTTCGTGGTGTTCCTCGATGGTTTCAGGGTACATGGGTATATATAGGAGGAAGAAGTAGGTTGGTGGAGCCACGAGGGGCCCACGAGGGTGGGGGCGCACCCAGGGGCAGGCGCGCCTCCCTGCCTCGTGGCCTCCTCGGTTGTTTCTTGACGTCCACTCCAAGTCCTCTGGATCACGTTTGTTCCAAAAATCACGCTCCCGAAGTTTCATTCCGTTTGGACTCCGTTTGATATTCCTTTTTTACGGAACACTGAAAAAGGCAAAAAAACAGCAATTTGCACTGGGCCCTGGGTTAATAGGTTAGTCCCAAAAATAATATAAAAGTGTATAGTAAAGCCCATTAAACATCCAAAACAGAATATATAATAGCATGGAACAATAAAAAACTATAGATACGTTGCAGACGTATTAATACTTATCCAACGTATCTATAATTTTTGATTGTTCCATGCTATTTTATTATCAATCTTGGATGTTTTATAATCATTATATAGTCATTTTATATCATATTTTAGTACTAACCTATTGACATAGTGTCAAGTGCCAGTTGCTGTTTTTCCATGTTTTTTACATCATAGGAAATCAATATCAAACGAAGTCCAAATGCCACGAAACTCCACGATGATTTTTTATGGGCCATAAGGAAGGCAATTGGCCCTGGTTGCACCTAGGGGGTGCCCTGAGGGGGGCACAACCTACCAGGGTGCGCCAGGAGGCCCAGGCGCGCCTGGTAGGTTGTGCCCACCTCGGTGCCCCCGGACCGCTTCTTTGCTCTATAAATACCACAATATTCCGTAAACCCTAGAAGGAGCGTCGAAATATTCATCCAAATTACCGCCCAGAGTCCGTAACCACCAAATCCAATCTAGACACCATCACAGAGGGGTTCACCACTTCCATTGGTGCCTCTCTGATGATGCGTGAGTATTTCTTTGTAGACCTTTGGGTCCGTAGTTAGTAGCTAGATGGCTTTCTCTCTCTCTCTCTCGTTGAATTCTCAATACAATGGTCTCTTGGAGATCCATATGATGTAACTCTTTTGCGGTGTGTTTGTTGGGATCTGATGAACTTTGAGTTTATGATCAGTCATATCTTTTTATATCCATGAAAGTTATTTGAGTTTCTTTGATCTCTTATATGCATGATCTCTTATAGCCTCATATTTCTTATCCGATATTTGGGTTTTGTTTGGCCAACTTGATATATTTATCTTGCAATGGGAAGAGGTGCCTGGTAGTGGGTTCGATCTTATGGTGCTCGATCCCAGTGACAGAAGGGGAAACGACACGTATCTATCGTTGCTACTAAGGATAAAAAGACGGGATCTATATCTACCGCCATATAGATAAACGGATCTTGTCTACATCATTTCATCGTTCTTATTGCATTACTCTGTTTTTCCATGAACTTAATACACTAGATGCATGCTGGATAGCGGTCGATGTGTGGAGTAATAGTAGTAGATGCAGGCAGGAGACGGTAATGATCATTGCCTGGATATCGTCATAATTATTTGAAGTTCTATCAATCTCCCAACAGTAATTTGTTTACCCACCGTTTGCTATTTTTCTCGAGAGAAGCCACTACTGAAACCTACGGCCCCGGGTCTTCTTTCTCATATATTTGCCTTGCGATCTACTTTTCCTTTGCATTTTTATTGAGATCTATTAAACCAAAAAATACAAAATTACCTTGCTGCGTTTTATCTTTATTTATTTTATTTGGCGTTCGATCTATCAATCTATTACAACTTTCTCCCGTCAACTTGCCAATCTCTGGCGCCGTTACCCGAAAGGGATTGACAACCCCTTTAATCCATCGGGTTGCGAGGTGTTGTTATTTGTGTGCAGGTGATGTTTATGTTGTGTTTGCTTGGTTCTCCTACTAGTTCGATACCTTGGTTTCATAACTGAGGGAAATACTCTACCTCACTGTGCTACATCATCCCTCCCTCTTCGGGGAAATACCGACGTAGTTCTAGCTACCATCATGTCGCGTTAGCAGCATCCTGCAGTAGTAGTAGACCCTACGGGTTCGGGAACAATGCAGACATGACCGAGATGCCTCTCCGGCCAATAACCAATACGGGATCTGGATACCCATATTGGCTCCCACATGTTCCACGATGATCTCATTGGATGAACCACGATGTCGGGGATTCAATCAATCCCGTATACAATTCCCTTTGTCCATCGGTATGTTACTTGCCCGAGATTCGATCGTCGGTATCCCTATACCTTGTTCAATCTCATTACCGGCAAGTCTCTTTATTCGTTCCGTAATGCATGATCCCGTGGCTAACTCCTTAGTCACATTGAGCTCATTATGATGATGCATTACCGAATGGGCCCAGAGATGCCTCTCCATCATACGGAGTGACAAATCCCAGTCTCGATTCATGCCAACCCAACAGACACTTTTGGAGATACCTGTAGTGCACCTTTATAGCCACCCAGTTACGCTGTGACGTTTGATACACCGAAAGCATTCCTACGGTATCCGGGAGTTGCACAATCTCATGGTCTAAGGAAATGATACTTGACATTAGAAAAGCTCTAGCAAAACGAACTACACGATCTTGTGCTATGCTTAGGATTGGGTCTTGTCCATCACATCATTCTCCTAATGATGTGATCCCATTATCAACGACATCCAATGTCCATGGTCAGGAAACCACAACCATCTATTGATCAACGAGCTAGTCAACTAGAGGCTCACTAGGGACATGTTGTGGTCTATGTATTCACACATGTATTACGGTTTCCGGTTAATACAATTATAGCATAAAAATAGACAATTATCATGAACAAGGAAATATAATAATAACCATTTTATTATTACCTCTAGGGCATATTTCCAACATAAACTATCAAGTAGTCATCATACCGAGCTTGTCGAACGTTCATAACGTGTGCATCTGCTCCTCAATAGGTCTGTCACCTAGCGGTGCATCAAGGACATAATTCTTCTGTGCAGCAATGAGGATAATCCTCAGATCACGGACCCAATCTGCATCATTGCTACTATCATCTTTCAACTTATTTTTCTCTAGGAACATATCAAAAAATAAACGGGGAACTACATCGCGGTCTATTGATCTACAACATAATTTGCAAATACTATCAGGACTATGATCATGATAAATTAAGTTCAATTAATCATATTACCTAAGAACTCCCACTTAGATAGACATCCCTCGAGTCATCTAAATGATCATGTGATCCATATCAACTAAACCATGTCCGGTCATCACGTGAGATGGAGTAGTTTTCAATGGTGAACATCTCTATGTTGATCATATCTACTATATGATTCACGTTTGACCTTTTGGTCTCAGTGTTCCGAGGCCATGTCTGTACATGCTAGGCGTCAAGTTTAACCCGAGTATTCCGCACGTGCAAAACTGGCTTGCACCCGTTGTATGTGAACGTAGAGATTATCACACCCGATCATCACGTGGTGTCTCGGCACGACGAACTGTCACAAAGGTGCATACTCAGGGAGAACACTTATACCTTGAAATTTTGTGATGGATCATCTCATAATGCTACCGCCGTACTAAGCAAAATAAGATGCATAAAAGATAAATATCACATGCAATCAAAATATGTGACATGATATGGCCATCATCATCTTGTACCTTTGATCTCCATCTCCAAAGCACCGTCATGATCTCCATCGTCACCTGCTTGACACCTTGATCTCCATCGCAGCGTCGTGGTCGTCTTGCCAACTATTGCTTCTACAACTATCGCTAATGCATAGTGATAAAATAAAGCAATTACATGTCGTTTGCATTTCATACAATAAAAGCGACAACCATAAGGCTCCCGCCAGTTGCCGATAACTTTTACAAAAACATGATCATCTCATACAATAACGTATATCACCTCATGTCTTGATCATATCATATCACAACCTGCCCTGCAAAAACAAGTTAGACGTCCTCTACTTTGTTGTTGCAAGTTTTACGTGGCTGCTATGGGCTTCTAGCAAGAACCGTTCTTACCTATACATCAAAACCACAATGGTGATTTATCAAGTTTGCTGCTTTAAACTTCAACAAGGACCGGCCGCAGTCAAATTTGATTCAACTAAAGTTGGAGAAACAGACACCCACCAGCCACCTTTATGCAAAACTAGTTGCATGTCTGTTGATGGAACCAGTCTCGTGAACGTGGTCATGTAAGGTTGGTCCGGGCCGCTTCATCCAACAATACTGCCGTATCAAAATAAGACATTGGTGGTAAGCAGTATGACGATCACCGCTGTCGGTGTCAAAACCGACGGATCTCGGGTAGGGGGTCCCGAACTGTGCGTCTAGGCGGATGGTAACAGGAGACAAGGGACACGATGTTTTTACCCAGGTTCGGGCCCTCTCGATGGAGGTAATACCCTACTCCGCTTGATTAATATTGATGATATGGGTAGTACAAGAGTAGATCTACCACGAGATCGTAGAGGCTAAACCCTAGAAGCTAGCCTATGGTATGATTGTTGTTAGTCCTCTGGACTAAAACCCTCCGGTTTATATAGACACCGGATAGGGTTAGGGTTACAGTAGTCGGTTACAATGGTAGGGGATCTACATATCCGTATCGCCAAGCTTGCCTTCCACGCCAAGGAAAGTCCCATCCGGACACAGGACGAAGTCTTCAATCTTGTATCTTCATAGTCTAGGAGTCCAGCCAAAGGCGATAGTTCGGCTATCCGGACACCCCCTAGTCCAGACTCCCTCAAGAGCCCCTGAACCAGGCTTCAATGACGACGAGTCCGGTGCGCATATTGTCTTCGGCATTGCAAGGCGGGTTCCTCCTACGAATACTTCATAGAAGGTTTTGAACACAAGGACAGTGTCCGGCTCGGCAAAACAAGTTCCACATACCACCGTAGAGAGAATAATTTTTGCACAGATCTGCTGACGTATTCCGCGGCGTGACATCACACCATGGCCAGGCCTTTGTACGAATCGTTTTTTACTATTCCACCTTAGCGCGTTTAGCGAGGCGGTTTCCTTGGCACGTCTTATCAAAGCGGAGATCGTGCCTCCTTATTCCGGGATTCCCATCAATACGGACGTGGGTAACCCATCCGCGCCATTGATTACGGCGCTTGGGAGATAAGCGAGTTTTACCGGGCTGGTGGGGGACGCATAGCTTCGTCGTCCATATAAGGGGATAAGGATCCATCTTTTCACCCACGCCTTCTTCCTCCTTTGCTCATCCATTTCTGCAAGACTTTCGAGCTCCAGCGCCCAAGTCCGCACATCCCACCTCAACCTTCTCCAACTATGTCCGGAGCGGGAGGCAGGTGGATGGCCTCCTCCATAACGGAGGGGCACATCGAAAAGCTGCAGGAGGCCGGATACTTGTCCAGCAACATCGCGCACTGGCTACCCGGCGAGGCAGCTCATTCCAACCCCAGTGCCCCATGAGAGGGTGGTGTTTCTCCCCACTTCCTCCACGGACTAGGTTTTCCACTTCACCCATTTGTCCGGGGCTCATGTTCTACTACGGCCTGGACTTCCACGATCTGGCCCGAATTTCATCCTCAACATCTCGGCGTTCATCGTCAGGTGCGAGGCCTTCCTCTCAAGATTCAGCCCCACTTCAGCTTATGGCTGAAGATCTTCAATGTCAAGCCGAAGGTAGTGGGCGGCCGCCAAGCGGAGTGCGGAGGCGCCATGGTTGGCAAGATGGCCAAAGTCCTATGGCTCGAGGGCTCCTTTGTGGAGACCATAAAGGGGTGGCAATCGGGGTGGTTCTACATCACCAAGCCGTGCGACTCTCGATGGGCGGCGGCCCCCGAATTCCGATTTGGCTTCCCCACACGGCTCTCATCATGGAAAGAGACGGGCCTGACGTGGGGGAATTCGGACGAGCTGTCCGGACTCCAAACCTGCGTCCGAAACCTGGTGGACAAGAATCTCAGGCTTGTCAACGTAATCTAGGTGATGCTCATCCGCCGGATTCTCCCATGCCAACAACGGGCCTTCAAATTGTGGGAGTTCGATCCGGCACAACACTCAACTTCTGAAAAAGGCTCCTCGACACTACGTACGAAGATGCCTGGAAGGTGCTGTTCAAGGGCGCCGAGGCTCCCACATCCGCTCCCGAAGATCGCGGAGTCAGCTCGCAGCATCAAGCCAGCGAGGTAAGTTATTTTACCCTTTATGGGACTCTTTTTCATAGTTTGACTCTATGCGGGATCTAAAACTCCCTAACCTTTGACAGATCGGTCAAGACGTCCCGGCAGATTAACCGTCCGCCCCTTGCCGAAGACCCAGTGACGCCCGATTGGGTGTGAGACCTTTGGCTCCGTTACCTCACGTGGTGCCGGAGAAGAAGGCCAAGAAGGAGGCCACGAGAACTCGAAAGAGCTCCCGGCGCCAGGTGTTGTCGGACTCACCGCCCGACAACTCTGAGGTGGAATCCTCCTCTGAGGAAGAGGAGGAGGGAAAAGAAGCCTCTCCCCTAGTGGGGAGAGAGAATAAAAGGAAGGCCGCCCCAACTGGGGAGGCCGGAGGGTCCAAGAAGGGAAGGACCCTTCCTCCAGACTTCTCCGCCAACGCCGACAACGACGAGGAGGAGTGGCCAACAAGGGCCAAGCCCCTGGCAAGATCGTAAGTGTCCGAACACCGAACAATCATGCAGCCCGCCCAAGGACGAGTTCGCCGCTTCGTCGAGCGGGTCCCTGAATTCGTCGGAAGTGGAGAGTACTTCACTTCTGGCCGCCTCCTCACCTCACGCTGCGGACGATGCCGAGGTGGGGCCCCAAGGGGGGCCTGGTCAAGAGGAGGTGGTGCAGGAGGCGCCGCAAGGCAGCCTCCCGGACTCCAGGCGCGAAGGGAGCGAGACCCCCAGGGGCTCTAAGCCCGACCCTCGTCCGGACTCCATACCGGAACCTTCAGCGGTTCTGAAGTTCGGCAAGCGGTCCCTTCGTAGGAAGGGTAAGACGCCGGTGTCCTCCGTCCAACCGGAGGCACGGATAGCTTCTTGAGGCGCTTAACAGGCGCCTCCATCAAGGAGGAGCACGCACTGTTATGAGTGTGGTGATCCAGAAAGTTCAGTCCGCCAAGAGCGGGCTGACTGAAGCCTGTACCAGCCTTCTAACAGGACGGAGGACACCGGATAGCTTACTGGAGGCGCTTAAAAGCGCCTCCATCAAGGAGGAGCACGCACTGTTATGAGTGTGGTGATCCAGAAAGTTCAGTCCGCCAAGAGCGGGCTGACTGAAGCCTGTACCAGCCTTCTAACAGGCTTTGAGGTAAGTTTAGAATATGTAAAAATATTACCGCATAGACAGTAGCCCACGATGCTTAGTTCGGTGTTCGAAAAGAAAAGCCGGACTAAGGATCTAAAAGATATACGCAGGAGTCTAACATAAGTATGTCGATATGGGAATGCAGGTGCGCCATTGACCTCTGCCAAGACCGATCATGGAGGTCAATGCATTGAAGCAGAGCCTCGAGCGGTCCGAGAACGAGCTCGGCCTTGCCAAGAAGCAGCTCGAGGACAAGGAAGGTAACTAATACCTTATTAAAGAAATACCTTATAGAAAGGATTTGGTTGCAAAAGATAACAGGAATAACATGGGTACTGCAGGGGCCACGAGCGAGGTGGCGTCCCTGAAGGAGGCGGTGTCCGTGGCCGAAACAAAGCTCATGAGCGCACCGAGCGAGAGAAGAGGGAGGCGCAGCTGGCGGAGGTACGACAAGAGCTCCAGGCTCTCGTGGAAAAACACGAGGGTTTGGAGCGTGACTCGAAGACCCGAGAGTCCGAGCTTGCCTCGGCTCTTGAGAGTGCCAAAACTGCTAAGGCCGAGGCCCAAAAAGCCCTCCAGGAGATTGTGGCAATAAAGAAGATCGCGGCGGGTAAGGCATTCTTTATGCAGAGCAAGAATGTAAAAGTGAATTACCTATTACTTACCCGGATTCGGAGCTCTCCAGGAGCATGCGCAGATCTGCCCCGTAGTGTGTCTGATGCTGCCGCATTCTGCCGCGCCAAGGAGGGGAGCTCGACGGAGAAGGTGTTCTGGTCTCAGTATGCTGAGGCCGACCGTCCGGTGCCCCTGAGCGACCAGGTGAAGCAGTTGGTCGAGCTTCACAAGATCACCGAACAGGCCATGAAGGGCCTCATAGTTCGGCTGTGGCCATTGGAAGCCATGCCTGGGAGCTACTTTGGGCTAGTGCGGCGGCTGGTGGACGCCTATCCATGGATTGAAGTCATCAAGCGCTCTGTCTGCATTGAAGGTGCCCGTCGGGCCCTTGCCCGTGCTAAAGTGCACCGGGCAAGCTGGATGCGGAGAAGCTTGTGACAGACGGGCCACCGAAGGGCAAGGAGCATCGCATCCGAAATGTACTATGAGGGTGTCCTGAAGGGTGCCCGCCAGATAGCGGATGAGTGCTCCAAAGATGTAATTTTTGAATAGACTCACATTTGTTATCCTACGCTGAAAACTTGTTCATATGCGCTAAGCAACGCTTGTTAATTTAAAATATTACCTTCATGCGGCCGTTTATCAAATTTGAGAGATGGCAAGTCGTTGGCTTCAAACCCCCATGCCACGAAAGTCTTTGGGGTGTTCGATAAACTTGAGCGCTCTTGTTCCCATTCTTGGGTCCATCGAGGAGGCGCTCAACGCAACGAACAAGGCAAACGGACTTATAATGCTTGAACACTCTCACTTAGCCATAGAATTCTATAATTTTAAATTTTGGCGAAGCCCCTAGTATTCGGAAGACCCAGTTCGGGGCGCTATCCACGTCTTGGCCGGACAATGCCGGTTCCTCGCTCTAAGCGGCATAAGTCTTTAGGGACCCGAAAAAACCTCTTGAACAGCGACGGCTCTCGCCTATCATGACGGTCAGTTTTAGCTTTCTCCACCGAGGTGCTCAACCCAGCTCAACCGGGCACAATCACGGTGGTTCTCCAAAGGCTACCTTAGCCGATATAACGGAACGTAAGGTACCAAAACATGGGAGCCGGGCAAACCCAACTATTGACCCAAGACATGATTCGGAGCCGATGCATATAATCCTATAAGTTGGGGGTGCCGCACTTGTGAAAGTGTTCGGACTTATCACACCATATTTTTGGGGTACTTAAGCCCCTGGTGTATTGGCCGTACTAAATTGTACGGTTCTTAATGTCATAAATGAACATATATAATGGGAAAGAATGCAATAATAGGCAAGAGCTATATATTGGTTATTGAAAAGAAACTGCAAATAAAAGCAAAACGATACAAATTGTGCGATAAGCAAGGGATGGGACTATTTAACATGTCCCCTCCGAGGGTAAGTCATGGATGGTATGTAAAACAGGTATAATGCTCGTAATAGAGACCACCTGGACACTCGACGCAGTTTTCTGCTTCCCTGGCTGTTGCATCGTGTATTCGGCGCGAATGCCAGACAGGCTTCTGGAGAACAGAGTCCTGAAAATAAGAAAAAAAGAAAAAAGAAAAAAGAAAAAGAATGACACAATTGGGAGCCCCTGGTGTGGTTGAGCCGCATTCTGGGCGTGCCGTGGTCGTGCCCCTCCCCTTATGCCCATGGTACCTCCAGAGCATAATTATGTACGCCAGAGTAATCGCTTCGCAATTTCGCGAGGGCTGGGGTTGGGGACGGATTGCTACGCTGGCGATGCTTGGATCGTGCCAGCGGTCTTGTTGTAGGTTACTCGGCGCGCAGCGGATGTCCGGACGTTTAGTGGCGGACTCGAGAATTGCCGTGAGAGGCTGCTTTGCGCCTCCGCCCATGAGGGCCGCCGTGTGCTCCTCCGCTCGGAGAGCGTTCGGTGTTTCCATTGATCGTGATTACTCCTCGAGGGCCTGGCATCTTGAGCTTGAGGTATGCGTGGTGCGGCACCGCATTGAACTTTGCAAATGCGGTTCGTCCGAAAGAAAGGCGTGATAGCCGCAATGAACGCGACTATGTCAAAGATTAACTCTTCGCCGGAAGTTATCCGGGGATCCGAAGACCACTACGAGTGTAATCGAGCCTGTATAATTGGCCTCTACACCTGTATTACGCCTTTAAAGGTCGTCTTTGTGGGTTTGATCCTTGAGGGTCTATGCCCATTTGCGCCTTGTATCCCGATAAAGCAGGTTCAGTTGCCGCCGCCGCCCATCGTGACTCTAGTAAGGTGAAATCCGTCAATAATTGGGTCAAGAACCAATGCGGCGAAACCGCCGTGACAGATGCTAGTGGGGTGGTCCTTCGATCAAAGGTGATCGGGCAGAAGACCATGGGTTGAACTTCGGGGCGACTGGCTCCATCGCATATACGTCCCTTAGTGCACGCTTCCGCTCCCTTTTGGGTATATGGGTTGCGTATATCATGTTTACCGTCCGCACTTGTGTGGGAAAGCCCTTCTGTCCTCTATTGTTCGGCTGCCGGGGCTCCTCCTCGTCATCGCTATGCAGCCCCTTGTCATTGAGTTCAGCACTTAGGTTGCCTGCTTGCTTGAACACCCAACAATCCCTGTTGGTGTGATTGGCTGGTTTATCGGGGGTGCCATGTATCTAGCACAAGCGATCGAGTATTCGGTCCAAGTTGGACGGGCCCTGGGTATTTCTTTTGAATGGCTTCTTCCGCTGACCGGGTTTAGAGCCTCTGAATCCGGCATTGACTACCGTATCTTCATCATTATCGCTGTTAATGCGGCGCTTGTTCTTGTTGCGACGCGACCTGCAATTGTTGTCCTTGGTATCCGAACTACCAGGGTTTTTGGTCAAGTTGTTGCTTCGAGCTAGCCAGCTGTCCTCTCCCGTGCAAAAGCGGGTCATGAGTGTGGTGAGGGCTGCCATGGATTTCGGCTTTTCCTGTCCTAGGTGCCGGGCTAGCCACTCGTCATAATGTTATGTTTGAAGGCTGCAAGGGCCTCTGCATCGGACGATCAACGATTTGATTTTTCTTGGTTAGGAACCGTGTCCAGAATTGTCTCGCCGATTCTTCCGCTGCTGAATTATGTGGCTGAGGTCATCGGCGTCTTGTGGTCGCACATATGTGCCTGGAAGTTATCAAGGAATGCGGCTTCCGTGTCCTCCCAACAATCAATTGATTCTGCGGCAAGCTGTTAAGCCAATGCCGAGCTGGTCCTTTAAGCTTGAGTGGGAGGTATTTGATGGCGTGTAGATCATCACCGGGCCATGTGGATATGGAGGAGGTAGTCCTCGATCCAAACCGCAGGATCTATTGTGCCATCGTATGATTCGATGTTTACGGGTTTGAAACCCTCGGGATTTGATGATCCATCACTTCGTGCTGTGAAGCATATTAGGTGTGCGACGCCTCAGTGCTATATCACGACGCAGCTCAAATGAGCTTTGTCTCATCGTGTTCGCCCGGCCGGAGTTGCAGTATCCGGCGTGACGGTTATCATCACGTATCGTGGGGCGCCCACGCGATCCGTAGATCGATCTTGTATGTTTTGCCTTATCCTCCAATATATCTCGCAAGTCCGGCGCGTTTTCCTGTCCCTTGGTACTTTTTGAGCGGCGTCGGGGTGCGGTTTGATCACGGGGTGGCCGGTCTAGAGGCCTCTCTGTCGTGGCCACGGGGTGGCCGGTCGGCCGCATCATGCGCTGGTGATGTAGGTTTGGGTGCTGCTTCCTTTGATCGAGGCAACGGCCTACGTTTGGGGTAGCTTTTGGAGGGGCGTTCGAGTTCATACTCTTCGGCTGCAAGGACTTCAGTCCATCCGTCACTAGCGGTGTCTTGGTCAGCTCTAAGCTGTTCGCTTTTCTTGAGGCTGCTTGCCGTGGCCATAAGCCCGCGTTTGAAACGCCTCTGTTCTGCGGGATCCTCGAGGCACGACAAATTAAATGCGTCGTCGAGGCTTGCCTCATCTTCGGAGGGAGGCGATAATTATCTTCCTCTACCTCTCTTCTCGCCGACTGTCAGGCGGACTTGCTTCTCCCTCCTCCTGCTGATTCCTGCTGGAGGGGTCGTCTTCGCACCGTCCGGGTGTTATTGTCTCCGTGCGGAATCACCGCTTTCTTGTGGCGGGATTTAGAACGGGCGCCGACGTCGGCGCTTGGGTTGTTTCTTGGAGGGTGCGTCCTCCGCCGTTCCATAGCCATTCCCATCTTTTGGGATGTCCACCATGTATATGTCATATGACGAGGTGGCCTTCCAAAGCCTCAGAGGCGCTGGGTCTTGGTCGTCTCCGGCATCGTCGTCCATACCGTCAATGTCTTCGGAGTCGAAGTCGAGCATGTCGGTTAAATCATCGATAGTGGCTACAAAGTGGGTGGTGGGTGGGCGTTGAATTTCTTCGTCGTCCGCATCCCAACCTTCCTGACCGTAGTCCGGCCAAGGCTCTCTCGATAAAGAGAGAGACTTTAGTGAATTCAAGATGTCGCCAAAGGGCGAGTCTTTGAAAGATGTCCGCGGCGGTGAATTCCATGACCGGCGCCAATCGGATTCGATTGGCGGTAGCGGAGGGTTCGGAGTCCGGAGAGGAGTCCGGCGCCTTTGGAATCACGGTCTTCGCAAAGGACAGGGATGGAGTTCGCTCAATCACCGTTGAGATCGTAGCCCCAGGCGGTGTCCAACCACTCGTCCTCGATCGGAGTCGGCTCGAGCTAAGGGTCGGAGCGGACGCCGGTGCGGCCTCCAGACACTGTTCGGTGGCGAGCTAGATCGTGCCATCGAGACAAGGCGGCGCATTTGGTCAGGCTCGAATCCGTCGAAGATCAAGTCTCCGCGGATATCGGCCGTGTAGTTCAAACTCCCAAATCGACACTGATGGCGTGGCGTAGCTTTCGATCTGCTCCGGATGGCCAAGTGAATTAGCCCGCAGTGCAAAGCCGCCGAATCACGAAGATCTGTCCGGGAGAAAAGTCTCACCTGGGATCGCGTCGTTGTTGATGATCGAAGGAGCCATCGGTCCTATAGGTGACGCATACGAGGAACTCTCAATGAAAGCACCAATGTCGGTGTCAAAACCGGGGATCTCGGTAGGGGTCCCGAATCTGTGCGTCTAGGCGGATGGTAACAGGAGACAAGGGACACGATGTTTTTACCTGTGTTCGGGCCCTCTCGATGGAGGTAATACCCTACTCCTGCTTGATTAATATTGATGATATGGGTAGTACAAGAGTAGATCTACCACGAGATCGTAGAGGCTAAACCCTAGAAGCTAGCCTATGGTATGATTGTTGTTCGTCCTACGGACTAAAACCCTCCGGTTTATATAGACACCGGATAGGGTTAGGGTTACACAGTCGGTTACAATGGTAGGAGATCTACATATCCAGATCGCCAAGCTTGCCTTCCACGCCAAGGAAAGTCCCATCCGGACAAGGGACGAAGTCTTCAATCTTGTATCTTCATAGTCTTGGAGTCCGGCCAAAGATGATAGTTCGGCTATCCGGACACCCCCTAGTCCAGGACTCCCTCAACCGCCCACAACTCTTTGTGTTCTACTCGTGCATATCATCTACGCATAGACCTGGCTCTGATGCCACTGTTGGGGAACGTAGCATGCAATTTCAAAAAAAATCCTGCGCTCATGCAAGATCTATCTAGGAGATGCATAGCAACGAGAGGGGGAGAGTGTGTCCACGTACCCTTATAGACCGAAAGCAGAAGCGTTTGACAACGCGGTTGATGTAGTCGAACTTCTTCTCGTTTCGACCGATCAAGTACCGAACGTACGGCACCTTTGAGTTCTGCACGGGTTCAGCTCGATGACGTCCCTCGAACTCTTGATCCAGCAAAGTGTCGAGGGAGAGTTCCTTCAGCATGACAGCATGGTGGCGGTGATGGTGAAGTGATCCGCGCAGGGCTTCGCCTAAGCACTACGTGAATATGACCGGAGGCGTAAACTGTGGAGGGGGGCGCCGCACACGGCTAACAATGTTTGTTGTGTGTTCTAGCGATGGCCCCCTCATATATATATATATATATATATATATATATATATATATATATATATATATATATATATATATATATATATAGGTTGGAGGGAAGGAGAGGCAGCCAAGGGGGCATCCCAAGTAGGAGGAATCCTACTTGGGGTCCTCCCAATTCGGCCTCCCCCCTTTCCTATTCCTATTCGGAGTAGGAAGGGAAGAGGGGGAAGGGGGAATCCTATTCCCTTTTTTCCTTTCCTTCTCCAATTTGGCCAGCCCATATGGGGGGCGTACCAGCCCCTTTGTGGCTGGTGTGTTTCCCCTCTTGGCCCATTAGGCCCATATAGCTTGCGGGGGGTTGCCCGGAACCCCTTCCGGTGACCCCATACGTAGCCGGTACCGCCAGAATACTTCCGGTGTTCGAATACTATCGTCATATATATGAATCTTTACCTCTCGACCATTTAGAGACTCCTCGTCATGTTCGTGATCTCATCCGGGACTCCGAACAACATTCGTTCACCAAATCACATAACTCGTATAATACAAAATCGTCATCGAACGTTAAGCGTGCGGACCCTACGGGTTCGAGAACTATGTAGACATGATCGAGACACCTCTCCGATCAATAACCAATAGCGGAACCTGGATGCTCATATTGATTCCTACATATTCTACGAAGATCTTTATCGGTCAAACTGTAATGACAACATACGTTATTCCCTTTGTCATTGGTATGTTACTTGCCCGAGATTCGGTCGTCGGTATCTTCATACCTAGTTCAATCTCATTACTGGAAAGTCTCTTTACTCATTCCGTAATGCATCAGCCCGCAATTAACTCATTAGTCACATTGCTTGCAAGGCTTATCATGATGTGCATTACCGAGAGGGCCCAGAGATACCTCTGCGATAGTCGGAGTGACAAATCCTAATCTCGATCTATGCCAACCCAACAAACACCTTCGGAGATACCTGCAGAGCATCTTTATAATCACCCAGTTACGTTGTGACGTTTGATAGCACACAAGGTATTCCTCCGGTATCCGGGAGTTGCATAATCTCATAGTCAAAGGAATATGTATAAGTCATGAAGAAAGCAATAGCAATAAAACTTAACGATCATTATGCTAAGCTAATGGATGGGTCTTGTCCATCACATCATTCTCCTAATGATGTGATCCCTTTCATCAAATGACAACACATGTCTATGGTTAGGAAACTTAACCATCTTTGATTGACGAGCTAGTCTAGTAGAGGCTTACTAGGGACACGGTGTTTTCTCTATGTATTCACACGTGTATCAAGTTTCCGGTTGAATACAATTCTAGCATGAATAATAAACATTTATCATCATATGAGGAAATATAAAATAACAACTTTATTATTGCCTCTAGGGCATATTTTCTTCATATACCTAGTTCAATCTCGTTAGTGGCAAGTCTCTTTACTCGTTCCGTAATACATCACCTCGTGACTAACTCCTTAGTCATTTGCTTGCAAGCTTATGATGTGTATTACCGAGAGGGCCCAGGGATACCTCTCTGATACTCGGAGTGACAAATCCTAATCTCGATCTATGCCAACTCAACAAACACCTTCGAAGATACTTGTAGAGCATCTTTATGATCACTCAGTTACGTTGTGACGTTTGATAGCACACAAGGCATTCCTACGGTATCTGGGAGTTGCATAATCTCATAGTCGAAGGAATATGTATTTGACATGAAGAAAGCAATAGCAATAAACTAAACGATCAATATGCTAAGCTAACGGATGGGTCTTGTCCATCACATCAGTCTCCTAATGATGTGATCCCGTTATCAAATGACAACACATGTCTATGGTTAGGAAACCTTAACCATCTTTGATCAATGAGCTAATCTAATAGAGACTTACTAGGGACACGGTATTTGTTTGTTTATTCACACATGTATTTAAGTTTCCGATCAATACAATTCTAGCATGAATAATAAACCTTTATCATGAATAAGGAAATATAAAATAACAACTTTATTATTGCCTGTAGGGCATATTTCCTTCATAAACATAGTCCAAATGGGTTGAATCTTTGTGTGTGGCCTTTTTTACAGTGTAGAGATGCCACATATAAAATTTCGTCCGAATCAAAATTAATTTGATGGCCCAACGATCAAATATGGAAGCAATATAGCATGTCTAAATAATAAAAGAATTTGCTTTTTTTAATTGTAAATAGGCCAACTAAGCCTTTCTCTCATCTAGCCTAACCCACTTAGTCACTTAGCCCATCTAACACTAGCTATATAATGCAACGCCCTCTCCTCTAATTGGGCAAAACCCTAAATTTTAGGAGGGAAACCCTCCGCCTACATATGGCCATCCACCACTCTAGTCCCTACCTCCAGCTTCAGCACAAGGTTGGTTCTCTTGGATAGTTGGCTAACCGAAGGAGAGAGAGAGAGAGAGAGAGAGAGAGAGAGAGAGAAACTAGTTCATCACCCTGTAACATATCTCATACACACATATATCCAGAACAAAGCAGAAGTAGAGTTTTACCCTATGTGGTGGCCTAAACCTAGGTGTCGAGGCAACGAACCTGACAATGAGTAATAGGGGTACGAATAAGGTTGATCCTAGCTACGGCACAGGTGTGACACTCGGCTTTTACGAGTCCAGGCCCATCACAGAGAGGTAACAACCCTACGTCTCAAGCACGGAGGCTATGTTTCTTTGGTGTCTGGTGATTACAATAGAATGTGAACCATTGTCTCAGCGCTACGGGACGGCTTATATAGAGTTCGTCGCTCCTCATCATTACTACATTACAAGGGGAGATGAAGGATGAAGTTTATTACATGTGTTACTGGTAACTGATGCTTTAACTACACTTTATGCCAGGTATTGTGCTCCTCGGACGCTCCAGATCTCGTTCAGCCTCTTTTCCGAGTGCGAGTGAGTACAACCAAGTGACTGCAGTGTGTCCGAGTGGAAGAATAGCATCCGAGGGAATATCCCGAAGCGGGTACCCGAATGTGCTTATGGCCCAGGAGCCTGTTGGTTTACTGACGTTGGGTCTCAGGTGGGTCCAAGATGACAGCTCCGTGACCCCACTGTTAGTAGGTGACCCCATCATTAGCCCTTGAATCGGTTGAGGTTTTGCAGGACAACTTAGTTGAACGCTTGGTGCACCGGCGGCGGGCGTGGGTGCCGAGGAGGAAGGGGGCAAAGGTGGGCGTGGGCGAGGGAGCGGCAGAAAATTTATTCCAGCCTCAGTCGAGTGAGTATATTTAAAGAAATGGTTGGCATTGGAGGATAATTTTTACTCCACTAGGCGGACTGAGAATCGGCTAGGTGTGCGTTAGAAGAGTAAAACCAACTTTTTACTCTCCTAAAGCCGGATAAGGGATCGGTTAGAAATGCCCTAAAAGATTAACGTAAAATACTAACAAATTCGGACGGAGAAAGCACATCGAGCAGAGGTAGACACAAATAATAATCTGATGTGCACTATCAAAGCGAAAGTGCCTCCTTTGAAGATTGCGAGAGGCCTAACTTTTGCTAACCACACATAACAGATTATCTTAAAAAGGCGACAAGTGGCACTTGCAACGACAGTAGACACTAGACAGTGGCACCCGGTGCCGGCCACACACGCATCGGCTCTTGCGATCACCGGTCTCGAGGCGACGGCTCCCACCCCAACCTACCGGCCGAAAGGCGCCAACGAGGCGAGATCAACGAGCTATGCGCCGGCGGCTTACGTTTTTTTGTCTGACTCCACGAAAACGCGCGGGCCCGCCTGCTCCGGCCGATCAACCATCGTCCGCTCCGGCGGCATTGAAGGCGCTCGTTGTCGTCACTGCAGAGTGAGGAAGACGGATCCGAGCGTCCGAGGGAAAACGAGATCTGGATCGCGGGATTGGCTGTACCTGTACCTGTACCTGTACCTGATCTGGGCAGATGCTGACCCCGGGCCATGTTACCCTTGTCTCGTCTCACGCCACGTCCCGATTGGACGAGGCACCAGCGAGCCCTATGTTTTCTAGCCCTGTGCTTCTAGTAGTATGGGCGAAAAGGGTCTGGGCTTCTGCTATGCGCACACCTCCGGCTTGGTGTGCCCTTTACATGGTTCATGTATTCAGATGGGTAAAACAGAATCTATTTTTTTGTACTGATTTAAGTGGCAAATTTTGGTATTGAAGCAATTATTTGTGTAGTAGTGATCTAAATGATCTTATATTTCTTTACGGAGGGATTACTGATTATCAAAGACACGTTGAACCAGGTCTTGAAAGATCACAGGTGTACGCCGTATTTCACTTTTTTTAACAAAATATAAACACAGATGCCCACAATTGAGATCATGCTTTGCATCGTAACCAGTATAGTTCAGCAACCACAACCGAGTATTAGCCTCTTGTTGGATTTATCAGATTGTTGTAGAATTCTTGTTTGCCAAATGCGGTGGTTATGCAGCGAATGCTCATATCTGGATTAACCATTCAATTTTACATTTGCATGGGCCATATGCTATAGTATAATTTACTCATTAGCGGTTGGTTACCCAACACATGGTTCTCCCTAATACTCCTGCTATCATTAATTGACGTCCCTCTGCGATGCCCTTCACTCTTCTTGCAACACCTATCTTTGGTTCTTCGAGTCGAACACCACATTTGTTTGCGCCAATATTGTCTGGCCTAAGGGTAATCCTCCTTCTCGGTGCAAGTTCTTCATGTGGCTAGTGATTCACCAGTGTTGCCTCCCTACCCATAAAACCTCAAATGATGCAGCTAGCCCAACAATGGCATCGGTCGACTTTTTCATCTCTGGCAACAACTTTGAACAACAATGAGGACTAGTGGCTTCAGACTAGGAAGTTCTTTTAAGGCACGACTTCAACACAATGCTTATCCTAGTGTGTATGTGCATTTGGAAAGAGAGGAACATAATAACGTTGAACAGAACCTTCAGTAACATCTAAGATTTTTTTTTTTGAATTGGTAACATTGGGCTGGGATGTGGATAGCTGTGAGGTTGCATGATTTACCTGCTAAACTACCACATTGCCGAAGCCTTGTGCTCCCTCTGTCTATTGAAATGTGTGTGCTTCCCCGCTTTGTTGGCAGGGCTTCGCCGTCTCAATCATTGTTGGACCCTTTTGTCCGGTATCTTCTAGTTGCTTATCCCTAATAAATACTGGCATCGTCCCTTTGAAAAACAAGGTTCTCGCTATGATAGAACCAAATATAAGACCACCAAAATAATAGACAACATTTACACACTAGAATTCGTTCAACAAAAATCCCGAATGCTTTTTTGATAAAAATATATATATTCCAATTGCCATGTATTTATCTTTACTACTAAAGGGGAGTTGATGTTTGTACGCCATC
The DNA here is from genome assembly GCA_021605145.1 of Aegilops bicornis. Classification (NCBI taxonomy): domain Eukaryota; kingdom Viridiplantae; phylum Streptophyta; class Magnoliopsida; order Poales; family Poaceae; genus Aegilops; species Aegilops bicornis. Next base: position 688,252,369 of record CM038671.1, on the reverse strand, counting down.
AAATGTAGTTTCGCAACCCCCCCCCCCCCCTCCCTCCTGTTTTAGAAAATTTTAGATTAAATCGGTGCTTTCCTTTGCTTGTCCCTATGAAAACCATGTTCTTGGCTAATCAATCAAATCTTACTAAAATCATGTCCTGCATTAACTCGATCAAATTAAATCTTACCAAAACCTCAACCAAGTCCAAAAAAAATATACTCTTGACTTTCTCTACCATGCCCAATCAAATCAAATCTTACCAAAAACCCAACTAAATCAAATTCTGGTTGCCTTCCCACACCCATACCCAAATAAAATCAAATCTTACCAAATTCTAGAATATAATGGGTATAATTATTGTTGAACCACTAGAACATGTATGCCCCGTTGCACGATTAATTATCAGTATTACACAATACATATCTCTTGAAACACTCTTGTTTTCAGCTGCACTATCTAGAACGTGCCTTGACACGTACTATTGCATGATTGCTTGTATTGAAAACACAATAAAATAAAAATACAAGCTTGACTCAACCCCCTGAAAATTTTACTTGACCGCCAAGTCCCAAAGCACAAGTGGAACACGAAACTTTGATGTGGCGGGCCGGTGTGCCCAAGCAATGTTAAAGGCGAAATGGAATGGAAAACGGGGGCGTATAAATTCGAAAATTCTCCACCCCCTTCTCTCTCTCCCCTCCGTCGTTCGATTCCCGACGCCATCGTGCGCACCGCCGGCCAGGACAAGGCATACATACAGAGGCAGGCCCCTCGTAGAGAAAATAAGAGACCCACCCAGAGGCAGAGGCCCGCCTCAAATGCGCTGCCGGCCGCGCGCCGCCGCACGATGAGCCCCGCCGCGACGGACGCCGGCGGCGACCTCTTCGCCGCCAACCTCAAGGGCGCGCTCCTCGCCGTCGCCTCCTCCGCCTTCGTCGGCGTCAGCTTCATCGTCAAGAAGAAGGGCCTCCGCCGCGCCGGCGCCGTCGGCTCCCGCGCAGGTCCGTCCCCGGGGGCGCCGCTGTCGCTTTCGTGCCCCCTCGATGTAGCTCTAGGTCTTTCTGGTTCATGAGAAAGGCGGATCCTTTGCGCCCCGGTTCCGCGTATCTGCGGTGACGTGACCATCGCTGTCCTCTGAAAATTGCAGGTGTCGGAGGGTATGGGTACCTCTGGGAGCCGCTCTGGTGGGTCGGGATGGTCACCAGTAAGCCTCTCCTCATCCTCTTGCCCTTCGTCTGTTCCTTAGTCATGTGAGAATTGGATCCAGATGTCTCATTGCAACCTGACATTTTTTCAGTGCTTGTTGGGGAGACCGCCAATTTCGTGGCTTACATGTTTGCGCCAGCCGTCCTCGTCGCTCCGCTGGGAGCACTCAGCATCATTGTCAGGTAAAATTGCCCACGCTTTAGCTCGCACGTATAACATTTCGAATTCGATTGTCGGGTTCGTTTGACATATTCATGTGTGTGTTTCTTTGTTGATTTTTGGGGGCAGTGCTGTTCTGGCCCATTTCATGCTGAATGAGAAGTTGCAGCGGGTGGGCGTTCTGGGCTGTATTCTCTGCATTGTTGGGTCGACGGTGATCATCCTCCACGCTCCCGAGGAGAGGTCCCCGGACTCGGTGAAGCAGATTTGGCGCCTGGCAACGCAACCTAGTAAGCTCCCATGGTGTCTCCATCTAGCTACTTGCCATTAAAATGGACTTGTCTTTTGACATGTCATCTGCAATGCTATTTCAGCCTTCCTTTGCTATGCTGCTCTAGCAGTGGCTGTTTCATTGCTTCTTATGCTATATTGTGCTCCACGGTATGGGCAGACGAACATAATGATCTATGTTGGTATTTGCTCGGTTATCGGATCCCTCACGGTAATGTTCTGCATGATTGTGTCTCTGGTTTCTTATAGGTTTGTTGCTATATGAGTATTGACATCCGTTTGATGCCGTCTCTTGTTAGGTAATGAGCATCAAGGCTGTGGGCATTGCGATTAAACTTACCATTCAGGGTGAAAACCAGGCTGGGTATTTCCAGACGTGGCTGTTTGTGACGGTTTCAGCTATATGCTTAATCATCCAGTTAGTTTACCTGAACAAGGTACTTCATTGCCTGATCTGGATATTAAAAAGGGAACTTCTGTTCCTTATAGTTTTTTCAGCAATATATTCGTAAAAAAGAAAAAAGAAGAAGCTCTGTTAGATAATGTGTCGCATGATCTGCCGATCACATCGTAATATCCTCATCTCTACATCACTTGTTATGTTCAACTTTCAGGCATTGGATACTTTCAATACAGCGCTGGTTTCTCCCATCTATTATGCCATGTTCACAACCCTCACTATTTTAGCAAGTGCCATAATGTTCAAGGTGAGCAATTTAAAACATCAGGCATTCTTGACCCCTGTGTTAATCGGTTAGCTTACCTGTGTTTTCCTGACTATCCAGGATTGGTCTGGGCAGAGCGCAAGCATTATTGCCTCCGAGACTTGTGGATTTCTCACAGTTCTTGCCGGTATTATTGTGCTACATTCCACCAAAGAACCCGATCAAAATCTGTCCCCAGGTACATGCTCGCGAAGCCTGGTACAATGGCAGGAGAAATATCATATTCCGACGTGCTGATCATTTTTCTCTCCATATGACTGCAGACCTTTATGCATCTCTCACTGTGCCCCTCCCTCCAAAGATATATTGGCACATCCAAGGAAACGGCGACGTAGGGAAGCAAAAGGAGGACGAGTCGCTTCCCTGCGATTTCATCACCGTCGTGCGCCAGGACTACTTCGTCTAGAAAATTCTCAGGACGGCATATGCGTTTCATGTGCCAGCCAGCCTCAAGGCCTTCATGTGGAGAGGGTGGACACCGGGGCCTGTTACCGACGGTACAGCACCCACAAGGCCATCCTGGCCTGAGAAAATGTGAAAATTTTGCAGAGACATCGTGTTGTACCATACCATGACCAAACCGGTTGCGTTGAAGCTAGGTGTTGTATACTTGTGGACTGTAGAAACCGCGCCGTCGTGTGAGGATGATGTTGTTGTAGGGGGTTTGTGAGGGATGTTGTAGATGATGTTGCCTGTCTGATGTGAATACCTAAGCACACAACGCTTTCTGTTGCTAGTGTGACATTTTGTTTCACCCTTGTCGGCCTCGGGATGTTTCAGTCGATGTATTGTTTGTTTTAGGTTTGCATTGTACACTCCGTTGATTGTGTCTGTGGAGAAGCAATTCCACCTTGGTGGTCATCCTGTTTTGCGTCTGGGTTGAGAAGGTTCTCTGTTGGGTCATACCGGTGTGCCTTCAGGTGTATAATAAAGAAATAATAACACAGCATTGTGTGTTGAGATCCTCTGCGGTATTGTACGGTGCTGTAGTGTGAATGACATGTGGGGCCGGGTCCACATGGCAGTGACTGTATTGCATGGTACTCCCTCTGTAAAGAAATATAAGAGCCTTTAGTGATCCTAACCCTGTGTTGTAATAACACAACAATAAGTTTTGAGTTTTTCCTCATAGCGTTGTGCAATATCTTCAAGAACAGGAGGTGGCGTCTGAAGAAGTCCATCTCGTTGCCAGGAAACAGGATGGAACAAACGTTCTGCAGGGTCTTTTTCCTCCTGCAGTGGTTGGGACTACTTATTAGAGACAAAAAAGAAGCCGAAATCCCCTAGATTGGTGCTTTTTTGCAAGGTGCAAAGCCAGGGAAAAGCCCAACCAAACGTATGAACTGCCGTGAAATCTCGTATGTGGACCGGCGACAAGCTTTCTTGGATATGGACTCCGAACAGTGAGAAGTTCTTACTCTTTGGATGCTTTCCAGGATAGCAGACGCATTCAGACTCCTCTGACCGGAACGAGGTGTCCACTCCAAAAGCAAACCAACCATATCAGCAACTCATTGTTTGCTTCATCATCTAGTATAAGTTTACAGTTTTATTACACGGCTATTATTCACTTGCTGGCAGTACTGGTTCACATAGCATTACGACTTATAGCTCCCTAGACAAGTACACAGAGACAACAGGATCGTCACAATAGTCACAAACTTCAAAGCAGATGCTTACTAGCAACATGTCATACACGCACAGCACGGTAGCCATACTGTGAACCGGAGGTTCTGCTCAGACCCAGAGCTTGTGCAGCGCGTGCAGCTGGCCCAGAGAGGAAGATTTTAGAGACAGACGATACATCTCTTTCAGCTTGGCTGCGTCACCTCTGCCGCCGCCGTTGGCCTGACTGGCGGCGGAGGCTGCTGGCCTGCTTGTGTCCACGTTCTTCAGCATGCTCTTCAGCAGGCTCTGCAGCTGGCTCCAGAACTTTGGCTTTATGTCCAGGTTCACATCGTTTGAGCGTTCCTCGTTAACCCGACCACGTGGCGGCCTTCCAGCAAGTGCATCAGCGGCTTCAAGCATCTTCAAACAGATACCAAGAAACATGATTATGATATCACAGAAGAAATCCCGTTCCACATTCACAAATAAGACATCCTAGGCGCGCGCGTAAGTGAACACATACTCAAACCTAAATGCTCAACCGGTTTCGACCTGCTGTTACTAAACACAACCCAGAATGCAGTGAACTATTGCGATTTATGTACCGCTACAGATGCCTTCCCCCCCAAATATCCCTGCGTAGAACTCCTGCTGCTTAGCAGTAAAAAAACAGTACTCAGCAAAATTACTCTTAACACTACAATCATAATGTATTAACCAAATGCAAAATGCAACATAATAACGATTATAATCAAATGACATTGCACCGCTCGATTCTGCACGCAACTACTCCCTCTGTTCCAAAATAAGTGTCGTGGTTTTGGTTCAAATTGTATGACAGGTAACGCCCTTTCCGGAATGCCGGAAAAGAATAATCATAACTAAGATCTAGCAGACTGAGTAACTAGAATAGGGGGAGATGGCAAGCCAGGAAGAACATACCGCACTAGAATGAAACGAATCAGAGATGCTAGTAGAAAGGGCAGATTGCGCCATAAGGATGTTAAGAAACATGGTAGGATGCGTCTTCGGACCATAGAATTCTAAAGCCTTCTGCCAGTTCTTCTCTGCTAGTGAACCATACCACTTGGCTTTCTTACGAAATTTATCCTCGTTCTTCTGTTTGACCTCCTTGTTAACCAAATCCAGGAACTTCAAGCACAGATCCCTTTGATAGCAACCAAGCTGAAAATGGCCAAAAGCAGCCTCCTGTTTGCGAAGTTCACCAAGGGACTCGTATGTAGACAAAGCCTCCCGAAAAGCATCACTTGCTGAAATCTCAAGAACTGTTCTGTTAGATGATTCATCAACAAGTCCACCTTCGTAGCTGCCAGTTAAAAAGCTTTCCCTTGCCAAAAGCATTCCGAGCCTCAGGTGGGTATGGGCATACTGGGTGTAAACTTCGTTGTACAGTGATTTATCAACTTCATTGTCAGCAATAGCATACTTCAGTTGCCTCTTAGCTGCGGTATAGTAGTTTATTGCTTGAAAATATTCCGACTTGGCAGACTTAACAGATTGCATATATGAGCCTTCAGGAAGATCATACATCTGAAATTCTTCTATCTTCGATGCCAATTTCTCTGCTAAAGCTCTTCTACCATGAGCTAAGTTACAGTTGATCAATATAACATTTGTGTGATCAGAGACCTCTTGAAATGCACAAATAGCATCAGCAAAAGCAATCTCAGCCCTACTCAGATTTTTACTCTCAAGTCTAATGCGGCCAAGTTCATTGAATGCCCAACCTCTTTTCTTAAGGATGGTGGAGAACTCTGCCGAGCGCACAGGAAATGTAAACATGGCTCCTTAGCTGCACCATAGCAGTGAATAGCAGAACACAAGTTGTATTCAGCATCTCCTGGTTTAGGACCTCCAAGGTACTTGAAAATACCACCGCTCGAACTGGAAACATCGCCATTAGGTTTATCAGGAATAGCATAAGCATTACTTGACTGATTATCCATGGTGTGATCATGATCAAGTTCAGCATTTGCCACCGTCCTTTTCTCAAGGCGAGGTATCATTCGTGCTGTTCTGAGTTTCTTCAGAACTCTCCATAGCTTCCTCGCATTAGGTTTCTCTTTAATTTCAGTAGATTGTGAACGAATGTTCCTGCCAGATGCTTTTTTATTTTTCTTTCTTCCATGCAATGTAGAGGCCTCAGGACTACTACTGCTTGCACTACTGCCACTATTTGCCCTATCACTTTGGCAGCTACAGTTTATCAGTGAGCATGTTCCACAATTCTGCTTATCTTTTCCCAATTTTCTCTTAAGACGTTTGACTTCCATTGCAACTTCATTTGACATCCTAAGTTCACCTTCAGGCTTTTGCTCCTGGAGCACCGGTGCTTGATGGCTGCCCAATCGGTGATATTCCGCATAGACATCGCCTACAAGCATCCACACATTGGCCCAGAATAAATAGTTTGGAGGCAACTGTTGAGCAGAAATATCATAACCAAAGCATTTTGCATTCTTGAAATATTCTGCTTCATCCAATACAAGGCTTGAGTTTAGATCACCATCTTCAAGGCACAGCGAACTATTGGACATGGATGAGATGAATTCATCACCATCTAGATGTTTAGGCATAGACCCATAAACCATGCAAGCTAATTCCACAACTTTCAGAGTGCGATGAAGCTGCCCATCATTTTTATACGCCTCTCCCAGTGCCAGATAAGATTCCCCCAGCAAAAGAACAAGTTTCCACAATTTATGGTCCATTTTCAGTTTTGGTAGCCACTCCCTAATGTCGCAAACTTCAATGCAATCAACATCACCACATCTACATAAAGAGAAGTCAACAGGTCTCTCCCAAATGGTGTCTGCATTGTCAACACAATCATCCTGAGTGTTCTGCAGCTGCGGTTCCATCTTAGAGATTTGATAGCTTGTGATACGTGATGTATAGCTGCCAACTTTGAGGAGATAGCATCAGCAATTGGTTTTGATATCTGAGAGTTTCCAGCCTGACACATTAGCAAGCTATCATCAGAGACATCTTTTGTAGTTGAAGATGCAGTACCAGTATCAACATGACCACGTGAAGATTCTGATTGTGAATACTCCAACATAATATCTCTGACGCTGGCTCATCCTTGCTTATCTCGGTCAATACATCATCTTGCTTTGATGGTAAATTCTGAAGGCTCAACTGTGGAGACTCGTCATCCAAGTCGGTAAGAGTAACTTCCGATTCAAGCAGAAATGATTCTGTTGTCAGTTCCAATTCCTCGTAACATTTAAGGATGAGCCTTGCAAACTGTTCATGAGCATATGCCCTGACAACCTAAAAGACGAAAGAATAAATCATGAGACAAATTTCTCACTGAGAATATAACAGATATGTAGAACGGTGAGATGATAGATAAGTACCAGGTGATCCTGCTTGCTGAGGAAATCTAAACATTTTCTGAAGAACTTTGCACATTTTGCTCTATTACTAGGTACCTGCAAACATATAAGGCCTTTAACAATCAGTAAAGCTGTACTAAGTACATCTTCAAAAAAAAACTGTACATGAGCAAAGTAAGAGTGACAATTCCCTGGCACCTTCGATAAAGACATCCTATGCGCAACACGATAGAGGAGTGTGCCCAGAGAGAAGAGTGATTCCCTTCTCCCCTTGTTCATTAAAGAAGACACAGGACTGCACGTAGATATATGATCACCAGCAGTACGTTTTTCAGGTAATATGGACAAGTCATATAACTGCACAACATCTTCTTCAAGCGCCTTTGTAGAGCTGAGAAAGCAAACCTTCAGTGTAAGTGCACAAGAACTAGCATTGGTGGTTACCAGTCTATTGCTAAATAAATCAAGTTGTACATAAAAATATCCAGAGACTAAAAGGTTGAACAGGAACATATCTAACACATGTTGACTATCATAACTTCATAAGTAGGTTCAAAAGCCATACCCAATATGCACCAGGGTCTTGCTTACAGTTATTCTGAAGGAACCTTAGGACAGCTAGGCCATTTTGCTGGACGACCTGTGGATGAAATGCAGGTGTGCCATCATCAGACACACCCTTAAGTAGAAATATATCATCATTTTTTAGAAGCTCATAGCCTTGGACAACACCATTCTGATGATAACATATGGCCAATTCTGGCACACTTGCCATAACATTGTCAAGCCAAGCTTCTAGCCAGTTCAATGGAGTAACCTATCAAAGGCAATTTGTCAACAGAGAGAGTAAGGCAATTTGTCAACAGAGAGTAAGGAAAGAAAATATCAAGCCATATTAAAAAAAAAGCATACCTGTCTAGAAACATCCCATAGGTGCAAGCTGACTGCGATATATTTCTCATTGCTAAATATAAGCAAGTCGCTACCCAAGAGAATATGGAAATTGTGGAACTGCCAAAAGCAAACCTTCCGAAATCCATTGTTCCCCACTCTCCTACTCTTCTCAGATTCTTGCACCTTACAACTGGGGGTTTCACCAACACGAGTGGTTTTCCTAATGGGGTCCGATCCTGGAACTTTTTGCTTATTTTCCCTTGCACCCCAGTACAGGCTTTCACAAGTACCATGTGACGGTTTTCTACTTTTACTGATATTCTGATCCAAATACGGCGACGTGCTAAAATTAGACGAGGAGGACGAATCCAAGGAACCCTCCCTATGACCGAAGGGTCCATGCAACATGGATGCTGTTTTCTTGTCCTGTGATGGTTGATGACCTGGTGGGCAATCACAAGCCTCTGCCCTAACCGAGTGCATCGCGAAGTTCTTTAAAATTGATGGATCAGATCCTTTAGGTTGGTTATTTTGTCTTCTAAATATCTTTTCACCTTCATCAACATCAGGCCTGCAACACAATGTGGAGTGGAGCATTAGCATCCACAACATTGAGTATGGTCGCTTTTAAAGTAGTGAGCACCTTACCCTGAGTTTAAAATGAGTGTGTCCCCAATACGGCTAACAGCAATAGATACTTGTGCCTTAGAGTAAGGTATTTTAAAGATCTGCTTTAGAATATCAGTTGGAGCAATCACATCTATTTCATCGCCATATTCGGCTAGGCCTGACACAGCTAGTGCTTCACACTTCCTTGATAAGTTTTGGTTGAAAAGTCCGCTTCCACACCGTAATCCTGAAGAATATGAACAAACATATATCAACAGAAATTTATTTCATGCCAAACAACTTTAATAATTTGAGACTATTGGATCATGCGGACAGCGGTGTGATAAGCACACTGCCTAGATGGTAGTCGGACGCGTATTTGGTGCTAGTGAGGAACCACGAATACCTGATCCAGAGGCCTATCAGCACCATTAGATGTTTATAATCGCCTGACTAATGCAATTAGTCCGATAATTTCTGTGCAATCACGCAACGAATTCGTAAAGTCCAAAAAAGAACACAAGGTTTTTACCAGATCTGCTGACACGAAGCAGAGCAATCACGGACGGGTACCATCGGAGATGTCAGTACCACTCCATGATGTCGCCTAAGCCTTTTGAACCTGTTCGTGTGCTAGATGGAATGCTCGCCTCACAGTTTATCCCTTGAGCCGATGGGGTTAGAGCTTTTATTGGAAACGGCAAAGGGAAGGTGGAGAGCTAAGAACGGGAACAGGAAGATAGATGAAGAAGGGAAAGGCGAAGGCTCACATAACCAAAAGGGGAGGTGCTTCCTTATCTTATTACGTAGGATCGCCTTTATCATCCGTTGTTTGTTTGTCTGAAGCGGCTTGCTAGGCTTTCTACTAACCACCCCGATATTCTTTAGTCTGTTTTTATTAATTCCAAATATATCAATGCATTAATGCGAGCACATAGTTCTCCATATAATCGGTAGGCAGCACCGCAGCGCATTTAAGTCCGCCACCCGTATTTTGTCTTCAGCAAAACTGGTGGACAGCAGATCACTTTTGCAAATTGTAGGAATGATGTGGCAGTGGCCTAGGTGGCATCCTGCGGGTAAGTGCCGTTTCAGATAATTAGAACAAGGTTAGTGGGCTGGAAGATAGATGTTGTCGACAGCAATAGGAAGAGAGAACTATGTTTCTTGCCTGCCTTTGAAGACAATAACCCACTACTATGAATTCCCAACATGATACAGATTCTTAGCTATTTCTATATCTCTAGCTTGCATAATCTTCTTCTGGACTCTTTCTTTTCTAATATGCCTAACTCTCCTCCTGGATTACTAATTTATGTACTGTTCCTGCTGTGCGCCATGGACTACTACAGTTTCACCTCCTGTGCTTTACAGAGTTACACTACACCACTGGTATCTCAAACAGACTGATTCCCGTTATTTGAAAGGTTTTGCTGCTGCATGTACCACTGCAGCAAAAGCTCATCGGATGAGATGGAAAGGTTTCATGAACATGAAATAGCAAACCCCAAAGCTGGTATTTTCACTCTCTCACAGCCTCACTTCTTACCTCAGATTTACAAGGGTAATACTCACAAGAAGAAGCATATACAAGTTTGTTAACCGGTAACAATGCACCGGGGGTGTTTATTGCTACCGACCAAATGTGCTTGAATAATAATTCACCAGGTCATGTTACCTAGAGTTTTCACAGGTATAGCATCCATCAACTGTAACATCATTTAATTATATAGGGTGTGGCTGAGAAATCACTTGGATACATGCAAAAGGCAGCCAATCGTGACAGTTTTGACTCACATATGCTTACCACACGCTAAAACAGTTATAATTTTAATAGCACGCGCATGTTTTTACCATCAGTAATGCTGCCTTATACTAGAAACTGCCAAGAAGCCTAGAATCTTGTTTTGATGATCAAACTATAACAACGAAGGCTCGACAGAGGTCACCTTCAGTACTCTTCGCATCCGTTGGGAAAACCTTCTCCGGGAGGTTTGGAATCACGGGGAGTGTGTTGAGGTCAGTCTCCAGTGGCAGCATTTGATACCTTGGAGCTCCAGTCCCAGTCCTACAATATTAGTGACAATAAGAGCAAGATTAAACTAGTGATTCTCCTTACTCGGACATTTGCAGACAAGGGGAAATCTCATTTGATAGCAGTAAAGTGTCACTTTACACTTCCCAACATGATTTTGCCTACATACTCCTTAGCTGATGCTGTCTGAATGCAAAAGAGAGAGAGAGAGAGAGAGCACGCGCGCGCGCGTGTGTGGAAATAGTGTCCACCACCATTCTATGTTCCAGTAAAAATATCTATACTCTGCAGGTTTATAAGTTGTAACTGCTCCATTGATATACGGTGCATTCACGATCACTGGACCAGTCGTAATCACTTCACCATAGTCACTCTGCCCCCAAATATACCATAACAAACCACTAACCAAAGAAGCGATTGACATTTCATCTCCAGGCTCTACTTGGACATTTGCGGACTACAAGAAATTTCATTCGTTAACAGTTACGCGTCACTTTACACTTCCCAGCATGATTGTGACTACATTCTCGTTAGTTGATGCTGTCCAAATGAAAAGAGAAAGGGTGGAGATAGTGTCCCCCACCACTCTAGGTTGTAGAGTAGGTTCCAACACAAAATCTATGTTCTGCTAGTTTGTAAGTTGTAACCGCTACAATGAGATACAGTGCGTTCACCATTCGCTAGACCGATATTTGCTGCAAGCAGCAAGCACGCCGGTTGATCATTCGCCATAGTCACTCTCCCCCAAAATAATATCATAACAACCCAGTAACTGAAGAAGGGATTCACATTTCATCTCCAGGATCTACTATACAAGTACCGTCTTAAGCCCTCACAAACGAATCACAATCAGGAACAATTCTAACTGCACAAGCAAAGCAGATAGTGCTCTCCCCCAATCGCATTCTACCTCAAATTCGCCAGCACAGCCCTCGACATCCCACAACCGCATTCAACACGCAAGCCCTAAGCAACATAATCGCTCGGGTGATTCGGATTGAACAGCCTCCCGATGGATTTGATCAGGAGCCTGCATGAGAGCCCATCAAATCGCACCAAGCATCAGCTAGAGGCGCCTAGGCTTGCACACGCGCCACTTCGATCGAACAAGCGCAGGGGCGCGGAGAATAGAGAGGAGGGGGAGCTCACGGGGAAGCGGAGGGGAGGAGGGCGGGGAGGTAGGCGGAGTCGTCGGTGGGGACCGGGAGGGAGCCCACGCGGAGGTAGCGCGCCGGCGGGGGCGCGGCGATCTCCAGCCGCCCCACGCACTGCAGCTCCCCCGACGCGTCCATCGGAGCCGTCCTTCCTCCTCGCGCCGGCGTCGGCTTGTGGAGCTCGCTCGGATCGCGGCAGCGGCAGCGCGTTCCGTGCCCGGCTTGACGAACGCCCACGGAGTCAGTGGAGAGTGCTAGACGCTTCTACCGCTCCCCTTTGGGCCTGTCATGGAGTCAGACCTGGTCAGATGGGCTGGCACGGCCTGACCTGGGCTAAAGCATGCTTACTACACGGGCCAAAGTTGTCTAAAAAAAATACTACACGGGCCAAATTGAGGAGTACTCCTTCATCGTAGCATGAGAGTTTTTCCCTGAGCACATGCATAGAGGATGCCCTCAAAAAAAAAACATGCATAGAGGAAAACGCAAAAAGATGGTTGTTCGTCATGCACGAAGCGCTCAACCAAGATGATTTCCTTACTTTGGTTGTCACCCTATGGGCACTATGGGGTGCTCGAAGGAAGGCAATGTATGAGGATATCTTCCAGACTCCTTATGCCATCAATGGGTTTGTAAATTCCTACATAGCAGAACTCAAGGCTATCCAGAAGCCGAGTGTCGCTGGTGTGAGGTTGCCACAAGCTCGAGTTAACCGCTGGATTGCACCGCCACAGGGAATGGTCAAGATCAATGTAGATGCCGCAGTAGGCCGGGCGAGAGGTGCAGCGGGAGCAATCTGTAGAGACCAAGACGGAGCCTTCTTGGGAGCTTCGGCGGTGGTTTTCTCCCATCTTTCAGACCCAGGCACCTTGGAGATGCTCGCAATTAGGGAGGATCTGGCTTTGGCAGTTGACATATATGTCAGAAGGGTTCATGTTGCTTCGGATTGTAAAGTGGTCGTCGATGACATCCAACAGCAAAACAAAGGAAGCTACGGGGCTATTGCACATGAAATCATACAACATAGGTCTGAATTTGAGGCTTGTAATATACTTCATGGATTTAGGAGCTCGAATATCGAGGCTCACAAACTAGCAAAGCACGCTTTATCTCTCGGGGTTGGCCGCCATGTTTGGTTAGGCCAGCCCAACGATCTTGATTTCGTCCCTGTAAACATTGTGACGACGCAATAAAGCTTTGCAGTTTGTCTAAAAAAAAAGAGAGAGTTTTTTCCTTTTTCGAAAATCCAATTATTTACCCTAAAAATGAGTGTTTTTCCTTTTTTGAAAATCCAGTTATTTAAAACGTTTTATCTCTTAAACCGTGCGTCCAAATCTCAAACCGTTTTCATCGTTGGATTCATCACGTCGAGATCGTCCAAATCTCAAATTGTTTTCACCGTTGGATATATCGCGTCGAGATCTTCAAAACTAGATCCCATGTGGATAGATTTTGATGAAATTTTTCATCATAAAAAAGGAGATCCCATGTTGATAGATTTTGACGAACTTTTTCTTCATAAAAAAGGGGACGAAAAAATCATGCCTCTCGTGAAAGAAAAATAGAAAACAAGTTGTTTTCCGGTTTCCGAGAAGCACGGTCGTGTCTCTCGCGAAAGTAAAACCGTGTCTCCCACGAAAGGAAAAAACGTGTTTTTTTGTTTTCGAGAGGCATGATCGTGCCTTCTCATGAAAGAAACAAAAAAAGTAGAAAACGCGTTTTTTTACGTATCCGAGTACCTCTCATGGGGGCAAAATCATATCTCTCACGAAAGAAAAAAAGAAAATGTGTTTTTTTCCTTTCCGAGAGGCACGGCCATGCCTCTCGCGGAAGCAAAACTATGCCTCTCGTGGAAGCTAAACCGTGCCTCCCACGGAAGGAAAAATGCGTGTTTTTTTGTTTTCAAGAGGCACAGTGCCTCTCGCGAAAGCGAAATCATGTCTTTCGCATAAGCGAAAAAAAGTTTTTTCTCGCTATTTTTTCGAATTATTTTGCCCAAAAGCTAAGAAAGAACAGTGAAAAACCAAAAGGCCGAAAAAACAGTCTAAAAAATTGAAAACTCGTGCGAAAAATAAAATCTCTTAGCCCACCCCAAATGATCGTTAGGAGACACCCGAAGGAGCGATCGTTAACTAGTTGCTCTCATATACCGACTGAGCTTCTTGGCGCCCACACGCCACCGCTCGTGGGCCGACCCAAGAAGAAGGCTGATGCTCGAGTGTTTTCCCAAATGATTCTAAAAAAGGGACTGGTTTCCCAAATCCCTCGATCTCGTTGACTTTTGAAAAAAAATGTTTTTTAAAGTAAAAAATTCCAAAAAAAAACATGAATTCAATAATGTCCATGAATTTCAAAAAAATCACAAACTTAAAAATGCGAGGAACACTGTGTTCGCCATTTAGGCAATAACTATCAATTATGCTCATTTTACGGGTACTCCACCGCCAACTACAAGATGGAAAAAACTCTCTCGAGGGTATTATGAATACAGATGCAGCTTTCTTTGAGGACGGAAGTGGAGCAGTAGCTGTTGTTATACGAAACTGCAGAGACGAGACAATCGCCAGAGCCGCGGAGCCTATAAATCACACATTGAATGCTCCAACTGCTGAAGCTCTAGCACTAAGAGGCTCAAAATTGCTAATTGAGAGCATCTATAACCGGACCCCTCATATCCATCTTAAATGCCCGGACAGGCAGTCTGATAGTGACCGGTCACAAAAACACGACCCAACCGAACCCCTCATATCCGTCTCAAACGTCCGGACTGACCGACACCCCTCATATCCATCTCAAATATGAGGATGATATGAGGGCATGCGGACGCATCTGGACACGCGTGGTCAGTCTGCCACGTATGACGCGACCCCACTTCGGACCATCTTTTCTCTTTCTTTATTCATTCTTTTCTTTCTCTCTCTTCTTCTCTATCAATCACGCGCAAGTGACTGGACATATGAGAAAAAAAATGAAAAATATGGCTGCGCGGATGAAAAAGTAGGGGCTCAAAACGGACACGCCCGGTCACTGGCCGGGCGCGTCTGCGGGCGTTTGAGTGGTCGAATTAGAGGTACGTGGCTAAAGATGCTCTGATGTTGGCTACTCTAAGGTGGTGGTGAAATCTGATTGCCTTGAGCTAATGGATGCATGCAATGGAGATTCTGAGATCGTGAGTCCATATGTACCCGTATTAGCTGGTTGCTTTGGGGCGTGTTTGGTTACATTGCCAATCCAGCCTGGCCCGGCGAGCCTGGCTCTAGTGAGCCGGTTTGAGGGGATGCATGCAAAAAGACCCCAGATGCACATAGTTTGGTTGCCTGCATGTACGTAGTTGTATGAGACAACCATTTTTTGACCCGGCGTTTGGTTGCCCGCATTGCATTATGCAGACACATGAGATGGTGTTTGGTTGCAACCTGCATAAGGTGTTGTCACCACTTCTAACTAGTGATGAGCTTACCACACACAATCTGAACATGTAGTGCCAGCTAGTTAAACAAATGACAGTTCATCCTAACTACTATCAGATGACAGTTCAAATTATTAAGAGCCATTGGCTAAATAAGGGACAGTTCATCGGTGTTGCTGATGATGTCGCTTGAAGCTACGTCGGTATCTTCCCAAAGAGGAAGGGATGATGCAGCACAGCGGCAGCAGGTATTTTCCTCAGATATGAAACCAAGATTATCGAACCAGTAGGAGAACCAAGCAACACAACATAAACAGCCCCTCACACAGATAACAAATCCTCGCAACCCGACGTGTTAAAGGTGTTGTCAATCCCTTTCAGGTAACGGTGCCAGAAATTGGTGCATGACCGGAGAAAGTTGTAATAGATTGAATAAATAGATCGTGAATAAAATAAAGTGCAGCAAAGTATTTTCGGGTTTTTAGATTAATAGATCTAAAAATAAAAATAGATCGTAAAGGCAAATAATATGAGAAAGAGACCCGGGGGCCGTAGGTTTCACTAGTGGCTTCTCTCGAGAAAAATAGCAAACGGTGGGTGAACAAATTACTGTTGGACAATTGATAGAACTTCAAATACTCATGACGATATCCAGGCAATGATCATTACATAGGCATCACATCCAAGATTATAGACCGACTCCTGCCTGCATCTACTACTATTACTCCACACATCGACCGCTATCCAGCATGCATATAGTGTATTAAGTTCATGGAGAAATGGAGTAATGCAATAAAAATGATGACATGATGTAGACAAGATCTATCTATGTAGAGATATACCCCATCGTTTTATCCTTAGTAGCAACGACACATACGTGTCGGTTCCCCTTCTGTCACTAGGATCAAGCACCGTAAGATCGAACCCACTACAAAGCACCTCTTCCCATTGCAAGATAAATAGATCAAGTTGGCCAAACAAAACCCAAATATCGGAGAAGAAATACGAGGCTATAAGAGATCATGCATAAAAGAGATCAAAGAAACTCAAATACTTTCATGGATATAAAAGATAGATCTGATCATAAACTCAAAGTTCATCGATCCCAACAAACACACCGCAAAAGAGTTACATCATATGGATCTCCAAGAGACCATTGTATTGAGAATCAAGAGAGAGAGAGGAAGCCATCTAGCTACTAACTACGGACCCGAAGGTCTACAAAGAACTACTCACGCATCATCGGAGAGGCACCAGTGGAGGTGGTGAACCCCATCCGAGATGGTGTCTAGATTGGATCTGGTGGTTCTGGACTCTACGGTGGCTGAATCAATATTTCGTCGACTCCCCTAGGGTTTTGGGGATATTGGGGTATTTATAGAGCAAAGATGCGGTCCGGGGGCACCTGAGGTGGGCACAACCCACCGAGCGCGCTGGGCCTCTGGCCTATACAGTGGGTTGTGCTCCCCTTGGGGCACCCCCAGGCGCAGCCAGGGCCCGTTGTGTTCCTTTTGGCCCATAAAAATTCTTCGTAAAGTTTCGTGGCATTTGGACTCCGTTTGATATTGCTTTTCTGCGATGTAAAAAAACAGCAACTGGCACTTGGCACTACGTCAGTAGGTTAGTATCAAAAAATGATATAAAATGACTATAAAATGATTATAAAACATTCAAGATTGATAATACAACAGCATGGAACAATAAAAAATTATAGATACGTTGGAGACGTATCAGCATCCCCAAGCTTAACTCCTACTCGTCCTCGAGTAGGGAAGTGATAAAAAAAATTGATGTGGAATGATGCCTAACATGTCATATCATATTCTTTTCTTTATAGCATGGACATTTGGAATTTTATATTGTTCAAAGCAATAGTCTAGTTTTGACATGATAATTTAAATACTCAAGCATATCAACAAGCAACCAAGTCTTTCAAAATATCAACGCTAAAATAAGCTATCCCTAGCCCATCATGCTCAACCATTGATCCATTCATGAAACACACTCACATATTAGCTACACCCAATACTCAAGTATGATCATATTGCCTCCTAGTTGGTTCTTTTATAAGAGAAGATGGAGACTCAAATTCAAAATAAAAATTGCATAAAGTAAAAGAAAGGCCCTTCGCAGAGGGAAGTAGGGATTTGTAGAGGTGCCAGAGCTCAAAGCGAAAAACTTAGAGATAAAAACATTTTGGGAGGTGTATCCATCCCACGAACGAAAACGACTTAGAGTTACCAACACTTACCATGCTAGATATGTCATAGGCGGTTCCCAAACAAAATAAAGTTTATTCTTTTCCACCATACTTTCACTTTCCATGGCTAACTGTATCCACGGGTGCCCTCCATACCAACACTTTCCAAGGAGTTTATTATTTGACAACATAAAGTAAATTCATTTTTTTCATTTCGGGACTGGGCATCCCTAATACCTTTGCCTTACTATCATGCAATGACAAGTGAATAAACACTCATCTTGAGAATAACACATCTAGCATGGAAAATATTAGCCACCCCTCACCGCTCATGAGCAGACGAACACACAAAGAGAAGTTTATTTTTGAAAATTAGAGATGGCACATGCAAATTTGCTTAGAGCAGCAAAAGAATACCGCATATAGGTAGATATAGTGGACTCATGTGGCACAACTGGTTTAAAGGTTTTGGATACACAAGTCTTGATCATACTTAGTGCAAAATGAAGGCTAGCAAAAGATTGAGAAGCGACCAACCAAGAAACGAATAATCTCATAAGCGAGCATTAAGCATAACTAACACCGAATAATGCACCACAAGTAGGATATAATTTCATTGCATAACTATTGACTTTCATGCTTGCATAGGGAATCACAAACCTTAACACCAATATTCTTACTAAAGCATAATTACTCATCAAGATGACTCACATATCACATCATCATATCTCAGAACTATTACAAACAATCAAGTTTATTTTGTCCAATGATCTTCATGAAAGTTTTTATTATATCCTTCTTGGATATCTATCACTTTGGGACTAAATTTCATGTGTTGCTATTGACAAGCTCAAACAAATATAAGTGAAGATCATGAGTATAATATTTCTTTCTCTCAAATTAATTTAAGTGAAGCAAGAGAGCATTTCTTCAAAAATACTAAAGCACACCATGCTAAAAAATATATAAGTGAAGCACTAGAGCAAGTTCATAGCTCATAAAAAATTTAAGTGAAGCAAAGAGAGCAATTCTAACAAGTCATGACATAATTTTGGCTCTCTCAAATAGGTGTGTCCAGCAAGGGATCAAGACTTAAAACACAAAATAAAACAAGCAAAGACTCATATCATACAAGACGTTCCAAGCAAAACACATAGCATGCGACGAATAAAAATATAGCTTCGAGTAAAATACCGAAGGTCGTTAGAAGAAAGAGGGGATGCCAGTCGGGAGCATCCCCAAGCTTAGTTGGTTGCTCATTTTTGGATAATAGCTTGGGATGCCGGGGCATCCCCAAGCTTAGGCTCTTCTACTCCTTATTCCTTCATCCATCGTAAGATAACCCAAAATTTGAAAACTTCAATCACACAAAACTCAATAAAACCTTCATGAGATCCGTTAGTATAAGAATAATAAATTACTACTATAAGTGATGTATCAAACCAATTCTTATTTTGTTCTTGCATTATATCTACTGTATTTCAACTTTTCTACGGCAAAAACTCATCAAATAAAACCATAGAGCCATGAAAATAAGCACACAACACAAAGAAAACATAATCTGTCAAAACAGAACAGTCTGTAGAAATCCGACTATTTTGAATACTTATGTAACTCCAACAATTCTGAAAAATTAGGACGACCTGCGAAATTTGTATATTGATCTACTGAAAGTGGAATGGGTATTTTAGCGCTCTGTGGTAAAAAATGAAAATTATTTTAAGTGGCGCAAAAGTTTACATTTTTTCAGCAAGATCAAACAACTATCATTCAAGAAGATCCTAAAGGCTTACTTGGCATAAACACGAATTAAAATATAAAAAACACAATCATAACAGTAGCATAATTGTGCTAACACTCAAAAACAGGAAGCAAAAAGCAAAAATAAATTTTATTCATTGGGTTGCCTCCCAACAAGCGCTATTGTGTTATGCCCATAGCTAGGCATAAGATTTCAATGATGCTCACGTAAAAGACAAGAATTGAAGCACAAAGAGAGCATCATTATACATGTGACAAACACATTTAAGTCTAACATATTTCCTATGCGTAGGAATTTTATAAGCAAACAAATTATCAAGACAAGAAACATCTAACATATGCAAAATAGAGGAATAAAACATTAACGATCTCAACATAACGAGAGGTAATTTAGTAACATGAAAATTTCTACAACCATATTTTCCTCTCTCATAGTAATTAGATGTAGGATCATATTCAAATTCAATAATATAGCTATCACATAACATATTCTCTACATGATCCACATGCATGCAAAGTTGATACTCTTCCAAAATAGTGGGATTATCATTAAATAAAGTC
Organism: Aegilops bicornis; assembly: GCA_021605145.1. NCBI lineage: Eukaryota > Viridiplantae > Streptophyta > Magnoliopsida > Poales > Poaceae > Aegilops > Aegilops bicornis. The sequence goes on along the minus strand of CM038671.1, from coordinate 688,232,416 downwards.
ATGACCTCTACAAGCCCACTTTTATCAAAAAATTCATAAGATTGAACACTCTCCAAATATGTGGGATTATTTTTACCTAGAGTTGACACTCTTCCGAACCCACTTTTAATATTATTGCAAACATATTCATCATGAGACAGAAATAAATTTTCAAGATCATAAGAATCATCACCCCAATCATGATCATTGCAACAAGTAGTGGACATAGCAAAATTAGCATCCCCAAGCTTGGGGTTTTGCATATTATTAGCACAATTGACATTAATAGAATTTATAGTAAAATCATTGCAATCATGTTTTTCATTCAAGGAGCTATCATTAATCACTTCATAAATTTCTTCATCACAATTTTCAGATTCACGAATCTCAAGAAAAACTTCATAAAGATAATCTAGTGCACTCAACTCACTAGCAATTGGTTCATCATGATTGGATCTTTTTAAAATATTAGCAAGTGGATGGAGATCCATATCAACAGATTTTTAGCAAGTGTAGATGCAAGCATATATATAGAGGGCACATGGCAACACAAGCAAACAAAAGATCCAACGAGAAAAAGGAGAACGAAAAAGAGGCGAATAAAACGGAAAATTTTTGTGAAGTGAGGGAGAGGAAAATGAGAGGCAAATGGAAAATAATGTAAATTGCGAGGAGATGAGATTTGTGATTAGGAACCTGGTATATGTTGAAGATGCTCCCCGGCAATGGCGCCAGAAATTCCTTTTGATGTCGCTTGAAGCTACGTCGGTATTTCCCCAAAGAGGAAGGGATGATGCGACGACACGGTAGCGGTAGGTATTTCCCTCGGATATGAAACCAAGGTTATCGAACCCGATGGGAGAACCAAGCAACACAACATAAATAGCCCCACCACGGATAACAAATCCTCACAACCCGGCGTGTTAAAGGGGTTGTCAATCCCTTCGAGATAGCAGTGCCAGAAATTGGTGCGTGTCGGGAGAAATTTGTAATAGATTGAATAAATAGATCGCGAATAAAATAAAGTGCAACAAAGTATTTTTGGGTTTTAGATTAATAGATCTGGAAATAAAAGCAAATAAAGGTAGATCGCAAAGGCAAATAATATGAGAAAGAGACCCAGGGGCCGTAGGTTTCACTAGTGGCTTCTCTCGAGAAAAATAGCAAACGGTGGGTGAACAAATTACTGTTGGGCAATTGATAGAACTTCAAATACTCATGGCGGTATCGAGCAATGATCATTACATAGGCATCACGTCCAAGATTAGTAGACCGACTCACCTTTTGCATCTTCTACTATTACTCCACACATCGACCGCTATATAACATGCATCTAGTGTATTAAGTTCATGGAGAAACGGAGTAATGCAATAAGAAGATGACATGACGTAGACAAGATCTATCTATGTAGAGATAGACCCCATCATTTTATCCTTAGTAGCAACGATACATACGCGCCGGATCCCCTTCTATCAGTGGGATCAAGCACCGTAAGACTGAACCCACTACAAAGCACCTCTTCCCATTGCAAGATAAATAGATCAAGTTGGCCAAGCAAAAGCCAAATATCGGAGAAGAAATACAAGGCTATAAGAGATCATGCATAGAAGAGATCAAAGAAACTCAAATACTTTCATGGATATAAAAAGATAGATCTGATCATAAACTCAAAGTTCATCGATCCCAACAAACACACAGCAAAAGAGTTACATCATATGGATCTCCAAGAGACCATTGTATTGAGAATCAAGAGAGAGAGAGAGAGATCATGCATTTGGACTCCGTTTGATATTGATTTTCTGCGATGTAAAAAACATGAAAAAAACAGCAACTGGCAGTTGGCACTATGTCAATAGGTTAGTACCAAAAAATGATATAAAATTACTATAAAATGATTATAAAACATCCAAGATTGATAATATAACAGCATGGAACAATCAAAAATTATAGATACGTTGGACACATATCAGCTGCTACCAGATCTTCCTCTTCTTCTACTTCTACTCCTACTTCTTCTTCTTCTCCTACTTCTTCTTCTTCTCCTTCTTCTCCTTCTTCTCCTTCTTCTCCTTCTTCTCCTTCTTCTTCTCCTTCTTCTTCTCCTTCTTCTTCTCCTTCTTCTTCTCCTTCTTCTTCTCCTTCTTCTTCTTCTTCTTCTTCTTCTTCTTCTTCTTCTTCTTCTTCTTCTTCTTCTTCTTCTTCTTCTTCTTCTTCTTCTTCTTCTTCTTCTTCTTCTTCTTCTTCTTCTTCTTCTTCTTCTTCTTCTTCTTCTTCTTCTTCTTCTTCTTCTTCTTCTTCTTCTTCTTCTTCTTCTTCTTCTTCTTCTTCTTCTTCTTCTTCTTCTTCTTCTTCTTCTTCTTCTTCTTCTTCTTCTTCTTCTTCTTCTTCTTCTTCTTCTTCTTCTTCTTCTTCTTCTTCTTCTTCTTCTTCTTCTTCTTCTTCTTCTTCTTCTTCTTCTTCTTCTTCTTCTTCTTCTTCTTCTTCTTCTTCTTCTTCTTCTTCTTCTTCTTCTTCTTCTTCTTCTTCTTCTTCTTCTTCTTCTTCTTCTTCTTCTTCTTCTTCTTCTTCTTCTTCTTCTTCTTCTTCTTCTTCTTCTTCTTCTTCTTCTTCTTCTTCTTCTTCTTCTTCTTCTTCTTCTTCTTCTTCTTCTTCTTCTTCTTCTTCTTCTTCTTCTTCTTCTTCTTCTTCTTCTTCTTCTTCTTCTTCTTCTTCTTCTTCTTCTTCTTCTTCTTCTTCTTCTTCTTCTTCTTCTTCTTCTTCTTCTTCTTCTTCTTCTTCTTCTTCTTCTTCTTCTTCTTCTTCTTCTTCTTCTTCTTCTTCTTCTTCTTCTTCTTCTTCTTCTTCTTCTTCTTCTTCTTCTTCTTCTTCTTCTTCTTCTTCTTCTTCTTCTTCTTCTTCTTCTTCTTCTTCTTCTTCTTCTTCTTCTTCTTCTTCTTCTTCTTCTTCTTCTTCTTCTTCTTCTTCTTCTTCTTCTTCTTCTTCTTCTTCTTCTTCTTCTTCTTCTTCTTCTTCTTCTTCTTCTTCTTCTTCTTCTTCTTCTTCTTCTTCTTCTTCTTCTTCTTCTTCTTCTTCTTCTTCTTCTTCTTCTTCTTCTTCTTCTTCTTCTTCTTCTTCTTCTTCTTCTTCTTCTTCTTCTTCTTCTTCTTCTTCTTCTTCTTCTTCTTCTTCTTCTTCTTCTTCTTCTTCTTCTTCTTCTTCTTCTTCTTCTTCTTCTTCTTCTTCTTCTTCTTCTTCTTCTTCTTCTTCTTCTTCTTCTTCTTCTTCTTCTTCTTCTTCTTCTTCTTCTTCTTCTTCTTCTTCTTCTTCTTCTTCTTCTTCTTCTTCTTCTTCTTCTTCTTCTTCTTCTTCTTCTTCTTCTTCTTCTTCTTCTTCTTCTTCTTCTTCTTCTTCTTCTTCTTCTTCTTCTTCTTCTTCTTCTTCTTCTTCTTCTTCTTCTTCTTCTTCTTCTTCTTCTTCTTCTTCTTCTTCTTCTTCTTCTTCTTCTTCTTCTTCTTCTTCTTCTTCTTCTTCTTCTTCTTCTTCTTCTTCTTCTTCTTCTTCTTCTTCTTCTTCTTCTTCTTCTTCTTCTTCTTCTTCTTCTTCTTCTTCTTCTTCTTCTTCTTCTTCTTCTTCTTCTTCTTCTTCTTCTTCTTCTTCTTCTTCTTCTTCTTCTTCTTCTTCTTCTTCTTCTTCTTCTTCTTCTTCTTCTTCTTCTTCTTCTTCTTCTTCTTCTTCTTCTTCTTCTTCTTCTTCTTCTTCTTCTTCTTCTTCTTCTTCTTCTTCTTCTTCTTCTTCTTCTTCTTCTTCTTCTTCTTCTTCTTCTTCTTCTTCTTCTTCTTCTTCTTCTTCTTCTTCTTCTTCTTCTTCTTCTTCTTCTTCTTCTTCTTCTTCTTCTTCTTCTTCTTCTTCTTCTTCTTCTTCTTCTTCTTCTTCTTCTTCTTCTTCTTCTTCTTCTTCTTCTTCTTCTTCTTCTTCTTCTTCTTCTTCTTCTTCTTCTTCTTCTTCTTCTTCTTCTTCTTCTTCTTCTTCTTCTTCTTCTTCTTCTTCTTCTTCTTCTTCTTCTTCTTCTTCTTCTTCTTCTTCTTCTTCTTCTTCTTCTTCTTCTTCTTCTTCTTCTTCTTCTTCTTCTTCTTCTTCTTCTTCTTCTTCTTCTTCTTCTTCTTCTTCTTCTTCTTCTTCTTCTTCTTCTTCTTCTTCTTCTTCTTCTTCTTCTTCTTCTTCTTCTTCTTCTTCCTCTTCTTCAAATCCTGCCTTTGAACAAGCAAGAACAAGATTAACCTGAGTGGAGTATGGGTGGAATGGCTTCTAATCCAAGATCTTAAACCTATTCTTCAGAGCTCCAAATGCCCTCTCAACAGTTACTCTAAGGCTGGAGTGTCTGAGATTAAACAGCTCATGTGCAGTCCTAGGATAGTTCCTACGAGAGTACTCGTTGAGATGGTACCTGGTTTTCCTAGAGGGTGGAAGAATACCCGGCCGACATGCATAGCCAGCATCTCCAAGGTAGAACTCGTCGTCGGGGATGTTGATCCCATCAGGTCGACTCATGCTGTCACTGAGAATGTTAGCATCATCCGCTGACCCCTCCTAGCCAGCCAGCACATATCTGAACTTCAGATCAAAGTCAATAGCACCCAGGCACATTCTGGCTTGTGTAGTGCTTCCTCCCCCTGTATGTTGCAGACTGTGACATAGGAACTCTGGCAGTGACATGAGTACCATCTATTGCCCCAATGCAATCCTGAAAATGGCATCACAAGCCTGTGTTAGTGCTCAACTTGAACAATACAAGCATATCAAGCCATGAAAAGTGTATATTGTCAATTCTCACCTTGAAGTATGGATACCATCTTGGGCTTCCACGAATCTGGGGTGGAGGATGGCCAGATGGTCTCCTGATCATCTCTCCTCTAAGCTCCCCAATAGCACAAAGCACCTGCTTGAAGTACCTAGAGATGGTCTCCATTGATCTCTTGAATGTGTTGTGAATGACCCTGAACCTGTGGTTATGGCCAACAACATGGAGGAACATGGCCACTTGCTCTTCGACACTAGTGTTGATGTTATCTTGTAGCAGCCCCCTGCTCCTTAAGGTCTCGACAAGCCTGGCAAATGGTGCTCTTTTCATTCAAAGCATCCACAGAGCCTCGACGTCATTGTAGTTGTGTATGTAGTTCAGATTTTGGATCCTCTCCTGTTCCCGGATAAACAATGGACCATAGCAAATCAAAGGTCTCCCAGCACAACGAACAACTCTCTGGTGCATGAACATGACCCATGCCCGAATCACACTAATCAGTGCTGCTGCCTGAATTATCAGCCTCATCAGTGCGTTCATAACCTAGTCGACATCGACGGTTCGTTCAGTGGGAAATTGATCCTACACCTAGCCTAATGGCCTAACCACCGAGCTAACAAAGGGGGGAGGGGGTGCTGCTGAAAATGAAATCATGCCCTTAATCTTATTTTGATGTTGATGACAGTGTACTCATAGGGGACTAACAAAGTTTGTCAAGTATATCTCAGGCTTAAGTCCCCTCGAGATCATGTGTGTGTGTGTGGATTATGATTTCGGAAATATTTATCTTCATCAATAAGGAAGAAACAAGTCGATATTTATGCTTATTCTTGAGTATAGGGATCCCGCACTATTAAGAGGGGAACATGGGGGTCTTATGAGAGTCTTGCTCAATATCTTCTTCTAAAAATCTCTCTGTCTGATCTTCATCTCTGTCTGACGACCGGTATTCACCGGACGTCCGGCAACCTCTCATCAGTACCAAAACATCGGACGTCTGGTATTCTTCGGTTGTTCGGTACATTTTCAATAGAGCCAAAACATCGGTTGACCGGTGTCCATCAGACGTCCGGTACTTCCTCTACCGAACCAAAACATCGGGGGTCCGGGATCCTCCGGTCGTCCGGTACCTTCTATTTCGTGCCAAAACATCGGACGTCCGGTCCACATGGGACGTCCGGTGATCTTGAAACCCTCGGTCATCCGTTGTGTACTGGACGTCCGATGCTGCAGTGTTGTTTTGGTCCCAACGGGCACTTGTTGGGGCATACTATAAATATCTCTCTCCCATCTCATGTGAGAGTTGACCGATTCACTTCAAACATCCTCAAGAACACTTTTCACTCTCTCTCTCTCTCACTCACTCTCCTACACCAAATCTTAGATCCCTAAGGGATTGAGAGCATTTGAGAGAAGTTGTCCACCCAAGTGATAGATCCACTCCTTCCCCTTCTTTGCACCAAAGGAATTCGTGATTTGAGCAAGTCTTGAGCTTTTCCCCATTGTTCTTGTTACTCTTGGAGGTTGGAGACTCCTAGGCGGTAGGATTCATTCCAAGAGGAATCGATCATTGTGATTACCCTCGAAAAGTTTGTGAGGGTTTGGAGATCACCCCAATGTCTACCACTAGTGGTTGAGAAACGCCTTCGTGGTGTTGTCTCGAAGGGAGAATAGGGTGAGCCTTCGTGGCGTTGGTGTGCCATCGTGGTAACATCCACCTCTCTAATGGTGACGTAGCTTCCCTCCAAGGAAGTGAACATCGGCATACATCATCGTCTCTCGGAGTTGCGGTTATCCCTAACCCTAACTTCCTAATTGTGGTTACTTGTCTCTTAGGCCTTACCTATATCATATTGTGCTAGCTTACTCACATAGTTGTGTTACTTGTTTACCTTGCTTAGCTCTTAGCATCTTACTTGCAATTCTTAGTGAAGGAAATATGCCCTAGAGGCAATAATAAAGTTGTTATTTATATTTCCTTATATCATGATAAATGTTTATTATTCATGCTAGAATTGTATTAACCAGAAACTTGATACATGTGTGGATACATAGACAAAACACCATGTCCCTAGTAAGCCTCTACTAGAATAGCTCGTTGATCAAAGATGGTTAAGTTTCCTAACCATAGACATGTGTTGTCATTTGATTAACGGGATCACATCATTAGGAGAATGATGTGAATGATAATACCCATCCGTTAGCTTAGCATAATGATCATTAAGTTTTATTGCTATTGCTTTCTTCATGACTTATACATATTCCTCTGACTATGAGATTATGCAACTCCCGAATACCAGAGGAACACCTTGTGTGCTATCAAATGTCACAACGTAGCTGGGTGATTATAAAGAGGCTCTACAGGTGTCTCCGAAGGTGTTTGTCCGGTTGGCACAAATCAAGATTAGTATTTGTCACTCCGAGTATCGGAGAGGTATCTCTGGGCCCTCTCGGTATTGCACATCACTATAAGCCTTGCAAGAAACTGTGACTATAATGAGTTAGTTGCGGGATGATGTATTACAGACCGAGTAAAGAGACTTGCCAGCAACGTGATTGAACTAGGTATGATGATACCGATGATCGAATCTCGGGAAAGTAACATACCGATGACAAAGGGAATAACATATGTTATTATTGCGGTTTGACTGATAAAGATCTTCGTATAATATGTAGGAACCAATATGAGCATCCAGGTTCCGCTATTGGTTATTGACTGGAGATGTGTCTCGGTCATGTCTACATAGTTCTCGAACCCGTAGGGTCCGCACGCTTAACGTTTGATGACGATTTGTATTATGAGTTATGTGTTTTGGTGACCGAAGTTTGTCCAGAGTCCCGGATGAGATCACGGACATGACGAAGAGTCTCGAAATGGTCGAGAGGTAAAGATTCATATATTGGAAGGTAGTATTCGGACATCGGAATGGTTCCGAGTGATTCGGGTATTTTACCGGAGTACCGAGGGGTTACCGGAACCCCCCGAGGGAAGTATTTGGCCTACATGGGCCTAAGGGAGAGAAAGGGAAGCCCGTGGGGGGTGGCGCGCGCCCCCCTCCTAGGGAGTCTGAATAGGACAAGGAGGAGGGGGCGTGGCCCTCCTTTCTTCTCCCTCTCCCTCCCCTTCCTTTTCACTCTGGTGGAGAAAGGAAGGGGGGGGGGCGAATCCTACTAGGACTAGGAGTCCTAGTAGGACTCCCCCATGGCGCGCCCCCTCCTGGCCGGCCGCCTCCTCCTCCCCCCTTTATATATGGGGGAGGGGGCACCCCAAAGGCACATCAATTGTTATCTTAGCCGTGTGCGGTGTCCCTCCACAGTTTACTCCTCCGGTCATAGCGTCGTAGTGCTGAGGTGAAGTCCTACGCAGATCATGTTGGGAAAGACAACAATTTCAAAAAAAATCCTACGCACACGCAAGATCTATCATGGTGATGCACAGCGACGGGAGGGGAGAGTGTTGTCCATGTACCCTCGTAGACCGAAAGCGAAAGCGTTATGACAACACGGTTGATGTAGTCGTACGTCTTCACGATCCGACCGATCCTAGTACCGAAAGTACGGCACCTCCGCGATCTGCACACGTTCAGCTCGGTGACGTCCCACAAACTCTTGATCCAGCTGAGTATCGAGGGAGAGTTTCGTCAGCACGACGACGTGATGACGGTGATGATGAAGTTACCGGCGCAGAGCTTCGCCTAAGCACTAAGACGATATGACCGAGGTGGATTATGGTGGAGGGAGGCACCGCACAAGGCTAAGACAATGTCTGTTGTTGTGTTCTAGGGTGCCCCCTGCCCCCATATATAAAGGAGCAAGGGGGAGGCCGGCCGGCCCTAGGGGCGCGCCAAGGGAGGAGGAATCCTCCTCCTAGTAGGGGTAGGATTCCTCCTTTCCTAGTCCTACTAGGAAGAGGAGGGGAAAGAGGGAAAGGAGAGGAAGAGGAGAAGGAAAGGGGGGGCGTGCCCCCCTCCCTAGTCCAATTCGGACTCCCTATAGGGAGGGGGAGTGCCCCTTGTGAGCTGCCTCCCCTCTTCCCTATGGCCCATGTAGGCCCAATCTTTCCCCGGGGGGTTCTGGTAACCCTCCGGCACTCCGGTTTTCTCCGAAATCACCCGAAACACTTCCGATGTCCGAATATAGTTGTCCAATATATCAATCTTTATGTCTCGACCATTTTGAGACTCCTCGTCATGTCCGTGATCATATCCGGGACTCCGAACTACCTTTAGTACATCAAAACACATAAACTCATAATACCGATCATCACCGAACGTTAAGCGTGCGGACCCTACGGGTTTGAGAACTATGTAGACTGATGTCTACTACACAACCTTCTTCTTGTAGACGTTGTTGGGCCTCCAAGTGCAGAGGTTTGTAGGACAATAGGAAATTTCCCTCAAGTGGATGACCTAAGGTTTATCAATCCGTGGGAGGCGTAGGATGAAGATGGTCTCTCTCAAACAACCCTGCAACCAAATAGCAAAGAGTCTCTTGTGTCCCCAACACACCCAATACAATGGTAAATTGTATAGGTGCACTAGTTAGGTGAAGAGATGGTGATACACGTGCAATATGGAAGGTAGATATAGGTTTTTCTAATCTAAAAATATAAAAACAGCAAGGTAGCAAGTGATAAAAGTGAGCGTAAACGGTATTGCAATGCTAGGAAACAAGGCCTAGGGTTCATACTTTCACTAGTGCAAGTTCTCTCAACAATAATAACATAATTGGATCATATAACTATCCCTCAACATGCAACAAAGAGTCACTCCAAAGTCATTAATAGCGGAGAACAAACGAAGAGATTATTGTAGGGTACGAAACCACCTCAAAAGTAATCCTTTCTGATCGATCTATTCAAGAGTCCGTAGTAAAATAACACAAAGCTATTCTTTCCATTCAATCTATACTAGAGTATGTACTAGAATAACACCTTAAGACACAAATCAACCAAAACCTTAATGTCACCTAGATACTCCAATGTCACCTCAAGTATCCATGGGTATGATTATACGATATGCATCACACACTCTCAGATTCATCTATTCAACCAACACAAAGAACTTCAAAGAGTGCCCCAAAGTTTCTACCGGAGAGTCAAGACGAAAATGTGTGCCAACCCCTATGCATAAGTTCACAAGGTCACATAACCCGCAACTTGATCACCAAAACATACATCAAGTGGATCACGTGATATCCCATTGTCACCACAGATAAGCACATGCAAGACATACATCAAGTGTTCTCAAATCCTTAAAGACTCAATCCGATAAGATAACTTCTGAAGGAAATATGCCCTAGAGGAAATAATAAAGTTATTTTTTATTTCCTTATATCATGATAAATGTTTACTATTCATGCTAGAATTCTATTAACCAAAAACATAATACTTGTGTGAATACATAGACAAACAGAGTGTCACTAGTATGCCTATACTTGACTAGCTCGTTGATCAAAGATGGTTATGTTTTCCTAGCCATTGACATGAGTTGTCATTTAATTAACGGGATCACATCATTAGAAGAATGATGTGATTGACTTGACCCATTCCGTTAGCTTAGCACTCGATCGTTTAGTATGTTGCTATTGCTTTCTTCATGACTTATACAAGTTCCTATGACTATGAGATTATGCAACTCCCGTTTACCGGAGGAACACTTTGTGTGCTACCAAACATCACAACGTAACTGGGTGATTATAAAGTGCCCTACAGGTGTCTCCAAAGGTACTTGTTGGGTTGGTGTATTTCGAGATTAGGATTTGTCACTCCGATTGTCGGAGAGGTATCTCTGGGCCCACTCGGTAATGCACATCACTTAAGCCTTGCAAGCAATGCAACTAATGAGTTAGTTGCGGGATGATGTATTACGGAACGAGTAAAGAGACTTGCCGGTAACGAGATTGAGCTAGGTATTGAGATACCGACGATCGAATCTCGGGCAAGTAACATACCGATGACAAAGGAAACAACGTATGTTGTTATGCGGTTTGACCGATAAAGATCTTCGTAGAATATGTGGGAGCCAATATGAGCATCCAGGTTCCGCTATTGGTTATTGACCGGAGACGTGTCTCGGTCATGTCTACATAGTTCTCGAACCCGTAGGGTCCGCACGCTTAAAGTTCGATGATGGTTATATTATGAGTTTATGTGTTTTGATGTACCGAAGGTAGTTCGGAGTCCCGGATGTGATCACGGACATGACGAGGAGTCTCGAAATGGTCGAGACATGAAGATTGATATATTGGACGACTATATTCGGACACCGGAATGGTTCCAGGGGTTATCGAATATATACCGGAGTACCGGGGGCTTACCGGAACCCCCCGGGGGTTATCGGATATATACCGGAGTACCGTGGGTTACCGGAACCCCCCGAGGGTTATTGGGCCTCACGGGCCCAAGTGGTGGAAAGAGGAGAGGAGGCCAGGAGGTGGCGCGCGGCCCCCTTGCCCCAATCCGAATTGGGAAAGGGAAGGGGGTGGCGCCCCCTCTCCTTCCTTCTCTCCACCTCCTCCTTCCCCCTTATCCTAGTTGGAATAGGAAAGGGGGGAAAACCCTACTTGGAGTAGGATTCCCCCCCTTGGGCGCGCCTCCTCCCCTTGGCCGGCCCTCCTCCTCCCCCCTTTATATACGGAGGAGGGGGGCACCCCATAGACACAACAATTGGTCATTGATCTCTTAGCCATGTGCGGTGCCCCTCCACCATAATCCACCTCCATAATATCGTAGCGGTGCTTAGGCGAAGCCCTGCGTCGGTAGAACATCATCATCGTCACCACGCCGTCGTGCTGACAGAACTCTCCCTCAAAGCTCGGTTGGATCGGAGTTCGAGGGAAGTCATCGAGCTGAACGTGTGCTGAACTCGGAGGTGCCGTGCGTTCGGTACTTGATCGGTCGGATCGTGAAGACGTACGACTACATCAACCGCGTTGTTCTAACGCTTCCGCTTTCGTTCTACGAGGGTGCGTGGAAACACTCCCCCCCTCTCGTTGCTATGCATCACCATGATCCTGTGTGTGCGTTGGATTTTTTTTGAAATTACTACGTTCCCCAACTGTGGCATCCGATCCTGGTTTTATTCTTAGATGTTATATGCAATATTGGAACACAAGTCAGTTGTGGGCGATACAATTCTTTTTGATTACCAGCATTTCATTCTTTGGTTCGGCGGTATTGTTGGATGAAGCGGCCGGACCGACATTACAGCGTGACGCTTACGCGAGACTGGTTCTACCGACGTGCTTTGCACACGGTGGCTGGCGGTGTCGGTTTCTCCAACTTTAGTTGAACTGAGTGTATACGCCCGGTCCTTGAGAAGGTTAAAACAACACTAACTTGACGAACTATCGTTGTGGTTTTGATGCATAGGTAAGAACGGTTCTTGCTCAGCCCGTAGCAGCCACGTAAAACTTGCAACAACAAAGTAGAGGACGTCTAACTTGTTTTTGCGGGGCATGTTGTGATGTGATATGGTCAAGGCATGATGCTAAATTTTATTGTATGAGATGATCATGTTTTGTAACCGAGTTATCGGCAACTGGCAGGAGCCATATGGTTGTCGCTTTATTGTATGCAATGCAATCGCCTTGTAATGCTTTACTTTATCACTAAGCGGTAGCGATAGTCGTAGAAGCATAAATTGGCGAGACGACAACGATGCTACGATGGAGATCAAGGTGTCGCGCCAGTGACGATGGTGATCATGATGGTGCTTCGAAGATGGAGATCACAAGCACAAGATGATGATGGCCATATCATATCACTTATATTGATTGCATATGATGTTTATCTTTTATGCATCTTATCTTGCTTTGATTGACGGTAGCATTATAAGATGATCCCTCACTAAATTATCAAGGTATAAGTGTTCTCCCTGAGTATGCACCGTTCTAAAGTTCTTCGTCTTTGAGACACCACGTGATGATCGGGTGTGATAGGCTCTACATTCAAATACAACGGGTGCAAAACAGTTGCACACACGGAATACTCAGGTTAAACTTGATGAGCCTAGCATATAACAGATATGGCCTCGGAACACGGAGACCGAAAGTTCGAGCATGAATCATATAGTAGATATGATCAACATAGTGATGTTCACCATTGAAACTACTCCATCTCACGTGATGATCGGACATGGTTTAGTTGATTTGGATCACGTGATCACTTAGAGGATTAGAGGGATGTCTATCAAAGTGGGAGTTCTTAAGTAATATGATTAATTGAACTTAAATTTATCATGAACTTAGTACACGATAGTATCTTGCTTGTCTATGTTGTTGTAGATAGATGGCCCGTCTTTGTTGTTCCGTTGAATTTTAATGCGTTCCTTGAGAAAGCAAAGTTGAAAGATGATGGTAGCAATTACGGACTGGGTCCGTAACTTGAGGATTATCCTCATTGCTGCATAGAAGAATTACGTCTGGAAGCACCGCTAGGTGCCGGACCTGCTTGAGGAGCAACACCGGATGTTATGAACATCTGGCGAGCAAAACTTATGACTACTCAATAGTTCGATGTGCCATGCTTTACGGCTTAGAACCGGGACTTCAACGACGTTTTGAACGTCATGGAGCATATGAGATGTTCCAGGAGTTGAAGTTAATATTTCAAGCAAATGCCCGGATTGAGAGATATGAAGTCTCCAATAAGTTCTACAAATCGGATGGAGGAGAATAGTTCTCGTGAGCATATACTCAGAATGTCTGGATATAACAATCACTTGATTCAACCGGGAGTTAATCTTCCGGATGGTAGCATCATTGATGTAATTCTTCAATCATCGCCACCAAGCTACAAGAGCTTCGTGATGAACTATAACATGCAAGGGATGGATAAGGCGATTCGAGCTCTTACTATATGCTAAAGGCTGCGGAGGTAGAAATCAAGAAGGAGCATGAAGTGTTGATGGTCAACAAGACCACCAGTTTCAAGAAAAAGGGTAAAGGGAAGAATAAGGGGAACTTCAAGAAGAACAACAAACAAGTTGCCGCTCAGGAGAAGAAACCCAAGTTTGGACCTAAGCACGAGGCCAGTGCTTCTCTGCAAGCAGACCGTAGTCCTTTGGAAGCGGAACTGCCCCAAGTATTTGGCGGATAAGAAGGATGGCAAGGTGAACAAAGGTGTATGTGATATACATGTTATTGATGTGTACCTTACGAGCTCGCAGAGCACTGGTATTTGATACTGGTTCTATTGCTAATATTTGCAACTTCGAAGCAGGGGCTACGGATTAATTGAAGATTGGCTAAGGGCGAGGTGACGATACACGTGGGAAATGGTTCCAAAGTCGATGTGATCGCAATGGCACACTACCTCTACATCTACCTTCGGGATTAGTTTTAGACCTGAATAATTGTTATTTGGTGCCAGCGTTGAGCATGAACATTATATCTGGATCTTGTTTGATGCGAGATGGTTATTCATTTAAATCAGAGAATGATGGTTGTTCTATTTATATGAGTAATACCTTTTATGATCATGCACCCTTGAAGAGTGGTCTATTTTTGTTGAATCTCGATAGTAGTGATACACATATTCATAATATTGAAGCCAAAATATGCAGAGTTGATAATGATAGTGCAACTTATTTGTGGCACTGCCGTTTAGGTCATATTGGTGTAAAGCGCATGAAGAAACTCCATACTGATGGACTTTTGGAACCACTTGATTATGAATCACTTGGTACTTGCGAACTGTGCCTCATGGGCAAGATGACTAAAACGCCGTCCTCCAGAACTATGGAGCGAGCAACAGATTTATTGGAAATCGTACATACAGATGTATGTGGTCCGATGAATGTTGAGGCTCGCGGCGGGTATCGTTATTTTCTCACCTTCACAGATGATTTAAGCAGATATGGGTATATCTACTTAATGAAACATAAGTCTGAAACATTTGAAAAGTTCAAGGAATTTCAGAGTGAAGTTGAAAATCATCGTAACAAGAAAATAAAGTTTCTACGATCTGATCGTGGAGGAGAATATTTGAGTTACGAGTTTGTTCTTCTGAAACAATGCGGAATAGTTTCGCAACTCACGCCACCCGGAACACCTCAGCGTAATGGTGTGTTCGAACGTCGTAATCGTACTTTACTAGATATGGTGCAATCTATGATGTCTCTTACTGATTTACCGCTATCATTTTGGGGTTATGCTTTAGAGACGGCCACATTCACGTTAAATAGGGCACCATCAAAGTCCGTTGAGACGACGCCTTATGAACTGTGGTTTGGCAAGAAACCAAAGTTGTCGGTTCTTAAAGTTTGGGGCTGCGACGCTTATGTGAAAAAACTTCAACCTGATAAGCTCGAACCCAAATCGGAGAAATGTGTATTCATAGGATACCCAAAAGAGTCTGTTGGGTACACCTTCTATCTGATATCCGAATGCAAGAGTTTTGTTGCTAAATTTGGAATCTTTACGGAAAAGGAGTTTCTCTCGAAAGAAGTGAGTGGGAGGAAAGTAGAACTTGATGAGGTATGATGCACTGCTCCCTTATTGGAAAGTAGTTCATCACAGAAACCGGTTCCTATGACGTCAACACCAATTAGTGAGGAAGTTAATGATGATGATCATGAAACTTCAGATCAAGTTGTTACTGAACCTCGTAGGTCAACCAGAGTAAGACCCGCACAAGAGTGGTACGGTAATCCTGTTTTGGAGGTTATGTTACTAGACCATGACAAACCTACAAACTATGAAGAAGTGACGATGAGCCCAGATTCCATGAAATCTGAGATGGGATCCATGTATGAGAACAAAGTGTGGACTTTGGTTGACTTGCCCGATGATCGGCAAGCCATCGAAAATAAATGGATCTTCAAGAAGAAGACTGACGCTGACGGTAATGTTACTGTTTATAAAGATCGACTTGTTGCAAAAGGTTTTCGACAAGTTCAAGGGGTTGACTACGATGAGACCTTCTCACCCGTAGCGATGCTTAAGTTTGTCCGAATCATGTTAGCAATTGCCGCATTTTATGATTATGAAATTTGGCAAATGCATGTCAAAACTGCATTCTTGAATGGATTTCTAGAAGAAGAGTTGTATATGATGCAACCGGAAGGTTTTGTCGATCCAAAGGGAGCTAACAAAGTGTGCAATCTCTAGCGATCCATTTATGGACTGGTGCAAGCCTCTCGGAGTTGGAATAAACGCTTTGATAGTGTGATCAAAGCATTTGGTTTTGTACAGACTTTTGGAGAAGCTTTGTATTTACAAGAAAGTGAGTGGGAGCTCTGTAGCATTTCTGATATTATATGTGGATGACATATTGCTGATTGGAAATGATATAAATTTCTGGATAGCATAAAGGGATACTTGAATAAGAGTTTTTCAATGAAGGACCTCAGTGAAGCTGCTTACATATTGGGCATCAAGATCTATAGAGATAGATCAAGACGCTTAATTGGACTTTCACAAAGCACATACCTTGACAAAGTTTTGAAGAAGTTCAAAATGGATCAAGCAAAGAAAGGGTTCTTGCACGTGTTACAAGGTGTGAAGTTGAGTAAGACTCAATGCCCGACCAACTGCAGAAGATAGAGAGAAGATGAAAGATGTTCCCTATGCTTCAGCCATAGGCTCTATCATGTATGCAATCTTGTGTACCGGACCTGATGTGTGCCTTGCTATAAGTTTAGCAGGAGGTACCAAAGTAATCCAGAGTGGATCAACTGGACAGCGGTCAAGAACATCCTGAAATACGAAAAGGACTAAGGATATGTTTCTCATTTATGGAGGTGACAAAGAGCTCATCGTAAATGGTTACGTTGATGCAAGCTTTGACACCGATCCGGCGATTCTAAATCGCAAACCGGATACGTGTTTACATTGAGCAGTGGTCTTTGTCGGTTGGTGTAGTTCTAAACAAAGCGTCGTGGTGGGATCTACGTGTGAAGCGAGTACATAGCTGCTTGGAAGCGACAAACGAAGGAGTCTGATGAAGGAGTTCATATCCGATCTAGGTGTCATACCTAGTGCATCGGGTCCAATGAAAATCTTTTGTGACAATACTGGTGCAATTTCCTTGGCAAAGGAATCCAGATTTCACAAGAGAACCAAGCACATCAAAAGACGTTTCAACTCCATCCAGGATCTAGTCCAGGTAGGAGACATAGAAATTTGCAAGATACATATGGATCTGAATGTTGCAGACCCGTTGACTAAGCCTCTTCCACGAGCAAAACATGATCAACACCAAGGCTCCATGGGTGTTAGAATCATTCTTGTGTAATCTAGATTATTGACTCTAGTGCAAGTGGGAGGCAAGGAAATATGCCCTAGAGGCAATAGTAAAGTTATTATTTATTTCCTTATATAATGATAAATGTTTATAATTCATGCTAGAATTGTATTAACCGGAAACATAATATTTGTGTGAATAAATAGACAAATAGAGTGTCACTAGTATGCCTCTACTTGACTAGCTCGTTGATCAAAGATGGTTATGTCTTCCTAGCCATTGACATGAGTTGTCATTTGATTAACGGGATCACATCATTAGAAGAATGATGTGATTGACTTGACCCATTCCGTTAGCTTAACACTCGATCGTTTAGTATGTTGCTATTGCTTTCTTCATGACTTATACATGTTCCTATGACTAGGAGATTATGCAACTCCCGTTTACCGAGGAACACTTTGTGTGCTACCAAACATCACAACGTAACTGGGTGATTATAAAGGTGCTCTACAGGTGTCTCCAAAGTTACTTGTTGGGTTGGTGTATTTCGAGATTAGGATTTGTCACTCCGATTGTCAGAGAGGTATCTCTGGGCCCACTCAGTAATGCACATCACTTAAGCCTTGCAAGCAATGCAACTAATGAGTTATTTGTGGGATGATGTATTACAGAACGAGTAAAGAGACTTGCGGTAACGAAGATTGAACTAGGTATTGAGATACCGCGATCGAATCTCGGGCAAGTAACATACCGATGACAAAGGGAACAACGTGTGTTGTTATGCGGTTTGACCGATAAAGATCTTCGTAGAATATGTAGAGCCAATATGAGCATCCGGGTTCCGCTTATTGGTTATTGACGGAGGCGTGTCTCGGTCATGTCTACATAGTTCTCGAACCCGTAGGGTCCGCACGCTTAAAGTTCGATGGCGGTTATATTATGAGTTTATGTGTTTTGATGTACGAAGGTAGTTGAGTCCCAGATGTGATCACGGACATGACGAGGAGTCTCGAAATGATCGAGACATGAAGATTGATATATTGGACGACTATATTCGGACACGGAATGGTTCCGGGTTATCGAGATATATACCAGTACTGGGGTTACTGAACCCCCGGGGTTATTGGGCCTCATGGGCCCAAGTGGTGGAAAGAGGAGAGGCGGCTAGGAGGTGGCGCGTGGCCCCCCGTGCCCCAATCCGAATTGGGAAAGGGAAGGGGGCGGCGGCCCCCTCTCCTTCCTTCTCCCCACCTCCTCCTTCCCCCTTCTCCTAGTTGGAATAGGGAAGGGGGGTAAAACCTACTTCAAGTAGGATTGCCCCCCCTTGGGCGCGCCTCCTCCCCTTGCCCGGCCCCCTCCTCCTCCCCCCTTTATATACGGAGGAGGGGGGCACCCCATAGACACAACAATTGATCATTGATCTCTTAGCCATGTGCGGTGCCCCCCTCCACCATAATCCACCTCGATAATATAGTAGCGGTGCTTAGGTGAAGCCCTGCGTCGGTAGAACATCGTCATCGTCCTGCCACGTCGTCTTGTGGAACTCTCCCTCAAAGCTCAATTTGGATCGGAGTTCGAGGGGCGTCATCGAGCTGAGCGTGTGCTGAACTTCGGAGGTGTCGTGCGTTCGATTGCTTGATCGGTCGGATCGTGAAGACGCATAACTACATCAACCGCGTTGTGCTAACTCTTCCGCTTTGGTCTATGAGGGTGCGTGGACAACACTCTCCCTCTCGTTGCTATGCATCACCATGATCCTGTGTGCGTAGGAATTTTTTTGAAATTACTACGTTCCCCAACAACTTCAAAGGGAAAACTCAATCCATTACAAGAGAGTAGAGGGGGAGAAACATCATAAGATTCAACTATAGTAGCGAAGCTCGCGATACATCAAGATCGTGCCAAATCAAGAACACGAGAGAGAGAGATCAAACAGATAGCTACTGGTACATACCCTCAGCCCCGAGGATGAACTACTCCCTCCTCGTCATGGAGAGCACCGGGATGATGAAGATGGCCACCGGAGAGGTATTCCCCCCTCTGGCAGGGTGCCAGAACGGGTCTAGATTGGTTTTCGGTGGCTACGGAGGCTTGCGGCGGCGGAACTCCCGATCTAGGTTATGTTCTGGAAGTTTGGGTATATATAAGAGGTTTTGGCATCGGGAACAAGTTAGGGGGTCCTCGAGGCGGCCACGAGATAGGGGGGCACGCCCCCACCCTCATGGTGGCCTCGGGACTCTTCTGGCCCATCTCCGGTACTCCGTGGGCTTCTTCTGGTCCAAAAATGATCTCCGTGAAATTTCAGGTCAATTGGACTCCGTTTGGTTTTCCTTTTCTGCGATACTCAAAAACAAGGAAAAAAACAGAAACTGGCACTGGGCTCTAGGTTAATAGGTTAGTCCCAAAAATCATATAAAACAGCATATAAATGCATATAAAACATCCTAGATGGATAATATAATAGCATGGAACAATAAAAAATTATAGATAAGTTGGAGACGTATCATAGACATGACTGAGACTCATCTCCGGTCAATAACCAATAGCGGAACCTGGATGTTCATATTGGCTCCTACATATTCTACGAAGATCTTTATCGGTCAAACCGCATAACAATATACGTTGTTCCCTTTGTCATCGGTATGTTACTTGCCGGGATTCAATAAATCGGTATCATCATACCTAGTTCAATCTAGATTACCGACAAGTTTCTTTACTCGTTTAAGTAATGCATCATCCATAACTAACTCATTAGTCACACTGCTTGCAAGGCTCATAGTGATGTACATTACCGAGAGGGCCCAGAGATACCTCTCCGATAGACAGAGTGACAAATCCTAATCTTGATCTATGCCAACTCAACAAAAACCATCAGAGACAATTGTAGAGCATCTTTATAATCACCCAGTTACGTTGTGACGTTTGATAGCACACAAGGTGTTCCTCCGGTATTCGGGAGTTGCATAATCTCATAGTCAGAGGAACATGTATAAGTCATGAAGAAAGCAGTAGCAATAAAACTGAATGATCATTATGCTAAGCTAACGGGTGGGTCTTGTCCATCACATCATTCTCAAATGACAACACATGTCCATGGCTAGGAAACTTAACCATCTTTGATTAACGAGCTAGTCAAGTAGAGGCATACTAGGGACACACTGTTTGTCTATGTATTCACACATGTACTAAGTTTTCGGTTAATACAATTCTAGCATCAATAATAAATATTTATCATGATATAAGGAAATATAGATAACAACTTTATTATTGCCTCTAGGGCATATTTTCTTCAGTCTCAGACTTGCACTAGAGTCAATAATGTAGTTCACATCGTCATGTGATTTAACACCAATAGTTCACATCTTTATGTGATTAGTTCACATCTCCATGTGACTAACACCCAAAGGGTTTACTAGAGTCAATAATCTAGTTCACATCGCTATGTGATTAACACCCAAAGAGTGATCATGTTTTGCCTGTGAGAGAAATTTAGTCAACGGGTCTGCCACATTCAGAGTCGTATGTATTTTGCAAATTTCTATGTCTACAATGCTTTTGAAAGTGCAACTATCCCTCGGTGGTTTTGGTAATTCATAACAACATATAGCTCATTGAGCTAATGCTATTCCAAGAAAAATATTTCAGGAAAGCTCAATGAATGGCATGGCATGGATGATGAAAGTGGATCCCTCAAAATATTAAGGACAAAGGATTGGCTCAAGCTCAAAAGCTCAAGACTCTACATTTTACATTTCAGTGATCCAAGATCACATTGAGTCTATAGGAAAAGCCAATACTATCAAGGAGGATGAGGTGTTGCTTAATGAGCCTCTTGCTTCATGTGCATAGTGATATGCTCCAAAACCCTCCACTACTTTCTCACATCCACATATGACCTAAACCTAAAGTCAAAATCGGTCCTACCAATTCTTTCTATTCTTGCAAGTTGCATGCTTTAATTTTCGCTGCCTATATACTCTTTGCATGCTTGCTTGAATTGTGTGAAGATTGCTTGACTTGTGCAAAGATAGTTAAAATCTGCCAAAGTCTAAAATTGGGAAAAGGTTAAGTTTTTAATCGGTCAAGTAGTCTAATCACCCCCCTCTAGACATACTTCAAGGTCCTACAAGTGGTATCAGAGCTTTGGTCTCCATTCGCTTTGATTTCCATAGCTTTTGGTGGTCATAGCCTTGGTTTCACAACCTAGGAGAGTATAGCGTCTAGCGAGGGAAATTATCACCGTAGAGGTCCTTACTTTGATGGCACTAATTTTGCTAGTTGGAAGCATAAGATGAAAATGCATATTCTCGGACATAACCCGCCGTTTGGGCTATTGTGTGTATTGGTTTGCAAGGTGAATTCTTTGATGGGAGAGAACCGAACCGTGAAGCTAAGCGCGGAAGAGTTGAAGATGCTGCAATACAACGCTCAAGCTTGTGATATCCTCTTCAATGGCTTGTGCCCCGAAGAGTTCAACAAAATCAGCCGTCTTGAGAATGCGAAGGAAATTTGGGATACTTTGATTGATATGCATGAAGGTACCGACTCCGTCAAGGAATCCTAGTTGGATGTGCTCCAAAGTCAGCTTGACAATTTCAAAATGAAGGATGGTGAAGGTGTCAAGAAATGTACTCTAGGCTTGCTCTTATCAAAAATGAGATTGCCGGCTTAGGAAGCGAAGAGATGACCGATAGATTCATCATCAAGAAGATCCTAAGAGCATTGGATGGAAAATATGATACCGTGTGCACATTGATCCAAATGATGCCAAACTACAAAGATCTCAAGCCAACGGAAGTCATTGGAAGAATTGTTGCTCATGAGATGTCACTCAAGGATAAGGAGGAACTTCACAACAAGTCAAGTGGTGCTTACAAAGCCTCATGTGAAGCCCCCACATCATCAAGTGAGAAACAAACCTTCAATGAAGAATTGAGCTTAATGGTGAAGAACTTCAACAAATTCTACAAGAGTAGAAGCAAAGAAAGAAGCTCTAAGTCAAGGTCCTACAATGACAAAAGATCTTCTAGTCGAGAGCGCAATTGCTACAATTGTGGGAGACCCGACACTATTCCAATGAGTGTACGACACCATACAAAAGAAGAGAAAATTCTACAGAGAAGAAGTAGAAGAGAAGAATCACCACCAAGAGAGAGAAGGAGTAGAGATGATCGTTATGAACGAAGACCCTCACGGAGAAGCAATGATTCGGATAGGAAGGACAAGTCATCAAAGAGCTACACAAAACGAAGACATCAAGCTCATGTTGGTGAATGGGTATCCGGCTCCGACTCCAACAATCACTCCGAGAGAAGCTACCACCCTGACTCCGAATACACTCAAGATGAAGGTGTTGCCGGTCTAGCACTTGTGTCAACCAACTCCTACGACATATTTGATTCACAAAATGAAGGAATTGGAAGATGCTTCATGGCCAAAGGTCCTAAGGTAACACACCTCGAGTATGTTGATTTTAATAGTGATGAAGATGACCTGCTAGGTGATGATGATTTACTTGTTGACAACTCTAGTGATGAATACTATGATGAAACGTCAATTAATCATGCTAATCAAGATAAAACGAATGACAATGATAAGGAGAAGATTGAGCTTCTAACTAAAGAACTAAACACTCTTAAGTTAGCTCATGAAACTATCTTCGAAGATCATCGAGAACTTTTAAGGGCTCATGAGAAGTTACGCTTTGAAAAACTCAATCTTGAGCAAGAGCATGAGTTCCTAAAAGCAATCAATGATGATCTCCGTAAGAAAAGTTCTTCTTACATTGCCAAGAGTTTAGTCTTATCTACTTACATGCCTCAAGTCAAGTCTAGTAACAAGAACAAGAAATATTCTTTCTCTAGTAGTAACAATAACAATGCTAAATCCAATATTGTTTCTTCTAGTAGTTCTCTTGATTCCACTAATGATTCTCTTAGCCAAGTTACTCTTGAGCAAGAAAACATCTTATTGAAGGGAATTATAGAGAAAGGTGTATACAAGAGCCTTGCCGGGAGTAAGAAATTTGAGGAAATTATGCATAAGCAAGGAAGGCACCGAAGAATCAAGGTGTTGGTTTTGAGCGAAAGTTCAATGCCAATGGAGTAGAGTGGGAAGAAGATCAATACCCCAAGACGAAGTTTGTTCCTCAACAAGAGAAATATGATCCTACTTCCTTCAAGGGAACACAAGCACAAGATGATCTTCCACCACAAGACCACAAGAACAAAGGCAAGGACAAGCTTCAAGAGGAGATTGATGCATTTGAAGAAGCATCCAAGGCCTTGGTCAAGTGGGTTCCCGAGGACTACGCCAAGTTCTACTTCATCAAGTACAACTACTACACCAAGGATTCCCATCAAGATGATGTGGATCCCGAAGAAGAAGAACTAGAGAGTTCTTGAGGGTGACTCCGCCAACATTCTTCACTCATATCATTATGGCAAGGAAAAGTGCAATCATCTTCCATATCTTACACTAGTTCAAGGAGTCACAAACCCTCATGTTGGTAAGACAAGGGACAAGGTAACCTAAAGTTTTCATGGACATCATTTTGTGAATGCATCACTCTATGTCTATGGATATTCTTGTTTGTTCCTTGTGGGACTAACCCATGTAGGTATTGAAAGTGCAACTCACTCCAAAGGTTTGCTCCAAAAGATCTACATCAACATTGAGCATCCACATCTTCAACACCTACATGAAGTCATCATCGACAAAACCCAAGGTTAGTTCATCCCTCTAAGGGGGGATCTCACATCTAGGGGGAGCTTAACTCTAAGATTGAGTCAAAGCAACTCTAATGATGTGAACACATAAATGATTTATGTAAAAGTGGTAACCCCACTTGAACTTAAACGATGAGTATGACCTATGATCAAATGTTCTCATTTGACTCCTAAGTCAATATACTCATATATAGATGACCTTGTCATCGCCAATTGTTTGATAGATGCTAGAATTGGTTGTGCATGCTTTGTCACATATTTCATTTGTCATTTTATTGTGTGAGCATGTTGGTTGCATATTTTACTCATTCGAGGACATCCACTTGTTGTTTTGATTGATTGGTTTCTTCTTCTTTGGCCAAGTGGATGGACAATAATGCCTAAGAACCTTCTCTAGCTATCTATGCTTTTCTCGTCTCAAACTCTATTCATGCTACATCACAAAATTGGATCAAGTCAGATTCGAACCACTCTGTGTGAGGAGCACTCGGAGTCCCCGATTCGTCATAGACTTAAAACTTCCAAAACTTCTTTGTGATTTTCGGTCTGACCGATTCATTCCTTTCGGTCGTACCGAGATCACTAAGTCGATCTTGGTTTTCATATCGGTGCAACCGATTTGAACTTTTCGGTCACACCGAGTTGTCAGAACTGTCATCAGCTATGCACCTCGGTGCCACCGAAGTTGCTCCACTTTCGGACACACCGGTGTCGGGCTATATATTCACACGGGCAAAATTTTGGAAAACTTTCTCCAAAACTCTTCGCCACAGCATAGCTCGCTCTGCCTACTAGGTCTCCGGATCGTCGACTTCGTCGCCAACCGCCTCCTGTCGCTGGTCTCCGCTGCCGTCAACGGATTTCATCTCCGTCGTTGCCGCCGTAGCGAGTTCACCGCCGAACTAGGGTATGAACTCGATCACAGTGCTATCCTCGTCTGATTCTCAGCACATTGTGTTCATTATGCTTCTTGCCACGATTGAAACACATCTATCCAGTCAAAACAATCCTTAGAATAGATGTGATTGGAAAATTTAGGGTTAGGTTTCCACCGAAACCATCTCGGACCCACCGAGTTGAAAAACTCGGTCCCACCGATTTGGCTAACGCCATTGCACTAGTAACTCTCGGTCTGACCGAGAATTGCTAATTGGTGTGACCGATTTTAAAACTTTGTGAAACCCTAGCAGTCTCGGTGCCACCAAACTGTGACTCGGTCTGACCGAGTTCACTAGTTTAGGTTCCAAAACTGCTTCGGTATCACCGAGTTTGAAAATCGGTAGATCCGAAATGCTTTCTGTGGAAAACTAAAACTAAGTTTTTTGAATCATTCTTTTGCAAAAATCTCTGCATTTTGTGATGCTCATCCACTCTACCTCATCTATAACTATTCACAGGGTTAGCAGTCAGTGTGTGCAGCATGTGAGATCAAAGTGACAGCCAGAACAAGTCAGAAGAGCAGAGTCACATGAGTGAGGGCTCGAGTCCCTCTAGCAGCTCAAATGAGGGAAGCAGAAGCACTCCCAGCAATTTGCCCAAGGCTGCCACTAGGACAAGGAAGAAGAAAACCTCAGAGTCTGAGGATGAGGATTATGTGGCAGTTGAGGATGAGGCTATTTCAAAGAAGAAAGTACTCAAGATGGAGTATAGCTCAACTGCAGTAAAGCCAGGGATGAAGATCAAAAGGCCTGCAGGAAGACAACCAATGTCCAAAGCCAGAGTCTCCACTCAAGCATCTTTGGAATCCCAACCCAAAGAGCCTGCTGCAGAAGGAAAGAAAAGGAAGGAAAGGGTCAAGAAGACCATGGCCAGAGCAATAGGAAAGCCTTCCATGATGGAAGAAGAGGAAGAAGAAGAGGTTGCTGCACCAGCACCTAAGGCACAAAAGCTAATGGGTGATGCTATAAAGTCAGGGCTGCAACATCAAAGCCAAAAGAAGCACCCAAAGCTGCATCCAAGCCCAAGAGTGCACCTAAGAGGAATACCAGGAGTATACCAGCTGCTGAGAAGAACAAGGCCCCAGTGCCTGAAGTTGCTGTTGAGGAAGATGATGAAGGACAAGTCCTGAGGAAGCTCAAACCCAAGATTCCAGACCACAATGATGCTCATCCTGTGGCTGAAAACATGAAGATCAGGAGAGACTTAGGGTTGAGGCTATGGAGAGAGTCGGATCCATATGCCACCAGGAGAAGGACTGCTGTTGATTACAGGTTCCACACAAAGGAGCATCAGGACTTCTATGAGACAATCTTGTTGGACAAGAAGCCCATAGTGTGTGATATGAGGTGGGTCGACTGGACCTACATTCAGGAAAATGAAGAACACTATCCTGGAGTGTATGACAGCTTCAGTGCGTGTGGAGTTGTAGACTTTGTCGGGCAGAAGCTCACAAACTGGAATGATGAGCTCATTATGCAATTCTACTCCACAACACATTTCTATCCAGATGGCAGGATAGTTTGGATGTCTGAAGGAACGAGATACCAATCAACCATTGAGGAATGGGCAAGTCTGATCAATGCCCCAAAGGAGAGTGAAGATGACTTGGACGTTTATGCCAAGAAGAAGATGGATCACAACTCTATGTCACAGATGTACAAGGAGATCCCAGATGAGGCACTTGAGACTTTCAAGTTTGGGT
This sequence comes from Aegilops bicornis, assembly GCA_021605145.1. Lineage (NCBI taxonomy): Eukaryota > Viridiplantae > Streptophyta > Magnoliopsida > Poales > Poaceae > Aegilops > Aegilops bicornis. The sequence continues at coordinate 688,206,104 of CM038671.1, read as the reverse complement.
CAATTCATTTTCTTCTGTCAGGGCTGCCAACGATCAACTGGATCCTAAGGCACACTCTGTTGCCCAAATCAGGTGACCACAACATGATCAGAGGGCATGCAATTAATTTTCTACACATATTTGATGTGCCCCAGAAATTCAAGGTCATGAGCCTCATAGTTGAAACTATCAAGAGGACAGCAGCAGACCAAAAGAGAAGTTGTGGATATGCCCCACAAATTCAGGAGTTAATTAACTCAAAGATGGGCATAGGGAAGTATCATTGGATAAGGAACACTTTGTTCTCTATCCTGACTTTGAGGACAATCAAGTTGTCATGACTGAGAATGAACCATCATCAGTACAAGCTCAAGAAAAGAAGGAGAAAGCAAGGAAAGACAAGGCTACCAAGATGCCAACTCTAGCAGAGGCATCTGAGTACTTTTTGAAGAACAAGCAGGACCAAGTTGGTTACTTGATAGCATCAACTCTGCGGATTGAGAAGGGGTTGGCCACCCTAACTCAAAACCAGGAGAGCCTGGAAAGAATCATGGAACAAAAATTCTATGATCTTGATGTCAAAGTAACTGAGATCCAGTCAGTTGTGGAGCAGCTACATGATGACATGCAGGAGAGGAAGGGTAGGACAATAACTGATGCATTTGCCAGAGTGCCTCGAGCTCAGAGATCAGCTGCAGAGCCAAGATTGCACACCGTAGTCACTTCATCTACTCCAGCTACAGCTCCAGCGCAACCAGCTCCAGCACCAACTCCTTCAGCTCCTTCCACATCAACTGAAGTCTTCGTCCAAGGAGCCATCTCTACGACACCAGCTGAAGACCAAGCCTGAGAGACGATATAGTCCTATGCATTTTCTAGGAAATTTTTTGTAACTTGTTGACAAAGGGGGAGAAAAGTGTATAGATCATAGGGCTTCGAGAGAGAGAGAGAGAGAGATTTTGTTTTTGTTCTCTCTTGTCTTCTTGGTTGAACTTTGTTTGGTTTTGATTGCTTGAGATACTATGCTATTACCTGTGAGACATTGATGATCATGTGGTTGATCATAAGCTACACTTATGCTTGTTAGATGATATTATCTTACCTATCCTTATATGATCATTCACTGTGCTTGGTGATGAGTGCATGTATTCAATCCTTATTATTTTGAGCGCTCCACCAAGATGTATGTGACATGGAAGAGTAACCCATGAGCCTAATTCCTTGTGCATTTGCAGTCCAAAGCAAATCTTAAAATATGCACAAATTTAGGGGGAGCTCTTGCCTTCACATACTTCTCAAAGCGACGATGTTTTTCAATCTTATTATCATTTGTCGAAGCTTTGATCTATATGTTGTCATCAATTACCAAAAAGGGGGAGATTGAAAGTGCAACTATCCCTAGGTGGTTTTGGTAATTCATAACAACATATAGCTCATTGAGCTAATGCTATTCCAAGACAAATATTTCAGGAAAGCTCAGTGAATGGCATGGCATGGTTGATGAAAGTGGATCCCTCAAAATATTAAGGACAAAGGACTGGCTCAAGCTCAAAAGCTCAAGACTCTACATTTTACATTTTAGTGATCCAATATCACATTGAGTCTATAGGAAAAGCCAATACTATCAAGGAGGGATGAGGTGTTGCTTAATGAGCCTCTTGCTTCATGTGCATAGTGATATGCTCCAAAACCCTCCACTACTTTCTCACATCCACATATGACCTAAACCTAAAGTCAAAATCAGTCCTACCGATTCTTTCTATCCGGCGCCACCGAGTTCAAATGTCATAGCCACTGCCACAAACCCTAGGCAAATCGGTTTCACCGATAGGGATCTCGGTCTCACCGAGATGGGATTGTAATCTCTTTGTTTCCCTTCGTAACGTTTCGGTCTAACCGAAGTGAGCGATCGGTCCCATCGAGATTGCAATGTATACTCTCTGTTTCCCTTTCGTAACTTTTCGGTCTCACCGAAAGAGCGAATCGGTCCCACCGAGTTTACCGACCAACTCTCTGGTTAGCTAATTACCAAAATCGGTCTCACCGAAGTTTGTATGTCGGTCTCACCGAGATTACCTTATGCCCTAACCCTAACCATATCGGTCCTACCGAGTTGCATGTCAGTCCCACCGAAAACCCTAAGGGTCACTAGGTTTACTGAATCGGTCCGACCGAGTTTGTTGATTCGGTCCCACCGAGTTTGGTAAATTGTGTGTAATGGTTAGATTTTGTGTGGAGGCTATATATACCCCTCCACCTCCTCTTCATTCGTGGAGAGAGCCATCGGAACAAACCTACACATCCAACTTACCAGTTCTGAGAGAGAACCACCTACTCATGTGTTGAGGCCAAGATATTCGATTCCAACCATATGAATCTTGATCTCTAGCCTTTCCCAAGTTGCTTTCCACTCAAATCTTCTTTCCACCAAATCCAAATCCTGTGAGAGAGAGAGTTGAGTGTTGGGGAGACTATCATTTGAAGCACAAGAGCAAGGAGTTCATCATCAACACACCATTTGTTACTTCTTGGAGAGTGGTGTCTCCTACATTGGCTAGGTTTCACTTGGGAGCCTCCGACAAGATTTTGGAGTTGACCCAAGGAGTTTGTAAGGGCAAGGAGATCGCCTACTTCGTGAAGATCTACCGCTAGTGAGGCAAGTCCTTCGTGGGCGACGGCCATGGTGGGATAGACAAGGTTGCTTCTTCGTGGACACTTTGTGGGTGGAGCCCTCCGTGGACTCACACAACCGTTACCCTTCGTGGGTTGAATTCTCCATCAACGTGGATGTACGATAGCACCACCTATCGGAACCACGACAAAAACATCTGTGTCTCCAATTGCGTTTGAATCCTCCAAACCCTTCCCTTTACATTCTTGCAAGTTGCATGCTTTAATTTCCGTTGCCTATATACTCTTTGCATGCTTGCTTGAATTGTGTGAAGATTGCTTGACTTGTGCAAAGATAGCTAAAATCTGCCAAAGTCTAAAATTGGGAAAAGGTTAAGTTTTTAATCGGTCAAGTAGTCTAATCACCCCCCCTCTAGACATACTTCAAGGTCCTACAGCTTTGCACGGAGCTACTCTAGCTAATTGCTCCCACTTTCAATATGTATCTAGATCGAGACTTAGAGTCATCCAGATCGGCGTCAAAGCTTGCATCGACGTAACTCTTTATGATGAACTCTTTGTCACCTCCATAACCGAGAAACATTTCCTTATTCCACTAAGGATATTTTTGACCGCTGTCCAATGATCCACTCCTGGATCACTATTGTACCCTCTTGCCAAACTTATGGTGAGGTACACAATAGGTCTGGTACACAACATAGCATACTTTATAGAACCTATGACTGAGGCATAGGGAATGACTTTTCATTCTCTTCCTATTTTCTGCCGTGGTCGGGTTTTGAGTCTTTACTGAACTTCACACCTTGCAACACAGGCAAGAACTCCTTCTTTGACTGTTCCATTTTGAACTACTTCAAAATCTTTGTCAAGGTATGTACTCATTGCAAATATATCAAGCGTCTTGATCTATCTCTATAGATCTTGATGCTTAATATGTAAGTAGCTTCACCGAGGTCTTTCTTTGAAAAACTCCTTTCAAACACTCCTTTATGCTTTCCAGAAAATTCTACACTATTTCAGATTAACAATATGCCATTCACATATACTTATCAGAAATGTTGTAGTGCTCCCACTCCGTTTTTTGTAAATACATGCTTCACTGCAAGTCTGTATAAAACCATATGCTTTGATCACTTTATTAAAGCATATATTCCAACTTCGAGATGCTTGCACCAGTCCATAGATGGATCACTGGAGCTTGCTCACTCTGTTAGCACCTTTAGGATCGACAAAACCTTCTGGTTGCATCATATACAACTCTTCTTTAAGAAATCCATTAAGGAATGCAGTTTTGTTATCCATTCGCCAGATTTCATAAAATGCGGCGACTGCTAACATGATTCAGACAAACTTTTAAGCATCGATACGAGTGAGAAAATCTCATCGTAGTCAACACCTTGAATTTGTCAAAAACATTTTGCGACAATTCGAGCTTTGTAGATAGTAGCACTACTATCAGTGTCCATCTTCCTCTTGAAGATCCATTTATTCTCAATGACTCACCGATCAACGGGCAAGTCAATCAAAGTCCATAATTTGTTCTCATACATGGATCCCATCTCAGATTTCATGGCCTCAAGCTATTTTGCGGAATCTGGGCTCATCATTGCTTCCTCCTAGTTCGTAGGTTCGTCATGGTCTAGTAACACGACTTCCAGAACAGGATTATCGTACCACTCTGGTGCGGACCGTACTCTGGTTAACCTACGAGGTTCGGTAGTAACTTGATCTGAAGTTTCATGATCATCATCATTAGCTTCCTCACTAATTGGTGTAGGAATCACTGGAGCTGATTTCTGTGATGAACTACTTTCCAATTCGGGAGAAGGTACAATTACCTCATCAAGTTCTACTTTCCTCCCACTCACTTCTTTCAAGAGAAACTCCTTCTCTAGAAAGGATCCATTCTTAGCAACAAAATATATTGCCTTCGAATCTGTGGTAGAAGGTGTACCCAACAGTTTCTTTTGGGTATCCTATGAAGACACACTACTCCGATTTGGGTTCGAGCTTATCAGTTTGAATTTTTTCACATAAGCATCGCAACCCCAAACTTTAAGAAACGACAGCTTTGGTTTCTTGCCAAACCATAGTTCATACGGTGTGATCTCAACGGATTTAGATGGTGCCCTATTTAACGTGAATGCATCTATCTCTAATGCATAACCCCAAAACAATAGTGGTAAATCGGTAAGAGACATCACAGATCGCACCATATCCAATAAAGTACGATTACAACGTTCAGACACACCATTATGCTGTGGTGTTCCAGGTGGCGTGAGTTGCGAAACTATTCCACATTGTTTCAAATGAAGACCAAACTGGTAACTCAAATATTCGCCTCCGCGATCAGATTGTAGAAATTTTATTTTCTTGTTACGATGATTTTCCACTTCACTCTGAAATTCTTTGAACTTTTCAAATGGTTTAGACTTATGTTTCATTAAGTAGACATACCCATATCTGCTCAAATCATCTTTGAAGGTCAGAAAATAATGATACCCGCCGCGAGCCTCAACACTTATCAGATCACATACATCAGTATGTATTATTTCTAATAAGTCAGTTGCTTGCTCCATTGTTCCGGGGAACGGAGTCTTAGTCATCTTGCCCATGAGGCATGGTTCACAAGCATCAAGTGGTTCATAATCAAATGATTCCAAAAGTCCATCAGCATGGAGTTTCTTCATGCGCTTTACACCAATATGACCTAAACGGCAGTGCCACATATAAGTTGCGCTATCATTATCAATTTTGCATCTTTTAGCATCAATATTTTGAATATGTGTATCAATACGATCGAGATTCTATAAACCATTCACCTTGGGTGTATGACCACAGAAGGTTTTATTCATGTAAACATAATAACAGTTACTCTTTAACTTAAATGAATAACCGTATTGCAATAAACATGATCCAATCATATTATGCTCAATGCAAACACCAAATAACATTTATTTTAGGTTCAACACTAATCCCGAAGGTAAAGGGAGTGTGCGATGGTGATCTTATCAACCTTGGAATATCTTCCAACACACATCGTCACTTTGCCCTCAACAAGTCTCTGTTCATTTTGTAACTCTTGTTCCGAGTTACTAATCATAGCAACTGAATCGATATCAAATACCTAGGGGTTACTATGATCACTAGTAAAGTACACATCAATAACATATATATCATATATACTTTTGTTCACTTTGCCATCCTTCTTATCCGCCAAATATTTGGGATAGTTCCATTTCCAGTGACCATTCCCTTTGCAGCAGAAGCACTCAGTTTCAGGCTTAGGTCTAGCTTTAGGTTTCTTCACGGGAGTGGCAACTTGCTTGCCTTTCTTCCTTGAAGTTCCTCTTTCTTTCCCTTTGCCCTTTTCTTGAAACTAGTGGTCTTGTTAACCATCAACACTTGATGCTATTTCTTGATTTCTACCTTCACCGATTTCAGCATAGCGAAGAGCTTGGGAATTACTTTCGTCATCCCTTGCATATTATAGTTCATCACTAAGTTCTATTAACTTGCTGATAGTGACCAGAGAACTTTATCAATTACTATCTTATCTGAAGATTAACTCCCATTTGATTCAAGCAATTGTAGTACCCAGACAATCTGAGCACATGCTCACTGGTTGAGCTATTCTCCTCCACCTTGTAGGCAAAGTACTGTTAGAGGTCTCATACCTCTCGACACGGGCATGAGTATGAAATACCAATTTCAACTCTTAGAACATCTTATATGTTCCGTGGCGTTCAAAACGTTTTTGAAGTCCCGGTTCTAAGCTGTAAAGCATGGTGCACTAAACTATCAAGTAGTCATCATACCGAGCTTTGCCAAACGTTCATAACGTTTGCATCTACTCCTGCAATAGGTCCGTCACCTAGCGGTGCATCAAGGACATAATTTTTCTGTGCAGCAATGAGGATAATCCTCAGATCACGGACCCAGTCCGCATCATTGCTACTACCATCTTTCAACTTATTTTACTCTAGGAGCATATCAAAAAATAAACGGGGAGCTACGTCGCAAGCTATTGATCTACAACATAGATATGCAAAAACTATCAGGACTAAGTTCATGATAAATTAAGTTCAATTAATCATATTACTTAAGAACTCCCACTTAGATAGACATCCCTCTAATCATCTAAGTGATCACGTGATCCATATCAACTAAACCATGTCCGATCATCACGTGAGATGGAGTAGTTTTCAATGGTGAACATCTCTATGTTGATCATATCTACCATATGATTCACACTCAAACTTTCGGTCTCAGTGTTCCGAGGCCATATCTGCATATGCTAGGCTCGTCAAGTTTAACCCGAGTATTCTGCATGTGCAAAACTGGCTTGCACCCGTTGTATGTTAACGTAGAGCTTAGCACACCCGATCATCACGTGGTGTCTCAGCACTTAGAACTGTCGCAACAGTGCATACTCAGGGAGAACACTTATACCTTGAAATTTTAGTAAGGGATCATCTTATAAAGCTACCGTCGTACTGAGCAAAATAAGATGCATAAAAGATAAACATCACATGCAATCAAAATATGTGACATGATATGGCCATCATCATCTCGTGCCTTTGATCTCCATCTCCAAAGTACCATCATGATCTCCATTGTCACCGGCATGACACTATGATCTCCATCATCTTGATCTTTATCAAGGTGTTGTCATATGGTCGTCTCGCCAATTATTGCTTTTGCAACTATTGCTATCGCATAGCGATAAAGTAAAGCAATTATATGGCGCTTGCATTTTATGCAATAAAGAGATAACCATAAGGCTCCTGCCGATTCTTGATAACTTTAACAAAACATGATCATCTCATACAACAATTTATATCTCATCATGTCTTTACCATATCACATCACAACATGCCCTGCAAAAACAAGTTAGACGTCCTCTACTTTGTTGCTGCAAGTTTTACATGGCTGCTACGGGCTGAGCAAGAACCGTTCTTACCTACGCATCAAAAACCACAACATAGTATAGTGATTGCTTTTTGATCTTTAGAAAGAACCCTGTTCATTGAAACCGGTTCAACTAAAGTTGGAGAAACAGACACCCACTAGCCACCTGTGTGCGAAGCACGGCGGTAGAACCAGTCTCGCGTAAGCGTATGCGTAATGTAGGTCTGGCCGCTTCATCCAATAATACCACCGAATCAAGAATCAACTAGTAACGGCAAGCAATATGTATATACTCACGCCCATAACTCCTTTGTGTTCTACTCGTGCATATAACATCTACACATAGACCTGGCTTGGATGCCACTGTTGGGGAACGCAGTAATTTCAAAAAAAAATCCTATGCACACGCAAGATCTATCATGGTGATGCACAACAACGAGAGAGGAGAGTGTTTTGCACGTACCCTCATAGACCGAAAGCGGAAGCGTTATGACAACGCGATTGATGTAGTCGTACGTCTTCACGATCCGACCGATCCTAGTATCGAAAGTACGGCACCTCCGCGATCTGCACATGTTCAGCTCGGTGACATCCCACAAACTCTTGATCCAGCTGAGGGTCGAGGGAGAGTTTCGTCAGCATGACAGCATGATGATGGTGATGATGAAGATACTGGCACAGGGCTTCGCCTAAGCACTACGATGATATGACCGAGGTGGATTATGGTGGAGGGGGGCGCACACGGCTAAGACAATGTCTGTTGTTGTGTTCTAGGGTGCCCCTGACCCCGTATATAAAGGAGCAAGGGGGGAGGCCGGCCGGCCCTAGGGGCGCGCCAAGGGAGGAGGAATCCTCCTCCTAGTAGGAGTAGGATTCCTCCTTTCCTAGTCCTACTAGGAAGAGGAGGGAAAGAGGAAAGGAGAGGAAGAGAAGGAAAGGCGCCCCTCCTAGTTCAATTCAGACTCCCTATAGGGAGGGGGTGCGGCTGCCCCTTGTGGGCTGCCTCCCCTCTTCCCTATGGCCCATGTAGGCCCAATCTTTCCCCCCACCGGGGGGGGGGGGTTCCGGTAACCCTCCGGCACTCCGATTTTCTCCGAAATCACCCGGAACACTTCTGGTGTCCGAATATAGTCGTCCAATATATCAATCTTTATGTCTCGACCATTTCGCGACTCCTAGTCATGTGCGTGTTCATATCCGGGACTCCAAACTACCTTCGGTACATCAAAACACATAAACTCATAATACCGATCGTCACCGAACGTTAAGCGTGCGGACCCTACGGGTTCGAGAACTATGTAGACATGACCGAGACTCACCTCCGGTCAATAACCAATAGCAGAACCTGGATGTTCATATTGACTCCTACATATTCTACGAAGATCTTTATCGTTCAAACCACATAACAATATACGTTGTTCCATTTTGCTACCTCTTGAGCACTGCGTTGGTTTTCCCTTGAAGAGGAAAGGGTGATGTAACAAAGTAGCGTAAGTATTTCCCTCAGTTTTGACAACCAAGGTATCAATCCAGTAGGAGACCACACACGAGTCCCATGCACCTACACAAAGAAACAAGAACCTCGCAACCAACGTGATAAAGGGGTTGTCAATCCCTTCACGGCCACTTACTAGAGTGAGATCTGATAGAGATGATAGGATAATATTTTTGGTATTTTTATGATAAAGATGCAAAGTAAAATAAACGGAAATATAAATAGCAAAGTGTTGGAAGATTAATATGATGGAAAATAGACCCGGGGGCCATAGGTTTCACTAGTGGCTTCTATCAAAATAGCATAAGTATTGCGATGGGTAAACAAATTACTGTCGAGCAATTGATAGAATTGAGCATAGTTATGAGAATATCTAGGTATGATCATGTATATAGGCATCACGTCCGCGACAAGTAGACCGAGATGATTATGCATCTACTACTATTACTCCACACATCGACCAACTCCTGCCTACATCTAGAGTATTAAGTTCATGAAGAACATAGTAACGCGTTAAGAAAGATGACATGATGTAGAGGGATAAACTCATGCAATATGATATACACCCCATCTTTTTATCCTCGATGGCAACAATACAATACGTGCCTTGCTTCCCTATTTGTCATTGGGAAAGGACACGCAAGATTGAACCCAAAGCTAAGCACTTCTCCTATTGCAAGAAAGATCAATCTAGTAGGCCAAACCAAACTGATAATTCAAAGAGACTTGCAAAGATAAGCAATCATACATAAAAGAATTCAGAGGAGGTTCAAATATTGTTCATAGATAAACTTGATCATAAACCCACAATTCATCGGATCTCGACAAACACACTGCAAAAGAAGATTACATCGAATAGATCTCCAAGAGAAACAAGGAGAACATTGTATTGAGATCCAAAGAGAGAGAGAAGAAGCCATCTAGCTAATAACTATGGACCTGAAGGTCTGAGGTAAACTACTCACACATCATCGGAGAGGCTATGGTGTTGATGTAGAAGCCCTCCATGATCAATGCCCCCTCGTGAGCCTTGAAAAAAGGCCCCAAGATGGGTTCTCATGGGTACAGAAGGTTGCGGCGGTGGAAATAGGGTTTCGGCTCCGTATCTGATGTTTTTAGGGTATACGGGTATATATAGGAGAAAGAAGAACGTCGGTGGAGCAACATGGGCCGCATGAGGGTGGAGGGCGCGCCTAGGGGGGTAGGCGCGCCCCCCTGCCTCGTGCCTTCCTCGTTGGTTGCTTTACGTAGACTTCAAGTCCTGTGGATCACGTTTGTTCCAAAAATCACGTTCCCGAAGGTTTCATTCCGTTTGGACTCCGTTTGATATTCTTTTTCTGTGAAACACTGAAACGGGCAAAAAACAGCAATTTGGGCTGGGCCTCCGGTTAATAGGTTAGTCCCAAAAATAATATAAAAGTGTATAGTAAAGCCCAATAAACATCCGAAACAGAATATAATATAGCATGGAACAATAAAAAATTATAGATACGTTGGAGACGTATCAAGCATCCCCAAGCTTAATTCCTGCTCGTCCTCGAGTAGGTAAATAATAAAAACAGAATTTTTGATGTGGAATTCTACTTGGCATGGCTTTTAATGTAACCCTCTTAATTGTGGTATGAATATTCAGATCCGAAAGATTCAAGATAATGGTTTAATATTGACATAGAAGTAACAATACTTCAAGCATACTAACTAAGCCGTTATGTCTTCTCAAAATAACATGGCCAAAGAAAGTTCATCCCTACAAAATCATATAGTTTGGTTATGCTCCATCTTCGTCACACAAAATACTCAAATCATGCACAACCCCGGTTTCAGCCAAGCAATTGTTTCATACTTTAGAATTTTCAAACTCTTTCAACTTTCACGCAATACATGAGTGTGAGCCATGGACATAGCACTATGGGTGGAATAGAATAATGATAGGGATTATGTGGAGAAGACAAAAAGGAGAAGATAGTCTCACATCAACTAGGTGTATCAACGGGCTATGGAGATGCCCATCAATAGATATCAATGTGAGGAGGAGGGATTGCCATGCAACGGATGCACTAGAGCCATAAATGTATGAAAACTCAACAAAATGCAACTAAGTGAGTGTGCATCCAACTTGCTTGCTCATGAAGACCTAGGGCATTTGAGGAAGCCCATTGTAGGAATATACAAGCCAAGTTCTATAACGAAAAATTCCCACTAGTATATGAAAGTGACAAAACAAGAGACTCTCTATCATGAAGAACATGGTGCTACTTTGAAGCACAAGTATGAAAAAAGGATAGTAGCGTTGCCCCCTTTTATTTTCTCCTTTTTTTTCTGGGCCTCTTTTTTTTCTTTTGGCCTTTTTTTTGAGGGACAATGCTCTATGAATGATGATCATCACACTTCTATTCATTTACAACTCAATGATTACAACTCGATACTAGAACAAAGTATGACTCTATATGCATGCCTCCGGTGGTGTACCGGGATGGGCAATGATTCAAGAGTGACATGTATGAAATAATATGCATGGTGGCTTTGTCACAAATACGATGTCAACTACATGATCATGCAAGGCAATATGACAATGATGAAAGCGTGTCATGATAAGCGGAGCGGTGGAAAGTTGCATGGCAATATATCTCGGAATGGCTATGGAAATGCCATAATAGGTAGGTATGGTGGCTGTTTTGTGGAAGATATAAGGAGGTTTATGTGTGATAGAGTGTATCATATCACGGGGTTTGGAGGCACCAACGAAGTTTGCGCTAACTCTCAAGGTGAGAAAAGGCAATGCACGGTACCGAAGAGGCTAGCAATGATGGAAGGGTGAGAGTGCGTATAATCCATGGACTCAACATTAGTCATAAAGAACTCACATACTTATTGCAAAAATCTACAAGTCATCAAAATCAAGCACTACACGCATGCTCCTAGGGGGGAGGTTGGTAGGAGTTAACCATCGCGCCCCCGACCTCCACACAAGGGATGACACTCAAAGAACATCTCATGTTTCAAATTTGTTACATAACGTTTACCATACGTGCATGCTACGGGATTTGAAAACTTCAACACAAGTATTTATCAATTTCACAACTACTCAACTAGCACAACTTTAATATTACTACCTCCATATCTCAAAACAATCATCAAGCATCAAACTTTTCGTAGTATTCAACGCACTCATAAGAGATTTTTTTACTAAAGTTGAACACCTTGCATATTAGGATTAATTTCATGATTAAAGCAAATTACCATGCTGTTTTGTAGGACTCTCAAAACAATATTAGTGAAGCACGAGAGAACAATAGTTCTATAAAACAAATCCACCACCGCGCTCTAAAAGATATAAGTGAAGCACTAGAGCAAAAACTATATAGCTCAAAAGATATAAGTGAAGCACATAGAGTATTCTAATAAATTCCGAATCATGTGTGTATCTCTCAAAAGGTGTGTACAGCAAGGATGATTGTGGTAAACTAAAAAGCAAAGACTCAAACCATACAAGACGCTCCAACCAAAACACATACCATGTGGTGAATAAAAATATAGCTCCAAGTAAAATTACCGATGGACGAAGACGAAAGAGGGGATGCCTTCCGGGGCATCCCCAAGCTTTGGCTTCTTGGTGTCCTTAGATTATCTTGGGGTGCCATGGGCATACCCAAGCTTAGGCTCTTGCCACTCCTTGTTCCATAATCCATCAAATCTTTTACCCAAAACTTGAAAACTTCACAACACAAAACTCAACAGAAAATCTCGTGAGCTCCGTTAGCGAAAGAAAACAAAACACCACTTGAAGGTACTGTAATGAACTCATTCTTTATTTATATTGGTGTTAAACTTACTGTATTACAACTTCCCTATGGTTTATAAACTATTTTACTAGCCATAGATTCATCAAAATAAGCAAACAACACATGAAAAACAGAATCTGTCAAAAATAGAACAGTCTGTAGTAATCTGTAACTAACGCAAACTTCTGGAACGCAAAAACTTCCACCAAATTAGGAAGTTATAGATAATTAGTTTATTGATCTACTGCAAAAAGAATCAATCAAAAATCACGTTCCTATGATTTATGAAAACTAATGTCGTGCGCACAAAGTTTCTGTTTTCTGCAGCAGGATCAAATAACTATCACCGTAGGTTATCCTAACGATTTTACTTGGCACAAACACTAATTAAAACACAAAAACGAATCTAACCAGAGGCTAGACAAATTATTTATTCCTAAAAAGAAGCAAAAAGCAAAAAACTAAAATAAAATTGGGCTCAACAAGCGCTATCGTTTAACGCCCCTAGCTAGGCATTGAGATTTCGATGATGCTCACATAAAAGATAGGAATCAAAGCACAAACAGAGCATCATAGAACACGTGATAAACACATCTAAGTCTAACATACTTACTATGCATAGGCATTTTATAAACAAACAAATTATCATAGCAAGCAAAAATTAGCATATGCAAGGAAGAAGAAAGAGACGATAGCAATCTCAACATGACAAGAGGTAATCTAGTAAGATGAAAATTTCTACAACCATATTTTCCTCTCTCATAATAATTACATGTAGGATCATAGGAAAATTCAACAAAATAGCTATCACATAACATATTGTCAATACGATCCACATGCATGCGAAGTTGACACTCTTCCAAAATAGTGGGATTAATATTAACTAAAGTCATGACCTCTCCAAACCCACTTTTATCAAAAATTTCATAAGATTGAATATTCTCCAAATATGTGGGATCTAAAGTTGACACTCTTACAAACCCACTTTCAATATTATTGCAAACACTATTATCAATCTCATATTTAGCATGGGGCTTAAATAAATTTTCAAGATCATAAGAAGAATCACCCCAATCATGATCATTGCAACAAGTAGTAGACATAGCAAAACTAGCATCCCCAAGCTTAGGGTTTTGCATATTATTAGCACAATTGACATCAAGAGAGTTTATAATAAAATCATTGCAATCATGCTTTTTATTCAAGGAGCTACCATGAATCTCTTCATAAATTTCTTCATCACAATTTCCAGATTCACGAATTTCAAGCAAAACCTCATAAAGATAATCTAGTGCACTCAAATCACTAGAAATTGGTCCATCATAATTGGATCTCTTAAAGAGATTAGCAAGGGGATGAGGATCCATAAACTTTTAGCAAGCAAAGATTCAAGCAAAAAGAAGGCACATGGTAACACAAGATCGAACGGAAGGAGGGCGAAGAAAACGCAAAGGTGAAGTGGGGGAGAGGAAAATGAGAGGCAAATGGCAAATAATGTAATGCGAGGGATAAGAGTTTGTGATGGGTACTTGGTATGTCTTGACTTGTGCGTAGACTCCCCGACAATGGCGCCAGAAATCCTTCTTGCTACCTCTTGAGCACTGTGTTGGTTTTCCCTTGAAGAGGAAAGGGTGATGCAGCAAAGTAGCGTAAGCATTTCCCTCAGTTTTGAGAACCAAGGTACCAATCCAGTAGGAGACCACGCGCGAGTCCCACGCACCTACACAAACAAACAAGAACCTCGCAACCAACACGATAAAGGGGTTGTCAATCCCTTCACGGTCACTTACGAGAGTGAGATCTGATAGAGATGATAAGATAATATTTTTGGTATTTTTATGATAAAGATGCAAAGTAAAATAAGCGGAAATAGAAATAGCAAAGTGTTGGAAGATTAATATGATGGAAAATAGACCCGGGGGCCATAGGTTTCACTAGTGGCTTCTCTCAAAATAGCATAAGTATTGCGATGGGTAAACAAATTACTTTCGAGTAATTGATATCATTGAGCATAGTTATGAGAATATCTAGGTATGATCATGTATATAGGCATCACGTCTGCGACAAGTAGACCGAAACAATTCTGCATCTACTACTATTACTCCACACATCGACCGACTCCTGCCTGCATCTAGAGTATTAAGTTCATGACGAACAGAGTAACGCATTAAGAAAGATGACATGATGTAGAGGGATAAACTCATGCAATATGATATAAACCCCATCTTTTATCCTCGATGGCAACAATACAATACGTGCCTTGCTGCCCTGTTGTCACTTTGGGAAAGGACACCGCAAGATTGAACCCAAAGCTAAGCACTTCTCCTATTGCAAGAAAGATCAATCTAGTAGGCCAAACCAAACTGATAATTCAAGAGACTTGCAAAGATAACCAATCATACATAAAATAATTCAGAGGACATTCAAATATTGTTCATAGATAAACTTGATCATAAACCCACAATTCATCGGATCTCGACAAACACACCGCAAAAGAAGATTACATCGAATAGATCTCCAAGAGAAACAAGGAGAACATTGTATTGAGATCCAAAGAGAGAGAAGAAGCCATCTAGATAATAACTATGGACCCGAAGGTCTGAGGTAAACTACTCACACATCATCGGAGAGGCTATGGTGTTGATGTAGAAGCCCTCCGTGATCAATGCCCCCTCCGTGGGCAGGAAAAAGGCCCCAAGATGGGACCTCACGGTACGAGAAGGTTGCGGCGGTGGAAATAGGGTTTACGCTCAGATTCGATGTTTTCGAGTATCTGGTATATATAGGAGGAAGAAATGCGTCGGTGGAGCAACGTGGGCCTTGAGGGTGGAGGCGCGCACCGGGGGTAGGCGCGCCCCCGGCGTCGTGCCTTACACGTTGGTTGCTTTACGTAGACTCCAAGTCCTCTGGATCACGTTTGTTCCGAAAATCACGTTCCCGAAGGTTTCATTCCGTTTGGACACCGTTTGATATTCTTTTCTTTGCGAAACAACTGAAGCAGGCAAAAAAGCAATTTGGGCCGGGCCTCCGGTTAATAGATTAGTCCCAAAAATAATATAAAAGTGTATAATAAAGCCCAATAAACATCCAAAACATAATATAATATAGCATGGAACAATAAAAAATTATAGATACGTTGGAGACGTATCACCTTTGTCATCGGTATGTTACTTGCCCGAGATTCGATCGTCGTTATCATCATACCTAGTTCAATCTCGTTACCGACAAGTCTCTTTACTCGTTCCGTAATGCATCATCCGACAACTAACTCATTAGTCACATTGCTTGCAAGGCTCATAGTTATGTACATTACCGAGAGGGCCCAGAGATACCTCTCCGATAGACAGAGTGACAAATCCTAATCTTGATCTATGACAACTCAACAAACGCCATCGGAGACACCTGTAGAGCATCTTTATAATCACCCAGTTATGTTGTGACATTTGATAGCACACAAGGTGTTCCTCCGGTATTCGGGAGTTGCATAATCTCATAGTCAGAGGAACATGTATAAGTCATGAAGAAAGCAGTAGCAATAAAACTGAATGATCATTATGCTAAGCTAACGGGTGGGTCTTGTCCATCACATCATTCTCTAATAATGTGATCCCATTATCAAATGACAACACATGTCCATGGCTAGGAAACTTAACCATCTTTGATTAACGAGCTAGTCAAGTAGAGGCATACTAGGGACACTCTATTTGTCTATGTATTCACACATGTACTAAGTTGTCGGTTAATACAATTCTAGCATGAATAATAAATATTTATCATGATATAAGGAAATATAAATAACAACTTTATTATTGCCTCTAGGGCATATTTCTTTCAGATCACATCACCATCACCGTCACCATGCCGTCATGTTGACGGAACTCTCCCTCGACCCTCTATTGTATCAAGAGTTCGTGGGACGTCATCGAGATGAACGTGTGCTGAACTCGGAGGTGCCATACGTTCGGTACTAGATCAGTTGGATCGTGAAGATATTCGACTACATCAACCGCGTTAACCTAATGCTTCTGATTTTGGTCTACGAGGGTACGTAGACACACTCTCCCCCTCTCATTGCTATGCATCTCCTAGATAGATCTTGCGTGATCATAGGATTTTTTTTGAAATTGCATGCTACGTTTCCCAACAGTGGCATCCGAGCCAGGTCTATGCGTAGATGATATGCACGAGTAGAACACAAAGAGTTGTGGGCGATAATAGTCATACTGCTTACCACCAACGTGTTATTTTGATTCAGCGGTATTGTTGGATGAAGCGGCCCGGACCAACCTTACATGACCACGTTCATGAGACCGGTTCCACCGACAGACATGCAACTTGTTTTGCATAAAGGTGGCTGGCAGGTGTCTGTTTCTCCAACTTTAGTTTAATCGAATTTGACTACGGCCGGTCCTTGTTGAAGGTTAAAACAACACACTTGACGAGAAATCGTTGTGGTTTTGATGCGTAGGTAAGAACGGTTCTTGTTAGAAGCCTGTAGCAGCCACGTAACACTTGCAACAACAAAGTAGAGGACGTCTAACTTGTTTTTGCAGGGCATGTTGTGATGTGATGTGGTCAAGACATGATGTGATATACATTGTTTTATGAGATGATCATGTTTTGTAAAAGTTATTGACAACTGGCAGGAGCCTTATGGTTGTCGTTTTATTGTATGAAATGCAAGTGCCATGTAATTGCTTTACTTTATCACTATGCGTTAGCGATAGTTGTAGAAGCAATAGTTGGCGAGACGACAACGACGCTACGATGGAGATCAAGGTGTCAAGCCGGTGACGATGGAGATCATGACGGTGCTTTGGAGATGGAGATCAAAGGCACAAGATGATGATGGCCATATCATGTCACATATTTTGATTGCATGTGATATTTATCTTTTATGCATCTTATTTTGCTTAGTACGACAGTAGCATTATAAGATGATCCCTTAACTAAATTTCAAGGTATAAAGTGTTCTCCCCGAGTATGCACCGTTGCGAAAGTTCTTCTTGCTGAGACATGATACGTCTCCGTCGTATCTACTTTTCCAAACACTTTTTCCCTTGTTTTGGACTCTAACTTGTATGATTTGAATGGAACTAAACCGGACTGACGTTGTTTTCAGCAGAATTGCCATGGTGTTGTTTTATGTGCAGAAAACAAAAGTCCTCGGAATGACCTGAAACTCCACGGAATATCTTAGAATAAATAATAAAAAATCCTCACCAAAGATGAAGACCAGGGGCCCACACCACATCCCACGAGGGTGGGCGTGCCCTCCCACAGGCGCGCCCCTACCTCGTGGGCCCCCTGGATGCCCTCCGACGCCAACTCCAACTCCATATATTGGCTTTCGGGGAGAAAAAAATCAGAGAGAAAGTTTCATCGCGTTTTATGATACGGAGCCGCCGCTAAGCCCTAATCTCTCTTGGGAGGGCTGATCTGGAGTCCATTGGGGCTCCGGAGAGGGGGATTAGTCGCCGTCGTCATCATCAACCATCCTCCATCACCAATTTCATGATGCTCACCGCCGTGCGTGAGTAATTGCATTGTAGGCTTGCTGGACGGTGATGGGTTGGATGATATTTATCACGTAATCGAGTTAGTTTTGTTAGGGTTTGATCCCTAGTATCCATTATGTTCTGAGATTGATGTTGCTATGACTTTGCTATGCTTAATGCTTGTCACTAGGGCCCGAGTGCCCTGATTTCAGATCTGAACCTATTATGTTTTCATGTATATATGTGTGTTCTTGATCCTATCTTGCAAGTCTATAGTCACATACTATGTGTTATGATCCGGTAACCCCGAAGTGACAATAATCGGGACCACTCCCGGTGATGACCATAGTTTGAGGAGTTCATGTATTCACTATGTGCTAATGCTTTGTTCCGGTTCTCTATTAAAAGGAGGCCTTAATATCCCTTAGTTTCCAATAGGACCCGCTGCCACGGTAGGGTAGGACAAAAGATGTCATGCAAGTTCTTTTCCATAAGCACGTATGACTATTTACGAATACATGCCTACATTACATTGATGAACTAGAGCTAGTTACGTGTCACCCTATGTTATGGTATTACATGATGAACCACATCGGCATAATTATCCATCATTGATCCCAGGGTGCCTATGAGTTTTCCATATCTTGGTTTACGCTTATTTACTTTTCCGTTACTCTTGTTACAATCACTACAAAATACCAAAAACATTACTTTTCTTTGTCTTTACTTTGTTACCGTTACCACCACTATCATATTACTTTGCTACTAAACACTTTGCTGCAGATACTAAGTTTCCGGTGTGGTTGAATTGACAACTCAGCTGCTAATACTTGAGAATATTCTTTGGCTCCCCTTGTGTCGAATCAACAAATTTGGGTTGAATACTCTACCCTCGAAAACTGTTGCGATCCCCTATACTTGTGGGTTATCAAGACACCACGTGATGATCGGGTGTGATAGGCTCTACGTTCACATACAAGGGGTGCAAGACAGTTTTGCACATGCAAAATACTCGGGTTAAACTTGACGAGCCTAGCATGTACAGACATGGCCTCGGAACACTGGAGACCGAAAGGTCAAACATGAATCATATACTAGATATGATCAACATAGAGATGTTCACCAGTGAAGACTACTCTATCTCACGTGATGATCGTACATGGTTTAGTTGATATGGATCACGTGATCATTTAGATGTCTCGAGGGATGTCTATCTAAGAGGGAGTTCTTAAGTAATATGATTAATTGAACTTAATTTATCATGAACTTAGTCCTGATAGTATTTGCATATCTATGTTGTAGATCAATAGCTTGCGATTTAGCTCCCCGTTTATTTTTGATATGTTTCTAGAGAAAAATAAGTTGAAAGATGATAGTAACAATGATGTGGACTAGGTACGTGATCTGAGGATTATCCTCATTGCTGCAGAGAAGAATTATGTCCTTGATGCACCGCTAGCTGATAGAACTATTGCGAGGAAGCGGATCACGAGGCGTTATGAACGTTTGACAATCTCGGTATGATGACTACTTGATAGTTTAGTGCACCATGCTTTACGGCTTAGAACTGGGGCTTCAAAAATGTTTCGAACTACATGGAGCATATGAGATGTTCCAAGAGTTGAAGTTGGTATTTCAGACTCATGCCCGTGTTAAGAGGTATGAGACCTCTGACAAAGTAATTTGCCTACAAGATGGAGGAGAATAGTTCAGCTAGTGAGCATATGCTTAGAATGTCTGGGTACTACAATCGCTTGAATCAAGTGGGAGTTAATCTTCCAGATAAGATAGTGATTGACAGAGTTCTCTAGTCACTATCACCAAGTTACTAGAATTTCATGATGAACTATAATATGCGAGGGATGACGGAAACGATTCCCAAGCTCATCACAATTCTTAAATCAGTGAAGGTAGAAATCAAGAAAAAGCATCAAGTGTTGATGGTTAACAAGACCACTAGTTTCAAGAAAAGGGCAAGGGAACAAAAGGGAAAACTTCAAAAGAATGGCAAGAAAGTTGCCACTCCCATGAAGAAGCCCAAAGCGAGACCCAAGCCTGAAACTGAGTGCTTCTACTGCAAAAGAAATGGTCATTGGAAGTGGAACTACCCTAGATACTTGGCGGATAAGAAGGATGGCAAAGTGAACAAAGGTATATTTGATATACATATTATTGATGTGACTTTACTAGTGTTTATAGAAACCCCTCGGTATTTGATACTGGTTCAGTTGCTAAGAGTAGTAACTTGAAATAGGAGTTGCAATATAAACAGAGACTAGTTAAGGACGAGGTGACGATGTGTGTTGGAAGTAATTCCAAGATTTATACAATCACCATTGCACACTCCCACTACCTTCGGGATTAGAATTGAACCTAAATAAATGTTATTTGGTATTTGCGTTGAGCATTCACTGGTGCGCGTCGGTCCTAAACAAACGGTTTTTTACCCCTTTCTGCGACGGCATTTGGAACTGTTGCCAAGTGAGTGTGGGCGATAGGGGGGTCCTTCCCACACGACCCAGAAACTGTTGGGGATAGGGAGCCTTGATGCATATAGTTGTCCCTATATAACCGTTTCTGATATCTCGAATATCCAAAATGCTTCATCCTTGCTACTCGTTTGTGCTTGCATTGCCATCGCAGTCGGAGTTTTGTGGTTTTGCCTAAAACTAGGCAGATTCTAGGCACGGGAGCTTTCCAGGCAAATTCTAGGCAGATTCTAGGCATGGGAGATTTACGATGCCTGGCACATCACAAAAAGTTCATGATTATAAACCATGTACGATAGGTAGACAATCACACACATTTAGTTTTCCCGCATCGTATGTGATAGTGTCTGACATCACACACGCTTTGCGAACGGCAACTGTGTGCATGCTTGCACATGTTTCCTCTCTGTGAACCGTCTCGAATTATGGTGTATATCGCAAATGTTTGTGTTTTACCAACCGTGTGTGCCGTAATGACCTGCACAACGTAATTTCGCCCTAATTTAATTGCTGCTATTTAAAATTATACCTAATTTAAACTTGAAAGTAGGCTATAACTTTATTCATATCCATCAGGTTCAAACAACCAATGCATTATTCGATTCACAGGTACATATGTTTAAGAATTACAGAAGCACCAAATAAAGAATGATGTACCAGGGTTCGATACTTGTACTATTACAGATGGTAAAGAAAGAGGCGACAAACATTCCAGTTGCCGAACAAGGTGAAGCGGAATGGCCCTATTGTGCTCTCACTGGATCACGAGAAGGCATGCGGGACTCTAGTCCAACCCCTTGTGATGGCGGCCGTCAATCATGTAGTTTGAGAGGTAATCTTGAGTAAAGCGCTTGAGGATCCTTTGCAAAAGAAAAAAGATTCAGATATTGTCATCTAACACAACTCATTACGTGCAGTAAAAATAAGGCCACAGGGTTCTTACTTACCATCCTGCAGTTCACTGTTGTCTTGCATAAAGTGTAAACAAATAGTTCGATTGACATCTTTTGACCCATTTTAGTAACAATCTTTATCAGTTTCCTCACTTGATGCTGGTTCATGAATATCTCATTGCCCCATGCGCAGAAAGGGTCGAAGTGTGGATCTTTGGCAATGATATATGTACCAAAAAGCACCAAGTTAATATTAGAAGCTAAACAACAATTAAAAAATGATGTAGTATAACATCCATCCATCCCATTATATAAGATTTTATTACATGTATATCTAGACATCATCAGAACATTAAGGTAACACTCTTCCTTATTGCTATGTAGCCTGGGATTGCATATTTAGTCATTCAGTACAATGTATGTTGCTAAACAACAATTGAAAAATGAAAAGGCATGTTAACTGCAATATCCTTAACAACAACCAAATATCGTAATTCATAGTGGTATTGTTGAAACTGTTATTGATGAAATTGAACTGCACAGCAAATAGTTGCACATATACATTGTGAAGAATTGAAATAAACAAGTCATAAGGACATCTCTAGGTGATCCTTAAAAAGTTAAAGGACTAAAACCCTTAGTGCATATATATATACTCCAACAATTTTTGGCCTTTTCTAGTCGATCCCCTAAACTTAAGGTTGTAAACTTCAATTTGATCAAGTTCAAAGCAGGTTCAACCGAAAGTAGCATGCATTGAAACATAAACATAGATAGTTTTGCATAACCGAACATAAAACATAAATTTAAACTAAGCTAAACTACTTTCGGTCAAAGTAGAGGTCGAGCCAATCCTTCCTTGTTAGGTACGGTGTGCCGCGAGCCGGGTCCGGGCCAGTACCGTCATCGGGGTCATTGGGGAAGGCACTCCTCCACTAGTCATCGTCGATCTCCTCATCCTGGGGGCCACCTCGACGCCCTCCGTGCCGCCGTCGCCGCCACCTTCGACCTCGTCATCAGAGGAGAGCGTGATAACTTCGCCGCCGTCCTTGCCGCCTTCAACCTCGTCATCACAGGAGAGCACGATAACCTCGCCGCCCTCCGCGCCGGCAAAGATCGCCCGCTCCGCCTCCACGAGCTTTGGGTGCTGCCGGCGGAGCTCTTGCATGTAGGCCTCGTCGGCGGCCTCGGCCTCGAGACGCTCCCACGCCTCGCGGTCCTCCCGCTCCATAGCCGAGCTCACCACCCTGGCTCCGGCGGAACGAGGTGGACTGGATGTGTGCCAAAGGGGAAATTGAGCCTAGCCGCCGCGCCGTGGTAGCGGACCTGCCAGCGGTCGTACTCCATGGTCGCGAGCTCGGCCATGTGGAAGCTACCGAGCCACCAGCGGGTATGGTTCTCTCGATCTGTAATCTCGGCGACCCAAGTCCCCCACCGCCGCTGCCGGACCCCAAGGTAGGACTTCGTCGGCTGCCGGGTCCGGGGGAGGACGGGGAAGTCCTCGAATCGGCACAGGGGCACGGCGGTGGGCGAATCGGGGGACCGGCGATGACAGATCGGGCCCGCGGAGGACGACGGGGACACCTCGGCGGCCACCTCGCCGGCGTCGGGCGAAAAGGCCGCGATAAACCTCCTTTTGGCCATTGGCTAGTCGAGCTCCCCGGCACACAGGCAGAGGTTGAGGATGGAGGCGCCGGCGATGGCGAGGACCTACCAATGGTTTCGAGGGTTGTGTGTGTCTGTGTGAGCGGAGGTTGTGTTTGAGGAAATACCGCGGCAACTAAAATTTTTACTAGGCGGGAGTAACCAGGCGGGGCTACTGAAAATTTGGATCAAGGGCGAGCAAATATTTTTGAGATTGCGAGGGATGCCGAGGAGGGAGTAAAATGCCGGGGCTACTGAAAATTTGAATCAAGGGACTGAAGTAGAGAGGGATGCAGAGGCGGGGGTATTGGGGGAGCGAGCTAGTGTGCTTGACACGCCGATTGTGGACTATAGCCGATGCACCTTCTCGCGTAAGCCATAGGCATACTATACACCGACGGTGCTCCAAGATATTTTTTACTACATCTCACACGGTTGGTGAGAACAAACTGTGTGGGATCTACTTGATTTGAGTTACAAAATGGGGTCACAACGGTAACGGACGGTGTTTGAATTGCTAGACCTTTTATCTGCAGTGAACATGCAACTGTATGTGTGTCGTAAAAGAATTGGAATTATTAATGGTTCGTTTGGACATTTCATACATTAAACTGGTTTTCTAGCCATTTTAGGTGCACAATTCAAAATTAAACTACATGCACATGCTCCGGTGCATACAAATTGGTTGAAAAATCAAATCTGTGTCCTTCAGTGCATGCTTAGGTCCCATGGAAGAAATGGGAATGAATTTTTCGGGGTTCGTTTGTCCTTTTTATACATTAACTGGGGTTTCTAGGCATTTTATGTGCAGAATTCAAATTTGAACTACAAGCACATGCTCCAATGCACTAAAGTTGGTTGAAAAACCACATGTGTGTCCTTGGGTGAATTTCTAGGTCCCATGCAAGAGATGGGAATGAATTTCGAACACCAGGGCACTGTTGATTGCCGGCAAAACATTGAGATACCTGGTTTTTAAATTCTAGTAAATCCAAAACTCGTCTGAAATTCATGAAACTTGGCATGCTATCATGGAGCGGCATCAACATGCCGTGGTGAAAATTTGTCCCATTTGGGGCAGGTTTGGGTATAAGCTTCTCACAAACCAGAGCTTCTCACAACAAGCATAATGGTTTCGATAGGGAACGTACCACCTTTGGGGACGAGACGATATCCGTTGCCTCTTATTGCTTTCAAAATTTTTCTAGTGTCAACATAGAACAACAGGAGTGTTGTGTTCAGTCTTGGAATTTTTCGGGGTTCGTTTGGCCTTTTTTATACATTAACTAGGTTTTCTAAGCATTTTATGTGCATAATTCAAATTTGAACTACAAGCACATGCTCCAATGCACCAAAGTTGGTTAAAAAATCACATGTGTGTCCTTGGGTGAATTTCTAGGTCCCATGCAAGAGATAGGAATGAATTTCAAACACTGAACCTTTGTTGATTGCCGGCAAAATGTTGAGATGCCTGGTTTTTAAATTCTAGTAAATCCAAAACTCGTCTGAAGTTCATGAAACTTGGCATGCTATCATGAAGCGGCATCAACATGCCGTGGTGAAAATTTTGTCCCATTTGGGGCAGGTTTGGGTATAAGCTTCTCACAAATTAGAGCTTCTCACAACAAGCATGATGGTTTCGATAGGGAACATACCACCTTTGGGACGAGACGATATCCGTTGCCTCTTATTGCTTTCAAAATTTTTCTAGTGTCAACATAGAACAAAAGGAGTGTTGTGTTCAATCTTGGAATTTTCCGAGGTTCGTTTGGCCTTTTTTATACATTAACTGGGTTTTCTAGGCATTTTATGTGCATAATTCAAATTTGAACTACAAGCACATGCTCCAATGCACTAAAGTTGGTTGAAAAATCACATGTGTGTCCTTGGGTGAATTTCTTGGTCCCATGCAAGAGATGGGAATGAAATTAAAACACCGAGAACCTTTATTGATTCTTAAGAAACATTGAGATGCCTGGTTTTAAATTCTAGTAAATCCAAAACTCGCAGAAATTCATGAAACTTGGCATGCTATCATGGAGCGGCATCAACATGCCATGGTAAAAATTTGTCCCGTTTGGGGCAGGTTCTGTATAAGCTTCTCACAAACCAGAGCTTCTCACAACAAGCATGATGGTTTCGAAGGGAACGTCCACCTTTGGGGACAAAATGATATCCATTGCCTCTTATTGCTTTCAAATATTTTCTAGTGTCAACATAGAACAACAGGAGTGTTGTGTCAATTTTTGTGATTTTTCGGGGTTCGTTTGGACATTTTTATGCATTAACTGGGTTTTCTAGGCATTTTATGTGCATAATTCAAAATTGAACTACAAGCACATGCTCCAATGCACTAAGGTTGGTTGAAAAATCTAATATGTGTCCTTGGTTGAATTTCTAGGTCCCATGCAAGAGATGGGAATGAAATTCAAACACCATGACACTGTTGATTGCCGACAAAACATTGAGATGCCTGGTTTTTAAATTCTAGTAAATCCAAAACTCGTCTGAAATTCATGAAACTTGGCATGCTACCATCAACATGCCGTGTTAAAAAATTTGTCCCATTTGGGGCAGGTTCGGGTATATGCTTCTCACAAACCAGAGCTTTTCACAACAAGCATGATGGTTTCGGTAGGGAATGTCCCACCTTTGGGGACGAAACGATATCCATTGCCTCTTATTGCTTTCAAAATTTTTCTCGTGTCAACATAGAACAACAGGAGTGTTGTATCAATTTTTGGGATTTTCGGGGTTCGTTTGGACATTTTTATGCATTAACTGAGTTTTCAATGCATTTATGTGCATAATTCAAATTTGAACTACATGCACATGCTCGAGTGCATATAAATTGGTTGAAAAATCAAATTTTTGTCCTTGGGAGCATGCTTAGGTCCCATGCAAGAAATGAGAATGAATTTCAAACACCAGGACACCGTTGATTGCCGACAAAACATTGAGATGCCTCGTTTTTAAATTCTAGTAAAACCAAAACTCGTCTGAAATTCATGAAACTTGGCATGCTTTCATGGAGCGGAATCAACATGCCGTGGTAAAATTTTTGTCCCGTTTGGGGCCGGTTTGGGTATATGCTTCTCACAAACCAGAGCTTCTCACAACAAGCATCATGGTTTCAGTAGGGAACGTCCCACCTTTGGGGACGAAACGATATCCACTGCCTCTTATTGCTTCCAATTTTTTTCTCGTGTCAACATAGAAGAACAGGAGTGTTGTGTCAATTTTTGTGATTTTTCGGGGTTATTTTCGACATTTTTATGCATTAATTGAGTTTTCAATGCATTTATGTGCATAATTCAAATTTGAACTACATGCACATGCTCCAGTGCATATGAATTGGTTGAAAAATCAAATCCGTGTCCTTGGGTGCATGCTTAGGCCCCATGCAATAAATGGGAATGAATTTCAAACACTAGGGCACTATTGATTGCCGAAAAAACATTGAGATGCCTGGTTTTTAAATTCTAGTAAGTCCAAAACTCGTCTGAAATTCATGAAACTTGGTATTCTATCATGGAATGGCGGCCGACATGATGTGGTATTTTTCGTGTCCATTTTGAGAGAAGGCGCACTCGAATAATGACAGCCAACAAAGGCATTTTGAAAAAAATAGCCGCCACTTAATTCATTCAAAACGTGTGCGTTCTGTTAACCATTCATGTGATGCCACGGGTCTTGGTTTTAATGGTTGTAGGAGGTGCCGTGCGGACAACTGCTTGACCTTGACTGAACGGGAGGCGTGTGAGCGCAGTCCAGTGCGCAGGCTGACCGAGAGGCGTGCAAGCTATCCTCCAATGCGCAGGCTCATCGAGAAGCGTGCAAGTGATACGTCTTCGTCGTATCTACTTTTTCAAACACTTTTGCCCTTGTTTTGGACTCTAACTTGCATGATTTGAATGGAACTAACCCGGACTGACGCTGTTTTCAGCAGAATTGCCATGGTGTTATTTATGTGCAGAAACAAACGTTCTCGGATTGACCTGAAACTCCACGGAAATTATTTTTGGAAAATATAAAAAATACTGGCAAAAGAATCAAGGCCAGGGGGCCCACACCCTATCCACGAGGGTGGGAGGCATGCCTACCCCCCTGGGCGCGCCCCCTACCTCGTGGGCCCCCTGGTGCTCCACCGACCTCAACTCCAACTCTATATATTCACGTTCAGGGAGAAAAAAAAATCAGAGATAAGGATTCATCATGTTTTACGATACGGAGCCGCCGCCAAGCCCTAAACTCTCTCGGGAGGGCTGATCTGGAGTCCGTTTGGGGCTTCGGAGAGGGGAATCTGTCGCTGTCGTCATCATCAACCATCCTCCATCACCAATTCCATGATGCTCACCGCCGTGCGTGAGTAATTCCATTGTAGGCTTGTTGGACGGTGATGGGTTGGATGAGATCTATCATGTAACCGAGTTAGTTTTGTTAGGGTTTGATCCCTAGTGTCCATTATGTTCTGAGATTGATATTGCTATGACTTTGCTATGCTTAATGCTTGTCACTAGGGCCCGAGTGCCATGGTTTTAGATCTGAACCTATTATGTTTTCATGAATATATGTGAGTTCTTGATCCTATCTTGCAAGTCTATAGTCACCTACTATGTTTTATGATCCGGCAACCCCGAAGTGACAATAATCGGGACCACTCCCGGTGATGATCGTAGTTTGAGGAGTTCATGTATTCACTATGTGTTAATGCTTTGTTCCGGTACCTTATTAAAAGGAGGCCTTAATATACCTTAGTTTCCGATAGGACCCCGCTACCACGGGAGGGTAGGACAAAAGATGTCATGCAAGCTCTTTTCCATAAGCACGTATGACTATATTCGGAATACATGCCTACATTACATTGATGAATTGGAGCTAGTTCTGTGTCACCCTATGTTATGATCATACATGATGAACCGCATCCGACATAATTATCCATCACCGATCCAATGCCTACGAGCTTTTCATATATTGTTTTTTGCTTATTTAATTTTCCGTTGCTACTGTTACAATCACTACAAAACCCAAAAATATTACTTTTGCTACCGTTATCTTTGCTATCGTTATCACTACTATTATATTACTTTTCCACTAAATACTTTGCTGCAGATACTAAGTTTCTAGGTGTGGTTGAATTGACAACTCAGCTTCTAATACTTGAAAAATATTCTTTGGCTGCCCTTGTGTCGAATCAATAAATTTGGGTTGCATACTCTACCCTCAAAAACTGTAGCGATCCCCTACACTTGTGGGTTATCAAGACTAATTTCTGGTGCCGTTGCCGGGGAGCATAACTCTATTCTTTGAGTCACTTGGGAATTATATCTGCTGGTCACTATGAAGAACTTGAAAGACGAGAAAACTAAAATTCATCCCTCAACTACGAGGGGAGGTAAGGAACTGCCATCTAGCTCTGCACTTGATTCTCCTTCTGTTTTGAGTAAACTTGCGACACCTAAACCTGCTACTGCTATTAATTCTGATACGTCGCATGTTATTGATGATGCCACTTCTGCTATGCATGATACTTATGATGGAACTACTTCTATGCTTGATACTACTGTGCCACTTGGTGAATTTCTTGATGAACTACTTGCTAGGGCTAGAGAGAATGAAATTATCGAAACTGATAATATTGATGAAAGTGATGATGAAGGCTCTACCCCTAATAAATATGAATTGCCTGTTTATCCCGAGGGTTATGTTTTGGAGGAAGAAGCTGCTAGAGTTATTCTTGCTTGCAATGATAGATATGATCTTAAGAAGTTATTAGCTAAATGGAAGCAGCAATCTCTTAATGCTAAAATGAAACCCGACCCAACTTTAGCTACTTCACCTATCTGTGTTACTGATAAGGATTATGAATTCTTTGTTGATCCTGATATAATTACTTTGGTTGAATCTGATCCTTTCTATGGCTATGAATCTGAAACTGTTGTGGCACATCTTACTAAATTAAATGATATAGCCACCCTATTCACTAATGATGAGAGAACTCATTACTTTTATATCCTTAAAATATTTCCGTTCTCATTAAAGGGTGATGCTAAGATATGGTTTAATTCTCTTGATCCTGGTTGTGTGCGTAGTCCCCAGGATATGATTTATTACTTCTCTGCTAAATATTTCCCTGCTCATAAGAAACAAGCTGCCTTAAGGGAAATATATAACTTTGTGCAAATTGAAGAAGAGAGTCTCCCACAAGCTTGGGGGAGGCTTCTCCAATTACTTAATGCTTTTCCTGATCATCCTCTCAAGAAAAATGAAATACTTGATATCTTTTATAATGGACTAACCGATGCTTCCAAGGACCACTTGGATAGTTGTGTTGGTTGTGTTTTCAGGGAAAGAGCACCGGATGAAGCTGAAATTCTATGGAATAATATGTTGACTAATGAAAATAATTGGACACTTCCCGAGTCAACTCCCGAGCCAATTCCTGAACCAACTCCTAAGCCAACTCCGAAGAAAAGGGGTGTTCTATTTCTCAGTCCTGAAGATATGCAAGAGGCAAAGAAATCTATGAAAGAGAAAGGTATTAAAGCTGAAGATGTTAATAATTTACCTCCTATTGAAGAAATACATGGACTTAATTTACCGCCTGTGGAAGAAATATGTTGTCTTAATCCATCACCTATTGAAGAAACACATGGTGTTGATAACCCGACACATGTAGTAAAGGTAAATTCTCTCTATAGATATGATAAAGCTGAAACCCCGCTTACTAAGTTTGATAGCCGATGCTTAGATGAGTTTGATGACTTTATTGTCAAACAAGAAAACTTCAATGCTTATGTTGGTAGAGAATTAAAGCGCAATGCTAATATGCTTGAACACTTGGGTGATTATATGTCTAGAGTTAAAGGTGAATTTAAACTCATTAGTAAACATGCTTCTATGGTTACCACTCAAGTAGAGCAAGTACTTAAAGCTCAAAATGATTTTCTCAATGAATTAAATAGTAAGAATAATGATTTTCCTGTTAGAGTGGCTACTAGAACTGGTACAAGAACTCAGGAACCCTTGTATCTTGAAGGCCACCCTAAGAGAATTGAGCAAGATTCTCAGAGAAATAATATAGATGCACCGAGTCCTTCTAAGAGGAAGAAAAATAAAAATGTTAGGACTTTGCATGATTCTAGTGAACCTATTGTAGACACACCTGAGAATCCCAATGATATTTCTATTTACGATCTTTGAAACACAATCTGTAATGAACATGAACCTAGTGATAATATTAATAATGATGTTCATGATTATGCTCAACCTAACAATGATAATGATGTAGAAATTGAACCTGTTGTTGATCTTGATAACCCATAACCAAAGAATCAACATTATGATAAGAGAGACTTTGTTGATAGGAAGCATGGTAAAGAAAGAGAACCATGGGTTCAGAAACCCATGCCTTTTCCTCCTAAACCATCCAAGAAAAAGAATGATGAGGATTTTGAGCGCTTTGTAGAAATGATTAGACCTATCTTTTTGCGTATGCGTTGACTGATATGCTCAAAATGAACCCTTATGCTAAGTATATGAAATAAATTGTTACTAATAAGAGAAAGATACCGGAAGCTGAAATTTCCACCATGCTTGCTAACTATACTTTTAAAGGTGGCATACCAAAGAAACTAGGAGATCCAGGAGTACCAACTATACCATGCTCCATTAAAAGAAACTATGTTAAAACTGCTTTATGTGATCTTGGAGCCGGTGTTAGTGTTATGCCTCTCTCCTTATATCGTAGACTTGAATTGAATAAGTTGACACCTACTGAAATATCTTTGCAAATGGCCGATAAATCAACTGCTATACATTGCCGGTATTTGTGAGGATGTGCCTGTTGTGGTTGCAAACGTTACTATTTTAACGGACTTTGTTATTCTTGATATTCCCGAGGACGATAGTATGTCTATTATTCTTGGAAGACCCTTTTTGAGTACTGCAGGGCTGTTATTGATTGCAACAAAGACAATGTCACTTTTCATGTTAATGGTAATGAGCATACGGTACACTTTCCGAGGAAACAATCTCAAGTCCACAGTATCAATTCTATTGGAAAAATTCCAACCATTATTATTGGAGGTTTTGAATTTCCTCTTCCTACTGTCAATAAGAAATATAATATTCTTATTGTTGGGGATGTGCATATCCCCGTTAAGGTAACATAGTGTTATTCGAAATTTCTCTGGTTTCATGCAAATCGGAATGAGTTTGTTAACAAGACTTGATCAACCTTGTTAGTGGATTCCTTTTGATGAGCATGAGATGGATGAAGTTAGAAAGCACAACCTTCTGTACCCTCCTTTTACTTTCTGTTATTTATAAGAAATAAAGTAAATTAGTATTTTACATGCATTTTTACGATTTATCCGTGCAATATAAAAATACCCCGAAAATAAAAGTTCTCCAAATGCCCCGAAAATGAAATATGATTTTTTCTAGAATATTTGAGAATATCTGACACTGAGAACACAACAGGGGGAGCAAGCACCTAGCCACGAGGGTCCAGGGCGCGCCCCTGCCTCGTGGGCCCATGGTGGCTCCCCTCCACTTATTCCTGCACCCACACACTCCTTCCTCCCAAAAAAATCACCATCCAGCTCAAGCATGAGTTCTAGCTCATTTTGCTGCAATTTTCGATCTCCTTGCTCAAAGCCTCACAAAACTACTTTGGGGGATTGTTCCTTGGTATGTGACTCCTCCAATGGTCCAATCAGTTTTTGTTCTAGTGCTCTATTCATTGCATATTTTTGCTGCTTAGATGACCAGGTTCTTGAGCTTGCATGTCAAATTTATATGGTTCCAAGTAGTTCTAATGCTTGATATAGTCTCTAGGCACTTGTAGGAGTAGTTGCTATCAATTTTGTTGAGCTTGGTTCACTTTTATTTGAAGTTACTAAAAATATTCAGAAATTTTTCAGAGGAAGAAATATGTTTAGGAAAATGTATCAAGGTGGTTCTTCAAGGAAGCAAGGACCCAGGCTTGCAATGCGCGATGCGGACGATGAACCACCAAGGGACGCTCCAGTGCGGGCTTGTGAATGGCCTTCAGAAGACTTCATGAATCAAGGAAGAATTTAACGCATATTTGTGTAACGCTGATCTTGTGAGCTTCGAGGCAGAGAAGTGCCGCCAGTACCACTATCTCACTAGTTCCTTTGTGAGGAGGTTTGAATTTTCATCTTCACGTAATTCTCAGACTGTCCTGTTTGATCTTTATGAAAATTCCTATACCATGGACTTAGAGGATTTTAATAATGCTTGCAAACTTCCACAATGGGGTAGTACTAGTGAACCTCGCAAATCTGAATTTAGAGATTTTCTTGCTAGCATAATTGTGGGGGAATCTAGAGATATAACACAAGCTACCATAGGGAGCATTCATTTTACTGCTATACATTATTTTGCTCTCTTCATAGGTAGGTGCATAAATGGTAAGGATGAAGCATGTCACATGTGTGTCCCTGATCTCAGTGTTCTCGTGGAGTCTTTGTACTAGGAGATAAACATTATAATTTGGGAGCCATTGTTGCACGTAGGTTGCATAATAATAAAATTAATGGGGACTTCTTTGGTGGAATTTATACAACCCGTCTAGCTGTTTTTCTTGGTATATCCATACGTGAGGATGATATTGAGTTGCCTCCCGCTTATTTAGATTATGATGCTATGGTTCTTCATCAGTTTGTTGAGAGGGATGGACCTCCTTTCCAAAGATCGACTAATCTTTGACAGACGCCGTGCTGTCCATATTACTCTCCCTGCCCCTACTTTCTTTGACTTTCAGGAAAAAGGGAGATATTTCATAACCAGGGAGGAGGTGAATGAGTACGAGAGGAGGGCGAGAGCAGCTCGCCTCCAAGCTGCAACCCACGACGCAATAGCCGCTGCATCTCAGTATGACCCCAACTACAACTTTGGATATCCGCTAAGCCATCCGTGGCAATAAACCAACTTAGGCCAAAAGCTTAAGCTTGGGGGAGTACGTATTTCTCACCGACATTACATTCATGTTCACACACTCATTTCAGTTGTCGGTGCTCATATTCTTTCATTGTACTATCCATGCTAGTTTATTTTGTCTTTAGTCTTCTTCTTGTGTGTTTAATAAACCTTAAGAAAAACAAAAAAAAATTAGTGTAGCTTTTAGCTAGTTTACTTTTCATGCTTGTAGTAGTAATTAAAAGAAAATCCAAAAAGATTTCTCGTTCTTCTTTTTGCTTGTTGGGAGCTTTCCCGTGTAAATAGTTTTATTTCTTTTCTTTTCTTTGGGGGTCGATAGGAGAAGACCATAGTTAAAATGTTGAAGTGGCTCTTATATGCATTATTGTTGATTTAACCGAGAGCCCATATTGCCTTGTCTTCTCCTATTTATTGAATGCCTGCAGATTCCAGCTTAGTCCAATGCACGTGCACTATTATCATTTTACACACCGTTCGGTCGTGCGAGTGAAAGGCAATAATGACGATATATGATGGATTGATTGAGATAAGAGAAGCTGGTATGAACTCGACCTCTCTTGTTTTTGTAAATATGATTAGTTCATCGTTCCTGATTCAGCCTATTATGAATAAACATGTTTGCAATGAAAATTAGAGATTATAGTTACTTATGCTAAGCTTAATTAGCTATGAGTTATAATGGTTTACCTTGCGTGCCAACATGCTATTAAAATGGTTGTGATGTGGTATAGTGGGGTGGTATCCTCCTTTGAATGATTTAAGTGGCTTGACTCGGCACATGTTCACGCATGTAGTTGAAACAAAATCAACATAGCCTCCACGATATTTATGTTCATGGTGGATTATATCCTACTCATGCTTGTACTTAATGTTTCTTAATTTTAATGCATGTTCATGACTGTTGTCGCTCTTCAGCTGGTCGCTTCCCAGTCTTTTGCTAGCCTTCACTTGTACTAAGCGGGAATACTGCTTGTGCATCCAATCCCTTAAACCCCAAAGTTATTCTATATGAGTCCACCATACCTTCCTATATGCGGTATTTACCTGCCGTTCCAAGTAAATTTGTATGTGCCAAACTCTAAACCTTCAAATGAAATTCTGTTTTGTATGCTCGAATAGCTCATGTATCAACTAGGGCTGTCTGTATCTTCCATGCTAGGTGGGTTATTCTCAAGAGGAGTGGACTCCGCTCCTCATTCAAGAGAACATGGCTGGTCACCGGGATGCCCAGCCCCATGCTTTATGCAAACTAAATCAAAATAATTGCAAACAAAACTCCCCCAGGGCTGTTGCTAGTTGTAGGCACTCGTTGTTTCGAGCAAGCCATGGATTGATGCTTGTTGGTGGAGGGGGAGTATAAAATTTACCATTCTGTTTGGGAACCGCCTATAATATGTGTAGCATGGAAGATATCGCCATCTCTTGGTTGTTATGTTGACAATGAAAGTATGCCGCTCAAAATATTATTTATCTCTATTTCAAAATCGAGCTCTGGCACCTCTACAAGTCCCTGCTTCCCTCTGCGAAGGGCCTATCTATTTACTTTTATGTTGAGTCATCACCCTCTTATTAAAAAGCACCAGTTAGAGATCACTACTATCATTTGCATCCATTACTATTAGTTTATACTAGGTATGACTATGATTGGATCTCTTTTACCATGAATTACAATGTCTAGTCAGTCCTTGATCTTTAAAGGTGCTCCGCATTTATGTTTTGCGGTCTCAGAAAGGGCTAGCGAGATACCATCTTGTTATATCATATTATGATTGTTTTGAGAAAGTGTTGTCATCCGAGATTTATTATTATTGCTCGCTAGTTAATTATGCCATTGATATGAGTAAACATGATACCTAAGTGTTATAGTGAATATGGTTAGTCATAATCTTTGCTGAAATCTTGAATGCTGGCTTTACATATTTACAACAACAAGAGCAAACACAGTTTGTAAAAGTTTTTCTTTATCACTTTCAGTCTATCAATTGAATTGCTTGTGGACAAGCAAAGGTTTAAGCTTGGGGGAGTTGATACGTCTCCGTCGTATCTACTTTTCCAAACACTTTTGCCCTTGTTTTGGACTCTAACTTGCATGATTTGAATGGAACTAACCCGGACTGACGCTGTTTTCAGCAGAATTGCCATGGTGTTATTTATGTGTAGAAACAAACGTTCTCGGATTGACCTGAAACTCCACGGATATTATTTTTGGAAAATATAAAAATACTGGCGATAGAATCAAGGCCAGGGGTCCCACACCCTATCCACGAGGGTGGGAGGCGCGCCTACCCCCGGGTGCGCCCCCTACCTCATGGGCCCCCTGGTGCTCCACCAACCTCAACTCCAACTCTATATATTCACGTTCGGGGAGAAAAAAATAAGAGAGAAGTATTCATCACGTTTTATGATACGGAGCCGCCGCCAAGCCCTAAATTCTCTCGGGAGGGCTGATCTGGAGTCCGTTCGGGGCTCCGGAGAGGGGAATCCGTCGACGTCGTCATCATCAACCATCCTCCGTCAACAATTTCATGATGCTCACTGCCGTGCGTTAGTAATTCCATTGTAGGCTTGCTGGACGGTGATGGGTTGGATAAGATCTATCATGTAATCGAGTTAGTTTTGTTAGGGTTTGATCCCTAGTATCCATTATGTTCTGAGATTGATGTTGCTATGAATTTGCTATGCTTAATGCTTGTCACTAGGGCTCGAGTGCCATGATTTCAGATCTGAACCTATTATGTTTTCATGAATATATGTGAGTTCTTGATCCTATCTTGCAAGTCTATAGTCACCTACTATGTGTTATGATCCGGCAACCCCGAAGTGACAATAATTGGGACCACTCCCGGTGATGACCGTAGTTTGAGGAGTTCATGTATTCACTATGTGTTAATGCTTTGTTCCGGTACTCTATTAAAAGGAGGCCTTAATATCCCTTAGTTTCCGATAGGACCCCGCTGCCACGGGAGGGTAGAACAATAGATGTCATGCAAGTTCTTTTCCATAAGCACGTATGACTATATTCGGAATACATGCCTACATTACATTGATGAATTGGAGCTAGTTCTGTGTCACCCTATGTTATGACTGTTACATGATGAACCGCATCCGACATAATTATCCATCACCGACCCAATGCCTACGAGCTTTTCATATATTGTTTTTCGCTTATTTACTTTTCCGTTGCTACTGTTACAATCACTACAAAACCCAAAAATATTACTTTTGCTACCGTTATCTTTGCTATCATTATCACTACTATTATATTACTTTGCCACTAAATACTTTGCTGCAGATACTAAGTTTCCAGGTGTGGTTGAATTGACAACTCAGCTGCTAATACTTGAGAATATTCTTTGGCTCCCCTTGTGTCGAATCAATAAATTTGGGTTGAATACTCTACCCTCGAAAACTGTTGCGATCGCCTACACTTGTGGGTTATCAGCGAGCTTTACGCTGCACAGGCTCACTGGGAAGCGAGCCCTTTGACTTCCATGGCCGCCCGCCGTCCTCTCCATTAATGGCGCCCGAGCCGCTGTTTAATACGGGTTACTGTTCGCCTCCCATTCCCCTCCCCCCGCAGACCTACACCGCCATGACGATGAATGATCATCTGCCACTAGTCTTCAAGTTTGGTGAAGTCGACTCCGAGCCGGAGGAGATAGAAAATAAGGTGGAATGGGGCCTCATGGACATGGCCCAGAACGAGCTGGCCGCGGCGGTTGCTGCCCCCGCTCCCGTCCCAGCTCCGATCCACGCGCCCGCGCCAGTGACCATCCCCGTAGCATTGACGGGCTTGTCGCCGAGCATTATTGTAGAGCTAGAAGCCGCGGG
Organism: Aegilops bicornis; assembly: GCA_021605145.1. NCBI lineage: Eukaryota > Viridiplantae > Streptophyta > Magnoliopsida > Poales > Poaceae > Aegilops > Aegilops bicornis. Next base: position 688,168,982 of record CM038671.1, on the reverse strand, counting down.
TGTCAGCGAGGTCTCCGCGGACCCGCGCGGCGAGCGCCAGCGTCCGTGCCCGTGCCCGTGCACGCCCCTCCACCCATCGTGCCGCCGGCCCCCGTGCGTTTGGCTGCATCCGCCGCGCCTGTGCGCGCCCCTCCACCCACCGTGGCGCCGGCCCCAGTGCGTTTGGCTGCACCCACCGCGCCCGTGCCCGTGCGCTCCCCCCTACAGCGGCATGGGATGCTGCCGTCGACCGCTACCTCTCAGCGGTGCCAGTTGTCGTCCTCCCGTGCCCCGCCCATCGATCGCGCGACGACATGATGTTTGATTTATAAGTGAAGAACATTTTGTGCTGCCTTGAAGACTTCAACAACGACGTCCCGGAGGACGACAACGACAACGACGGCGCGGCACACCGCCTCCGCCACCGTCGGAAATAGTTTTTTTGTGGTTTAATACTGTATCTCGAATTCTCGATCATATGAATATAAATTCGCAGTGTGACTGAATGAAAGATATGGTTTGAACAAACTTGCGTTTTTCTCTCTTAATGTACAGACTTATCAAACGATTTTCTTTTGAAAAAAACGTCAATGGTTTTTAAATATAAAACACTCATCGCAAATGTTTTAGTTAGAACACTCATATGAAAACCAACAGCTTCCCCAGGAAGCCAAGGGAAAATGTGCCGAGCAGGATTTCTGCATCCCTTCAACGCAAACGGTTGTTTTGCATGACCCGTGTGCAACCACGTACAAACAATTGGGTAAGATTTGCATATCTGTCATTTTGGGATGTTGCCATTTCTTAAACTGGAAAGATTGACATTTGTCTATCTAGTAACATTGCCATTTGTCAACCTTGTAACACTGCGATTTGTCAAAATATGCAGCTACAAATCACTAGCACTATCTAATTTTTGCAACTAAAATCACTAGCACTATTCATATGGACACCACTAGCAGGCATGAGTTCATGGACGCATATGCAAATGTACCATTGATTACATACAACAAGTCATCAACCCACAACAACAATGAGGATACACGTTGGATTATAGATCATTTCCAACAAAACATTCTAGTAAAGTTTTTCTCACACAACAAATAACAAAGCGATGAAATGAACTTCAGCTCAACCACTCGTCGGCGTTGGAAACACTTTCTTTGAACCAGAAGTGATTCTCAGGAAGGGCCAGCCATCATCAATCTCGAGACCAACGCAGGACTGATCATCCGTGGTGAAGCGGCCTATTTCAATACCCATATTGGGACGGTAGGGAAGCATAGTAATGTCCGAGGTATAGATACGATTGCTTCTCATAAATGGTAGTAACGTTGTGTCAACAAAGCTGGATCGCCTTCCACCATCATTGGATAGTTTTGTCTAAGGAAGAGCGAGTTTCCTCCAAGACTTTCAATCTTGAACCAGGGAGAAGGTGTTGGCGCTAGTACACCAAAGATCCATCCCGAATACCTCGCAACGGATGTTGGAATAGGTCCGGAGAGTGCAACCATACGAGACAACACCGCTTCCTTAGTAACATCAACGAAGGCCCGTATCTGAGACAAGAAGAGGTGATCCATCGGAATAAGTTGCCAGGCGCCACTGAGTATATGGGTCCTGCTCGTCCTCATGCTCGTGAATAAATTTTTCAAGTATAGGTGGTGGAATGTTCACAGGACCTTGGAAACACAAGAAGGTTAATTAGTAAAGGGAAACTAGCTAACCCGCATGCATGTGGATGAAACAATTATAATTACGGTGGAAGACAAACGTACCGAAATCATGAGGATTCCATGCAAAAACAGTGCCACGAGTGGTGGCAGCAAACACAAGACCCTCGTATTGAATTGCATCACAGTACTCATCCGTGTATAGAAACTGGTTTTTGAGCAATATCCATCGAATCGAACCATGAAGGACGACAACAAGCTTGTCGAAGATAGCGACAACATAAGCATTCCTATAACCCCAAGAGCGGTTGGGAAATCGACAAATTGCTATCTTCCATAGAAGACATTCATCATGATCGTATTTGAACTCTCGTAGAATACCGGTGTACTCAACCTGCAGGCGTTAAATGCGAGATTTTTGAAGTGGAACCCGATGGACGAGTGTACACGTTCACAAGTTCCCATTCGCAGTTGTACCCAATATAAACAACCCAATCTCCATTTGCACCTGCCCAAGCCTTGCCCTGAAGCGATGGCATCTTAACATCATACGTATCATTATCAAGCGGCATTAACTTACACAAGGCGAGGCTTCCCTCGTCCCCGCGCCAGTCAGCAGTGTCACTGCGAAGAAGATAGGGGAGATCAAACCACTCCTGAACCCTTGGGTTCCTTGTAATGATGTTATTAGTTGAGTCGAGAATGGTCTTGAACGAACCTCCCATGCTAGCCGAGGTGATGACGTCACACCGATCAATGAGTTCCTGTGGCGGCCGGTTTTCCGGGTATTGATTTCCAGAAAATGGCCGTCGTGCTCACCAGCCCCAGGATTATTGTTAGCTGATGAGGCACCAACTTGATACAGAAAATTCCAAGCAAAATACAAAGTATGTAGTACAAGACCATTCTGGTCTGTGAGTACAGCAAATGGTTTCTAGTGGTTGATGGCGGAAGCGGTTTGTGGATCATCAGGGTCTATGGGACTCCATTTCCTACGGGAACAGCTGACCAGGTTAACTCCTATCTTCGCGAGGCTGCTATCGTCGTTACTCAGTTCCGGGGCTAACTCCGCAACATTCCTCTCCATGCAAGAAATCTGGCCAAGACAATAGCCAGGGACAAGCCAGTGAGTACTTTGAATGTACTCGCAAACATTATGAACACTGGAATAATATAAATCAAGTACTGATATAGTCCATGATCACGTCGTCAGTCATAACTAAAATCTATTGTGCATGCGAGCAGGTTATGTATATGCAGCATGAATATGCAACGATGGAGTATAAAATAAAATGCCATAGTCGGGCGTCTGTGCGACACCACATAAAGGGCTTTATAAAGTAAATAAATAACAAGCATGCCACAGTCTGGCGTCTCAGCGACACCACATAAAGGGCTTATAAAAGAAAATAAATAACAAGCATGCCATAGTCGGGCGTCTGAGCGACACCACATAAAGGGCTAATAAAAGAAAATAAAAACAAACAATGCCACAGTTGGGCGTCTGAGCGACACCACATAAAGGGCTTATAAAAGAGAATAAATAACAAGCATGCCACAGTCGAGCGTCTGAGAGACACCACATAAAGGGCTTATAAAAAGAAAATAAAAACAAACAATGCCGCAGTCGGGCGTCTGAGCGACACCACATAAAGGGCTTATGAAAGAAAATAAATGTTCCCAATGAATATCCCGGAGGTAGAACCATCCCAGAGATACTCGATAAATAATGTAACGGGTTAGTCCATAACAGAAATAATGATCATGGGGTTAGTCCATAACAGAAATAATGATCATGGGGTTAGTCCATAACAGAAATAATAACCATGGTCCTCACAAGTCACTAGTCAGTATCCGAATTTATGCTAACCGCTTCTCCTCCGAAGACCGACACAAGGACCAACCCTGGACCCATCCCAGACTGTAATCCTTAACCATGGACACGGCTTTACGAATAGGTTTAATCTCTGCAGAGGGTATACTCTTTTCCCACGAGTAACGGATTCCTTTAGTCCATCGGGACTAATTCCATCTACGGTCTTTTAATTGAAAACACACCCGACTTGCACACACCAGCTTAACTTACCGGTGTCTGGAATCACCCATGACACTTGTTAAGCAAAACTCTAAGTGGGACGCTACAACCTTGCGTAGCATGGGATCAAATTTATATCGCGCGCTCTAAGGGGTGGCCTCCCCTCTCGGTCTCAACCGGAAACACCCATGCCCCGGACCAGGTGGCATGCCTACCGCTTCAACCGATATCTTCCACCATGGCCTCTCTGCATGCGGTGTGTGCTAGAAAGGGGTTGACGATCGATCGAACCGTACCCTACTTGCGGTAGGGACAAGTGGTAGTACGAAACAAGTATGGGGTTACTGGTACAAGACTCGATCTACGGTCGACTCAGGAGGTTTATAAATTCCCTGCATGACATGGATCACAAATATATATATATCAACCAACAGAATCAACATTCATTATACCTTACTATGCCATACCGGATATAACCGCCTTGACGGAGACCGGCGACAAACTCATGCCTACCCAAGGCAGAGGTTTTCCTGGATTCCTCCCGGTATGCGTGCAAGGCATATGAGGATGATTACCAACACAAGTGTGTTCATTTCCAACAGCATGGAAATCACTAATATGCATCCATGCAAATGATCATATCACATGAAATAACAAGTATTTCGTAATGAGGTGGTGTTATAAACGTGTCAACGAACACACCAAAAATATTATGCCGGGTTCGTAATGCTTGCCTTAAGGTTGTGTAGAGGCAGGGTGCATACTAAAACCTTTTGCAAGCTTTCTTCTTCTCCAAAAGTCCTATTTTCAAAAATATTCAAACAACACATGCTTTAAAAACAGCACAAAAAAGTTGTCTGAATTTTTTTCAAATAAATCTTAAAATAAACTAGACTAAATTTGAGTGAGGTAGAAAAAAGAATCAACTCATTTGGGGTCTTATTTAAAAAGTTATAGATAGTCAAAGTTTTGGTCAAAATGTGATATTTAAACATAAAACAGAAAAGAAAACGGTTCGAATATAAACGTACACGTCGAAGGCGTATTCGGGAAGTACGCTTCCACTTATCCAGCATGGACGGCGCGGGGAGTCACTGACAGTGGGTCCAGGTGGCCCACTAGTCAGGTTTGACTAGTCCGCCTCCCCTCTTCTTCCTCTGCCCGAGAGGCGGAACTCAAGCGGCCTTCGCCCGTGGCGAACACCTTTGCTGGAAAACTGAGATCACTCGCGGACTCAGGGGGCCGAGGAGGTCACTCCGGTGGTCGCTTTGGCCTCAGGGGTGGACGGAGCTGCCGGCAGCGAGCTTCGCGACGGACGATGGCCGTCGGGCAAAGTGAATTTCTGCCCGCGGCGAGTCCCGATCAAGATTGAATAGGGGGATGGACACATGAGAGGGAGGGGAAGTTCCTGGTGAAGAGAGTGGAGTGGGGGAGGCCCTGGTGGCACCGGAATGGCCGAGGCAGTAGCGGCGGCCGTGGTTGCCGGGGATGGAGAAGAAGACCTCCCTGGGTCGATTGCAAGCTAGGGAAGCGCCATGGGGTTGGCCTGAGGTTGCCTGCGTGCAGGGACGGGCTCGGGGCTTCCTTAAATAGGCGAGTCAAGGTGGTTCTGTGGCGGCCGTGGATAAGGTCGCCGACGACCGTCTTTCTGTAGCTTGGGCGACGTGGCGGCGACATGTGCTATAGGACATGCTTGTGGATGAGCTCGCGCTGCTCCAGGGGGCAGGTGGCGAGCACTGGCGACTTGGGCGGCACCGACCTGGCCGAGACGCGCTGCGGACGTCGGCGTGCCGCCAAGGGCTCTAACGGCGGTGCTGTAGGGCTCCAGGGGCTGCTTGGCATGATGCGGGGAGAAGGTTAGTGAGTGGCATGGCTCCGCAGGGCGGTGGCAAACCAGGGGTGCGACGCGTCGGCTCGGGCGCGGCACGTGCAATACGCGTGCTCTGCTCGCGCCCAGAGCACGCACTGGACATGCTCGACGAAATGCTATGGCATGTTAGGGGGCTCCAAACCACAAGAAAGTTAGTAGGGTGGGATTATAGTCTAAGGCAAAACCATTGGACATGCTGGTCTGGTCAGGGGATTAAGTTCACAGTGTAAACAAAAACTCATGCCAAAACAGATCATGCCCATAAGGTGTTTGACAAAATGCCAAGGGCACTTAGGCATTTCTTGGAGTGGCCAAAACTTCCAGAGTGGGGTCTCTTTAGATGGAAAAGAGGGTGGTGAGGTTAGTTTGTCCAAAGCACAAACTTGCTAGTGCAAGTTTTGCAAAACTTCAATTCTGGACAGAAAGCAAATGGCATTGTTGCAAGCACTTAGAATCATCCAATGGGTCCATTCTCCTGGACTAAAGGGTTTGGCAAGGAGGACTACCCGGTAGGAAAAGGAATCATGGATCAAGGAGCAACTAAAAAGGTGGTTCTTTGTACAAAACCTCGAGTTGGACCGTAATGGAAAAGAGGATGATTCACTCAGTTTTCCAAAGGACATCACTAGGTTATTGCATAACGTTGAATACTATGCTCCTACTGATATCCCATAATTTTGGTGGAGACTTTAAAGAAATAAATAAATAGGTTTTAGTGCAAATCTGCCAACTGGACCAGATTTTTAAATATGGTGTAGAGCTCAAAATATTCAATGGGCAGAGGATATTTTTGCACAAAAGTGGTTCAAATACTCCATATGACATCTCCAATTTTTGGTGGGATTTTTGAATGAATTTATAGAAGGGTTGTAGTACAAATGGGACCATAAAACTATGGGAAACCATTTTTCAAGAAAATAAAGATCAGGAAGAATATTATATAATTAATTCTTCTGATAAAAGAAAAGATTTTCTTGAGAGGGCAAACAAGTCCAATATCATAAGTGAAAGGTTTTCATCTAAGGGAACAACTCCAAGATAACCAAGAAAAGAATGGTTCTGAATTCAAGAAAAACCAAGAAAAAGGAAAGTTAAATTTCCTGGCAAGATTTTAATTAACAAAACAAGGTTAAAAATTTTGGGGTGTCACAGTTCCTCCACCGCGTCATCATTCAGATCGGGGCAAGAATAACGGGGTCGTTTCCGGCTTGTTCCCTCCATGGAGAAGACGATCAAACAATGGCAGAAGGAAGGGTGAAGGAAAATGGAGGACAGAGGAAGAGCTAGCGTGCGACAGCAGTTCCAAATCGAGAGGGAAAGGCGAAGAGTCGGTGGACGGTTGCCACGGTACACGAAGAGGCGCCTGGGGAGCGAACGGTTGCCACAGAGGTCACACACTGACGACAAGGGCCGAGTGAACCGCATGCAATCCCATCGCACAACACACACGTCTTGTTAAGTTGAACCATTTCTGTACTCTTGTGTCAACACAAACAGTTCATCCGAGTGAATCGCATGCCATATATCCCACACACCTTGATCTGGCTGACCGTTTCTTTTGTGTTGCCTAATCACAAACAGTTCATCCGAGTGAACCGTATGCTGTATATCGCACACACCTTCATCTGGCTGTCCGTTTCTTTTGTGTTGCCTAATCACAAACAATTCATCCGAGTGAACCATATGCTGTGTATTGCACACGCCTTCATCTGGCTGCCCGTTTCTTTTGTTCCTCCTCATCACAAACAGTTAATTGAACTGAACCGTATGCCCTTCATCGCACACGCAACTAAAACCTGAACCTTGTTTGATGCATCAGCCATCGCAAACGTTTAATACAGTTCTGGCGGTTTTCATATAGCACCGTTTGCGATTATGGCATCGCACGCAGTTTCTCGAAGGGTCTCTGATTGTAGTGTTGCGTTAGCAGCATCCTGCAGTAGTGATTAATATGATTAGATCACGTTTATTGCAATACGGTTATTCTTTTAAGTCAAAGAATAATTGTTGTTCTATTTATATGAATAAAACCTTCTATGGTCATACACCCAATGTGAATGGTTTATTGAATCTCGATCGTAGTGATACACATATTCATAATATTGATGCCAAAAGATGCAAAGTTTATAATGATAGTGCAACATATTTGTGGCACTGCCGTTTAGGTCATATTGGTGTAAAGCGCATGAAGAAACTCCATGCTGATGGGCTTTTGGAATCACTTGATTATGAATCACTTGATGCTTGCGAACCATGCCTCATGGGCAAGATGACTAAGACTCTGTTCACCGGAACAATGGAGCAAGCCACTGACTTATTGAAAATAACACATACCGATGTATGCGGTCCGATGAGTGTTGAGGCTCGCGGCGGGTATCATTATTTTCTGACCTTCACAGATGATTTGAGCAGATATGGGTATATCTACTTAATGAAACATAAGTCTGGAACATTTGAAAAGTTCAAATAATTTCAGAGTGAAGTAGAAAGTCATCGTAACAAGAAAATAAAGTTGCTACGATCTGATCGCAGAGGAGAGTATTTGAGTTATGAGTTTGGCCTTTATTTGAAACAATGTGGAATAGTTTCGCAACTCACGCCACCTGGAACACCACAGCGTAATGGTGTGTCCAAACGTCGTAACCGCACTTTATTAGATATGGTGCGATCTATGATGTCTCTTACCATTTACCACTATCGTTTTGGGGTTATGCATTAGAGACAGCTGCATTCACGTTAAATAGGGCACCATCTAAATCCGTTGAGACGACACCATATGAACTGTGGTTTGGCAAGAAACCTAAGCTGTCGTTTCTTAAAGTTTAGGGTTGTGATGCTTATGTGAAAAAGGCTTCAGCCTGATAAGTTCGAACCTAAACCGGAGAAATGCATTTGCATAGGATACCCAAAAAGAAATTGTTGGGTACACCTTCTATCACATATCCGAAGGCAAGATATTAGTTGCTAAGAATGGATCCTTTCTAGAGAAGGAGTTTCTCTTGGAAGAAGTGAGTGGGAGGAAAGTAGAACTTGATGAGGTAATTGTACCTTCTCCTGAATTGGCAAGTAGTTCATCACAGAAATTAGTTCCAGTGATGCCCACACCAATTAGTGAGGAAGTTAATGATGATGATCATGAAACTTCAGATCAAGTTACTACTAAACCTTGTAGGTCAACTAGAGTACGATCCGCACAAGAGTGGTACCGTAATCCTATTTTGGAGTAGATCATGACGAACCTATGAACTTGGAGGAAGCGATGATGAGCCCAGATTCCGCAAAATGGCTTGGGACCATGAAATCTGAGAAGGGATCCATGTATGAGAACAAAGTGTGGACTTTGGTTGACTTGCCCGATGATCGGCAAGCCATAGAGAATAAATGGATTTTCAAGAAGAAGACTGACGCTGACGGTAATGTTACTGTCTGCAAATCTCGACTTGTTGCGAGAAGTTTTCGACAAGTTCAAGGAGTTGACTAAGATGAGACCTTCTCACCCGTAGCGATGCTTAAGTCTGTCCGAATAATGTTAGCAATTGCCGCATTTTATGATTATGAAATCTGGCAAATGGATGTCAAAACTATATTCCTTATGGATATCTTAAAGAAGAGTTGTATATGATGCAACCAGAAGGTTTTGTCGATCCTAAAGGTGCTAAGAAAGTGTGCAAGCTCCAGCGATCCATTTATGGACTGGTGCAAGCATCTCGGAGTTGGAATATACGCTTTGATAAGGTGATCAAAGCATATGGTTTTATACAGACTTTCAGAGAAGCCTGTATTTACAAGAAAGTGAGTGGGATGTAACATCCCAATTTTCAATTTGGATGTTATACATAGTTCATCATATGCATATTATTTTTTCTTTTGCAATTGGTTGTGATCCTAGAAATCTTAAGGAACTCAAGGACCCAAGGAGAGAGTTGGAGGTTTCACAATTTTTTCATATTTGAATTTATTTCAAATTTGAAGAAAGGATCAATTTGGTTTTAATATTTCTCTCCAATTATTTTCAATAAAAAAATAAATGAGAGTAGATAATATGACTTCTTCAACAAAAGATAAATATTGGAGAAGAAATTTTAAAATCAAATTATTATTTTATTTGTATTTTATTTGCTATTTTAATTGAATTAGAAAAATATGCATTTTTTAAAAAATTGCATTTTAGGCCAGAACAATGTTCATCTTGTCCTAAATATTAGGTTTGCACTGTGAAAATTGTTTCAGGTATTTTAGAATTTTTTTTATATTTTATTAGGATTTTCCTTTCGGGCGAAATTATTTATTAAAAAAATCTTCTTCGCCCGACTCGGCCGAAGGCCCAGCTGAGCCGGGCCAAAGCCCATCGCGCCATCGCCTCGCCCCGACCGACTCCGGGCGGAGTCTGACTGGCGTACGCCCGCCGCCGCCGAGTCCGGGGAGGACTCCACCTCCCGCGACCCCCTTCCCAAGCCGAGTCGCCCCCCTCTTTATATAGCCACCCCGCCGCCGCCCCTCCTCCTCATCACAACCGCCGCCGCCCCTCCTCCTCATCGCCACCGCCGCCCTTGACCGCCCCAAGCCGAGCAGCCCCGCCGCTTTGCCGCCACCAGCATAATCGCCCATTGCCGCCGCCCCCCGCTAGCGCCGCCGTTGCCGCCCACGCAAGCCACCGCACGTTGTTGCCGCCGCTGCCATCAAGCGGATCTCGTCGCCATTTTTTTCGAAGACCGGTATAAACCGAACCACGGCTGGTTTTTTTCAGTTTATTAGGTTAGATCGGTTCTTAATTTAGTTCGTTAATTAACGAACGTTCATCGGTTAGTTTCTTTTAATGAACGAAATCGTTCGTTTAGTTCTGTTAGCGGATGTTCGTCCGATAGATTTTTCTTTTTCTGTTTATTTTCGGTCAGGGACCTATCCGGGAGTACTTTTATCATAGATTAGTCCCTGAACTTCAAACCCTCGCTACTTTTTACTCGTTTGTCGAAATCCAGTGAAACCAACACCAAAACCTTCGTCTTGTTTCCCTCTTTCCAGATAATCAACTTGAACATGGTTTTAACAATTTAAAATTTTGTTTCAAGCAGATTTGAATTCGAACTTCTTTTAATCGTAGTTTGAGTTTCATAGCTCCGATTCGATTGATTCTTTTTGCTAATCGAAGCACTTCAGTTGAACTTTTAGTTTAGATCTTTCTCTGGAGTTTTACCCTTGCATCTTATGCTTGAGTGCTTATGTATGCTATTGTTTGTTCATGATAGAGTTTCCGGAGTGTGAGGCTTGCTACTACGAGTCACTAGGGTTTTCAGATCATCAGCAAGGCAAGTAACACTTTGATCATATTCCCTTATTACCCAGTTTTTATGCATTAGTTTCAACCCTCAAACATTGCATGAGTAAGACTTCTTTAACAAGTGGGTATTGGGAAGTAGATGATGAGGTAGGAACCTATTGCCCTTTTATTTAAACCCTGGGAGTTCTACGCTATGATTATACTGCTATGCTATGCTCGTAGACGTGGTTTGGGTTTTGAGAGTATTCATGTAAGTTGTGAGAGTTACTGTTTACTAAGGTTTAACGTAAGGTGGATACTTTAATACACATATGGGTGGATTGGTTTGTGGGCACCTGGGGAATCCAGTGTTGTCCAAAGGAGATCCCGGGGTATCCGTGTGATCATCCTATGGTTTGCCACCGAGGCTCAAAGGGATCATTATGTTATTCATGTTGGAAACTTCTGTGTGCAGCCACAAGAAATTATGGGCTCTGGCATAGTTGAGTATGTTGTGTGACCTCTTACAGTGGTAGACTAGGATATGTAGGGGATGTAGGTGGTACTGTCTACCCGTCGTAACGAGCTAACGCTTCTGAAAGACTGTGTCTCGGTCATCCGTTTCTCAAACAACATGTAGTGTGAGAAATCCAATGGAGGAGATCGAGTCTTGTGGGGAAAAGTGCGCAAACCTCTGCAGAGTGTACAAACTAATCATGATTAGCAGTGTCCCCGGTTATGGACATCTTGAGTATCTGGTTCTTGAATTATTATGTTGATCTCAACACTCTACTTAATTAATTTGTTGGGTCGTTAACTTTTAATTGGGATTGAGATGGGGTTACCATTCTCAATGTTTTCAACAAATTTGGTAGCTAAATAAAATATATTTCTTTGTTGTAGGGAAAAACTAGCTTTATGCAAATAATAACCATAGAGCCTCCACCAGCCATATATGCATGTAGTTATAGCTATTATTTGTTCATTGCTCTATAGTGTTATCTTGCCAGCATATTCCATGTGCTGACCTACATAGACTGCAACGTATTATGTTGCAGAATTTTCAGACGAAGAGTAAGGTGCGCTAGGTCGTTGTCATGCACTCAGTTTTGCCGTGGAGTTGGATGGAGTCTTCTACCTTTGAAGCTTCCGCAATTATCGTATTTAGATGGCCTTCAACCATATTATTGTAATAGTTCTCTTTTGAGACATTCGATGTAATAAGTGTGTGATTGAACTCTGTTATAAATCCTCGAGTACTGTGTGTGTCAGCAATACCGATCCAGGGATGACACTTAAACACAGAGACTTGACCGTTTGAGGCCGGGTCGCTACATGGGAGCTCTGTTGCATTTCTGATATTATATGTGGATGACATATTGTTGATTGGGAATGATATAGAATTTCTAGATAGAATAAAAGGATACTTGAATAAGATTTTTTCAATCAAAGACCTCGGTGAAGCTGCTTATATATTGAGCATCAAGATCTGTAGAGATAGATCAAGACGCTTGACAGGACTTTCACAAGGCACATACCTTGAAGAGATTTTGAAGGAGTTCAAAACGGATCAGTCAAAGAAAGGGTTCTTACATGTGTTCCAAGGTGTGAAGTTGAGTAAGACTCAAAACCCGACCACGGCAGAATATATAGAGAGAATGAAAGTCATTACCTATGCCTCAACCATAGGTTCTATAAATTATGCTATGTTGTGTACCAGACCTATTGTGTACCTTACCATGAGTTTGGCAAGGGGGTACGATAGTGATCCAAGAGTGGATCACTGGACATCAGTCAAAGTTATCCTTAATTATCCTTAGAGGACTAAGGAAATATTTCTCGATTACGGAGGTGATAAATAGTTCGTCGTAAAGAGTTACGTCGATGCAAGCTTTGACACCGATCTGGATGAATTTGAGTCTGGATCTGGATACATATTGAAAGTGGGAGAAACTAGCTAGAGTAGCTCCATGCAGAGCACTGTAGACATAGAAAATTTGCAAAATACATACGGCTCTAAATGTGGCAGACCCGTTGACTAAACTTCTCTCACAAGAAAAACATGATCACACCTTAGTACTCTTTGGGTGTTAATCACATAGCGATGTGTTCGCACACGAACACGTCACCGTGTACCTCCAACGCCGAGGGTGATGCACCGCAGCTCACGTCGACGGAGACCCGTCCTGAAGCGCGGTACGCAAGCAATCCGACGGGTGCTTTTCAGGACCCGAAACCCCACGTGCCCGGGAGGGACCCCGTTTGGACGTGCGGCGGCTATGGGCTGCCCTAGGTCGGTTTGCCCGCCCCTAGAACGAACGAAAAACGAGAGAGAAAGAACAAGGGAGGGATGTAAAACTAGGGTAAAAAGTAGATGGGTTTTGCAATTGTGTGTTGTTGTTCAATCAGCCGCCGCCTCTTGTCTATATAAGAGGCGGATGGACTTCCCGTACAAGAAAAGGACTTGCCTAGCCGTCCAAATCATCAAAACCTAACAAAACACGAACTATTCATGACCTCCGACCCGGATGTCCGGCTCAAGGCCCGGATGTTCTGGCCTAACCCAGTTTTCTGATAGCAGCTCATTAATCGGGCTGTAACTTTTGCATACAACGTTAGATTTGGATGATTTGTATATCAAAATCAACCGTCTCGACGGGACGCACAACTTTCATGCTGAACACTTTCCGATATGAAGCCATCTTGAGTATTTGTCGGGCCATTCTCTAAAGTCTGTAGCAGAAAAAGTTGTTCGGACGTCCGAACTTCTACCCCGATTGTCCGGCCTCCATCCAGATCTAGACCCAGAGCATCCGTATTCATCACAAAACTTCTGGTGACTTGGTGCTTCAATTTCCCGGATGATCCGGACCCCGGCCCGGATGATCCGGCCAAACATTGCTGCAGCGCACGGTTTTGCCTGTAACTTTTGCATATGACCTCGGATGGGGACGATTGTAATATCAAAATCATCCGTTTCGATGAGACGAAGAACTTTGCAGTTGTAACTTTTTCCATACGAGGCCATCTTAATTAGGTTTCATGACATTTTCTATTCTGATGTCCACACGGGTATCTCCGAAATTGTTATATCTTTTGCACCTGAGCTCCGTTTTGGACCATCTTCATATCTATTTCGATCATCTTAAAGAGAGCCATCAATTGGTGACATGAACTCACAATTTTAACCTCATATCATTATAGGCTCAAGTCACTCTTTGCGATCATGCCATTTTCAAGCGTCAACACATGCCCCCCTGTTTTTCGGCAAAGCTATCGTGCCGAAAAATATCTTGCAATACGTTGGTCTAAGGACGATGTCAACACTCCATCAGCCATTTATATGCACTTAGGGCGATAATTTCTATATCGGCCATGTTTATGCTTAGGGCGATAATTTTATATCGGCCATTGATTTTAACTTGTTCACATCATACCTTGTAACCGATTACCACTAATCGGTTTTAAAGAGATGGGAATGAACCCGTTCCTTGTAGCACTAAGGAAATCAAACTCCGAGAGGTCACGCCCTGTTAAGCAAGTAACATCGGGGTGATTCCAATCCACTGATGCATTAGCCAAAGCGACACAAGCCGAATTATCTGCGTGAATGACTTCTACCTCATCATCGACCCATTGAATTAAAAATTGATGCATGGTAGATGGCACACATTGGTTCGCATGAACCCAATCGCGCCCTGTTGTAACATTATAGTTACCTTGCACCTCGGCGATGAAGAATGTGGTGGCCAAAGTTTTACTTCCCACAGTGAGTTCCATGCACATCACACCTTTGGCCTTTGTCTTTTCTTTACCCTCAAATCCATTAAGTACCATATTGGTCTTCATCAATGCATCATCATCTAACCCCAACTTCTTGAAGATCGAGTAGGGCATAAGATTTACCATAGCACCACCATCAACGAGCATCCTAGCAACCGGCGATCCATTAATATGACCTTTGAGGTACAATGGCTTCAAGTGTTTCACCTGTTCTTTTGGCTTCTCGAAGATAGCATTCTTAGGACCAAAATCCAGTTGGGCTACCTTCCTTCTTCACCTATAATCCACCATCTCATCTTCATCTCCCAATGTGAATATTGGGCTTAAAGATTCCTCAATTGAAGGGGATGTTTCAGGTGGTGTGGACGATGATAGGGGTCGCATCATCCTCTTTTGGTGGTGAAGGTGTTGCTGCAGCTAATGTAGAAGCATCTGTGTTTTGCTTTTGTTTATGGCTCCACACTTGTTTTGTGAGTGCCATGGGCCAAATTTCAGTGAACAATTCACTCCTTTGCTTCTCTTCTTTCCGCTCTACCTTCTTGTGGCTCCTCATGCATTGTAATCTCCTTTTCATGGTCTTAGTTAAACCGGGAGGACACCACTTTGGTTGAGTATATTTGGGATCCCTAGGTTTGGCCGTACTTGTGCTCGCCTCATGGTTATTGACCATGGAACCTTGCTGAACAATAACAATATCACCATTAGAAGTAGCCAGATTACCAACAACCGGCTTTTTGATCTCCTTTTTCTTGTCGTATTCTGAAATTTCCACATTAGGTGACTTAACACGCCACACTTTTTTATTGACCTTACTTGGAGAAATTTTTGTTGGCCGATTAGCACCATAGCTCAAACAGCCTTGTGTGGGATAATAAAACCTCTCGCGAGCAGGCCTTCTAGGTGCTGCCCACCCCATCTGGAAAGCATAAGGAGCCATTGGGGGTTGCCCCCATCCTCCATTGAAGTATCTCATGTAATATGGCGCATAGGAGGGTTGTGACATCCATGGTGTCGGTGCCCATGACCCATATGGCCTTGCATGGCGTCAAAACTCTTGATCCGGAGGCAATATTGTACGCTTTGAATGTGATGGCCGATTAGAGCTAGAACCGTCCGCTTGACTTGCATATTTGGATAGCAACATATCAAAAGTTGGCTTGATTCTCTTGTGCTTAGTTTCATTCTTTTTCCACTTGCCAACTTCTGAATTCTTGGGCTTGTTTAATTTAACATGAGTATCCTCTTGTACTTGTGGTAAGCCCCAGGTGTAGCATTTTTATAGTGATCTTCAACACTTCCTTGCCATTGGGTTGCTACTCAAGCACAATCTTTCTTCCCAAGACCTTGTCGCGCTCCTTGCTATTCCTGGGTTCACCAATAACGACATTATCTTTATTAGCGGATTCGGCTATGTTAGGACGAATTAAAATTTTCTTCCCTTCCAAGTCTATGGTATTTATCGGGAAGGGTTGCTTATCAACTTGCATCTCAGCAAAATTCAATCGCTGTCATTAATGGCCGATTGTATCTGTCGTCAAAAAACATTGCAATCGTTAGTAGCATGAGAAAATGAATTATGCTACTTGCAATAAGCACGTCGTTTCAGCTCATCAAACAACGGTATGGTGCGCGATATTGTAATCATCTTATCTTGCAAGAGAGCATCAAATATTTTATCACACTTAGGTATATCAAAAGTAAACTTCATCTCCTCATCACGATTCTTGCGAATCGGCTTAAGAGCATTGCATGTATAGGGTTTGCCCTTTGAGGACCAAACAAATTCAGTAGTATAAACATCAACCTCATCGTCCGAATTATCATCATTGTGTTCAACCATATGCATTCTAGGACGATCGGTTGTAGACCTATGAATCTATTTACTTTGATTCTCTTGAGCCAAAGCTTTTTGTAAGACTTGACTAATGCTCAAATACTCATAACTTTCTAGCCTGTCTTTAATGTGAGTTTTCAAACCATTAAGAACAAGATCTGCCAAGTCTCTCTCAGTTATCACTAAGCTATAACATCGTTTTATATATCTCTAAATCTCTTGACATAATCGGTGACCGATTCATCATGTTTTCGCCTAACCAATGTAAGATGTGACAACTTTAGCTCATTATCGTTGCTATAAAAGTGATCATGAAACTTTTGCTCTAATTGCGACCATAAGAGAATTGAGCCATGTGGTAAAGCAGCAAACTATGAAAATGCGGTGCCAGTTAAATACAAGGGAAATAAATGCACTTTCAACTCTTCTATGGAACCTGCTTCACCCAACTATGCTAGATACTGCCTCACATGCTCCCAAGTTGTTTACGTACCCATACCACTAAATTTAACAAAATCAGGAACCTTATAACCTTGAGGGTAAGAAATTGCATCGAAGTGTTCAGGATAAGGCTTTTGGTACACACGACTCTTTACTTTCGTCTCATTTCCGAAATTTTCTAGAAACATCTTATGCAAATCCTCCCTTAATTTAGCTAAAATTGGATCCGAGGTAGATGAAGATGTCTGTAGCAATGACATAGGAGCAACCTGAGTACTAGCTATTGGTGCAACTTGTGGGATGGGCGCCGAACCATAATTCGGTGGAAGACCAAACATGCTTGCGCCTATGGGTGGTGTGACAAAGTGATTCGGCGCTGATGCCGAATTGGGCACACTCATAATAGGATTAGGATATGCAGGTGCAGCCACAAGCTGGTTGGTTTGACTAGGGTAAACATTCAACGACATATTATATTGTTGTTGCATAGGTGGTGCCGATGAAATAGGTAAAATTGGACTAGGGTTTTCAGATATACCAACAATACCACTAGATGATGGAGGCATATTTTTCTGAGCATTAGCACTAGCCACAAAAGAATTGTATGCCATCACATTACCCTTACTAACAAGACTTTCAATCACAACCACTTGCTCTGGAGAAAAAACTTTACTCACAGTGATTACATCTTGTTCGTCGATGAGGGGAGGAAAATTGACGTTTCCAACTAGATTAATGTTGCCTTGACGGTCCTTCTTGAAACTTGAAAGAAACGCTTCCAAATCCTCCTCCTGGCGCTTCTTCTTGAGCACCTCAAAAGCCTCTTCATGCTGCTTCTTGCGCGCTTCGTAGGCTTGGCGTTGTTCATCCGATAGTTCATCAAGACCGGGCTTAATGATGCTATCGGCGTCAACTTCTGAGGGCTTGTGGAGATTAGACATGGTTGATGATGATTCTTGATCTTTCTTCCCCAGCGGAGTCGCCAAAAAGTGTGTTCGCATACGAACACGTCACCGTGTACCTCCAACGCCGAGGGTGATGCACCACAACTCACGTCGAAGGAGGCCTGTCCGGAAGCACGGTACGCAAGCAATTCGGCGGGTGCTTTTCAGGACCCGAAACCCCACGCGCTCGGAAGGGACCCCGTCTGGACGTGCAGCAGCTATGGGCTGCCCTAGGTCGGTTCACCCACCCCTAGAGCCTCGAGGATCGCTGCCCTTCAGTACGAAGAACGAACGAAGAACGAGAGAGAAAGAACAAGGGAGGGATGTAAAACTAGGGTAAAAAGTAGATGGGTTTTGCGATTGTGTGTTGTTGTTCAATCGGCCGTCGCCTTTTGTCTATATAAGAGGTGGATGGACTTCCCGTACAAGAAAATGACTTGCCTAGCTGTCCAAATCATCAAAACCTAACAAAACACGGACTATTCACGACCTCCGGCCCGGATGTCCGGCTCAAGGCCCGGATGATCCCTTTGGATGGGGGCGATTTTTATATCAAAACCGTCCGTTCCGACGAGGCGAAGAACTTTGCAATTGTAACATTTTCCATCCGAGGCCATCTTAATTATTTTTCATGCCATTTTCTATTCTGATGTCCACACGGGTATGTTCGAAATTGTTATATCTTTTGCACCTAAGCTCCATTTTGGACCATCTTCATATCTATTTCGATCATTTTGAAGAGAGCCATCAATTGGTGACATGAACTCATAATTTTAACCTCATCTCATTATAGCCTCAAGTCACTCTTTGCGATCATGCCATTTTCGAGTGTCAACACGATGTGAACTAGATTATTGACTCTGGTAAACCTTTTGGTGTATCCACATGGCGATGTGAACTAATCACATCAAGATGTGAACTATTGGTGTTAAATCACATGATGATGTGAACTAGATTATTGACTATAGTGCAAGTGGGAGATGGAAGGAAATATGCCCTAGAGGCAATAATAAAGTTGTTATTTATATTTCCTTATATCATGATAAATATTTATTATTCATGCTAGAATTGTATTAACCGGGACCTTGATACATGTGTGGATACATAGACAAAACACCATGTCCCTAGTAAGCCTCTACTAGAGTAGCTCGTTGATCAAAGATGGTTAAGTTTCCTAACCATAGACATGTGTTGTCATTTGATTAACGGGATCACATATTTAGAAGAATGATGTGAATGACAAGACCCATCCGTTAGCTTAGCATAATGATCGTTAAGTTTTATTGCTATTGCTTTTTTCATAACTTATACATATTCCTCTGAATATGAGATTATGCAACTCCCGAATACCGGAGGAACACCTTGTGTGCTATCAAACGTCACAACGTAAATGGGTGATTATAAAGATGCTCTATAGGTGTCTCCGAAGGTGTTTGTTTGGTTGGCATAGATCAAGATTAGGATTTGTCACTCTGAGTATCGGAGAGGTATCTCTGGACCCTCTCGGTAATGCACATCACTATAAGCCTTGCAAGCAATGTGACTAATGAGTTAGTTGCGGGATGATGTATTACAGAACGAGTAAAGATACTTGCTGGTAACGAGATTGAACTAGGTATGATGATATCGACGATCGAATCTCGGGCAAGTAACATACCGATGACAAAGGGAATAACATATGTTGTTATTGCGGTTTGACCGATAAAGATCTTCGTAGAATATGTAGGAACCAATATGAGCATCCAGGTTCCACTTTTGGTTATTGACCGGAGATGTGTCTCGGTCATGTCTACATAGTTCTCGAACCCGTAGTGTTGGGGATATAACTACTGGGTATAAAAAACCTAGGTGGGGCCGGGTTATACCATTGGCGGCCTATCATGAAGATGGCGGATCATATAAGCCTATGGACGGCCCAAGACCCAGAGGCGACTTGAGGCCCAGGAGGATGAACCACCATGTATGTATAAGTTGTATTGTAAGGCAAGCATAGTTAGTCACCGAGCCGGACACGTTGTGTATGAGCCGGCCGGGACTCCGTGAGCCGTAGGGCGTCAACCTGTTTATATAAAGGGACGACCCGGTGGCGGTTTAGGGCAAGAAACAAGAGACCGATAACTAGGTCAAGCATATTCGCTCCCTGGTAATCGAAACCCAATCAATACAACCCTAACTGGAGTAGGCCTTTACCTTGATTGCATGGGGCCGAACCAATATAAACCTCCCGTGTCCTTTGTCCCGTTTAACCCCTTTAAGCTAACCTGGTTGCGATGGCTCCACGACTAAGTCCTTCCGCTAGGACATCTGCCGTGCCAATTCCACAACAGTTGGCGCCCACCATGGGGCTAGCACATGGTGGTTTCAAGTTCTTGAAGAGCAGCTTCGATGGGATCAAGGGATATGCTGTGGGCCGGATGACCAAGAGTCGTTGCGGCAAGCTCTGCATCGACGGTGCAGGCTGGGGCCCCGAGGCCGGCTCAATTGAGTACGGGTACCAGGTCCCCTTCGGCAGAATCCACATCTTCATTGGTAAGATCGGCGAACCGGGCCCTGAGCCGGACACCTGCACCGACATCATCGAGACATCTCAGCGTGCACGACCTGCCCGGGTTCAACCCGCCGTGAAGCACGCCTTTGTTGGTTTTATCCAGGGGGCGGAATTTGAGGAATGATCTGTGTCTGGTGGTGAGACGGCCATCTATTCTGATGGTGGATCGTCCACAGGCGAGACTAATTCAATGTATCAATTGCAAGAAGGCCGGCTTGGGGGCTGTTCCGATGCCAACAGTATTCCGGACCCCTATGAGCCACCGAACAGAGTTGCGATCTTCATGGCCGGTACACAACCGGCACTCGGTTCATCAACTGCCACGGCTAAAACCTCCAGCTCAGCTGCGGCAACGACAAATGGTGTTAGTGGCACTGCACACCCGCCTGCTCAAGCTTTGACAGAGTTATTGGAGGCATTGGCGACTCTGATGGGGGTGGAGGTAACCCCGGACAACTTGGAACAACACAAGGTGGATGTGGCGAAGCTACGAAATGAGATAGCTCAAGCCAAGGAGGAGTTGGCGGATGAGAACGCTAGGATGGCTGCGAAGCGGGCTGCTTTGGACGCCCAGGCACAACGGATTCAGGCAGAGTCCTTCCGGCTCACATTGGATCAGAACACTTCAAATGAGATCCTAAGGAGGAGGCACCAGAGTCATCTACCCCCGGTTTATGAGCCGAGAAACCTCTTCAACACACCTGGAGCAGGGACCAGCGATCCGTTGGTGGTGAACCGGGCGGTCGGAGTGCCTGAGACTGGAGCGCCGGTTCAGCCACGCGTGGTGGACCCGCCACGTTTGAATAATACTCCGCCTCAGCATGTTTCGACACCTCTGGGTCATTATTCTAACCCTTTGGATAATATGATTGTTGCGGCAACGTGATTGGCGGCTCTACCAGTTGAAGGCGAACCTCCGGCGGTGATAGAGACACAAAGGGCCAGAGAGCTGCTTCAGACAGCTGTGGCTCAACAGGCGACTTATTCTTACAGCCGCGAGCGGATTCACTCAACCCCTCGTCCAAGCCAGAGTTATAGCAGGCACATTGACTCACCGGCAGTTTCAAGCAGTGAACAACGCCGTAACCAGCCTCGTGGGCATGACCCGACGCGTGGTGGTGCCAATGCTCAGACTTTGCTGGATCAGGGAAGAGCACGTCGGGAGGACGAGTTGGCGGCTCAGCAAGTGGCTCATCAACATTCTCCGGTTTACCCTTCAGCTTCGGTGGAGGCAGGCGTGACCTCTAGAACCTTGGGTGTGCCATGTTTAGTGTCGGCTCTGCGTAACGAGCATTTGCCTTAGGATTTCAAGGGTCCTCGCAAGGTGCCTAATTACACGGCAGATCAGCCCCCGGAGGCTTGGACTGAGAGTTATGAGATGGCCATGGAGATGCTGGATGTTAGTGATGCTGCGTGTGCTAAGTATTTCACCATGATGTTGGATGGGCCGGCTCGTACTTGGTTGAAGGGGCTGCCTGCTAACTCCATCAGATCATGGGCGGAGTTGAAGGCTCGTTTTATCCAAAATTATAAAGACACATGCAAGCAGCCTCTGTTGATTTTAGATTTGGACTCCCGTGTTCAAGGGGAGGGCGAGTCAAGAACCCATTGGGTACGCTGGATCTCAGCTGTTATACACTCATCGCACAGTATGAACACCGGTTCAGCAGTCCTGATGTTGGTGAAAAACCGTCGTTTTCTCCCTTTGAAGCAGAAACTGGGGCGGCTTAAGCGCCACTGCAATGACACAGGGGAGCTGATGGCGGCTCTCGTCAAGTATGCCGACTCTGATGGTACCAATGACCCCGAGTCTGATGATGAGAAGCCTTGTAAGGGAAAGAAGAGCAGCAATACAAGAGGGCAGCAGCATAACCTGGCAAGTCTAGGTGGCAATGGTAAGTGCAAGGTTGATGGCAGCTTGGATTTTGTTGTTAACACCAACACGCAGAATAATAATAAGCACGGCAGGAGAAAGCTGCCCCCTTAGTTTGGAGGGTCAAAATTTAATCTTGAGGCGATGATGAATCAACCCTGCCCAAAGCATGGTACGCACGAAAAGCCGGCCACTCACCTCTGGAAGGATTGCTTCATCATGAAGGAGTACAGAAATTCAATTTTTTCCAGAACAATCATGGACTGAACGGCGGCTCAGTATCCGGCTCTCACGGTCCTGGTTTTGGTGGTGGCGGCTCAAATTCCTGCTTTCAAGGTCAGGGCAATCAAGGTGGTTTTAATCAACAGTCTGGTCAAGGGAATCAGCAGCAACAGTGTGGTTATCAGAGTAACCCAAAGTAGTTGAATAGTGGACAATACCACGTTTTCACCACACATTTATGCAAGCGGGATCAGAAGCTCCATAAAAGGGCAGTGAACGTAGTTGAGCCGGCGGTTCCCCGTTACTTGCGATGGTCTGAACACCCTATTCTCTGGAGTCGTGAGGACCACCCGCCCTGGGTTGATAACCTAGGTCACTTGGCTTTGGTGGTGGCGCCTCAGGTTGGAGGGTACAGGTTTACTGAAGTACTCATGGACGGAGGCAGCAGCATCAACATTCTTTATTATGAAACCTTTCATCGCATGAGCTTGACTGACAGAGATCTTAAGCCGTCCAATACTGTTTTTCATGGCGTGGTGCCTGGTAAGTCGGCGTATCCAGTGGGCAAGATATCCTTGGAAGTGGATTTTGGTGATGATCATGATTCCAGATCGGAAACGTTGACCTTTGAGGTGGTTAAAATCAAGAGCCCTTATCATGCTCTGTTTGGGCGGCCGGCTTATGCTAAGTTCATGGCGAGGCCTTGTTATGTGTATTTGCAGCTTAAGATGCCGGGTCACAAGGGTACTATCACCATGCATGGAAGCCGGAAGATAGCTTTTGGAGTGTGAGGAAGGCGATGTTGCTTATGCTGAATCTGTCTGTGCAACAGAAGAATTGAAGTTTTACAAAGATAATGTTGACCCGACAGATATGACATCTTTAAAGAAGCCAACAACGGATGATGATCCTATGTTGAAATTTAAATCGGCAGACAACACTAAGCTAGTTGACTTTGTTCCTGGAGATTCATCCAAGCAGTTTAGTATCAGTGCTAATCTGGATCAGAAATAGGAAAGAGCGCTCATCAAGTTCATCTGTGAGAACCGGGACATCTTTGCATGGAAACCTTCAAACATGCCAGGTGTACCAAGGAAACTCGCTGAGCACACTCTTAATATTGATCCCAAGTTTAACCGGTCAAGCAATTCCTTCGCCGTTTCAATGAAGAGAGGCGCAAGGCTATTGGTGAAGAACTGGCCCGACTCTTAGGGGCTGGGTTTATTGTTGAAGTTTTTCATCCTGAGTGGTTGGCTAACCCGATGCTGGTACTTAAGAAAAATGGTACTTGGCGTATATATGTGGATTACACGGACCTAAACAAAGCCTGTCTGGCTGATCCCTTTGCTCTTCCCCGTATTGATCAGATCATTGATGCTACGACGGTTGTGAGCGTTTGAGCTTTTTGGATGCTTATTCTGGTTATCATCAGATCAAGATGGCAGTTAAGGACCAGGAGAAGACAACCTTCATCACTCCTTTTGGAGCCTTCTGTTATGTGTCTATGCCTTTCGGGCTCAAGAGTGCCCAGACGACTTACCAGCAATGTGTACAAAATTGCCTTCACGATCAGATTGGGCGCAATGTTCATGCTTATGTAGATGATATTGTGGTGAAATCCAGGAAGAAGGAAACGTTGATAAGTGATTTAAAAGAGACCTTTGACAATCTCCGGATCTACAAGATGATGCTTAACCCGTCCAAGTGTGTTTTTGGCGTACCAGCAGGCAAGCTCTTAGGCTTTCTGGTTTCTGAATGGGGTATTGAAGCTAACCCGGACAAAATAAAGGCTATCACTTCCTTGGCTAAACCGGTGTGTATCAATGATGTTCAGCGTCTAGCAGGTCGTATTGCGGCCTTAAGCCGGTTGGGTGAAAAAGCTATTCCTCTATACCAGATGATGAAGAAGACAGATCACTTTGTCTGGAGTGATGCTGCTAATCAGGCGTTTGAGGCCTTGAAGAAACAGTTAGCCGAGCCACCGGTTCTTGCTGCTCCCATTGATAAAGAGCCTTTGTTGTTATATGTGGATGCCAATAGCTGAGCTGTCAGCGTGGCAATTGTGGTGGAAAGGAAGGAGTCAGGCAAGGAATATCCGGTTCAGCGGCCGGTTTATTACATCAGTGAGGTGCTCATTGTGTCCAAGCAGAGGTATCCACATAGGCAGAAGCTGGTGTATGGGGTGTTCATGGCTAGTCGAAAGCTCAAGCAATATTTTCTGGGTCATCCCATCACTGTGGTTAGTTCTTCTCCTCTAGGAGATATTATTCAAAGCAGAGAAGCCACATGTCGGGTTGCCAAGTGGGCCATTGAACTTGGACCCCATGGTTTGAAGTATATGCCTCGCACAGCCATCAAGTCTCAAGCACTTGTGGATTTCATCAATGATTGGACAGAGCTGCAGATGCCTGAGGAGAAGCCGGATATCACATATTGGACTATTGACTTTGATGGATCCAGGCAGTTGGAAGGCTCGGGGGCTAGAGTTATCTTGACTTCCCCACGAGGTGATAAATTTTGTTATGTTTTAAGATTGATGTTCCCTTGTACTAACAATGCAGCTGAGTATGAGGCCTTGCTCCATGGTCTTCGGATGGCTAAGGAGATGAACTTAAGCCGGGTGAGGTGTTTTGGTGACTCAGACTTAGTGGCTCAACAAGTTTCAGGCACTTGGGATTCTAAGGACCCACTCATGGCGGCTTATCGCCGGGAGGTGGATGCTATTGCTGGTCAATTCAAGGGCTATCAAGTTGAGCATGTTGATCGGAGGAAAAATGAGGCGGCTGATGCTTTAAGCCGGTTGGGATCCCAGCGTAAGCCGGTGCCACCCAATATTTTCCTTGATATTCTGCATAATCCTTCAGTTAAACTGCCTACAAAGGAAGATCTTGCTATTCCTAACCCGTAGGCACAGCTGATGGCGACTCTTCATGCTATTCCTGATTGGACAGTTCCATATTTGGCGTATATGAGCCGGGGCGAGTTACCTGAAGATGAAACTTTGGCCAGGCAGATAACCCGTTGGTCTAAGTCAATGACTATTGTCAATGGAGAGTTGCATCATCGCAGTGTTACGGGGGTGTTTCAATGTGTCTCTTCTAAAGAAGGTCGTGAGATCCTACAAGAGATTCACGAAGGAGACTATGGTCATCATGCCGGCTCTAAGTCTCTCATAGCCAAGGCTTTTCGTCATGGATTTTATTGGCTGACGGCTCATGCTGATGCAGAGGATTTGGTCAGTAAATGTGATGGTTGTTAGAAATTCTCAAGACAAGCTCATGTGCCGGCTCAAGAGTTGAGGATGATTCCAATTGCTTGGCCGTTTGCAGTCTGGGGGCTTGATATGGTTGGGCCTTTCAAAAGGTCCAATGATAAAAAGACCCACCTTTTGGTGGCAGTTGACAAATTCACAAAGTGGGTTGAAGCAGAGCCGGTTAGTAAGTGTGACGTGTCCACAACGGTTCAATTCATCAAAAGGTGATCTTCCATTTCCGTTTTCCCCACATCATTATAACAGATAATGGCACCAATCTGTCCAAGGGTGCTATGAAAGAGTTTTGTCAACAAGAGCATATTCGACTTGATGTGTCATCAGTGGCTCACCCCCAGTCCAATGGTCAAGCTGAGAGAGCCAATCAAGAAATTTTGAGAGGCATCAAGCCCCGGCTTATGGTGCCTTTGCAGAGGACACCGGGTTGTTGGGTGGAGGAGTTACCCTTAGTGTTATGGAGCATCAATACCACCCCAACAGATCTACATGTTACATGCCTTTCTTCATGGTTTACGGAGCAGAGCGGTTCTCCCTAGTGACATCCGTCACGATTCGCCTCGTGTGGCGGCTTATGCCGAAGCTGATAATGAAAAAGCATGTTAGGATGCTATTGACCTGTTGGATGAGGAGCGTGACCTTGCGGCGGCTTGTTCGGCGATTTACCAGCAAGATCTGCGCCGTTATCATAGACGACGGGTTAAAACCATGACCTTTTAAGAAGGCGATTTGGTGCTTCGGCTTATCCAGGATCAAACTGATATGCACAAACTTCCCCGCCTTGGGAAAAACCCTTTGTGGTCAGCAAAAATTTGAACAATGAGTCATACTACCCTATCGATGTTCGAGACCAAAAGGACTCACGCACGTTAGAGGAGGAGACCCAACGGCCGTGGAATATTGCTCATCCTCGGCCTTATTATACCTGAGCCACTGGCTCTTGTGATGTACATATTTTGACAATGTATATATTATGATGAATATAATAAAGCCGGCATCCCTGCTAAGACAGGGCCTCTATCGTTTCATTTTTTAGAACAATGAGTCTTTATTGTCACTTCATACAGTCACTTGGGGGCTTCCTACTCATTGAGCATAGCTATGACTACCCTCTTGATCCGGCTTGTACGCCATGATTACAAAATACTTGGGGGCTTCCTGCTCGTTGAGCATAGCTATGACTACCCCGTTGATCCGGCTTGTACGCTTGGAATGAAACATTACTTGGGGGCTCTTTGTTAGTGGACAAAAGCTTTATTGACCCTTGTAATAGGCTTGGACGCCAGGTGTATTCACCAAAAAATCCGGGTTATCCTGCCTTTGTAAGTTTGCCACTCCGCCCAGGTAATCCTGGAATGACTCGCCGTACTCTTGGCAGTCAATCTTATCAAGACCCTGAACTTGTCAAAATTAAAACGGCGATTGGTCATGTGAGGCCCAGCTTACAAGGTTTGAATGAAGATTTAACTCAGTGGCTATGCGGTCCTTGAAAAGCACTTGACTCTGAGGCTTGGCAGCCTATGGAAGCCTTGTTTTTTATTTGTATTTGATTTTCAATATTTTTGCGGTTCAAATCTTGTGACATGTTAATACATGGTTGAAACCCGATGAGGGCCATGTTGGTTTGGTTCATATATCAATCTATCCATGTTTGTTAAACCGTCCTGGCTTTGAACCTTGAGTCGCCAGATGATCTTGTGCTTAGAGTACTGACTCTAAGCTTTGGGATGTTACCCCTTATTGCATATGGCGTTATGAGCCGTCGGTATGAATCAATTGAACATGGCATTGTGCTCTCAATTTTTTGGGTTGTAACCCTTACTACACAGGCATGTGTCGGTGTACAAAAGTAGGGGCTCTCCTTTTGACCCCTTTACATGTGCACGGACAGTCAGAGCCACACGCCGCGGCCACACTTAACAAAGCAGAGGAGGGAAGCCGGAGAGAAGCCGAAGCCCAAGACAGACAAGACAACTCCAAGACCAGAGACACAAAGAGCAAAGGGACGAAGCAGGTCCCCCCGGCAAGGCCCTTGCCGGGGCGGCCTCAGAGGCCCCGGCAAGAGCCTTGCCGGGGCAGATCGCCCAACACCATTGGGGTGCGCCACCCTTGAGCCCATGGCCTCCAACATAGTCAAACACGTTGGGACAAGAGCTCGGGAGGCACCTCCATGGTGGCATACAGATCTTCGTCAAGATCATGAACACACAAGATCAGATGAGGACCAAAAGACGACGACCCTCGGCAAGATCCTTGCCAAGGAGAGCCACAAGCTTGCCGGGGACGAATGCAACACCACGACAAGACCCTTCCCGGGCCCCCAGCAAGGCCCTCGCCGAGAGCATCAGCGGGGC
Source organism: Aegilops bicornis (assembly GCA_021605145.1). Taxonomy (NCBI): domain Eukaryota; kingdom Viridiplantae; phylum Streptophyta; class Magnoliopsida; order Poales; family Poaceae; genus Aegilops; species Aegilops bicornis. The sequence continues at coordinate 688,140,901 of CM038671.1, read as the reverse complement.
CACTGCAGGCCTGCACCAACCAAGACGCTACCACCGTTCGCATGCATTGCCCGGCCCAACCAGTGGGCGGGCACCTGCGTGGCAACGCAGCTTCGAGCCAACTCAGCAAGCTCCTACGTGAAGGCATGCAGATCTTCGTGAAGACCCTGCCACCGCGCCACCTCAGCTGCCTGCCTGCCTACATGGCGCCACACGCATCGCTGGCCTGGGCGCGTGTCGAAGCCATACGAGGCGGCGACGGACGGGATGGGCCTCATTCCCGTCCCCGATGAAGCTAAGGGACACCTAAGCGACGCATTTAATGCGCTTTGTCCTGTAATACGGGCAATAAGCTCACAACACTGTAGACCTTTCCACCTCCTGTGTGCCACTATGGCAACCCCTTTTTCTATAGAAGGAGGCCCGAGGCGACCAGGAGAGGGATTCGGCTCTTTTGGACTACGCAGCCACCATAGCTAGTTCGAGAGCTCAAGAACTCTCTCAAATACACACCAAAGCAGGACGAGGGTTTTACGCATACTCGCGGCCCGAACCTGGGTAAACGAACCGTGTCTCGCTCTTAATCCTGCTCTTCTCTCAATCCGACGCCCCGCCAACCGTAGTAGGGATTCTTGTGATCCCATAGGTGTCGTTTCCCCGACATCTTTTACGCGCCAGGTAGGGGGACGTAGTTGAGAGATTTTGGTTTAGCAGCTAGTTTAGCGGTTCTTCATCACCGTGGCCTCTAAAGAAGAAGATGGCCAAAAGAACGACGCCGTCAGTAGGCGCAGACGACGCTAGCACGGTGACAAAAAAGCTAAGTTAAGTCGAACTTAAATTTTTTCCTTTTTATATAAGGTTATTCTCCTCGGAAATCTTGTTCTTTGTATGAAAAACCTGCACGCAACGGGGCCTTCCCACTTTTGGCAACGCCCTTACGCTGTTTCGAGTCCGCTCAACAGTTTAAGCGGCCACGTCAAGAACAACAAGGTAGCCTTCCGCAATTGGCAACACTCTCGATTCTGACTCGAGTCAAGCTCGACAGTTTGAGCGGCCGCGTTAAGAGCGGTAAGGTGGTTCGTCTGGCAGCAAGCACACCCGGCAGGCCGTCGAGGATCCATCCTCGAAGTGCCGCGGCATGGGTTTACGCACCCGGCAGCCTACCCAAATCAACGTAGGGTGGACATGCAAAGGAGGGATTAAACAGGGAAATAACATGCATCATATCAAAAGTACTGCAGAGTTATATTACATCAATTGTTGCTGCGGTTCTAACTAAAGATAGAAATTGTCTTGGTCATGAACCTGTAGCGATGATAAGAAACGGGGTGCCTAATCCCGGCGCTGGCCCTCCACCCTGTGGATTTTGTCAATGCCGCTGATGATGGGCTTGATACGCTCCTTGAGCACCACGAGGTCAGCATCCTCCGGCAAGCTCTCCAGCACGACATCGAAGTCGAGGTCGGGGTTCCAGTGCGCCAGCTTGGTGAGGACCTTGGTCATGGCGCCCTGGCAAAGCCGCCGGGCCTCATTGGCTAGTGTGGCCACCTCGCTGGAGTGAAGATAACCCAGGGCTCCGAGAACACCCTCGAAGAACAGGGTCAGCTTGGCGTTGGTCGTTCCGTTGCGCTCCGGGGCGTACCTCACATTTGGCATCCCCATGGTAGCCAGCTGCACGGTGATCCTGCCGGCGACGTCCACGAGTCGGCTGATCCAGCGATTCTCGCCCTCCACAAAATCCTTGTGGTTGGCGGCCTCGTCCTTCCGCACTTGCTTCTCGGTCTCCAGCTCCTTTGCTAGGGTCCCCTCCCGGGCTTTGGCCTCCGAGAGCATCCCTTTGAGGCCTTCTAGCTTTAGCTTTAGGTCTTTGATGGAGTTGTTGGCTTCGGAGAGCTCCCCGGCCCTGCTGACGGCCGCGCCCTGCGCCTCCGTCAGGGCGCCGTTGAGCGTGTCCTTCTCCTTGGACAGCTTCAGGGCCTGGTCCTTCAGCTCATCCCGCTCCACCTCCTGCTCCTTCACCTTGATGGGGTGAACCAGAGCCTGGGAACAAGCGCCTCCCTGTGCCTCTGCTCCAGTTCTTTGGTCCGCCGCATGACGAGCTTCTCCACCTCTTCATCCTTGCCGCGGAGTGTTGCGGCAAGCTTCTCCTCACGCGCAGCAAGGTCCTCCTCCTAGGAGTCCAGCGCGGCCTGATGCTGAGTTCGAGCGGCCTCGGCTACTGCGGCCAAGTTCTCCATCGTCTCCTAGGCCTTCTCAATGTCGGCCAACTTCATGGTGAGCTCCATGTCACGCTTGGCCAGCTCACCCTGGGCGACTTTCAGCTCCTCGCGAGCCTGGCGGAACCAAGTCTGCGTCTCGGCGACGCACGCCTTGAGGTCCGCCTCCGCCTTGTCCACCGTTGCCATCCTGGACTTGGCCTTGTCCAGGCGTGCACGGTGAAGCGCCTGGAGCTTCCGGAAACTGGTGCCCATGGCCTGGAGAAGCCGCTCCTCCTGAGAACCGTCGCCACCGGTGCTCGGTTCATCAACAACCTCGAGCCCGACGGCGGCAAGCACCTCCTCGTCAAATACCTCTCCCTCGGTGGGCGCCCCGGAGCTTGACGACCCTGGAAGATGGACGAAAAGGTCGTCGCCCACCCTCAGATACCTACCGGAGCCAGAGGCAGCGGAAGAGGAAGGCTGGTCATCAACCACCTCCTCCTCGGCAGCAGCCTTGCCGGCCTCCCCGGCGGGCCCCATGCGGGCCTCCTTGGCAGTAGCCTTGCCGGCCCCCCAGCAGGCCCCTTGGCGGTGTCCTCGGCGGCATCCTTGGCGGCCTCCTCGGTGGCATCCTTGGCGGCCTCCTCGGCGGCAATCTTCTCAGCCTCCGCCGCAGCTGAGGGAGTCCTGGATTAGGGAGTATCCGGACAGCCGGACTGTATACGTCGTCCGGACTATGGAAGCGTGAAGATACAAGACTCAAGACTTCGTCCCGTGTCCGTATGGGACTTTCCTTGGCGTGGAAGGCAAGCTTGGCGATCCGGATATTATATTTCCTTCCTTGTAACCGACTCCATGTAAACCCTAGCCCTCTTCGATGTCTATATAAACCGGAGAGGTTGGTCCTTAGAAGGCCGATCACAATTACAATCATACCATCATAGGCTAGCTTCTAATGTTTAGTCTCTACGATCTCGTGGTAGATCTACTCTTGTACTACCCATATATTCAATATTAATCAAGCAGGAAGTAGGGTTTTACCTCCATCGAGAAGGCCCGAACCTGGGTAAACATCTGTGTCCCTTGCTTCCTGTTACCATCAGCCTGGACGCACAAATCGGGACCCCCTACCTGAGATCCGCCGGTTTTGACACCGACATTTGTGCTTTCATTGAGAGTTCCTCTGTGTCGTCGCTACAGGGCTCGATGGCTCCTCCAATCATCGTCAACAGCACGATCCTGGGTGAGACCTTTCTCCCCGGACAGATCTTCGTGTTTGGCGGCTTCGCCCTGCGGGCCAACTCGCTTGGCCATCTTGAGCAGATCGACAGCTACGCCCCTGGCCACCAGATCAGGTTCGGAAATCTGAACTACATGGCAGACGTCCGCGGAGACTTGATCTTTGATGGATTTGGGCCTATGCCAGGAGCACCGGACAGTCACGATGAGCATGGCTTAGACCTGCCGTCAGACGAAGCTCGGGGTATCACCCCCGTAGTATCCTCGGACCAAAATCCGTAGCAGGCGGCGCTGCCTAAGGAAGGAGGGACGGACCCCGCCCCGCAGGCTGCACACTCATCGGCGGTGGAGCCGAACACGGGTCTTACCTCTGCGGTGGCCTGTGACTCTGGACCCCCGGGTTCATATCCAGACGTTGGTTCCAGTCCACGCACTCCCGAGCCAGTCGAGCCAGGTTGGGCTCCGGTAATGGAGTTCACTGCTGCAGATATCTTCCAGCACTCGCCCTTTGGCGACATGCTGGACTCATTAAAGTCTCTCTCTTTGTCAGGAGACTCGTGGCCGAACTATGTCCGTCTCGAGCGGGAGGCAGGCAATGAAGGAATTCGTTGCCCACCCACCACCCACTTCATTGCCACGGTCGAGGATTTAACTGAGGTACTGGACTTCGACTCCGAAGACATCGACGGTATGGACGACGATGAAGGAGAAGAACATGAACCACCGCTCACTGGGAGGTGGACATCCACCTCTTCTTATGATATATATATATATACATATATATATACATATATATATATATATATATATATATATATATATATATGTTGGACACACCGAAGGAATCAAATGGCGATGAGATAAAACCTCACGGAAAAAAGCAAAGAATGGGCGTCGTCGGCGCCACCCCAAGCCCCGCCACAGCAATACCGGCCCAGGAGATGAAAACAATCTGAACGGTGCGGAAGAAGAATACAAACCTGATCAGCCTGCCTTCGAGCAGGCCGAACAGGAGGATGAGCAGGTCAGCCCAGAAGAACAGGCGACGGACGAATACCCGGAGGAGGACAGCTACATTCCCCCCTCCGAAGACGAGACTAGCCTCGGCGACGACGAGTTCGGCGTGCCTGAGGATCCCGTAGAGCAGGAGCGCTTCGAGCGCCGGCTTATAGCCACTGCGAGGAGCCTGAAAAAGAAGCAGCGGCAACTCCAAGCTGATCAAGACCTACTCACAGATAGATGGACTGAAGTCCCGGCAGCTGAGGAATACGGACTCGAGCACCATACGGCTGACCGGCCACCTCGTGGCCGGGATAAAACGGCATATCAGTCCGCATACCAGCCAACACTCCCACGCCAACATACTACGGCCCGGGGCAACAGAGCAGAACAGCCAAGATCGATCTACAGATCATGGGGGCACGCCATGGCACGCGACGACGTCCATCACGCCGGATACACCTTCAACAAGTCAGGCCGGGCCGAACGCAGCCACCAAGAGCAATTCGACGTGCGTAGCCACATAGCCCGGCACAGAGGGGCCGCGCACCCCCGCTTCTTCACTGACGAAGTAATGGATCATGAATTCCCAGAAGGGTTCAAACCCGTAAACATCGAATCATACAATGGCACAACAGACCCTGCAGTATGGATCAAAGATTTCCTTTTCCACATTCACATGGCCCGCGGAGACGATCTGCATGCCATCAAGTATCTTCCCCTTAAGCTCAAAGGACCAGCCCGACACTGGCTAAACAACCTGCCAGCAAATTCCATTGGCAGTTGGGCAAACCTGGAAGACGCATTCCTCGACAACTTCCAGGGCATATATGTGCGACCACCACACGCCGATGACCTGAGCCACATTACTCAACAACCCGGAGAGTCAGCCAGGAAATTCTGGACTCGGTTCCTAACTAAAAAGAACCAAATAGTCGACTGTCCGGACGCTGAAGCCCTAGCGGCTTTTAAGCATAATATCCGTGACGAGTGGATCGCTCGACACCTCGGCCAGGAAAAACCCAAATCCATGGCAGCTCTCACAACACTAATGACCCGCTTTTGCACGGGCGAGGACAACTGGTTGGGTCGCAGCAGCACTACGCCACATTCTGGCACTTCGGATGGCCGCGGCAATAATGGCAAGCCACGACGTAATAGACATAAGCGACAGAACAACGGCGACAACACTGAAGACACGGCAGTCAACGCCGGATTCAGCGGATCCAAGCCCGGTCAGCGGAAGAAGCCGTTCAAAAGAAATAATAAGGGACCATTCAGTCTTGACCGCATACTGGAGCGCTCGTGCCAAATTCATGGCACCCCGGACAAGCCAGGCAACCACACCAATAGAGATTGCTATGTATTCAAACATGCCGGCAAGATAAACACCGAAGACAAGGACAAGGGGCTGCACATCGATGATGATGAGGAGCCCCGATGTCCGAACATGGGGGGACAGAAGAAATTCCCCCCCCCCCCCAGGTGAAAACGGTCAACATGATCTACGCCACACACATCCCCAAGCGGGAACGGAAGCGGGCACTAAGGGACGTCTATGCGATGGAGCCAGTCGCCCCCAAATTCAACCCATGGTCAGCTTGTCCGATCACCTTTGGTCGCAGGGATCACCCTACTAGCATCCGTCACGGCGGCTCAGCAGCATTGGTCCTAGACCCAATCATTGACGGATTCCACCTCACGCGCGTCCTTATGGATGGTGGCAGCAGCCTGAACCTGCTTTATCAGGACACAGTGCGCAAAATGGGCATTGACCCTTCAAGGATCAAGGCCACCAAAACCACCTTTAAAGGTGTGATTCCTGGAGTAGAGGCCCATTGCACGGGCTCTATAACATTGGAAGTGGTCTTCGGATCTCCGGATAACTTCTGAAGCAAAGAGTTAATCTTCGATATCGTCCCTTTCTGCAGTGGTTACCATGCACTGCTCGGACGAACCGCATTCACTAGATTCAATGCGGTACCACACTACGCATACCTCAAGATCAAGATGCCAGGACCACGCGGGGTCATAACAGTGAACGGAAATATGGACCGCTCTCTACGAACAGAAGAACATACCGCAGCCCTCGCGGCAGAAGTACAATGCGACCTTCTTCGACAAACCAATCTGGCGACAACAACTTCCAGCACCGTCAAGAGAGTCCGGAGCACCCCGCAACAGGATCATCAAGCACGCCAAGAGCGCGACTAGCAGTCCGGCCTCCGCTTAAGCCCCATCAAAGTAGCATTCGTGCCACGCGTACACAATTACGTACTCAAGATACCATGGGCATAGGCGGAGGTGCAACAACGACTAAGTCAACAGTGCGGGATAACCGCCACATACATTCATAACTTGTCCTCCTTCTTTTTCAGGACAGTGCTTTAGAGCAGCCTCTTCAGAAGAGCCGGATTGTCGGACTTACATAGGAGAGAAAACCAAGGAGGCAACAGGCTTCGCTCACGTAAGGAAACACCCAGGTGGAATCTATTTACGATCGTTATACCTGTTTTATATATCCATACGCGGCCTGCCTCCGGATAGGACATGTTAAATAGTCCTATTTGTCTCCGATTAATGCATTCATTGTAAACATACGCCTAAACGTATTTTCATCAATGGGAGATTATATATAGCGTCAACTCATTATTGTTATTTGAACATTTTTCTTACCGTTTCTTTGATATTGCATCCGTACACTTTGGTACAGTTCGTTTGCCAGGGGCTTCCTATGGTGCCCCGTTCTACGGCAACTAAAGTCCGAACACTTTAAATAGTGCGGCACCCCGGACTTATAACACTATATGCATCAGCTCCGAATCATGTCTTGGGTCTACAGCTGGGTTAGCCCGGCTCCCTTGTTTTGGTACCTTACGTTCCGTTATATCGGCCAAGGTAGCGCAGGGAGAACTACTACGATTGTGTCCCGGTTCTTCCGGACGAGCACCTCAAAGAGAGAAAGCCGAAAATTGACCGGCATGATGTGGCGAGAGCTGGTCGGTGTTCGAGAGGTCTTAAAATCCTTAAAGATTTTCCGCTTTAGGCGATAAATCGGCTTCGTCCGATCTAGGCGTATATAGCGCCCCAATTCGGCCTTCCGGATTCTAGGGGCTTCGCCAAAATTTAAAATTATAGACTTCTATGGCTAAGTGAAAGTTATAAAGCCGAATAGTCCGATTGCCTTGTTCGCTGCGCTGGATACCTCCTTAAGGGACAAAACATTTGGATAAGGAGTATCCGGGTTTTTCCAGGAACACCCCAGCACTAGTTGCGTGGGGGCGGAAGCCGACGACTGGCCTACTTTCAGTATTCTATAAACAGCCGCACAGAAGGTAATATTTTAAATCAAACAGTGCTACATAGCACAAGTAACTTCGTCTTTAAATTACAATAGCGGCAGAGGTACATTTAGTCAAAGATCTTGTCTTTGGAACACTCATCGGCCACGAGACGAGCACCCTTCATAACGCCATCATAGTAGTTCTCGGGATGACGATGCTCCTTGCCTTCCGGCGGACCATCCTTCACCAGCTTCTCCGCATCCAGCTTGCCCCAATGCACCTTCGCACGGGCAAGGGCCCGGCGGGCACCCTCGATGCAAACGGATCGCTTGATTACTTCAAGCCGCGACAGGCATTCACCATCCGCTTGATCAGGCCGAAGTAGCTAGTGGGCAGGGGCTCACCGGGCCACATCCGGAATATGAAATCTTTCATAGCCACTTCGCCGACCAGGAGTTCGACCAACTGCTTCAGATTGGTCACTCAGAGGCGTTGGGTGTTCGGCCCCAGCATACTGGGACCAGAACAGCTTCTCCGTTGAGCTCCCCTCTAGGGCATGGTAGAACTCCATGACATCTGATACGCTGCGTGGCAGATCTGCGAATGCCCCTGGAGAGCTCCGAATTCGAGTAAGTAAAAGAAATGCCTCCTCCACATGTTTGCTTTGCACAAAGAATTTCTTACCTGCCGCTATCTTTTTGGCGTCCTGGATCTCCTGCTGTGCCTTCTCGGCTTTGGCCTTGGCGTCTTTCATACTCACAAGGGCCATCGCAAGCTCGGCCTCTTTCGTCTTCAGATCATGCTCCACGGACTCGAACTTCTTGCCGAGGTCCCGAGCTCTTCTTTACCTCGCCCACTCTAGCACTTTGCTTCTCGCGCTCTCTGCATTCCAAGGCTGCCTTGTCTTCGGCCTCGGATAGCGCTTTCTTCAGGGACGCCACTTCGGTGGTAGACCCTGTCACACAGTCACGACGCTTCGTCGTCAAACTAAATACTTTTATCTATCTTTACATATATAAGAGAGGAGAATCACTCACCTTTGCTCTCTTCGAGCCGCCTCTTCGTGAGATCGAGCTCTCCCTGCGCCTACTCCAGGTCCCGCTTTAGTTCGGCAACCTTGGCTGTGCGGGCAGCAGCGGCAAGCAACACGGCCTGCTTAGTCACATAAACACTTATTAGACTCCTGTGGATTATAATTGACCTTCCGTTTGGCTTTTTTTTCCGAACACCAAACGGAGTATCAGGGGCTACTACCTATCGGGTGGTAATTTCACACATTTTTATTACTTGCCTCGAAGCCCGTTAGGAGGCTTGTGCAGCCTTCGGTTAGTCCGCTTTTGGCGGACAGAATCTTTTTAATCACCGCACGCATAAGAGTACGGTGCTCGTCATCCATGGAAGCGCCTCGAAGTGCTTCCACCAGACTATCCGGCGCCGCTGGCGCGACGGAAGTCCTCGGCACGGATGGCTCGCCCTCCCTAACGAGGGGTTGCCCGCCTAAATCCGGAACCGTTAAGGGTTCCGAAACAGTGTTCGGTCAAGAGTCCGCCTTGCTGCGGCTCTCATCGACGCGATCCGTGGGGACCTTGAACCCCGCGTGTACGACACCTGGACCTCCGCCTTGGGGAGTCTCCAGGGTCACCTCCCCCTGCTCGGGGAACCTTCGGGACAACACCTCCGTGTCATTCGCAGGCTGAGGAGTGGTGGCTGTCGGGAGCGAGTTCATCTCTGAAGCGCTCAGAGACCCATCCGAAGATGACTCCTTCGGATGAGCCCTGTCCGGACTACATGTATGTTCGGCGTTATTAAACAACTATGAAGTAAATCACGATAGAGGGCGGACACTTACGATCCGCCAGGGGCTTTCCCCTGGGCAGCCACCCTTCCTCGCTATGAGCGGCCGTGGTGGAGTAGTCCGGAAGGGACGTCTTTCCCTTCTTGGGCGTCCCAGCCTCCCCCTCCGGGGCGGCTTTCCTCTTTTTCTCCTCCCCAGTGCGGGGAGGTAGAGTTTTTTCTTGCTTCCCCCCGCCTCCGTGTGAGGAATCTGTCTCATCGTCATCAGACGACGTGGGTATGACAACCTTGCGTCGAGGGGCCCTTCCAGCCCCACGGCCCGCCTCCTCAGGCTTCTCATCCTTTCCGGATGGGGCGGCTTCTTCTTCTTCTTCTTCTTCCCCCTCTTCACTGGAGGAGTGCACCTCGTCGTCTTCGGACGAGGCTTCTGGCACAACCTTACGCCGGAGACCCTTCCTGGTCCCCGGGGCCTTCTTTTCGGCCTTCTTCTCCGGTGCCTTGTAGGGCGCCGGGATCAACATCTCTGTCAAGAGAGCATCAGCCAGGCCTTATGGCAGTGGAGCCGGACAGTCAATTTGTTCCGCTGTCTCCACATAATCCTGATCAAATATACACAAATACTTAAGACTCCCCCATGAATGTATTGGGAAAAAATGAACCCGGTGGTAGTCCCAAACCTCACTGGGCCAGGGGCAGCTGCATGAAGTCCATGGGTCCTCGGATGTGGGAGGAGGTACTTCGGAGGCCTTAAACAACTCCTTCCACACATCTTTTTGCTTCATGCCATAGAGCCTCTGAAGCGTCTGGTGTTCGGTCGGGACGAACTCCCACAGATTGAATGCCTGCCTTTGGCACGGCAGAATCCGGCGAACGAGCATGACCTGGATCATGTTGACAAGCTTGGTGTTCTTGTCCTTCATGCTCTTGATGCAGGTTTGGAGTCCGGTCAGCTCTATAGGTTCGCCCAAGTCAGGCCCTTCTTTTCCCAGGAGGTGAGCCGCATGGGGGCTCTGGATCGGAACTCGAGGGCCGCCGCCCGGTTGGCGCCGCGCGGCTCGGTGATGTAGAACCACCCCAATTTCCACCCTTTTACGGTCTCCGCAAAGGAGTCGTCCAGCCAGGTGACGTAAGGCATCTTGCCCACCATGGCCCCTCTGCACTCTGCTTGCTGGCCGCGTACAATCTTCGGCTTCACGCAGAAGATTTGCGATCCTGAGGCAGTGAGGCCGGATGCGGAGGAAAGCCTCGCATACGACGATGAACGCCGAGATGTTGAGGATGAATTTCGGGGCTAGATCATGGAAATCTAGCCCGTGGTAGAACATGAGCCCACGGACGAAGGGGTGAAGTGGAAACCCCAGTCTGTGGACGATGTGGGCGACGAACACGACCCTCTTGTGGGGTCCCAGGGTCGGAATGACCTGCCCAATGTCCGGTAGACGGTGCGCTATGTCTGCGGCCAAGTATCCGGCCGCCCAAAGATTTGCGATATGCTTCTCCTTGACGGTGGAAGCCACCCACTTGCCTCCTGCTCCGGACATGTTTAGCTGTGCGGGGAAGACTTGGGCTTGGGCGCTGGAGCTCGAGGGGGCAAGAGTGGGAAAAGGAGGAAGAAGGCTTGGGTAAAAATGGGGAAATCTTATCCCTTTATAGAGGCGACGAAAGTGGTGCGCCTCCCCACTTGCCCGTTGGGAATCGCTTGCTTCCCAAGCGCCATGATTGATGATGTGGCGGGATTACCCGTACCCGTATTGATGAGAATCCCGTGATAAGGGGACACGATCTCTGCTTTGACAAGACATGTCGAGGATATACGCCTACTTAATATCTTATTTGTGGCTGGTTGTGGAAAACGGTTCGAATAATGACCCGACCGTAATGACACGTGGCGTTGCCTAAAAAGTTGTCAGCAGATTGCATTTGTGAAATACCATTCTCTCAACGATGGCATGTGAAGATCATTTTGTGGATCCGGACACGATTCAAGTGTTCGATAATTACTTTGGAGTATTCGGAGGAGGAACCCGCCCTGCAATGCCGAAGACAAGACTGCGCTCCGGACTCATCGTCATTGAAGCCTGGTTCAGGGGCTACCGAGGGAGTCCTGGATTAGGGGGTATCCGGACAGCCGGACTATATACATCGTCCGGACTATGGAAGTGTGAAGATACAAGACTCAAGACTTCGTCCCGTGTCCGGATGGGACTTTCCTTGGCGATCCGGATATTATATTTCCTTCCTTGTAACCGACTCCATGTAAACCATAGCCCTCTCCGGTGTCTATATAAACCAGAGAGGTTGGTCCTTAGAAGGCCGATCACAATTACAATCATACCATCATCGGCTAGCTTCTAGGGTTTAGCCTCTATGATCTCGTGGTAGATCTACTCTTGTACTACCCATATCTTCAATGTTAATCAAGCAGGAAGTAGGGTTTTACCTCCATCGAGAGGGCCCAAACCTGGGTAAACATCTGTGTCCCTTGCTTCTTGTTACCATCAGCCTGGACGCATAGATCAGGACCCCCTACCCGAGATCCGCCGGTTTTGACACTGACAGCGGCCTCCTCAGCGACGTCCCCGATGACGGTATCCATGTCCTCCATGTCCACCAAGGGAGGATCTAGATACCAAGGAGATGGTGAGCCAAAGCCAAGACGAAATTTCAAAAAAAAAGGAGAGCAAGAACAGGGACTGAAAGTGCTAGTTATCGAGTAGAGGGGGGGGGGTGAATAGGCGATTTTTATGAAAGTCTTCAAAACATGAGAGTTTCGAAGACAAACAATAGAAATGAACCTATTGATATGCAGCGGAAGGTAGACTACACTAAGCAAGCCATAGTCAAGTATGCAATGAAGTGAAAGCACGAAGACTAATAGCAGCTGGATAGTGAAGATCAGGATGGAAGATAGTATGAAGACAAACAATGATAGTAGTCACACAGTGAAGTCAAACAAGTAGTGCAAGCACGCAATGACTTCACAAAGACAAACTGTAAGTAAAGAGAGGGAGAGGATTGAACCAGTCACTTGTTGAGGACACATGATTTGTTGGACCAGTTCCAGTTGCTGTGAAAACTGTACATCTGGTTAGGGAGGCTGAGATTCAACTCAGAAGACCACGTCTTCACCTTATTCCCCTTGAGATAAGGACACCAGTCCTCGCCCAATTACTCTGGTAAGTCTTCAAGGTAGACTTCCAACCTTCACAGACTTCGTTCACCGGCGATCCATAATGACTCTTGGATGCTCGAGCGTGGCGCCTAACCGGCTGGAGGATTCATAGTCCTCAAGTGTAACAAGTCTTCAGGTCACGCAGACAGAAAGACTTTAGTGATGCCTAACACTCTTTGGCTCTAGGTGTTTGGGCTTTGTCCTCGCAAGGATTTCTCTCTCTCAAAAGCTTCGGAGGTGGGTTGCTCTCAAACGACAAAAGCCGTGCACTAACTCTAAGCAGCCACCAATTTATGGTGTAGGGGCTGGGCTATTTATAGCCACTAGGCAACCTGACCTGATTTGTCCGAAATGACCCTGGGTCACTAAGGCACTGACACGGGTTCCAACGGTCAGATTTCAAACACACACGGCAACTTTACTTGGGCTACAAGTAAAGCTGACTCATCCAGCTCTGGATAAGATTTGCTCTCATTGTCTTCGCTCGAAGACATAGGATTTTGGTTGAGCATCACTTCAGTCATTCTGACTTTGTTCACTGGGACCCCACTTAACAGTACGGTGGTTCCTACGACTCAACAAAGAAGAAAAGGAAACAACAAAACAACTAAGTCTTCGCGCTCCATAGTCTTCACGCAATGACTTCTCCAATCATAGTCTTCAATGTGAATATCTTCACATACCACCATTGTCTTCATACATTTTTAGGGGTCATCTCCGGTAGGTAATCCGAATCAATGAGGGACTACTACCTGTGTTATCCTGCAATTCTCACAAACACATTAGTCGCTCAATCAGGTTTGTCATCAATACTCCAAAACCAACTAGGGGTGGCACTAGATGTACTTACAATCTCCCCCTTTTTGGTGCTTGATGACAAACTGGTTGAAGTTTTCAACGGGGATAAAAGTATGTGAAATTGTAAAGGATAAAGGTATTGTCGTCCTAAGTAGCAAAAGGCTTCCCCTGAAGATGTGCATATAAGTAACTAGATGATTCCCCGCGCGTTGCTGCGGGAATCATTAACAAATAATTTGATGTTTAAAAAGATGAGAGAGTTTATGAAAACATAGTGTAAGTTGATGACAAAGAACTTTGTTTGGGAAAAATATTCTTTAGAGGAAGCATCTGAAGAAAACTTGATGAAAAGTCAAAAATGACTCGTGTAAATTTTCCTAGCACTAATTTATTACCTTGACAATATATTATGAAGATGAGGAGAAAAAAACGTTCCATAGAGAAAATACAGACATCTAAGCCTTTAGCTAAACCTAAAACAATGATAGAAACTATAGATGTGCATCCATACAAAATATAACTTACATAGAAAAATATTTTCTATAATAAAACGAAGGTAGATTATAAATCTGATGCTCACCGTCTCATAATCTGGGTTTCATCTATTACAAAACAAAGGTAGCTTATAAATCGGCGCTCCTTGGTCAATAAATCATGCTTCTTACCGGATAACCTTGTGGAGTGTACTACTACCATTCACGACAACATACCCATGCAGCTCTAATTCTTTTTGTTTGTCTCATCTAGTGTGCAACCATTCATGCGTCCGCATTAGGTGAAGCTTAGTTCCACATCCATCATAGAAAAGTCTGATTAGCTACCTGGTTGTATGCAATCGAGCAATCGAGTCAAAATGGGATCAAAAGATTGCTTGGAACATTGGATTTGAAGAAGAAAAACTGGTTGATGAGCTACGTCTATGTATGCAGTACAATCAAATTATGATTAACAGGATGGTTGCGACACTGGAGGTTGAGAGAATGAAGCCATTTAGCATAACTGGGACCCTTCGGATTTAAGTACATAGTGATCGGCACAACGACAGCCTCTGCTTTGATTGTCGTCCTCTCTGTAGTGGCATTCTTCTCCGTCCATATGGTGTCTTTTGATCTGCTTGTTCACATCGCTCCTCAAAGTACAAAAAAATTATATTAAAAATTTAATGCTTCACAAATTGTTTTAGAATTTAGAATTACGCCTCGCCATCTCTATGCTCTAGTCAGATAAACCAGATGACCAAACTAATCAGTCCACAACTAACCCAAATTATGATTTGCTAGTTTAGGGTCTAAAGAAATTGCACAAAGAGATTGATCGATTTTTTGGGCATACCTTCGCTCGCATAGCTGGAGAGCTCAATCTACGGTGGATATCATTTGGCCTGACGACTGCCCTTCCCTGCTCCATCGGCATGTCGCCGGTGCATCTACCTGATGCCTGCTGGCCGCGACAATGCTTCACGCGAGCGAAATCATGCCCAGTAGTTGGAACGCTGAATGTTTGGTTCGTGATTATGTAATTAGTAAGTGAATGTGTCATTAAATGGACACAGATCTTTGGAGGGCATTTGGAAGCAGAATGGGCTTCATCCCAATATATAGGAATATGGATGACGTGATAGTGGAGGGAATATGGAGCGACCCAAATATGTCACTTTATGCAGTGGGGTAGATGGTCGTTCGACATTCTAACTATTAGAAGAAAGAAAGAAGGAAACTGAAGAGAGGGGGAAGTAGAGAGGAAGGGAAGGGTAAGAGGTGTGCGACCATAATGAAAGCCTAAAACTGATCGACTGATACACATATCCTTCTATCCCTGTGAACTAAAAGATTTAAGAAAATTGCTGAGACGGTGCAGTGACGTGGAAGCATGCAGGTCAAGATTAATTAAGAGTAGTGGGGCCGCTGATGTGGATAGCTTGCATGTTGAGATAGAAAAGATAGTGGGGATGAGACTCTTAGGTATATAGGATTTGCTTTTGGAATGCAAATGCACATGGCATGTTGTACTTGTGGAGATCCTCTTCAACTTATGAAGACAATTCATCATGCATGATTTGATATTACGAGGAGAATGATATGCATAATGAAAAATGGACGTCTGCAAGATGACTAAGTGCGGAATTTATCATCGCACATGCGGAATTTATCATCGCATCATAGAATATCAGAAAACGTAGCAGACGACCATCAAGTTTAAGTGTTACAACTCAAAGAACCAAATGTATCAAAAGTGAGAGTTGTAAACACTAGGCAAAATATAAAGCAACCGCCCACATGGACCCGCTTGAAGACTATCAACTCATATGCTTCTCCCCCTTTTGTCGATGGGACCAAAAAGGTTTGAAGACATAGAGCCTCTACTCGTTCCCAGAAGGAGTAGGAGAAGATGCAGGGTCGGTGTCGGGGTTTGGCGGTGCAGACGAACTTGGTGCAGTGTCGATACACGTTGGACGTGGTGAAGTAGCATCATCTTGATCATCGATCACTCTAGCATTCACTGTTGCAGCGGAGGAGGAATAATCAGAGTCTTCAAGAGATGGAGTTCGACGCAAAACAACATTCCTTGGAGGAGTGGAGTCAAACTTGAATCTCTCAGTGAAGCCATCGTCTTGAAGATCTACTTCAGCACTGAGCAGTGTCAAACTCTTCCATGACCTCCGACAGGTTTCATGTGTAACAAAGGCATTCTTGGTGGCTAGATTGCGAATGCGATTGACGTCCACCAAGAGGCTTTGCATCTGGCACTTCAGCCAGTAGTGATGCTTATCCCGTTTCTGATGCAGTGCAACAAGAAGTTCTCGGTCATTGAGAACATGAGATCGCTTCCGAGGCCTTTGAGCAACAGTGCTATCAGTGGCTTCAGTTTGAGCACGGTGAGGTAAGCGTGTATTGCCAGCCAAAGGATAAACACGAGTGACTGCCTGGACTCCTTCAATGGGTTGCGTGAAGCTTTGGTGATCAACATTGTGAAGACAAACAGGTTCCTTGGCAGGCTCTGGTTTTATGGCTTCAACTGACATATCAACCTCTGGCAGAAAGATCAGATGGTTGCGAGCAGAGGGCTGATAGTTGACAGCTGAGTGTAGCTTGATGAGGCGCATGACCCACTACTAGGAAAAGGGCTATAGATAGGATTGACACTAATGGCGCACCAGGGATGTAGTGCGCCACTACTATATACTAATAGCGCACTAGTTGGTGATGCGCCATTAGTGTGGAAGACACTAATGGCGCACCGGAAAGCAGTGCGCCACTAGTAATAAAGTTTTTTTCATTTTACATACATACTAATGGCGCATCCGACCGAAGTGCGCCATTACTGAATTCTAACTAGTAATGGCGCACTAGACAAACGATGCACCATTAGTATATTTTTTACTTTTTGCAAAACTACTAATGGCGCACCACCTGCAGTGCGCCATTAGTAATAAACATACTAATGGCGCATTGCTGCTGGTGCGCCATTAGTAACTGGGACCAACAAGATATTTTGGACAACCACACCTACCCACTCACTTTCCCCACTTCATTCCCTCCACCTCCTTCTCCAAACTTTGGCTGCCTCCTCCTCCTCACCTCATTTGCACCATAGATTCATCAAAATTAAGTGGTGAAATTACCTTTTTTTGATAGGTAAGTAAGGGAAAGCTATCTTCATGTTGTAGATCTACTTTTTTCTCCCTAGCTCGCTCCAACAACGTGCACATGCACTTTTGTGGCCTAGCTAGATCTATGTATGTTTGTGATGTTGCATATGTTTGTGGTGTTGCATATATGTTTGTGTTTGCAGGTACGGTATTTGAAATGCGATAGTTGCCAATATTTTGCCGGAATGTTGATTCATTTCCGTTTAGTAGAATTTTGGCACTATGCATTCTTTTGGTCCTATTTTTAGGGAAGGTCATGCCAAATTTTTCTTGGTTCTAAAATATCGTTTTGCTCTACCCCTTGACGACCATAGTCCATACGATGACCGAAGGCATCGTGAATAGGTTTTTGAGCTCCACGAAGGCCGAGATGCTTCAAAAGAGCGAGGCGGAGATAAGATGTCCGTGTCGAAGATGCAAGCTGAAGAGCCTTATTGCGGACCCGGATGCCGGGCAGGTGCGGGACCACCTGCTCTTGCGTGGTTTCATGGATGGCTATCGGTGGCAAGGTGATGAAGATGACTATGAAGTCGTCCATGGGAGCCGGGAAAGAAATGAGGAAGGGCAACAAAACAACCACCTTGGCGGTAGGCGAGAAGATGAAGAATCTCCAGGACATGATCACGACGGTGATGCTGTACACTGTCATCATGTAGAAGATGTCGTACATGATGATGAGGAAGATCAAGACGAAGGGCATGATCATGAAGATGAAGATGCCGGAGCAGACGACGATAGAGGATGGGTGCAGGACCCTCATATTCAAGAGTTTCTTCTCAAGCAGACGGATAACGCAAGAGCTGCCGCCCGAGAGAAAGCCAAGATGGATCAACTGGAGATAGACGCGATTACTCCATTGTATGAAGGATGCGGGCCCGAGGATACCGCTTTGAGAGTAACAGCTCATGGCTCTGGAGATGAAGGTAAAACACAAAATGACCGGCGCATGCTTCGGCGAGAACATGCCATTCGCACGAACGTCTTCCCAAGGGGAACAAGTGCCCGACCAGTTTCGAGGAGGCGAAGAAAATCGTGTGTCCTCTGGATTTACCGCACGTGAAATACCATGTGTGCATGAACAATTGCATAATTTATCGGGACGAGCACGCGGAGTCTACCATATGTCCGGTGTGCGGCGTCAGTCGATACAAGAAGAGGAAGAAAGCTCCTCGAAAATCGGTGTGGTACTTTCCGATCACTCCTCAAATGCATGGCGGTATTTCGCGGACCCTAAGGTAGCAAAGCTCCTGTGTTGGCACGCGGATAGGGAGGATAAGAAGCGGGAAGATGACGAAAATGATCCGGAGATAAATAAAAAGACAAGATGCTGAGTCACCCTAAGGATGCGAGCCAGTGGCAAGCGTTGAACTTCGAATACCCAGAATTTGGGAAGGATCCAAGGAACATTGTGCTGGGCGCGAGCACAGATGGAGTCAATCCGTTTGGCAGCGGAGAAGCACACATAGCACCTGGCTTTGTGTTTGTGTGGATGTACAACCTTCCCCCTGTTGTGCATGAAGAGGAAGTACATTCACATGAGTATGCTAATTGAAGGGCCGAATAAACCAGGGAATGACATCAATCATGACCGGGGCTCTTTGAAGGAGGAGCTAGACACGCTGTGGAAAACGCCACCAATACGTGGGACGCCTTGCAGAGAAAGAATACTTCCCTATGAGAGCCGCACTGCTCACGAGGGTGCACGACTATCTCGATTACGGATATCTCATGGGGCAGGTAGTCCACGGATTTTCTGGATGCGTAAGGTGCATGGATGACACAACGTACGCCACTAGATAGAGATCCGGGTCTTGAAAACCGTGTTCATGGGACATCGAAGGTGGCTTCGCGGCGATGACCCGTGGAGGAAACGCAAGGATCTGTTTGATGGTGAAACCGAACCCCGAAAACGCCCGTACGAGGAGCGGCGAGGAAATAGGCGAGCTGTTGAAAAATTGGAAAAGACTGCCTTGCCGGAAAGAAGGAAAAGGCGCCGAGCCGGGAAAGAAGCGAAAGGCACGAGCGGCTGCTGAAGGTATGGAAAACGAGGTCTGTTTTACGGGACTTGCCGTCTTGGAAGATCCACTGTGTGCCTCACAGCCTTGATGTCATGCATATCACGAAGAACGTGTGTGAGAGTCTGCTTGGTACCCTGCTCAACATGCCGAGAGGACCAAAGATGGGCCGAAAGCAAGGGCAGACTTGAAATCAATGGGCATCAGGCAGGAGCTTCACGCTAATGATGATGATGATGATGATGATGATGATGATGATGATGAGGCGAAGCAGGACACAGAAAGTCGTCGCGAAGGCAAAAAGGCCAAGAAGACCGGAAATGACTACCCTCCCGCGTGCTTCACTCTAAGTCAGGAGGAGATCGAGCAGTTTTTCACCTGCCTCCTAGGAGTAAAACTTCCTTACGGTTCTGCTGGGAAGATAAGCAAATACCTAGACCCAGTGAAGCGAAGTTCGGGGATGAAGTCTCCACGGTATCACGTCTTGATGACGCAGATACTTCCGGTTGCAATCCATGAGATCATGGACGCGCGCCGTCTGTGAAAGCGCTATTTGGCCTATGCAACTTTTTCGACGTCATCTCTCGGAAGTCGATTGGCGTGAGGCAACTCGGAAGGCTACGAGGAAGAGATCGTGGTGATACTATGCGAGCTTGAGATGTACTTCCGCCCGCATTCTTCGACGTTATGGTGCATCTGCTGGTCCATATCGTGGAGGATATCATCCAACTCGGGCCGACGTTCCTGCACAGCATGATGCTGTTCGAAAGGATGAATGGTGTCATCAAAGGATACATTCGCAACATGTCACGTCCAGAGGGAAGTATAGCCAGGGGCTTTCTGACCGTAGAGTGCATCTCCTACTACACGAATTATCTAGGCATCGAGAACCCCGTTGGTCTGCCCGTCGACAGGCACCTCGGCAGGCTCGCTGGATGGGGTCACCGTGAGGTCGCCCTTGAAATGCATGTCGACTTCGAGGGTCGACTTCGCCCGACTTTGAAAGAGCAAACCTAGTCGCGCTACAACACATAGACGCCGGTCGATCCTTGGGTGGTAGAGCACAAAACCTTTATTGAGAAGGCGTACAATGACCCGAGCCAACAGAGGACGGACGGAGATATAATCAAAGAGCACAACTCATGTTTCACGCGTTGGTTCAAGCAGAATCTTCTGTCGTACCCTTTACATGAGGATTCTTCCGCGGAAGAACAACTTATATTCGCCTTGGCACAAAGCGCCGAGCACAACCTGATGACCTATGAGGCGTACGATATCAACGGCTACACATTCTACACCGAGAACAAGGACATGAAGAGCGATGGTTATCATAACTCCGGGGTAACGATGGAATCCTACACCGGCAACGACAAGGACAGATACTACGGAAGGATCGAGGAGATCTGGGAGCTGAGCTACGCTGGAGAGAAGGTCCCGATGTTCCGTGTCAGATGGGCCAAGAGCGTCCTAAAAGAAGACCAGTATTTCACCACCATGGTTATACCCGAAGCCAAATCCAAGACCGGGCGCATAAGCGTCACCGTGAAAAATGAGCAATGGGTACTGGCTTCCCAAGTGGACCAATGATTCTTCATTACCGACCCGCCAAAGCCCAGTCGTGTTGTCGTGAGGAGAGGCAAAAGGAAGATCATCGGAATGGATGGAGTAGCCAATGAGCAAGACTTCGACAAGTACGGCGACCCGACGATCGAACATGACGACGACGATGAAGTAGCAGCACACACCACAAGAAGAAGCAGGACCACCCTACCTAAAGGACGTCCGTTCCACAGAAGAACTCCATTTGCGAAAAAGAAGGGCAAGAAGATTGTGAACAGATAGCTAGCTAAGATCGATTGTATTTAAATCGTAGTCTTCATTTCTCGGGCACTTTTTGATACCATGAATATTTTTAAGTTTCATGGGCACTTTTGAATTCATGAATATTTTTTCAAATTTGATGATATTTTTCATATTCAATATGAAAAATATTGAATATTCATGAGGACACTCGATCTCGATCCCCTCCCTCTCGATAGCTATCCGATCCCCTCGCCAGATCCCCCTACTTGAGCACCCCTGCACCCTCCCCGCTCCACCGCCGAGCACCCCCGCACCTCCCGCTCCACCTTGCCACGCCGACACCCCGCACCCTCCCCACTTTTTGATGATATTTTCAAATAACAAATTTGATGATATTTTCAATTAACAAAAATTGATGATATTTAAAAAAAAATTGATGATATTTGATGATATCTTCTGTTCTAGTCCTCATGAAAATAACAAATTTGATAAAAAGACAAATTATTAGATGCAACAAGAAATAATTAATTTTTTTTACTAATGACGCACCCTAGGTGGGTGTGCCATTGCTGTCAGAAAAAAAAAGTTACTAATGGCGCACCAGAGGTGGGTGCGCCATTGCTATAAGAAAAAAAACTACTAATGGCGCACCAGAGGGTGGTGCGCCATTGCTATACTGTGTACCCCTTCGCCGATCCCCCCTTCCCTCTCCCCCTCGCCAGTTCCCTCTCCCTCGATCCACCGCGTCGCTCCTTCCCTCGTCCCTCCCTCCACCTCGCCGCCGCTGCTGCCCCGACCCACTGCGCTGCAGCCGCCCACGCGCCCCCGCCGCCTCCCTCTCCCCTTCCTCCCCCTCGAGCCCGCGACCTCCTCGGACGGACGGCGGCGCGAGCCTCCCCGCGCTCCTCGACGGACGGGCTCCTCGACGGACGGACGGACGGCGGCTAGCCTCGTCGGACGCGCTCCTCGACGGCGGCGCGAGCCTCCCCGCGCGGCTGCTGCTCATCGACGACGGTTAGTCTCTGTCCCTCCCTCCCTCTCTCCCCCGCTCATCCCCATGCCCCCACGGGGCGGCGACCTAGGGTTAGGAGCAGGAGCTCGCCGCCGCCGCCCCGTCGTGCCGCTGCTGCTGCTTCTTGATTGGTTTTATTAGTTGGGGAATGCGCGTTAGGTTCTTGTTTGTCAGTTAAATTCAGTCACCATTCTGAATTTTGACAGTACTCTACAAAGCTGCTTCAAAATTAGTCCACACAAACAAGTGCATTTTAATTGTAAAATGGCAAAGATTATGACATGACAAATGCCTAACATGTTCAGTAAACTGTCTGATTGTAGTGCTCAAACAGACAAATGAGTTGTAAATGCCTAACATGTTCAGTAAATGCCTAACATGACAAATGCCTACAAATGCCTAACATTTTAATTGTAAATGCCTATTGCAGATCTTGTGAGAATTGTAGTGCTCAAACTGTCTGATTTAAGAATCAGCTAGCAGATTTTGGTTAGTCAGAAAGGTGAGAGTGCCTGGCGATTAGTGTTTAGCATGGAAATGGTGGTCTCAACTAGAAGTTGCCACTTGCTACATACACTGTGTTTGATTATTGCCAACGCGTTCCTTACTTTGATGATTCGAGCTAAACTCTATCACTGTGTTGCAAGGTTACCGTGTCGGAACTTGTAGTCTTGAATACCTACAATACCTAGGTTGTTGTTGTTAATTCACTTATATTACTTTCCTAGTAGCTACCGCATTTGTTGGAACCTAAGCTCCATTTGCATTCAGGGTCATATTTTTGCTGAACACTTGATTTGTGTTTCCCTTGGTCCATAAAAAGGTTTTGTTGAATTACTGTGCCATGAACATAGCAGATCCACCATGGAACTCATTCATATATCTGCTGTGTGTTATTATTCATCAGTTTTTGTTCTGAAAAAGCTGTGAGTTTTGAGGTGAAGTAGCACGGAACAAAAGTTTGATGTGTTCCAAGTTGAATGACACCATCTCCATGTGTATGAAGTAAGCTGGATGACTAAACTAGCTCATGCTCAAGTTGAATGACACCATCTCCATGTGTATATGCTATTGATATGAAAGATGGTGCAAATACAAATCTCCCAATTAGGGAGTTTTTTGAGCTCCTTCTTTTTCATTTCCTACTATCCTTATCCTAATTATCTTAAATTGTTATGATGTGTGTAACAGGATTATATCTTGGATTTGCTAGTGGACTTTGGGAGTTTCTTAGCCAGCTTGGTGACTCCATATTTTTCACTATTTAAGCAAGTATTTTGTAAGCATTAAACTTTCAGCACTACATTTTTATCTTATGTGTACATCTGTTTGCTTCCTAAAATAGGAATGGGCCTCCTTTCCTATATATGTGTATGATGATCCTCCTTTCCTACAGTAGTATAGCACTTGCAATAGTATGGCACTTGCAGTAGTATGGCACTTGCAGTAGTGGTGCCCTCATGAATCTGATTCAGATTTGAATTGTTTCAGAAATTGGTATGACCAAAGATGCTATTGTATATAAATGGGCTCTTTGTAGAATTGTTCTTCATCTTTACAGTGCTGTTGTATAGAAATATGCTAAATTTTACGCTCGATTGTTGCTCAAAGAAATTTAGCAAAAAAATGGGGTCTGGGAGACGCCATCGCTGCTTGAGGCCCTTGAGAGGCCCTTCGTGTCGTGATTATTTTGCAGGTACCCGAGAGGCCCTTGAGTTTGCGGAATGTCGATTAACTTCCGTTCCGGCAAATTCGGGTACTCCATATGTCCTATTTTCAGCAAAGGTCATGCTGAAATTTTCCGTGAATTTTAGCATGACTTTGCTAAAATCGGACATATGGGGTACTTGATACTAATGCATGGGCGGGGTATCTTAGTACTTAATTAAGTAGGATCAACCGCCCTTTATTCTTGCTGCATTAAACCATAGGTGGCAATAGAGCCAAGTGATTAGGCCCAACTTAGAATTCACCTCAAAGCATCGATAAACCCTAGATGATAAACCCAACATATGTGGCAATAGAGCCAAGTGATTAGTGCCAAGTGATTAGGCCCAACCTAGGGTGCCTCGGCATCGATAAACCCTAAATGATGAAAACTTAACTCAGCATTTAGGGTGCCTCGGCGTCGACAAACCCTAAATGATGAAACCTTGGCTTTTAGGGTGCCTCGGTGTCGATGAGAATCTAAATGATGTACGCTTAGGCTTTTAGGGTGCCTCGGCGTCGACAAACCCTAAATGATAAAAGCTTATTTTTTAGGATGCCTCGGTGTTGACAAACCCTAAATGATGAGACCATGATCTTGTTCCTTGACAATAACCAACTTTTTGACCAAACTGTTTTCCTATTTAGAGCAAAACATGGCCAACAACGATGAGTCCGGCGGTTCGGGAGGCAAGCAATTCTGGGAGCTGTCCCACGAGATGGAGGAACAACCTCACCGCTATGAGGACGCCGCGGAAGACACCGATCCTGACTACACAACCCCTAGTGGCGTCGGGGATGACACCACTGATGGTGCCGCCGAGGATGCCAGCACTGATGATGGCGGCGCACACACAGATGGCAGCCAACCGAAGAAGCAAAGGAAGGACCGCCGCCCGAATGCGCTTAGCACCCTCAAGGAGAAATTTACTCAAGTGGACTCCGACGGGCATCCAACGGAGCCCAAACATATAGTCAAGGGGTACTCGCTTCAGCTCGGGTGCATTCTCCGGAGCACCGTCTCGATCAACACCGAGAACCTTAGGCAGAAGGACCGAGGGAATTTGCGCAACCTCCTCTTCACGAAGCTGCACGAACGATAAAAGTTCCCCGCCGATTTTGAAAACACACGCCTCTCAGGGAATAAAGTGAACAGTGCCGCCCTCACGAGGATGAGCACGGCCCTGTCTACTTGGAGAAGCGCGGTGAAGAGAATGATTGATAAAGGTGATAGTTATGAGAAGATCAAGGCGAAATATTCTTCGATCGGTGAAGATGACTACAAGGAGTTCAAGATCAAGTGCGAGAGCAAGCGCAACCTCGAATCAAGTTAGTGGGGAAAGAAATGAGGGAGTTGAACTTAGGGAACACAAACTCAGTCCAGTGATTCTGAGTGGCGGAGCCTATATGGGACAAGGAGGGGCCTTGGCGTGCCGAGCAAGGCCTCTTGCCCGCTTCGAGAAATACAGCGGTGACAAGCGGACCGGGAACTTTGTCGGGGCCGGTACAAGGAGGACCCGATAACAAAGGAGCTTACCACGGATCCGAAGACCAGGGCGCTTGAGCTTGTTCTGGTAAGGAATACACCCGCGCGTAATTAGCTCCATATGGTTGCACTCTAATTAATCCTCAATATTTCTAAATGGTTCACGTTCCTTCCGCAGGAAATTGAAAGCGATGGCGGGGTGGGTCGTCTCGTAGCTCCCCTTTCGACACCCCTTTAAATAGGGCGTTCAACGTAATGAAAAACAAGGATAAGCTCACTAAGCCGGCGTCGGTGGTCGTGTGGCGGCAAAGGCTTGTCCACAAAATGGGGGTCATACTATACCACTGTTGTGCGGAAGGAGAAAAAGACCAGCTCGTAAAGCTAGGCAGCGAGGTTGAAGCACTCAAGGCACAAGTGGCGCGGATTCGGAGCTTGTCCAAGAGCAAGTGGAACAACAACTGGGAACGAAGCTCAACGCCATGGTGCCTACGTTGATTCATGGGCTGACGACGTGGATTGCGGGCGGCCAACATGGGCCTCCCCCGGTTCCCAGCTTCACGGCCAGCAACTCGCACAGCGTGCAGGCGGCGCCATTGGTGTCTCCGGCGGCGCCATTGGTGTGTCCGGTGGAGGCGGTATTCGTGTCTCCGGCGCCGGCACAGGCATTGGAGCTTAATGCATCCGGGTGTACGCCGGCCGGCACCTTGCCAGCAAGCGCCCCCTCCGTCAGTTGCACGCCCGCCGTTGGCGGTGCCTCGACATTAGCCGAGCTCGACGACATCACGGTAACTAAGCCTCTCGGCCGATGACTTTATCTCCTTGCCTTTGGTAGGCATCCTGACGCCCTACATGTTTTCGCAGGGCGCCACGACGCGTTCCTTGCACTCTTACGCACTTCATGGGCGGCGAGTTGGTCGATGTCGCCAAAGGCGAGAATCGTTCAACGGGCAACCGCATGTTCCACGGTAATCCGATGGCACCCATAGTGTATAGGGTTGAAGTGGTTGGTGCTCCCTGTGCTGCGATGAGCTGTTACCTCCGATTCGACCGGCGGGGCCGGCGAAGAAGATGAGATGACCCTCGGCGCTGCGTAAACTGGCCCTGCTTTGGCGAAGAGCGATTCATTTGGGGCGGGGACACCACCCCTGAACAAGACCACCAGTCGTGCGGCGCCAAGCCATGGCAAGAACGCCGAACAGCTACCGGACCTGCCGGACATCCCTATGGCACGAGATCCGGACAGCCCTATGGCATAGGATCCGGACAGCCCTATGGCGCAGGATCCCGGACGGCATTTACAACGACGACGGTACATTTACCAAAGTTGATAAGTACTTTGCCGAACATGGGTACGCTGACGAGTTCCGCGGGCCTCTTTCTCAAGAACCCAACCAAGAAGACCGCGATCTAGCTTTTACGGCGGAGAAATCCAATTGCAACAGGCGTCGTCTGGCATTCAGTTCTCAGGACACGCCTCCAGCTCCCGCCTTCATCGAGCCTCAGATAGCTGAGGTGCGAAATATTATCAGCCCCAACATGCTCAAGAAGGCGATCTGTGAGCAGAACTCGGTCCCATTACAGGAGATCAAGAAGAAGGGACGGAAACGAAAGACTAACAAGGGCGCCGGTGCGAGCCAGCCGGCACCAAGTTCGATCCGTGCTCAGGACAGGCCACCTTCACCTAAGGATATCTCGAGGAGGGTGCATGTGGCGGGTAGGGCGATGCTACCGCCAAATATGCAAAATGTTGTAACCGGTGCTATGCGGAGTCTGCACGACAGTGTTCTTTCTTTGGAGAAGTGGCGTCTGAGAGAGAATGATGTGGCATACCCGGTTTTCGTGGCCAAGGTGCCAGAGGGCAAGGGCTTTGTGGATGGCGACATCGAAGTACGATCGTCCTGCGGTTTGATGACATCTTTGCTATGTTTAACCTTCATCCGCTGCACTATACCTTCGTTCGGCTGTTTTATTTGAGTATGGAGATGCGGATCATTAGAGACAAGACCCGGACATCGTGATAGTCGACCCCTTCTACATGCGTGCCAAGCACTTGAGCAACGCTGGGGACCGCCAAGTTGCGAAGTTCACACCTCGAAGGCGTCATTACGGCAAACCCGGATAAGGATAACTTCCTTGTGGCTTACTTTCTCGAGTAAGTCATCCCTTAACCGCCCGTAACATATGATTTCTTAGATTTCGATCGTTCTTTTTTTCTAACATTCCGTGTTACGTGCAAAGGACACACATTGCACACTCATCCTCCTAAGCCCGAAATATTCCATGGCCACGTATTTCGACCCGAACCGTAACTCCAAGATAGACTACACAAATGTCAAGAAAGTTCTTGATGATGTTCTCCCGGCACGCCAAATCTGGAGGCACCTTCACGGGGCAGTTCGTAAATGCGACAAGCACACCTTCTCACACTGTCTGAAGTTCTGCTGCGTCAAGCAGCCACCGGCAATCGGAAGGATGCCTACTACGCCCTCCATCACATGCGAGGCGTCGTGAGGACCATCATCACCTTACGCTGCAGATAGTCTCAAAGATTGGGCCGCGAGGTTGTCGGCAACCCAGGGGCGGACCTCAGACAAGAATTCTTTCGCATCCAGTCGGAGTTTGCGGACATCATCCATCAAGATGTCCTTCATACCTCGGGGCAGTTCTTCCGCAGATATCAACCGTCCAACAGTGAGATAGATGAAACGCTACAAAAGCGGGTGACAACAACCACGATTTCATGACCATCATGACAGACGGCGGCTTCATCCACGCTCCTGTCCGATGAGTCGAGTCGAAAGTAGTGATGTGTAGTTCTGAAACATTGATGGGCTCATGTTGTAATTAAACTTTAATGAATTCTTATGTCTCTTTGGTTTGGACAGTCGTTCAACTTAGATGTAATCGATGCTATTTATTAGTAGGACCATGAATCGTGCTATTATTGTCTTGCTTTTCTCTTCCGATCCTTTTGTTGCATACTTACATATTGCTTATGTATTGTCATTGTTTGGCTTGTGCATAGAGATGCCGTCGTATGTCGTGTACAAGGGTAAGGTTCCCGGAGTCTACGACGACTGGGAGGAGTGTCGGAGACAGGTTCACCGTTTCAACGGTAACAGTTACAAAGGGTACACCACTAGGGCGGAGGCCGAATCTAGATACGCCCGCTATCTAGCGGGAGAGAGGAGGGAGCGTTGGAGGAACCGGATGAAGACCAGTTTGATCGCGATGATGCTCATCATGATGACCGCAACTCTCTTCTATGTGATGGTAGTTTAGATGATCGATATCAACTTGTAATGTGAAGACAAACTCGATACTCGCGGTCTTGAGACTTGTAATGTTTTATCTTTGTTCGGACTTTTGAATTCGGAGACTAATGTGATGAATTGTATTCGGAGACTAATCTTCTATTGTATTCGATGAATTTGTTGTTGTTGTGTGCTGCTGTCTATATTTTGTCCAATAATATATTTTGTAACCTGTGCAAAAATCAGAAAAGTAAAAAAAAACCAAATATTCATACTAATGGCGCACCACCTCCAGGTGCGCCATTAGTATCTCAAAAAGATACTAATGGCGCATCACAACAGGTGCGCCATTAGTATGACAAAGCACATGGTTACGTATGGCCCCCCGGGAGGCACACTAATGGCGCATGGTGTTACATACTAATGGCGCACTAGGTGGTGCGCCATTAGTATACCAGATACTAATGGCGCACCAGTGGTGCGCCATTAGTAAAAAATACTAGTGGCGTGATACTAATGGCGCACCGGTAGTGCGCCATTAGTAGGCAAAACCGGTGCGCCATTAGTAGGCCTTTTCCTAGTAGTGACCCATGGAGCGTAGAACTTCAGGCCAAAGAGATCAGAGCCTGATGCAGCCAACTATCTGATAAAGAAGTCTTGAGCATTGAAGATGATGCCATTGAAGATATAAAAGACCAAAGTCTTCATTGCTCCTTCAAGTTTTGCTGCTGAAGAATGTCCTTTGACAGGCCATAGAGTTTGCCTGATGATGTGATAAATGGTGCGAGGCAGATACTCTAGGTCTTCGACAACGAACTCCTTTGGGTAATCAGCTTCATGTGGCATAGGCTTCATCATGCTCAACATTTGGCTCATGTTGGGCTCTGGCTTATGGAAGATACTCTCCAAAGCATTGCGGTGAAGCTGACAACCAGGTTCATACAATTCACCTGGAGTGGGCAGGCCTGTAAGCTCAATGATGTCAAAAGCTTTAGCTTCGTGATGGACATTGCCTGTCATCCACTCAAGGACCCAAGTCTTCGGATCCCTATTGTATCCGCTAATGTGGAGGGTAGCATAAAATTGAAGCAGAAGTTCTTCATTCCAATGCTCCTTACCAGTCACAAAGTTTAGCATGCCAGCATCACAGAAGCAGTCAAGGGCTTCTTCAAGGCAAGGCAATCCAGCAATGGCTTTGCAGTCAAGACACATATGAGGGAAGATGCGCCCTTGATCATAGAGAACACATGAGTAGTAGCTGCGCTGCTGATAGCTCCAGAACTGATCAAATGAAATCCTTGGCCTTGAATAGGGGTTCTTAGCACTATCAAAGAAAGTGTTGTGCGCTTTGAAGCCATTTGCATTAGCGGACCACAGTGAAGTGGCGGTGCACAGAAACACAGGCGATCTAGGCTTTGGCTTCTTGACCTGTGGCCTGTGCTCGACATGATAATCAAATTGCGGACCAACAGCAGGTGGAGGAACCAGAATAGGCCATCTGACATTGACCAGCTGACCACAATTATATGCTTGCTCAATAGTATGTGGCCTTGGAGGCGGTACAGGAGCAGTCGCAGTGGCAGTGGCTTCAGGTCCTATCACTTCAGGCACCACATTGACTTCAGCCACATTAGCTTCAGCCATGACAACGTCATTGGATTCAGTGTTGGTCTTGATGGTCGCCTCAGTGTTGCTAACCTCCACTTCAGGAGCTGGAGGGTCGGACACGTTCTCCTCGAGAACAACTTGGTTGGTAGGGGGTGTAGCAACACGTGCTTCTTCTTCTCTTGGTTCTTCTTGGTCATCGGCTGATGCAGCTGGAATATCTTCACCTGCTTTGGCTTCAGACTCATTGTCATTCACAGTTGGAGAGGCTTCAGGAAACACTTGGCGTGAAACAGATTGGCGCTCATCTCCTTCTGGAACACTTGATAGATTGACTTGTGGCCTTGGTCCTTTGCGAAGCCTGCGAAACACTGGCGACGCTTGTGGAGATGGAGTTGGTTGGGCCACAAAGTCTTCATCTTCAATCACCGGAGTGGTGACCTGAGTTGGGGAATGTGAGTGTTTACGCTTGACGGGAGAGTCTTGAGGGTGATCAGCCCATGAGTCATCCTGAGCGATTGACGTCAAGGGACGACCAATGCTGATGAGTTTGCTGTTTGTAAGAACAGGCGATGATACCATGTTGTGTTCGATCTGAAGAAGGACTTCATCATCTTCAACATTGTCATGATGACCAATGTCTTCAGCTGCGGTGGGGTCAACAGTTGGAATGTCTTCAGCTTCAGGAGTCTCTGTGGAAGCAGGCTCATGAACTATCATACGACGTTCTTGGTGTGCAGATTCAGGACGAGCAATAGAAATTGGCTCGACTACAAGGGGCTCTATGGGAGCAACCCGATCTCTCTTCTTGGTCTTGCGCTTCTTGGTGGGTGGAGCATCATCAGTGGTGTTCTTGGTCTTGCGCTTTCTGGCCTTGGCTTCAGCTGCCCTTGTCTTCTGAAGCTCCGAAGCCACTGCGGGGACCTTAGGCTTCACGCCTATCATATTAGCGGGGAAGACAATGCGAGGTTCTTCCCACCTGGATGGTTCAGTTTGGTCCACAGATGGCTTCTTCTTCTGCTTGGCAGCCATCTTAGGGTCGATGCCAGGATGCCCAAGTGCCTTGCGCTTCTCAGCTTCATTGTACGCTTGGACACACTTGGCGGCAAGAATCTTCATGCACTCACGAGAACCTTTGGCTTCATCATGTTTCTTGTGAAACGCTTCCTTGAGCTCATGCATCGTGACCTTGAAGTTCTGAACATCTGCAACGCTGAGCTTGGCCACATGCTTCTTGAACTGAGCCTTCTCATAATCAATCTTATGCTTCAGCTCAACAATTTTTTGAGCAAGAGCCAGCTCAGGAGCAATGGGTCAATGGAAGGAGACGCTTAGGCCAATAGGAAGTTGCAGATCGTCAAAGCTGAGATTGGGGGTGTCAAACCATTCATCAATGAAGTTGTTCAATACTTCCACGTCAAAGAGAGGCAAATCATTGAAGATTTCTGCCTCTTGCTTGCTCTTTATCAACTGCTCAAGAGCGTCATCAGCAAGATCATTGTCACTTGATAGATCAATGGCGTCATTCTCGTTCCTCAGAACAGCAGCAGGGGTTAGAGCTGGACCATTGGTGTGCATAGGCTTCTTTTTCTTCTTCCGAGACTTGGAGATGCGTGAGAGATCTTCAGACTGCACACTTGGTGCAGGAGGAGCACTGGCCAGAGGCTTCACTCGTGAAGCTTTTGGTGCAGGGGAAGGCTTCGAAGCTTTAGGTTTCTTCAGTTTCTTAGGCTTCGGAGGTGCAGGCACTTCATCAGAATCAGCGTCGTCTGCAGGCTAATCCACGGCTATCCCTTGAACCAGAATATGAGTGATGAGACCTTCTAGGTTGTAGAAGGGCCCAACAAGGTTGGGTTCAGCTTTGCGTGTGCCATCAGCACGAGGAGCAGAGGGGCCTGGATTGAAGTCTAATCCCCGCGACTTCTTGTTTTCTTTGGCCAAGTTATTGGCAAACTGGAAGTTGCGCTTGAACAAATTGTCGTCACAACACCATAGCAATGAAGATGGGTCGGCATCTGCAGGCTGTGGTCCACGGACCATGCAAGGGTAGAAACCTTGTTCAATGGCTTCAGCTTTGGACCTAGGTGGAAGATTTTTGTACAAGATGTCTCCCCAGGGTCTCTCGATGGCATTCTTTTTGACATATTCACGGGTCACGAACCTGTCGTGAACCATTGTTCTGCCTAATATCTTGAATCCATTGGATTAGGTGTCTTCTTGACCATAGCTCTCTTCGGGATCAATTTTGTATAGTTCATATAGATCTTCGGGCAGATCCATTGATGTACCCCCACGACACTGTCTGCCACCCTTCCTTGCTGATTTCTCTGTAGCCATGAAGTTTAGACTGAAAGGCTTTAACACTGTCAAAGGCTTCCGTCTGCTGGTCAGACAGGAACAAGCTTCGGGAGAGTTGATGTGATGCTGTAAGAATTCTGGAAATGAATGCAGACTATGAGAACCAAGGAATTCTCCCACGGACATGTACCTGTGACAACATTAGAGATGCGAGGGAAGGGGAAGTGGTCATATGCATTCTCAGAAGATTTTGAAGATAAATCAGTTTAGAAGACATTGACCTCATAGCGCGAAGACATTCACTTATATGTTGAGAGTTGGTTCCAGATTTGTACGAATCCAAGAATAAGTACAAGTGAGGAATCTAACTATGTGTGAAGCATAAGTGAATATACTAGGCATTGTATGAGATGCAGACAAGATAGATCCAACTTTGTGGAGGCAGAAACCACTTTTGGTAAGAAGGATGAATCTATAGGATCAAAAAGATGGTAAAAAGAGGATTTTAATTTACCACACGAAGAACTGCTAGACGGAGTAGAAGATGAGGCCGAGCAGTTCGATCTTCCATGCCCTAACTTGGCAACGGAGGACACCTACGGCGGCGGCGTAGAAGACGATGTCCGCGGCCGGCGTGAAGACGGCGTCGGAGAGGTCGTGGCAGCTAAGCGCTTCGTCATCGGCATCGTCGAGAGCTAGCGGTGGCGCTAGGTTTGTCGAGGTGGAGAGGTGGAAGAAGGATTTTTGACCGCGATTGGATGAGTATATATAGGGAAAGCGACGGCACAGGGCAATTACGCAGGTGCCCCTGGGGTTCACATCTGAGGGACACGTGGCGAACATGCAACACATTGGGAGTTGTCCCACGTTCCCACGCCCGCCTGGACTGTCGGATGGTCGTTCCAGCTTCTCCGGGTTTCAGGCAATAAGAATAGAGCATTTAAAACATATTTAATGTTTGTCTCTGTATCTTCTGCTGACAAGGACGTAGAGAAGGCATTCGACAGTTTCAATAGAATGCATATGATTTGGATAGATAGAGATTGAGGTAGAAAGCATAGAGAGATTAGGGTCTGATCACATTCACTTAGTTCAAAAGATTCAAACGAGAAGACATAGCTATAAGTGAATGCTGTAGAGGACAGAACACTAATATGTATATATCAGAATGCAACCAAATCAACATCGTGAAGATAATCATGAAGACAAGTTGAAATTGAAGACAAACCAAATGTGAAGTCATAGCAAATGTAACACCAAGAGAAAAAACACTTCAAATAGAAGAATTTGGTGGTGGCGTTACCCACTGAGGGAGTCCTGGATTAAGGGGTGTCCGGATAGCCGAACTATCACTATTGGCCGGACTCCTGGACTATGAAGATACAAGATTGAAGACTTCGTCCCGTGTCCGGATGGGACTTTCCTTGGCGTGGAAGGCAAGCTTGGCGATACGGATATGTAGATCTCCTACCATTGTAACCGACTACGTGTAACCCTAACCCTACCGGTGTCTATATAAACCGGAGGGTTTTAGTCCGTGGGGCGAACAACAATCATACCATAGGCTAGCTTCTAGGGTTTAGCCTCTCGATCTCGTAGTAGATCTACTCTTGTACTACCCATATCATCAATATTAATCAAGCGGAGTAGGGTATTACCTCCATAGAGAGGGCTCGAACACAGGTAAAAACATCGTGTCGCTTGTCTCCTGTTACCATCCGCCTAGACGCACAGTTCGGGACCCCCTACACGAGATCCGCGGTTTTGACACCGACATTGGTGCTTTCATTGAGAGTTCCTCCGTGTCGCCGCCGTCGGGAAGGATGCCTCATCCCGTCTTTAAAGGCGATACTATCGCCAAAGGAGCCTTGGCCACCGGTCGATTCTTCGGATAGGTGGTTTTCTTATGACCGCCGGTTCACATCGCTACCGACGATGACTTCTCGGGTCATCGAAACCAATCTTCACGTTAACTCGAGAACTTCGCCGAGCGATTAGATCCGATCGAGCTCTCCTCCGTAAACGAGCTCTGGATCGCATCGCCGCCCTGGGAGTCGCCACAGACTACGACCAGATCGGGCCTAAAACCGATCTGAGAGAGATCAACTCTCCCCAGGCTACCCATCATGTTGTTGTGGCAGAGGAGAAATACAGCGATTCTTCTTCTATCTTAAGGACTAGCTACGTCCGGATTCCTGATCCCTCCATGCCGGATTCCCGCAGAGGGACGGATGCCGATCAAGCCCTAAACTTGAAGTCAGGCGGCGGGTTGGATTCATTGGATATCACTCAAAAATCCAAACTTCCAAGTTCGGAAACTTCTTGGCCCCTGAGTCTTAAATTGGACGGGGTTCCGGATCTAGTTCCACCCGCCCACCCAAACATTAGCGATCTATCCCGAATTCGGCAAGAGCCCGCTGAAACATTACATCATTACTGGGCTAGATTCCTCCTGGTTATGGACAGGATAAAGGACTGCCGAGAGGAGGACACAATCTCACTTTTCTGCAATAGTTGCACGGACAAGGGAATCCTAAATGCCATAAGTCGTCGTGAAATTACACGCTTTGCTGACTTGGTGACCATAGTACAAAAGTACTGTGCGATGGAGAGTGCTTGGAAAACCGAAAGTAAATTTTGGGATAATCCGGCCCCGAATACAGCCCTAGTCCAAAATAAAAGGGTGCATCATCACCAAGCACCTGGGTTAAACATCAAAAAACAAAAACCCCCTAAAGGGCATGGAACCGTACTGGAGGGTTGGCTAAACGGACCCTGCAAAATTCATAACACAGAGGGCGCCACTCCAACTCATAGCCTTCGAGCATGTTGGATACTACGGCAGGTGGCCAAAAGTGGAAAAGAGCTTATAGCCTCAGAATCCCAGCCCAGCAACACCAGTACGGTATTAACAATCTTCGAGACTTTCGCATCAAATAATATGCGGAAACGAACACTCCGCAACCTTGCCGAAGTCTACCAAGTAGCAACAATAAATCCATGGAGTGACACAGCTATTACCTTTAATGCCAGTGACGAACCCAAATTCCGAACAGCCCGAGCACCAGCCGCATTGGTCCTCAGTCCAATAGTGGACGGCTTTAGACTTACTAATGTACTCATGGGTGGCGGCAATGACTAAACCTCATCTACGAGGAAATCCTCCGAAAAATGGAAATAGACTGGAACCGCATTGAGCAAAGCAGCACAACCTTTAGAGGAATAATCCCTAGCCGGAAGCATGCTTTGAACAGGAAAAATCACTGGGCGTAGTGTTAAATTTCGCCCGGACAATTACAGGTCCGAGGAGGTTACATTTCAAGTGGCCCCGTTCAGCAGCGGATATCACGCTGTATTAGGGCGAGAGGCATTCACAATTTTTCAAGCTATACCCCATTATGGGTACATGAAGCTTAAAATGCCCGGACCTAACGGAATCATCACTCTCGGTAGTGATCCGAACATAGCACTCCGCGCCGAAAACAAGACAGCCGCACTAGCCCTCGAGGCACTATCCGAGGCCCTAGCGGCCGAGGAACTCATTGCGATGCGCTCCACGGTGAACAGGGACGATGTGATACTTGATAAAAGATCCAAGTCCACCTCTTTTAAACCAGCGGATGAAATAGTCAAATTCCAAGTCCACCCAACGGATCCTGCAAAGATGGCCTCCATTGGGGCACAATTAAACCCTGATGTAGACGCCGCACTACGAGAATTTCTACGAGAAAATAGGGACATTTTGCACGGCACCCTTCCGACATGCCAGAATCCCACGTCATTAGCCGAGCACAGCCTAAATACCCTAAAAGGATTCAAGCCAGTCAAACAGGCTCTTCGGCGCTTTTCCGAACCCAAGAGACATGCCATGGGAGAGGATCTAGCCAAACTTCTGGAAGCCGGATTCATCAGAGATATAAAACATCCGGACTGGCTAGCAAATCTGGTGATGGTACCAAAGAAGGATAAATCCTGGCGCCTATGTGTTGATTTCAAAGACCTTAATAAGGCTTGCCCAAAGGATCCCTTCCCCCTCCCTCGCATTGATCAAATTATCGACGCTACAGCAGGACACGGCTCATTGTGCTTCCTCGACGCGTACTCCGGCTACCACCAAATCAAGATGGCGGAGCCAGACCAAGCCGCAACAGCATTCATCACTCCATACGGCCCATTATGCTTCAACACAATGCCCTTCAGGCTCAAAAACGCGGGCGCAACATATCAGCGCATGATTCAGACATGTCTGGCAAACCAGATCGGCAAAACAGTGGAAGCATATGTAGATGACGTGGTCGTCAAATCCAAGCATGTCGAAACTCTAGTAGACGACTTGAGGCTCACATTCGACAATCTCCGAAAATATGACATTAAGCTCAATCCGGAAAAATGCGTCTTTGGCGTTCAGTAGGAAAGCTCTTGGGCTTCATTGTGTCCGTAGAGGAATTGAAGCAAACCCAGCCAAGATCCGAGCTCTGTCACAATTGGATATTCCAAAAGACCTCAAATAAATACAAAAATGATCGATGCGAGCGGCTCTAAGCCGCTTTTATTTCCCGCTTGGGAGAAAAGGCGTTACCCCTTTACCGCCTCCTCTGGCGCACCGAACACTTCGAGTGGACGGATGCTGCCACGGCCAGACTCGAAGAAATAAAAGCCATATTGGCAACAAATCCGGTCCTGGCCGCGCTCAACATGGGCGAACCAATGCTATTATATATCGCCGCAACACATCAAGTTGTCAGCGCGGTGCTCGTCCTCGAACGGGAAACGGACGGACACATGTTCCCTCTTCAAAAACCAATTTACTATGTGTCCACTGTCCTAACTCCATGCAAGTCCCGGTACCCACATTATCAAAAGATAGTATACGCGGTGTTCATGGCATCCCGGAAGCTGCGACACTACTTTCAAGAGTGTTCGATAACGGTAGCCTCGAAGTACCTCTTAACGACATTATAAACAACATGACGCCGACGGGCGGATTGCTAAATGGGCCATAGAGCTCCTTCCATTCGACATAACCTATAAGCCACGACGAGCTATTAAGTCGCAGGTTTTGGCCGACTTCGCGGCGAATGGACCGGCGAACTCCCTAAAGAGTACGCGCATACTCCAATTGGATCATGCACTTTGACGGCTCCAAAATGTTGGCGGCACAGGGCTGGCGTCGTCTGGCGTCCCCAACCGGGTACATAGTCCAATACGTCCTTCATATAATGTATACGGACTCCAAAAACGCAGCCGAATCTGAGGCCCTTCGCATGGCCTCCGGATGGCGCTCCATGGGCATTAAACGCCTAGAGGTGCGCGGGGATTCGAACCTCGTGATATCTCAAATAAACAGAGACTTTGACGCCAAAGATCCAAAATGGCAGCGTACGCAATGCGGTCCCAAAATGTCAAAGACGCAGTTCAAGGGCTCGAATTTGATCATATAGCCCGGGATAACAACCAGGCGGCGGACGTATTGGCACGCATCAGCGCAAAACGCGATGCCGTCCCACCCAACATCTTCCTGGAACGACTGTTCAAGCCATCCGTACTATGGGAAGGGGAGTCCGGAAATAACAATCCAGACCCAACCGCACTGCCTGACACCGAACACTCTGGCACAGTCGGAGGCGCTGCCAACGAGATAACACCCTCCGCCCACGAAATAATGGCGGTTATTGCCCCGTGGACGGAACCATTTCTAGCCTACCTAACTAGGCAGGAACTCCCCGAAGACCAAAATGAGGCTCGCTGCAGAGTACGGCGATCCAAAGCCTACAAAGTCCATGAGGGAGAGCTCTATAAGAAAAGCACAACAGGAGTCCTTCAAAGGTGTATCTCCGAAGAGGAAGGGCGAAACCTCCTGGCTGAAATTCATGTCGGACTGGGTGGGCACCACGCCGCAGCCCGGGCCCTTGTAGGCAAGGCCTTCCGTACAGGATTTTATTGGCCGACGGCCCGGGCAGATGCGTAGGATTTAGTCCAACGATGCGTCGGTTGCCAGCTTTTTGCTAACCAAAGCCACATGCCACCCACCGCCCTCAAAACTATACCCATCACCGCCGTTCATGATGCAGGGGCTTGACATGGTTGGACCCCTTAAGGGAGGAATCCACAAGCAAAAATACCTATTGGTCATGGTGGATAAATTCACCAAATGGATAGAGGCCAAGCCTGTTAAAACGGCCGAATCCGGGCCGGTGATAGACTTCATATCAGGGGTAGTGCACCGTTATGGCGTCCCCCACAGTATCATCACCGATAACGGCACCAACTTCACGGCCGATGAGGTCAAATCATGGTGCAAAAACATGGGCATCAAGCTCGATTACGCCTCAGTCTATCACCCCCAAACCAATGGTCAAGTCGAGCGAGCAAACGGTCTAATCATGAGCGGCATTAAACCCAGACTAGTGCGGTCCCTCAAGGAATCTAATACGCACTGGGTTGAGGATCTCGACTCCGTACTCTGGGGGCTGCGGACCACGCCGAATCGTACTACCGGATTCACACCATTTTCTATGGTGTACGGCGCAGAGGCAGTCTTGCCCTGCGACATAATGCATGACTCACCTCGCATGCGCATGTATGAAGAAAGAGAAGCCGAGCTTGATCGGCAGGACAGTTTGGACGCATTGGAGGAGGAGCGCGATGTGGCAAAAGCTCGTTCCGCATTTTATCAACAGCAGGCTCGAAGATATCAAAGCAGGGAAGTACAGGCCAAAGCTTACAACGTTGGCGAACTAGTTCTACGCCTGCCGGACAAGAAAAAGGACAAACTCAAGCCCAAATGGGAAGGTCCCTTTATCATCCACCAGGTCCTGACCGGCGGAGCATACCGTTTGCGAAACGCATCGGATAACCGACTCGAGCCGAACCCATGGAATGCAGCCCGTCTATGAAGATTCTACGCCTAAGCGCCGGACTCCGAGTTCGTCTCCTTCCTTCGTCCACAATTTCTATTTTTGCTGTCTTTTATTTCTCTCCTTCCTCCTCCTTCTTCTTGAAGCCTTTAGAGGCTCGTTTGCGCTTTGTTCGCTTTATACTTGACGCGCTGTCCGCGCTCATTATACCCGGGGGCTTCTTTAACATAAGCTTATTTATACGGGCTTCATGCCCAACACATGTGTCAAACTTCCGCATG
Source organism: Aegilops bicornis (assembly GCA_021605145.1). Lineage (NCBI taxonomy): Eukaryota > Viridiplantae > Streptophyta > Magnoliopsida > Poales > Poaceae > Aegilops > Aegilops bicornis. The sequence continues at coordinate 688,101,471 of CM038671.1, read as the reverse complement.
TACCTTTTACTCACCATTATATGCATCGATATGACTTAAGTTTTGGCCAAGCTGGGTTGCCTGGCTCCTGTGCTTACCCTACGTTCCCGATTGTTCGGCTAGGTGGTAAAGGGAGCACCTCTGCGATTATTCTTGCGGGTCATTTGGATGTGTACCTCGGTGGGTGAAGCCGGAAGCTAAGCGTTCTTAAGGGAATATTCGGTCGGTGAACTGAAAGATGATTTTAACTATTTATCCATCTGCCCCCAGATGATTTTCTGCTTTCTTAGCAGTTTGGACATGCACTTTAGGGCATGCCTCCCAGGGAAAGGAACCCTTAACGGAACTATTCTCACTGGAAGATGTTTCTTACTATCCATGTAATATAACATAACTAGTTGGGCACTTGTCTGATACAGCAATAATGACCCCTACGTCTTGTCTCCATGCATTCCTCGGTTCTTACATAAACGCGAGGGTATTCGGACACACTCCGGACTATTGGGTCCCGAGGTCGAAGCGAAAAGGTCCGCTATGACAAACGATCTACAATCCGGCTAGAAGACATTTTCCATGTCATATTCAATTATATAGTCAACTCGACTAATTGTATTCCTCCTCAATGCCATCTAATAGGCTATCTAATTTACAATCTTGCTGGGAATACTTGGCGGCCAATTCTACTTGGCCGTACACTAACTTTCTGAGGATCTCCTTCCCGTCAGCCCCACAGTCCGACCTCGGCCATGTGGTTTGGGTCAACCTTTGTGTACCGCGTCTTTACCATGGCCTGTGCCTCCCTGGCGCCTTGACGGCAGGCCGATATCTTCCATAGTCGGAAGCGCCGCCGTGCTCCTTGAAGCCGCTCTTCCAGCTCCCCAATGCCTTCGGGCAGGGAGATAGATGGCCACAAGGCCTGGGCGACGCCTTTCATCACGTGCCGAACTTGTTCGTGCAACTGACGCAGTTCGGGAAAAAGATCACCCGAAGAACTGGGCATCTCCTCCTCAGGACGACCTGTGAGCAAATCTACATACATGTTTTTGTTAGTCGCCTTCCTCGCCGAACTCTTTCAAAGTTCGTTTAAGCACTTACTGAAAATGCCGCGACGAAGCCATCGATTCTCCTTTACGGAGTCAGACAACTGGGCACGAACATCCTTTAGTTCCTCACCCAGTTGGGTGTTGGCATCTTGGAGGTTATTTTTCTCCTGCCGCACCCTCGTAAGCACGCTCTCGCCGGCCTTTAGCTGGCGCAGGAGCTGTTGCTTGTCCGGATCCATACCGGTGCTATCTGCAATGTTAATGTCGATTTATGCACACGCCGCACTTCTTGAAACTACTTCTACTTTGAAGGGCATATATTACCAGAGGGAGTCTTCATGGCCTCCCCGGTCACGGCCAGTGCGGCCTCAAGTTGGGCCTTGCACTCTTCAAGCTCCTGGGACAAACGGTATTCTTTTCGGTAAGAACCTGCATTCCAAATGATCCTTAAATCACTTATCTTAACTATTTTAAGTCTCAGGGGTACTGGCATATATAACTGTCAAAATTCCTTACGCGTATGTCTTTCACATACTGCTCCGTGGCTCTGGCTAGGCCATCTTGAGCGGCACGGAAGTGCGCTTCTCCCGAACTAAAGGCGTCCAACGCCTCTTAGAAGAAACACGCGTCACGTAGAATAGTCCGGCGGCGCCTATGATTCATGGCGCTCTCCACCTCCGACTTGGTGGCGGACAGTCCGTCGGCATCCTCCGTTGGAGGAGCATCCGACTCATGCCTCGTGTTTGTACCCCCTTCCGGACTCGGCTTTTGAGCCTGGTTGGCGGAGGTACGATTGGCAACTTCTCCGAACTCAGTCCGTGGCGCTCTTTCCCCTGAAAAAACCTCGGCGTCGATGTGCCTCCCAAGAACCTCTCCTTAAAACACGATGGCACATCATACCGTTGCGGCGACGTCTCGAGTCGCACCGCACTTCTTTTCCGCTTTCTTTGGGCGAGCTGCCCCTTGTTGGGCCGTGGCGAGGCTCGGCTTCCGCTCAAGGCACCCCTGCGAAACACCATCAAATACGTGGTGATTAGAAGTAAAATGCACGGTGGGTCACGGTATCCGGACTTCGGTCACAGTTACCTGGGAGGCCGGAAATAATCCGGGGTAGTCGGCCGTAATGGCAACCAAAGCATTGTCGATGCTAAGTTGGTGGAACACCCTGTCGATCAGCTCCACCTTTATATCCGGGTCCTCTTCGGAGGCCGGATCGAGGGACCGTTCCGGATCCTCGGGTTGTGGGGGCGGGCTGTGTATCTTCTCCACGGCCCGGCGCAGTTCCTGCGTACAAACCAGAAAATGAGATATTTAACCACGGGAACATGGATTGGACAGGCCACAAATATGTTTGCTTACCCAACTTCGAGGATTATTCGAAGAAAACCCGTTCAGTGGACTGACACAGAGAAAATCCTCCTCCTCCCCTTTGTACATGGCGGACAAGGTCTTCACCAGTTCGGGTGGCATCGTCCTCCCCGTTGAAGTCCCACATGGGGTGGCCCCTATATTGGAGCGGCTGCACTCCCCTCATAATGCAGATTGCCATGACTCCAATCATGGTCAATCCGGCATGAGCCAGTAATCTTATTCGGCTCATGAAGTAAAGGAGGTCCCGGTCATTTTCCCTCTGGGGGCTCCGCGGACGCCAGCTTAGGCGCTTCTTCAGAGGAGCGTTGCTAAACTCTGGAAGGCCGATCCGAACAGGATCCGGCAGCGGGACGTCCTCCATGTAAAACCATTCCGAAGGCCAGTCTTCGGACGCCTTCTTCGGGGTTCCGGATAGATATCCGGTCCCGGCGATGCGCCATAGTTCGGCTCCGCCCACTTGATATATTGACCCCTCATGAGAACGGGGTACAAGGCAGAATAATCTCTTCCACAACGCAAAATGAGCCTCGACGCCCAAGAACAGTTCGCAAAGGGCCACGAAGCCCGCGATGTGAAAAATGGAGGCAGGCGTAAGGTGGTGCAACTGGAGGCCGTAGAACTCCAAGAGCCCCTGGAGAAACTGATGAATTGGAAATCCGAGTCCTCTTACTAGATAAGAGATAAAGCATACCCGCTCTCCTTTAGAGGGACCGGGGAAACTCTTCTCTTGCTTTCCGCCCTTGTAGGTGGCAAGTGCGGCTCGAACCGAAACCATGAAGGCCGGGGGAAGGAATCCCTTGGTTTGGAGTGTCACTAGCTCGCTATACGGGACTGAGCATCTCTCCCAATTTCCAGGCTGAGGGCTGGGAGCGCGAGAGGAGGAGCCGTGATCGACCTGGCCCATGATGGAATGGATTTTTGTCGAAGGCGCTCGATGAAAGCTTCATGAGGGGAGGGTTGGTGTGACTCAGATCTAGGTCCTCGTCCCTTTTATAGGCGGCTCATTTGCGCAGCTAGGGGGATAAGTGTAAAAATACCCTGGCTTTTCGCATTCATTCAAACACGTGGAAGACGGCCATTATTGGGCGTGGAAGCCAAGGAGTGCAGCATTTATCAGAAACCGGACACTATTCGACAAGTATATGCAATTTGGAGAAGAACCCGCCTCGCAATGCCGAAGACAATCTACGTGCCGGACTCATCGCCATTGGAGCCTGGTTCGGGGGCTACTCAGGGAGTCCTGGATTAGGGGGTGTCCGGATAGCCGAACTATCACCGTTGGCCGGACTCCTGGACTATGAAGATACAAGATTGAAGACTTCGTCCCATGTCCGGATGGGACTTTCCTTGGCGTGGAAGGCAAGCTTGGCGATACGGATATGTAGATCTCCTACCATTGTAACCGACTATGTGTAACCCTAACCCTATCCGGTGTCTATATAAACCGGAGGGTTTTAGTCCGTGGGGCGAACAACAATCATACCGTAGGCTAGCTTCTAGGGTTTAGCCTCTACGATCTCGTGGTAGATCTACTCTTGTACTACCCATATCATCAATATTAATCAAGCAGGAGTAGGGTATTACCTCCATCGAGAGGGCCCGAACCTGGGTAAAAACATCGTGTCCCTTGTCTCCTTTTACCATCCGCCTAGACGCACAGTTCGGGACCCCCTACCCGAGATCCTCCGGTTTTGACACCGACACCCACCGTATAGGAAGTATTAGACTCAGACATGGCACACAATTATCATGGCGCTCCAAAGTCAAATGCCGCGTTAATGTATTCACACTTAGAATGTAAGTCTTCATTGATTGAAGATATACTTTACTTCGTGTGTTGCACATCTAAGTCATCATCATGCATAAGTGTTAGGATGTGTGCCTGATCACAGGACATTTGAGGATTCCAAGATATTTAGCTCACGTCGTAACCTGCAAAACCGTTTCTCATCCAAGGGCTTTGTGAAGATATCTGCCAGTTGCTCTTCAGTGTTGATGTGTATGATATCAATATCTTCCTTCATGACATGATCTCTGAGAAAGTGATGACGAATTTCAATATGCTTTGTCTTCGAGTGCTGAACTGGGTTGTTGGCAATCTTGGTGGCGCTTTAATTGTCGCAGTAGAGTGGTACTTGTTTCAGATGGATGCCATAGTCTTTGAGAGTTTGCTTCATCCATAGAAGCTGAGCGCAACAAGATCCAGTAGTGATGTATTCAGATTCAACAGTGGAGAGTGATACACAGTTCTGCTTCTTTGAAGACCAACAGACAAGTGATCGTCCCAGAAAGTGACATGTGCCTGATGTAGACTTGTGATCCACCTTGTCACCAGCATAATTAGCATCCGAGAATCCAACTAGATCAAACTCTGAGCCCTTTGTATACCATAATCCTAATGTTGGGGTGTAAGCCAAATATCGAAGAATTCGCTTCACAGCTAAGTGATGCGATTCCTTTGGTGCCGCTTGGAATCGAGCACACATGCAAACACTAAGCATAATATCGGCCTAGATGCACATAAATAAAGTAAAGAACCAATCATGGAGTGGTATACCTTTTGATCGAACTCTTTACCATTGGCGTCAGGACCCAGATGACTCTTGGTTGGCATTGGCGTCGTGTAACCTTTGCAGTCTTGCATTCCAAACTTCTTCAGGCAATCTTTGAGGTATTTATCTTGAGATATGAAGATGCCATTTATTTGCTGACGTATTTGAAGACCAAGGAAGAACTTTAGCTCACCCATCATGGACATCTGATATTGCTCTTGCATCATGTGTCCAAACTCATCATTGTATTTCTGGTTGGTGCAGCCGAAGATAATGTCATCCACATATATTTGGCACACAAACAGTTCACCATCATATGTCTTCATGAAGAGTGTGGGATCCAGGGAACTAGGTTTGAAGCCTTTGCTCTTCAGGAAGTCTTTGAGCGTGTCATACCAAGCGCGAGGGGCTTGTTTGAGGCCATACAGTGCCTTGTTTAGCTTGTACACCATATCAGGATGTTTTGGATCTTCAAAGCCAGGAGGTTGTGCAACATACACTTCTTCTTCAACCTTGTCGTTGAGGAATGCACTCTTCACATCCATTTGATATAGCAAGATGTTGTGATGGTTAGCATAGGCTAGCAGTATGCGAAGAGCTTCAAGCCTAGCCACAGGAGCAAATGTTTCATCGAAGCCAATCCCTTCAACTTGAGTATATCCTTGAGCAACAAGACGAGCCTTGTTTCTGACAACTTGACCATGCTCATCTTGCTTGTTGCGATATATCCATTTTGTGCCTATTATGTTGTGCTTGCGAGGTCGGGGCGCTTGACAAGTTCCCAGACATTGTTCAGATTGAACTGTTGAAGCTCTTCTTGCATAGCTTGAATCCTTTCAGGTTCCATAAAGGCTTCAACAATTTTCTTGGGTTCAGATATTGAGACAAATGCAAAGTGCCCACAGAAATTTGCTAGCTGTGTTGTTCTTGAGCAGTGAGTGGACCAAAGCGCATTTATGCTATCAATTATCTTCTCAATCTGTACTTCATTTGCAACACGAGGATGGATCGGACGAAGATTTTGCTCTTGCTGATCATTGTCATCATTGGGAGGATTGTCTTGGCTGAGCATTGTCTTCGAGTTGATTAGGTGCGAAATGATAAGTTCCTCTTCGTTTGTCGTCGACGGTATGTTTTCTCCTGTTACGATTAGCTTGATGGATTCACTAGGTGGAACTTCATCTAGCACATTTGGCAGGTGCTCTCTTGGCGAGCTGTTAGTCTCATCGAACCGCACATCCACAGTTTCAACCGCTTTATAGAGAAAGAGGTTGAAGAATCTGTAGGAGTGCGAGTCCTTTACGTAACCGAGCATAAAACCTTCATGTGCTTTCGGTGCAAATTTTGAAGTGTGATGTGGATCCTTGATCCAGCACCTAGCACCAAATACTTTGAAGTAACTGACATTTGGCTTCTTACCAGTGAGGAGTTCATAGGATGTTTTCTTCAGAAGCATGTGAAGATAAACACGGTTGATGACATGGCATGCAGTATCAATAGCTTCAGGCCAGAACTTTCTTGGAGTCTTGTATGCATCGAGCATCGTCTGAGCCATCTCAATGAGGGTTCTGTTCTTGCGCTCCACGATGCCATTCTGTTGAGGTGTGTATGGAGCTGAGAACTCATGAGTGATTCCCAATGTATCCAAGTAAAGGTCGAGGCCGGTGTTCTTGAACTCAGTGCCGTTGTCACTCCTGATATGCTTGATTTTGACGCCATAGTTGTTCATGACACGATTGGCGAAGCGTCTGAAGACATCCTGCACTTTAGTCTTGTAGAGAATTATGTGAACCCATGTATACCTTGAATAATCATCAACAATGATGAAGCCATAGAGACAAGCAGTTGTAGTGAGAGTAGAGTAGTGAGTAGGGCCAAATAAGTCCATGTGTAGCAGCTCGAAGGGTTGAGATGTCGTCATGATTGTCTTCGAGGGATGCTTGGCCCTAGTCATCTTTCCAGCTTCACAGGCACCGCACAAGTGATCCTTCTTGAACTTGACGCCCTTGATGCCTATGACATGCTTATTCTTTGCGAGAGTGTGTAAGTTCCTCATGCCAGCATGCCCTAGCCTCCGATGCTAGAGCCAACACTCTGAAGCTTTTGCAAGAAGACATACGGCAAGCTGTGGCCCTATTTGAGAAATCTACCATGTATAGATCATCTTTCCGGTACCCTTCAAAGACTAGAGACTTGTCAGACTCCATTAGTACAAGGCAACGATATTTTCCAAATATCACAATCACGTTCAAGTCACAAAGCATTGAGACATACATTAAGTTTAAACCAAGGGATTCAACAAGCATCACTTTTATCCATGTGCTGATCCTTTTAGATTGCAACTCTACCTAGACCCAATACCTTGCTTTTACCAGTGTCGGCAAATGTGATGTGACTCTTGTCAGATGGACGTAAGGTTGAGTCCATGAGAAGAGTTCGATCACCAGTCATATGATTAGTGCATCCGCTATCCATAATCCATTCTAAAGCATGAGGTGTCATACCCTACAATACAGTTAGGGGGATAGGCTTCACCAAGAGTATTGTGAAGCATAAACATTTGACAGGCAAGAGGATTATCGAAGCTCAGATCAAGATTAGGATTGATAGGATGAATGGCAAATGATTCAGGAACAAAATACATAGTGAGCCCATTTGGGCATTTGATCTTGCGCCCTACAAGATGTTTTAGGTCCCCAAAGAATAGCATCGACGCCTTTGATTTCGGTGGAGACCTTTCCCTGCAAAAGAAAGTTAATTCTTCTTAACTACCCACATCTTCAGGGGTGGCTTAGAAGCAATGAGTCTAAGTGCAGCATATGAGAACTTCGGCTTTGGAGCCCTAGCAAATAGCCTTGCAGGAGAAGAATGATACTCATATGAATAAGCAGAAAAGTTCTTAGTTTTATGAACATAGCGGTTTGAAGACACACACTCATATTCATGAGTCTGAGTATGGTTTACCTGCAAAACATTGGCGTTAGGGTGACTCAGTTGAGTCCTGTATCTGTATGAAGCCTTTGGACCATATGAAGCCTTTGGTCTGGGATATGTCTTCTTCCCAGGTGGTGTCATGATGACATTCACAGGAAGATTCTCAAGACAACTTTTGGGAACCCAGATCTTCTTCATAGGTGGCCCATTCCTGCAGTTAGTACCAATATATTTGGCAAACACCTCAGCACTCTGATTCTTAAACAGTTTATAGTTTGCATCAAATGATTCATCAATGATAATAGGGTTAGCACAAGTGAACCCAGATAAGGTGGATGGATCCACTGAAGGTCCCTTTGCAGCAACCCATGTGGTTTTGGGGTACTGCTCAGGCTTCCAGTAAGAACCATCAATGTTCATTTTCCTCTCGAACCCAACACCCTCTTTCCTAGGGTTTCGGTTCAGAATCTGCTTTTTGAGGACATCGCACAATGTCTAATGCCCTTTCAGACTTTTGTACATCCCTGTTTCAAGCAATGTCTTCAACCTAGCATTTTCATCAGCAATAGTAGTGGTATCCTCGGCCGAGGGGTTAGTTACCACATCAGCAGTTGAAGACAATGCAACCGTAGCAGCAGTAGAACATTCAGCAACAGAAGTAGCATTATCACGCTCAAGGAATTTTAGACATGGTGGTTCAAATCCTTCCTGAGCGGAACTGATCTGTTGAGCGTGAAGTGACTCATTATCTTTTTGAAGATCTTCATGAGCCGCTCTCAATTTCTCAAGCTCTTGCTTCCTTTGAAGATAATCATAGGAGAGCTTTTCATGAGTGGTTGAGAGCGTTTCATGACAACTTTCAAGTTCCTGGTACTTAACATGAAGATTTTTTATGTCTTCAATTAAGGACTGAGAATGGGTCATTTCAGCGTCCAACAGGTCATCGCTTTTGTCTAACAGTTTTTGAGTATGTTTCATAGCTTTCTGTTGTTCAGTTGCAATTCTAGCAAGTGTTTTGTAGCTGGGTTTGGATTCACAATCAGAGTCATCTTCACTAGATGTTTAAAAGTAAGCATCGCGTGATTTTACCTTGGCACCACGTGCCATGAAGCAGTAGGTGGGAGCAGAGTCATCCTTGTCATTAGCTTCAGCGTTGGTGACGGAGCCATTGTCTTCAGTGTTGAAGATGGACTTGGCAACGTAGGCTGAAGCTAGACCTAGACTTGCAACGCCAGGGTCGGACTCCTCCTCAGACTCCACCTCTACCTCCTCAAAAGCAGACTTCTCCTCTGAATCCATCTCCTTGCCGACAAACGCACGAGCCTTGCCAGATGAGCTCTTCTTATGAGATGAAGACTTGGATGAGGACTTGGAAGAAGACTTTGAGGATTTCTTCTTCTTATTCTTGTCATCAGAATCATATTCCTTGCTCTTCTTCTTCTTCTTCTCATTGTCCCACTGTGGACACTCAGAGATGTAGTGTCCAGGTTTCTTGCACTTGTGACATGTTCTCTTCTTGTAGTCATCAGTGGAAGCTTCATCATTTCTTGAGCTGGATCATGAAGACTTTCGGAAGCCCTTCTTCTTAGTGAACTTCTGGAACTTCTTCACAAGCATAACAAGTTCCTTTCCAATGTCTTCAAGATCATCAGAACTGCAGTCAGATTCATTTTCAGATGAGGAAACAGCTTTTGCCTTCAAAGCGCGAGTTTGCCCATAGTTGGGACCATAGATATCTCTTTTCTTAGATAGCTGGAACTCATGTGTGTTGAGCCTCTCAAGTATATCAGACGGATCGAGTGTCTTGAAGTCAGGGCATTCTTATATCACGAGGGCAAGGGTGTCGAACGAGCTGTCAAGTGATCTCAGTAGTGTCTTGACGATTTCATGCTTGGTAATCTCAGTGGCGCCGAGAGCACAAAGCTCATTTGTGATGTCAGTGAGGCGATCAAACGTGAGCT